>JAXCLO010000114.1:146848539-146872704 GCA_035583995.1 Arremon aurantiirostris
GAAGGAAGGAAGGAAGGAAGGAAGGAAGGAAGGAAGGAAGGAAGGAAGGAAGGAAGGAAGGAAGGAAGGAAGGGCCTCTGAGTAGCTCCTGCAGACTCCTCCCAACAAAGTCTTTCTAAACCGAGCTGAAAAGAGTTAAATAATGTAAATCTTTGTTTCAGCATCTCCCAGGAGAAGCCGAGGTCCCCTGGAGCCTGCTGTGATGGGCAGTGATTATGGGGAGGGAAATTTGCACTGCAATGAGGTAATTGCAGCTCCTGTTCCAGCGGTGTTTTGGGGAAGTTTGAGATAATCAGGGTAATTTTGTGCAAATGGCTGGGAAGATGCAGCAGGATCCAGGTGATGCAGGCAGGGAACACCGAGGATTTGGGAGCAGGTGCCCTGTGAAGCAGAAGAGGCTGGCAGTGCCAGGCAGGGCAGGGCAGCTCTGCCAGCGTTCAGGTGTTTGCTTTCACCACCAGACCCTGCAGCTGATTTTTCTGTGCCCACACTCAAAGGCTGACAGTTCCTCTGCCTTGGGCCTTCCCATGGCAGGCTCCTGTTCCTGTGTTCCCCTGGAACAGCTAAACCCAGCAGGAATGGCACTTGTACTGATGCTGCTGCAAAAGGGACGGGCTGGAAGTGAGGGAAGAATAAAAACAAAGGATTATTCTCATCTCTGAGTATCTGGGGAGGTGAATTGTGCTCTCAGTAAGATCTCAGCCTGAACAGAGTCCTCTGTTCCTGCCTGCTGCTCTCTGGGATGTCACCTCACACCCCAGACCCAGCACCATGGCTGTGCACAGGGAGAAAGGGGTTCCATTTGGGAAAGCCAATGCAATAAAGGGTGGAAGCAAGGATGCAGCTGGGCCAGGACATTCTGTGTCCACAAAAGGCAGAATTCAGCTCCACGCTGTCAGGAAAATGAATCCACAAACACCAGAGGTCTATGTCCAAAAAGGAGACAGAGCAGTCCTCTACCTTTATTCCAATAAAGGGAGAGGCCATGGGGCATTCCCCTGGGGTGTCTCCAATTTTTAGAGGGCACAGCCTCCTTTTTATCCCAATTTCCCAGCTGCATTTCCCTTCTCTCTTTCCCCATTTCTGAGGTACCTGAGAGGTTCAGACTTCCCAGAACACCTGATCCCAAAGATTCCCCTCTAATGTACAATCCTCCCTTTTAATTCTTAATTCTTACAGAATTTAGGGTTTTTCTTCCCCATTGTTTCTTTCATCTTTCAATGTCTAATTTCATTTACCAGCAAGCCTAAAGTTTATTTGTAAAAGCAAATATCTTTTTCCATTCATCAATCAGTGGAATCCTTCCCATTTTTTCTTTTATCTCCCAGCAGACCCACAGCTGGTTTGGAAAGACAAATCCACTGTTCCTCTCAATGCAGAGAACAAACGAATGCAGAGAGCCTGGAGCTGACACATTCCTGGGAGCTGCTGAGCCAGGACAGGTCAGGGGCCTCCCTGGGAGCTCTCTCTTGGTTTCCCTGCATTTCATGGAGTTGACAACATTTCCTTGGCAATGAGATGGAAAAGAGCACCCAGCCAGCTCATTTCTGTGTCTGTCTTGGAGGTCAGGAACCCACTAAGCCATGGCAACTCCAGGATTTGATTCCCAGCCACCATTCCTTGTGCAGGGAATTCAGCCAGTTCCTTCTGTAAAAGCTGGTGAATGAAGCAGTCCTGCAGCCACACTTTGAATATTGGTTGGGTTTCCCATCTGGCAGCATCAAGGTTTCCACAAACAGGAAAAATGGCTCAGTCACTGCTTTTATAGCAGCTGGAAGAGAAATAAATGAGCAGGGGGGCTGTGGGAGAGGGAGCTGTGCAGCCCTGGCAGCAGGAATGGGCCTGCTGGGCTGCAGGAACATCACACTGATTTTATAAATCTCTCTCACACACAGAAACAAACAAAACATCTCTCCCCAAACCCACCAGCTTTGGAAAGATATTGCTCCCAAGCATTGTTTGACTCTGCTGCAGAGCAACTGATGCTCAGTCTCAGCTGTTACTGAGCTTGCAAGGGTCTTCAGGGTGAAGAGAGAGACAAGAATGTTGACCTCATGTTCAGAAGGCTTGATTTATTATTTTATTATATATATTACATTATGACTATACTAAAAATAATAAAGTGAGAGTTCTCAGAAGCTAGCTAAGCTAAGAATAGAAAAGGAATGAATAACAAAGGGCCGTGTCTTAGCAGAGAGCGAGAGCAGCTCTGCCGTGAGTGGTCAGTAAATCCAAACATCCACCCGAGACCAATCACGGATCCACCTGTTACATTCCACAGCAGCAGATAACCATTGTTTACACTTTGTTGCTGAGGGCACAGCTTCTCAGAAGGGAAAAAAATCCTAAAGAAAGGATTTTTCACAAAAGATGTTTGTGACACTATGCAAATCAGGCTTGCTGTATTTCACTCCTACAAAATACACCAACCCTATAAAAAGCACTTCTGAAAGGAGAGAAAAAAGCAAAGCTCGAGGGATTATATTGAACCTCTCCAGCATTTTCAGACTGTGATATGCATCTTTGTTCTCAATGCAGAAGGCTCCTCTTAGCCCACTCCTTTGCTGGCAGCCTTGAGTTTTGCCTTGCCTGGGATGGGTGGGCAGGGTTGGCCCCGGCCAGGCTGGCACAGGCTGGGCAGAGCTGTCACCAGGCTCTGCTGGCTCCAAGGATGTGGCTCTGGCTCTGTGTGTTTGAGGCTTCTGAGGAGCAGAGCTGTGTCTGCTGCTCCATGGAACACCACAGAGCTGGCGACAGGTCACCATCATGGACTTAAGTCATTGCTGTAGCCTGGGCCAATATAGGCCCCTGATAATTAAGTATATGTCTAATTTTATGTATCATTTTCAATGCTCCCCTTGCATGTATTCATAATTTTTAACACAGTAAGAGACTTTGAAAAAATAGTAGCAATATACTGCTTTTTGAAAAAAGAGTAGCAATATATTTGTTTTCCAAATCCTTGTGCAATTTGGGCACTTTATTCCCTTTTGCTATTAGCATGAAATTTTATAATTATGTGCTGATATCAAACTATGCTGAGAGGAACCTTGTGAGGTTTCTGCTTTTCAGGACAGCTTTTCATCTTTAACTCCTAGAAAGCAACTATCTGCTTCACTAGTAATCCATGCACCTTTCAATATCTGGTCCTTTTGCCCTCAAAGGTGTTGAGACACCTAAATCACAATTAGATGCTCCCCCTAAATACCCTCCTCAGGATCAGATTAAAAGCATTTGAAAGCAGAACCAGCCTTTTCTCATGCTATGATGGCAAGTCGATTAATTCTTTGTCTCTTAAAAGGTAACTAGATCCAAAGATGTGGATCTGGAGTGATGGTCCAAGATAAGTCCTTCTTCAACTCAGATGTATTGCACAGTCTTTTCAAAATGCTGCTGAGGTAATTATTTTCTTTTTTTTCCTCTCCCTCAACAAAAGAGTTCAAAGCTTTTCTAATTGCAAACGACCTTGAAAGGTTCTCCCTTGACAAGGAAGGGACAAATTAAAATGCAGCTTTCATGGTATTTTCTTCTGAGTTGTTTTGTGTCCAGAATTCAAATACTTTAATTTATTTGTGGAATTTTGCACTGTTTGTTATATTGAGGAAGAATAATAGCCTTGAGGTTGATTTTTTGTTTGGTTGGTTTTTTTTGTGTTTTTTTTTTAAACTTTTGGGTTTTTTTCAATTTAGCAGTGAATAAAATCACTTACTTTAAGACTAGAGGAATCAATTGGTAAAGGATAGGAACTGTCATTAAAAATGTTTTCATTCAAATTTCAAAACTTTCTTCAAAATTGTTTTTTTTTCTTTAGTAATTCCTTTTCTTCTTAAAATCAATTAAGTTTTTTTATTCTATCTAGAATTATTATATATTAAAGATGTCAAATAAAACGGCCCAAAATTGCCTTTATTAGGCCCTGTTTTAGGTCCTTGTAATTATTACACTTTAATGCTTTTATTCAGAATACTTCAGTGCTAAAATATCTTCAGGTTTTGTCTGAAAAAAATGCATTAATTTTAGCAAAAATAGTACAATCACCTCAGAGAATGGGTGACAGAAATGCTCAGTGATTTGCCTGAGTAGATGGATACAAAAAATCAGAGGAAATATCTGTGAGTTTTTTTCATGAGAATTCTGTATTTAGATGAGTTATGAGCTTCAGAAAATAATGATTTATAAAGACCCAACACAGAAAATGTTACATTTTCTTGTCATTTGTATAGGTGTCAAGGGAGTTTTCAGTTGTATTTTAGGAAAAATACTTTTGCCAAAAGGGTTGTTATGCATTTGAACAGGCTGCCCAGGGAAGTGGTTTAGTTGCCACCCCTGGAGGTATTTAAAAGACCTGCAGATGTGGCTCTCAAGAACATGGCTTAGTGGTGGGCTTGGCAGTGCTGGGTTGACAGTTTGGGTGTTAGAGGCGTTTTCCAACCTAAAAAGATTCCATTATTCTATGGAAGTAGAATAATCAGCAATCAGCATGGCTAATCACTTCTGAGTAAATCACTTCACCCCAACTATTCTTCTCACTGATCTCACTGTAACTATACGGTCACTGCATTTTTAAACTTGCAGTACAATTTAGGACTGAAATTCCTAATCTGACAATCAGTTTATTTATTCCCTTGATTTTATAGTTTAAATCTTTTTGCCTGGAAATCCAGAACATTCCAGATAATAGGAATCATGTGTACTACCTGGTCATTCATTTTACAGGTACAATTTTATCTGCCTACTAGACAAGTTTTCCTAGGTTTTCCTTGACTGACTAACTCTTGTCACCTTTCCAGGGCCCCATGCTATGTAATAATGTGGGAGGGCTCACTGTTTCTAAAGGTGATCTGGCTCTTGAGATCAGGTATTTCTTTTAAAAAATGCTTTGATAGAATTGAGATATGCACACAGGCACAGAATCTTTGGGTGCCCTGCTTGCCACCATCAGAGATTCTCCCATCAAAGTCCAACATTGCTTAATAGGGCAAAATTCTATAATAGAAGTGTTTCAAGGTGTAAATATTCTATTTTGTCTTGCAATTTTTTTGTACTTGACGCTCAAAAACTTAATATTTGGTGGGAGACTGTGTGTTTTCTTAATTCAGTGACAACGGATATTTTGGATCAGGAAGGAAAAAATGTTTACTTACAAAGAACTCTGGAGACAGTTGTGCTCTGGGGAACAGGATACACCTATATCCTGTGAAAAGCAGCTCCTGACAGATCAGTGAGTTGCACGTATTTCTTCCCTCTGCAAGAGGCTAAGTATATCATGTTAAGATCATACTTGGCCAACAAGAAGATCACCTATAATGTTCTGATGGCTGCTCCTGCTAAGTAGAAAAGTAACAGTATTTTTTTACTGCAATATATCAAGATGCTGTTACTGGAACCAGCAGTTCTTTCATTTTAATGCAATTTTCTCCAAAGCGAAGAGCAGTGCAGAATGGACAGCTGAGAAATGAGAACATGTGTTGGCATTGTAATCCATGGAAGTTTCATTTATTTTCCTCTTATTGTTATCGAGTTCTCTTGTCTTTTCAGTTGCCTATTTAAGGAAGACAACAGGCAAGATCAGATTTTTTTTTTGAGGCCAAACAAAATGTAATTCTGGTGTGGTTTCTCTATATGTAAAATCTTCCTGTTAATGAATAATGTAAGCTCTGTTATTTGAAAATCACCTGCAATATGTGGGTGTGTGCTGCTGACTCTATTGGGTCCTGGTTGTACACAGGACATCCAGGTGCTCTAATAAGATAACTTACCAGTACTTCCTTTTCCTTATGTAAATTCTTTTGGAGAGCTAAGTGTAGGCCACATATTATTTCACTGTAAATAATGGTAATGTAAATTATTATAATTTTAATAATTTCTCTTATTCTGGAAAAAAAAAGTAGGTTGTGAGATTATAATTCAGAACTCAGGAGAAAAAAACCTGTTTTCAGTAATAAACAATGGTTTTCAGCATGAAAACACATGTAATAGGAAAGAAATACATCATCTACTATTAAAATCTATTTTGGCCAAAGATGTGTGATCTATAAATTTCTTTTAACAGCTGCCAGAAAGGGAAGCTGCAAACAAGAGATTCTCATGTGACAGCACTCCTGGGCCTTGCAGCATGGTAGAGAGAAGGCAGAGGCATTTTTTGTGGTTAAAAGACCAGTGAACAGAAGGAGTGTAAAGATGTTACACACCTTGCAGCAAATAAAATGATCTTTAACTCTCAATATAGAATTAATGATTCTTCCCAGCTCAGCTCTGCTCCCCCTTCTCTATTTATTCCACTCATGGAAACAGTTTATTGGGGATTTTGTACTGTATTCTGAATTTTCATGTGACAGCAGGTCAGGAGCGAGGACTCTTGTTAATTAGGGGGACTGGCAGCAATGCCTAAAGTTAAGACTGTGCAATTGATTGTTACTGTCTTCCAATTGCTTTGCAAACAGAAAATCTAGGCTGCATTTTTGTGTGTTTGCTTCAGGGTGAAAGTGCTTGGAGAGCCTTGTCAGGAGATGTAGAGAATAATTTAGAAATTCTTCACAATGAGCTCCTGAAAACTTGGTTTTCTATACTTCTATAAACTGCAAAAATAAAGGCCAAGAAAACACGAAAAACTTGTAATATTTTTGTATTAGTGATGCCTTCTCCAAATCTGTGTCCTATAAAATGGTCAGTCCAGGCAATTGCAAGCAGGGCTTGTAAGACTTTGCCATTTAAACCCTCAGCTGATTCCCTCTATGCTGGGTCTGCTACAAGCCAGTTGGGAACTTGCATTCAGGGTTTTCCTGCTGCTCCACCTCCTCGAAAAGGAGCAATTCCAGCTGCAATCCTTCTATAGTAAAGTACAATAGCATGTGCAGCAGAACTTGATGAGTTCTCAGAGCCTGAGCTCATGTCAAATAGCACTAAATGCTGCATTCAGGGACCTGCATTTTCCCTTAAGATCAGACAGCCTGGTGAAACTTCTGTTTTATGTAAAAGTGTTCAAATGACATATTTAGAAATGATGCATATAGCAGCACAAATTAGTCCTCAAAATTAAAAGCAGCTTAAATATACAGGTCAGGTTTAGCAAGATCACTTATATTAGGAATTGAGCAAAACAGCCTGATTTGGCTGGTTTTATCAGTAAATCAGTGAAGTAAACTTCAGGCATTGTAGGGAACAGATGTTATAAATTGCTGGGGGTTTACAGATGTTATTGATTCTCTGTAGTTTAAACTAAGGTTTCCTTAATTTTGATTTAAAAGATTGGACAATCAATTTTAAATTATTTCTAGTATTTTGTAAAACTGCTTATTCTGGTATTTTTATTTACAGAGTCAATGAAGCAAGCTTGCTCTTCCAAGAAAATTGATAAATTCCAAACAGAATTGATTTGGCTAAAACCAGTCCCTCTGTCCCGCCTTCCCCCAAAAACCCCACATTGAAAACAGAAAGAAGAAGAAGATAAAGAAAGAGAAAATATAGACTATTCAGATTTAAAAGAAAGTCAAAAATTTAGAGTTATTTTAATTTGCAATCTCCATAAATGATGTAAACCTAGAATCAAACTCTATAAAAGACTAAGCCTTATATCTAGAAATCTTAGATTTTATGGAATTTAATATGAAAATAGCATGTTAAAGATGCTTCTCATTTGATGTTTGCTGTCTAATCATTATTATGTGTGGAAATCAATAGAATCCACAAAGATTTCTAGACAAATATTGCACATAACAAGAGATTCCAGCCTTTCAGAAATCTCCCTTGTCTTCCCTTTTTCTCTATTTTTAGCAATTAAAAATTCTTTTCTTAATTTTTTTTTTCTCCTCAATCCTGGATTTTGAAAATTTTTCCATGGTTTTTGATAAAGTGTTCTTCCCAAAATCAGGCAAAATGTTTCAGTGGCTATGCAGACCAGAACAGTTGCCCCTATGCCTCCTGCTTGGGAGGATGAGTTTCATCTTCCTTTCAGCCCCTTATGCCCTTCATTTATAAATAATCTGTTTTCAGTGGAAAGTCTCAGACTCTGCTGCTTTAATGATGCCTCAGTGACCACTCATTTTCCAAGGAGTAAGGAAGGTACCCAGGCCTCTGTCCTTGTGGGTGTTTCTGCACAGAACAGTGGCAGAACATCCATTTATGTGGCTACCAAGACCACTGGCTTTGCAAGGAACCTAAAAACCAGCCTGACTCTTGTTGCTGCAGCAGCCACAATAAGTCCCTGACTCCTTTTATCAGGTCTGACCAGTGTGGGTTTTTACAGGGCTGTCCATCTTCTCCATATGACCATTCCTTAGGGGTGAGAATTAGCACCCTATCAAGATGCTCAGCTGTGACTGCGCTGGTGAAGAAGGATCAGCAGGACAAGACAATTCTAAACAATACTCCAGGGGTGCTCCCATGCCTGCCTTCCTCACATCTTGTGGAACAGGGCTGTGGTCAGCTGGGGTGAGGCTCTTTTCCCCAGGGACCGCATCTCCAAGCTCCCTGACACTCACCTTTACCCACTGTCACCTGTGCCTGCTCCAGGCTTGCACTGGAATAATCAGCTGCTCCCAGGCTAAGCCTGCATCTGGAACTTCCGGATGCTTATCTGAAATGGCATTTCCAGTTCATCCTCCAGCTTTCTGGAGGAGCATTCAGCATGCTCTGCTGCATGGGCAGTGACACAGGGTGACACTGTGGGACAGTGCCAGCCACAGCCACTGTGCTAATTTGGGGATGGAAACATCCAGAAACCCTGATAGGAGACTGATTTTTGGAGGCATAAAAGTTTAATGCATGAAGTTTGTGTGTGTGTGTGTGTATGTTTATGCAGAATGTGGTGCTGCTTGCTCAGTTTGCAATATTTATAGTTTTGCTCCAAGAGCTGGCTTAAAATAGATTAAAATAAACACAGTGTGGGTCACCAGTTGACAGAAAACATACACAGCTTCACTAGAGTTGTGTTAGTTTACAGCAAAGACCTGGTTCAGGCATTGCAGAAGCTAGAAGTTTGCAAATAAATACCTCTAAAATATATTTTGGATTCCTCAGGCCAGTGAGATAGGGAGCATGTGTAATTTTATTCAACAGTCATAATTACGGCTAAATGAAAAAAAAAAAAACTTAACTGATCTTTTCAAAGTTAAATATATTTAAAAATATCTCAGAATATTAGCTATTTTGAAAGGAAATTGCAGTGACTCTAACTCTCCTACAATTGGTAAGTAGAAAAACAAGTTTTTAAAAATTATTCCTGATTATTCAAATAAATTCAAACACTTGTAATCTTAGTTTTTTATTCCTTCTCGAAAATACGTTTGTGATATGTTAAGGCAAAGTCCAATTGTCACCAAATAGCAAAGGAAAAACTTTCCTGCATCCTTTTACTGCTAAAAACCTGCTAAGATGCAGTGAATTTCCATCTTTGTTGGAAGATCTGTTAGGAATTATGGGCACATAGACTTGCTGCAATTATCTTTTCATACATTTTAAAATCAGGTATGTATGTCTTGATTTTGACTTTTGGAGGTTTTTTGTCTCATAAAACATTGTAGCCATTATGAATTTTTTCTCAATTCCAGAGAACATTTTACAAAGTCAAAAAGAATAAAACTACAGACTGTAGTTTTGAAACCATCTCTAGCTTCAAAAAGGTGAAAAACATTTTAGATTTCATAGTTAGTGCTAAAACATCACTCACCATAAGGAAAAGACAACTTTAGAATCAGTTACTATGAATGTGAAAGATGTGAACAATCTCAAAGAGGCTTCTTTTAAACAATAATGCAAAATGTATAAAAATACAATGGCATGGGCAAAATAAACAGTTACAGGTATCTATTGCTCTAATAAATTGCATTTATGCAAATCTTTAGAGGCAATAGGAACAGCAACCTCCTTTTGAGGGCTAAAATCATCTTTTTTCAGAAAAGGCCGGGGTGACCAAATATTAAAGCCATCATTAAAATATATATAAATAAATTGTGTATTTAACTGATGCTACCTCAGTGGGACACAATATCTACTAGGCAAGAATTTATCCCTTTCTTTGAATTGTCAGTATTTCCAGCATGTCACAACACCATAGCCCACGCCAGGACAAAAACCATATTTTACATTGGAGAACATTGGAAATATTCCCCACCTGCCTGCAAGAAAAACATGATCAGGGTGGTGCAATTAGTTTCCTCATACACTAAAGGCTGTATCATCACAAGATCTGAATCATTACACTTTTCTTAATTTTTATTTTTTTGGCAAATAGTTTCCTGTCCGAAGAAGTATTTTTCAATAGGCAGAATTGGAACATTGAATGGCATCCTGACAAGGTTTACTACTTTATCTTAAATTGAACACAAACACAAGAAAGTCAGAAAAACCTCTTCACCGGCTCTGCTGGGATACCTGTCCCCAGACTCTCCCAGCATTTGAGGAGATAACTGAGAAGCTGCAGCTGAATATGGATTAAGGAGTCTGTTTAAGGGCAAAAACTGGACAATTTCAGCTGAGCATTTAACAGAAGACCACCAGCAAACAGGATGAAAACTTCTCAGATTTGTGTTATTATGGGATATGTAATAAATGGGTTATATTCGATGTTTTCAGGAGAGCAGAGAGATGATAACATGGTATCTACTGATATCCCACATATCATGTAGATATATATGATATCCTACTGATATCATCCCTGCTCTCATGGCTACATTAAGCCTAACTTTGTTAATGCAAAAAAAACCAGAGGATTTTGAAAGCTGTTTAGAATTCCCTGAATTATGAATATTTTTGTAGTTTAGATGTATCTTGATAAGATCTACATAAGATCTTGTATGTAGATCTTATCAAGATACATCTAAACCACAAAAAATAGTGGTTTAGATGTATCTTGATAAGATCTATGGATCTTATAAATGGATAAATGGAATAAAAAAGAATAATAATTATTCTTTTTTATTCCATTTAAGTTTATAGATTTCAGAAAGATAATTTTTTTCTTCCAATTGGAGTGCAAGTTAAAGTGATCACATTAGTTAACAAATTTCTGCAACACTATACAAGCAAAATTTCTTAGTTAATTTTCAAACAGCATGAAAACTGATATTTATTTGTATTTGCAATGAAATAATAGAGAAAGTGTACCTCTTGAGTATTTGCTATCATTTCAGATTCTAGTCTGCAGAAAAATGCTAATTAAAGCAGTGGGTCATATCTTTCAGTGTGAAAGAGATCTGAATTTTCTTTTTCTTGGAAACAATAACACCCTGTTGGCTGTTACTGAAGTACAAATCCCACAGTTCCAGGAAAGGGCAAGGCAACCACATACTGACAGGATTTTCACTTGTTCAGTTTTATGTGGAAGGCCTAAGGAAAATGAGCATCCCAGGGAACAAAGCCATTGTGCTGTGATGGAACTGAGACAAGTGCTTACAGCTCCTCCTGTAAGAATTGGGCTTTACATAAATGCACAGTGAGTTTCTAAATTGATTTACACTACCGAAAATGCACTCATATGGGTGGTATGTTTGCACAAGTGGCATTATAAACACAATGGGTAATATTCTAGGAGCTGCAGGATATCCATAAATGTCAGCAGCATTGCCTTAAAGCCATTTATGTTTAGCTTTCTCCAGAAGGAGAAGAAAAATCTTCCAGTCTACAAAAAAAAAAAAAAATTCTGCTTGCAGAAAATAAAAAGCAACAACATCAAAAACACCAAAACCCCCCTGCCCATGGGAAAAAGAAAATAAAACAAGAAACACCTTGTCCAAAATTTAAAGTAGTAGAGTATTAAACAGTTGTGTCATTTCTTAAGCTGACAGAACTCTTGACTGTGATCTCAAGGACAGTGGTTGGGCTTGCAGATGGGCAGGATGGGGGGCTTTGACTCCTTTCCAATTCACTACCCTCCCCTGAACACAGCCCCAGACATCAGGACATCAGTCCTGCAGCCAAGGTGTACAAGGCTCTGCTCAGAAAAAGCTTGCCTAGCAGGTCACACAGCTCAGCTAACCCTCAGGAGCCCCATTTTCCTACAAGACATCAGCTGCTAAGTACTTTCATTACTTGTCAGGAACATTTTCCTCTTGAAACTAGTGGTGCTGGCTTCCTGGCAGTGTTTGATGCTATGAGCCTTTAATTCCCCTTCAAGCTATTCTTCCTTATGAGGCAAGAAAAGCTCTGGATCTCATCAAAGCACAGACAAGGACTATGGTGGTAGATTTTGGAAATAATTGTAAGGCAAAAAAATAAAACCACACTTCTGTGAGCTCAGTTTTGCATATGGCAGCAAACATGGTTTATGTCATGAAGGGAAACTCTGCATCTTGCACTGACCAATGAAATAATTGAGGTAGTGCTTCAAACTTTGATACAGCTGTGTCCACTGTGCACTCAAAGAGTCTGCTTTGAGAAAAGGTGTTGTAGTGCGTCATGTTAGATTGTTCAGTCACTCCCCCACTTTGTATTTTGGTTCTGTCCTCCATTATTTTTCCCGCCTAAGTAATGTCAGTTATTCAGTTGCCATGGTTACTCCCGCCTCAAGTTCTGTCAATCCCCTGATTTTATGATGTAACTCTCGGTTCTCCTCCCCTGGTTTCCTTACATGGGAGCATACTCCTCCCTCCCTGGGCCCTGCCAGTCACTCCCTACTCCACCTATTTCTTCAGAATGTTCTTCATTTTGGGAGCTATGATTGGCTGTGGGACCGGGGCCCCTCCTTTGTTATGTATCCATTGCTTTTCCTTTAATGTCCGTTATCCGAAGTTCACTCCCACACCTTCCTGGATTGGTTCTGTTGGAAACCCCTTCCCTGGATTCCTCCCCCTTTATAACTCCCTGACACCTGTGTATCTGCTTCACTCTCTGGCTGTCTGGTCCTAGGGGTTGCTGCTGGCTGACTTCCTTCAGGCAATAAACCTGACTGACTCCAGAGAGTGTCCGTCTCTCCGTCTCGTCATTTTTTCACAGCTTGATATTTGGCTCAGCGTGATCTCGTCCCCACGGATACAGCCCGAAGCCTGCCGCCGCTAAGGGGTGTCCGTAGGGGCAATCCTGGGGCCCTGACACCGGGGTTGACTCCCCACTGCTGCAGTAGCCCGCTGGCCGCCATGCTAGCCGGACGGACGTTATTTTAAGGCCGCCGACCGCTGCACATAGCTGATTGTAAATAATGACAAAAAATACTATAAATTCAGGACTAAAGGTGAATAATCTATACAGACAGGATGTGAGCATTTTTGCAGTCTCATTCTCTTGATCTGCAGCTGAAAATCATGTAAGCTTGACTCAAATTTTACATTTCTTCTTGTTCTTCTTCCTTTTCCTTCTTATCTGGAGCTTCACAAATGGGTTGTTCTGCTTCAGCCAGTATGGCAGGAGACCAAAAGAAAGGTCCCATTTGATGGGACAGTTGAAGGAGATATCACATCCAATATAAATAAATAATGCAGTGCAAGCCCATAGCTCCTGCTGGACTGGAACTGAATATTGCTTTTATCCCCAACCTCTTTGGCAGCTCCTCATTTAATTAGAAAACAAACTCTTCTGTTTTCACCCCCTTGACATTATTACAATAAGGTTTGATTTTTACAGATGTAGCTGAGAATAGAGTTTAATTTAAATTGATAGTTCCCACTATGTTTTTAATTGCAAAAAGAAAGTCCTTGGTGCTTCTCTCTCTCAGTTTTTTCTTAAGGAATTTAAATTAATGCATCTAAATACTCTTCTCTGCTAATCAGAGAGTCCAAATACTTAAATCTTAGACTTATGTATGATTTTTTTTCACATAGTTCAAGTGTGTGGAAGCAATTGTTAATGAAAATGTGCTTTATACACGCTTGTTAGTGTTTAAAATATTCTGTAGTTGCTGGACGAAACTTAGAAACATCAAGTGAAGAGTATTTGAAAAGGAATCTTCAGCTTCACCTACTGAAATTATTTTTTTTCCTGATGTCTTGCTAGAAATAATACAGATTAAAATATATTTTGTGTGCTTTTCTGTACCTATTCAAATATAGTGAGGTAGTTTCTATTCAGATGTATGCTAAAATATACAGAGAAGATTTTATTATTGTTAGTTGATAATTTGCTGTTAACTAAAATTTTAATGAAAGCTGAATATAAAATAAATTGTCTTACCCTAAATAGACTTTGCTTCCATAAATAGACTTTTTGCTGGGCTTTTTGAGGCTGAAGAAGGGAGGGCTTAGGAAAATCTTCTCAACGTGTGAAAATGTTTAATGAGAGGAATAAAGAAAATGGAGCCACATTTTTCTTGGTGACAACCAATAAAGGTACAAGAGATGATAGGCATAGAATGGCACACAAGAAATTGTATCTAAAAATAGGAAAATAATTTTATTCTGTACATGGTTGAACAGGTTTTCCAGGGATGCTATGGAATCTCCATAACCAAGATATTGAAACCCACCATGGCATGGCCCTAAGCAACTGCTCTAGCTGCCTCAAAGTTGAGCTGGGGGTTAGCCTGGATGACCTGCAAGTGGTGCCTTAAAAGTGAAAAATATTGAAAAAAAAATCTGTTTTGCCAACATAAAGTTTACAAAGGTTGAAGTTGCCTCTGCAACTTTCAGTACTAGAAGCAAAGTCATGGCTAAGACAAATGTCTTTTAATAACATTAATTTAACGTTGTCTGGAAGAGGAACTCATGTCTGAAAAGGCATAAAAAGTAATTATCTTCTGACCACTCCTGTTTCTTTTTTTCTTTCAACAACTCATCATGATATTGCATATACCCCCACTCCCATGGAGAAACAAAGCCTGTCCTTGTTCATTTAATTAAATGTCATTTTAAATGAAGCAAACAGTGAGAGAGCTCAGAGAGACTGGGGAATCCTGTCTGGTAAGTAAACTTGTATTTTAAAACAATTGTTTGTGAACATATGGGCAGCCTAGCTTACAAGGACCAGAAAATATGTCTGGACATGCTGAGAGACATGGAAAGCATATTTAATACTCACAGCTCTTCAGTGACTATGTCTCTTCCACTCAGAGTGCATTCTTCCCATTTTCCTTTTCTTTCTGGTCTTCTTCAGGGGCGCAACAATAGTGGTATTCTACAATGAACAGCACTTCTCCTGCTCTCCCAGGGACCCTGTAAGGATGTCTGAAGTTGGTGCCATGGGTTAACCCTGGCTGGTAACTAAATGCTGGCAACCTTCTCACACCCTCACCTCCACACCTTCCAGTAGAGAATAGAATCAGAAAGAAAAGGTGAACATTTTCAAATCTATGGGTTTAAAATTATTGAAGTGCTCAAACAAGAACCGTTTAATAATTTAAACAAAATGTAATAAGGGTAGCAGTAGCAGTAGTAGTGGTAGTGGTAATAATAACAACAATAATAATTTAAAAATAATAGAAAAGATAAGGGGAGAGAGAGTACCAAAACCCAAGAGTAACAAGTGACACACAGTACCATTGCCCAGTGCTCACTGACCAGTGCCCATCCCATCCCTGAGCAGTGATCAGTGGCTCCCAGTCAACTCCCTTCAGTTTGTATACTGGGCATGACGTCCTGTGCTACGAAATATGCCCTTTTCCAGTTCAGGTCACCTTTTCTGGTTGTGCTCCCTGCCCTCTTTTTGGTGCA
Organism: Arremon aurantiirostris; assembly: GCA_035583995.1. Classification (NCBI taxonomy): domain Eukaryota; kingdom Metazoa; phylum Chordata; class Aves; order Passeriformes; family Passerellidae; genus Arremon; species Arremon aurantiirostris. The sequence continues at coordinate 146,864,115 of JAXCLO010000114.1, forward strand.
TCTCAAGAATAGCTGAGTTTGAGATACTGGAAAGTCTTTGATTTAAAGTAAAAACTGCTTAGAAACAACAAAAACATCACTGGGTTATACTCAATCCAAAACACAGCCCTGTACCAGCTACTAAAGAGAAAATTTATTCTGTCAATTCAGAGCTGTAATACATCTTCTCTTTCCATAATGTTTCAGAACACCTGATGAAGCCCATGTGCAACCCTGGAACCCATTCTAAAATCACTGTCTTGAGCTTTTTTTTCCGATTTAGAAGTCCTCAGCTATTTCAGTGATGGACAGAAAAAAACTAATGGAGAAATAACTGTGCAAGTCTCTGATATAAATATCCCGCCTAAGACAGTGATAGCTGTACAGACAGTGTATTTCCAAGTTTGATGTGAGTTTTAAAAGAAACCATAAAAATAGAAGAAACTGCATTAGTAACCCTGAAGAGTGAAGACAGACAGATGGATAAATGACATATTTCCAGAAGAGCAGCAGTTGTTCCTTTTGACAGAGGCATGGACATGTCATCAGAGACCACAGGGTAAAAACAGTTCAGCATGTGATCTGTCCAGATCTGATGCTCATTTTATGAAATGACTGTTGTGGATCAATACTTTTTATGATTGCAGATTACAAACCTTACTTTGCTTTGGCAGCTCAGAGTTTTCACCTCCAGCTGAGCATAGGGGGGGAACTACTCCTCCATTAAACCACTATTTCTTGATATACATCTGCCACCAGGGTAGTGAATGACACTGAAACAGTTGAATGCTGTTCACAGAACAGGTGGAAAGCCAGTATTAGGACTAAAGCTGAACTGAAGATTGTTCAGTATGATCCATGACTATCAAGTTAAACGTACTGAGGATTCACAATTAACTTTCTCACCCACCCAAGCAGAACATAGATAATTTTGAGATGCTAAGTCTGCTAAGTCTTGTGTTAAGTCTGTTGGAGCTCCGTTGAACAGGTTGGACTCAGAGACTTGGAAAATGTTTTTCTTGATTCTGCTGTAACTTCTGCCACCAAAACTGTGCTGCTACTCCTGCTAACACAGTACCACATGTTAGTAAACAGATGTAGTAGCAGCACTGATAGATGGGAGAAAGAAAAGACTTGATTTTCTTTTAGTTCTAGCTGCTTAGAGGGTGACACAACGTGGGATAAATAAATTCTGTGAGGCCTGAGAGGAGGTGAACTTGGAATGGTACAAAATTACAGCAATTTGTTCAGTGAATCCACGAGGATTATTTCGAGTCACACCATGACGCGCTTGCATAATTTGTGATTGAGCATAAGCTGGCAGTGATTTTTATTATGTTTTTTGAAAGGGAGAAAATGTCTTCACAGTAGGACCAGTGCAATAGGATTGTAGATGCAGACATGCTGTCTGTGATACAAAGTACTCAATAAAAATGTGAATATGGATGACTTAAGGTACTGCTCATGCATATGAATGAAGAGAGAGAAGAGGCAGAGAATGACACAAAGAAGCATATTTTTGTCCATTGTGAAGTCAATGGGAACTTCAGTGTTGTTTTCAAAGCCAAAAGAAATCACCAGACCCTTTCAAAAAAGAATTTGTCCTGTCTATCTGGATTTCTACAGACTTTGTTTTCCTCTTCCATGTTACAGATCTTGGCTGAAATACAGAGAAATGGGTAAAATTATTAATTCCACAGAGAAATGAATAACAGAAAAGAGTGGCTTGTGTACAGAGCACAGAGCATTTCCTTTGGAGCACAATATGTAGCAGTAACAAAGCTGCTGTTCCAATCTGTTGCTGCTTATAATGCCATCTTACACTATTCCTAGTGCGCAAAATAGTAGTGTATTAGGTAAGTAGTTGCATGACATAATACCCTGCTTTGTTTTAAAATGTTTTGTTGTCATAGGCATACCCATGGCCTCACAGGAAGTTCCAGTGTCATCAGTGAAGTCAGGTTTTGAAGCAGGTCTTTGAATTGAACCTGAAAGGCCTTATGCAAAGTAAAGGGATAAGCAGAAAGATTACAACTATTTCTATAAATTTTTGAAATTGTGTTATATTTTTATTTTATTGTATTTTTGAAATATGCACTAAAAGGTTGTCCCCCTCTAGGTTAAGACATTCTTAACGGTGGGACTCCTTCCATGTCCCTAAAGGTGCTGTTTTTTGAGCTGGTAAATCTTGTTAATTTTTCATGGTGTTCAGTCAGATCTTGCCTGTGCCTAAGCCCTCCTTATTTTCTCAATAAAATTTTGATAGCACAAAAAATATCTTGAAGCCTAAGGTGTCTGTAATTGTACTAATTGGTTGTATTCTCCACACTCAATTCAGACCTCTGCTCTCCCTGCGCACTAATGGCCTTTTAAAAGGCACATCTGAGCCTGAAAAAGAGAATTTTAGATGTATGCACTTGACAGAGTGGGTAGATTTTAGCTGAGGATGTTGACTATTTTAATTAACAGGACAACACTACTATATTAGGTAACCCCATGCTACTAGTGGAGCAAAGAATTTTTCATAAATGGATAAATTAGGCTTGGAAGAAGGGATCTTTTTTTTTAAAATCTCAAGTCTTCAATTGTTTTCTTTCCATTTTGGTTCTTCTGATTTAATTATACTTCCTTGAATTAAACAACATGATAACTGTGAAACAAAAATGATGTTCAATGAGGCAAAAGGTAAATGCAACCTTTCAAATAAAGTTCAAACTTCCTGCCAAGTCTCTGAGGGGTTTTTTCCTATGCCACCAATTCTGGTGTTCTCATTCCCTCCCATTTCCTTTTCACTGATCTCGTTTGGCTTTCTGGCTTCCTTTTTATTTTCTTACATACTTCATAATGCCCTTTCTGCTCCAAATTCTGTTTTTTCTTAAGCTCTAGGTGTTCCCTTCTGATCCTACTGATCCAGTTTCCTACTTTTTCTTCTCTGTGCTTTTCATATTCTTTATGAAACCTGTGCAAGACTGGAGCTCTGGCCAGCAAGAATAGAATGGTTTGTGTATGCAGCACTACAGAATATGAAATTTTAATGGCATCTGGTATTAAATTCATCCTCACTGTAGGATCCCAGACAAATTAAATAATTATCTGAGAAGATCCCCAAACTCTGCTGGTACTTAATCTATTTTGAAAAGAGACTTAGGAGAATGTTTTTTGGCAAGGACCATAGCAATACAAAGAATATTCTTCATAATTAACTACACAGGGGATCAAGATGCAATGTTTACATGTTTGTTTTTTTTTTTTTTTCAGTGTGTTCACTAATTTCTTTACTCAGTTTAATTTGTTAGTACAGGTGTGGTCAAGAAAATTTTTAAAATATATTATTCAACATTTATTTTTGTTAAATTTAGTGAATGAGACAGTTAAAAATCTACTTGATCAATAATAAAACCAAACCAAACTAACCCAACAAACAAAAAAAGGATTTTTTTTTAGTTTCAAGGGTCATGTACATTACAGTAAAAGAATACTTATATTTTCCCCAGGCCAAGGATGTTTCAAAGGAGATAACCTTTCAATGAACACCAAAAAATAAAGAATTTAGGCCTTCAGTTTCTAATTTTTAGAAATCAAAATCTAAGCTAAAATGTCTCAAAGTTATTTCTTTTATTTGAAGATTCTGAGATTCTAATTATTACTGAAGTAATTGTGAGCTATATTAGAATAAGTATCAATTTAAAAAAAATCCAAATGTCACAATAATCAACTTTGAGGAAGCTGGAGCCTGATGTGGAGCATTTAGCGAGCAAGACATCCCCAAGCCAGCTGCATAACCATCAGCATCCAGGTTGATAAGGATCCTAAAGTCAGACATTATTCAGGCACTGCATGATTTTACATTGTTTTCCAAGGAAACAGATTTTATGGAATCACATTGCCCATCTGCCTCTCCAGTCATTTTCTGTGTGCCAGTCTGATCATAAGACTGATTAATTTATATGTTTCAGCTAAATTCTATAGAACAAAAATCTCCAGACTTCTTAATTTCTGGATGTTCTTTGATACCCAATGTCTAGATTGTGGAGAAAGCCCATAATAGGACCATATTCAGACAAAAACTGGATTTTCGGTTAAAAATAATTTCAAGTAAACATTTTCATTCTTTTTTTGTTTCCTTTTCCATACTTGGCTAGCAGTTTATGAATAATTATTATTCCCAAGGAAATCATTCCATATGATAATGGACAGCAACACTCCCAAATGCACAGTTCTGAGTTGGTACTGAAAATGAGAATATACTGGAAAAATGCAGGTAGAACGGAGCTAGAGATATGAAATTGCTTTTGGGTGGGCTGAAAAAGGTGGTGGGGAAGGGAAGAGAAAAGAAGAGGATCTATAGCCTTGATAATGGAGCCAAAAAGGAATATGAAATACAAGCACCCAGTAATTCAGAGCTGTCACAATCATCAAACATATTTATTATAAAGATTTACTGAGCATTTGTCCAGCAAGTTTGAAATTGGTTGCAAACACCCATCTGCAACATAGGCCCTCTTACAGCAAGACAGAGAATGTCCAGATGAGCTGAACAAAAAACCCAGAGAGAGAAACATGACTTCCTGCCTTACTGCTCAAGGCATTCACCACAGGAAATCAGCTATTTGTCTTTCCTGCTTTAAAGACAGTTTTGTTTTATTTTTACTTTAACTAAAGCAATAATTGGATCTGTGGAGATGTTCAAAGCCAGCTTGCATGGGGCTTTGTGCAGCCTGGTCTAGTGGAAGGCTCTCTGCCCATGGTGGGGGGCTTGGAACTAAATGCTAAGATCCCATAGCATCACCCTCACAATTTTCTTATTTTATGAATTACATCTCCAAACCGCTACAATGTAGATCTAATCCTCATTATTGCATCATTCTCTTTCTCTTGTTAGCATCTTAATAAGAAAACTACAATGAAAATAAGTATAGCACCCTATTGCACCTGCAAAGACCTCAGCTTTGTGCTGACTGTGTTGTGCTATTAACTCACATATCCCAACTGGATAAACCCATCAAGAGGAGTAATCTAACTCCTGCAACTTTTTGTATCCATAGGGCATTGAAGATGAGAGAGATCTAAGCTCTTCCATTCTTTCCAGTGTGGACAGTTCTGGGTGTGTTCAAAGGATAAAATTATAAGATTCACACATCCTTACGGCAAAAACAAAATGCAGGGTTTTGTGCAGACATGGACCATGTTTGAATGTTTTTAAAGATTTTTTTGAGCATGGCTATATTAGATAATGGAAGGCAGGATAGAGTTTCTTAATACAGAAGAAGTTCTTTTGTTTAAGCCACAGAATAGAATCCAATGTCCTACTGATACCACTTGGGGTGAAGATGGAAAGAAAAGTGGAGGACACTCAACCATTTCCATTAGATAATCTCAACAGTTATTCTCATGTGAAAGACACAAAACCGAAACAACTCTATTTATGTAGTACTTAGGAAACTTTTCCTATTTCTCCAGTATGGAGGGAAGGAAAATCATAGAAGTAAATCTGATGAACACTCAGTCAGTAAAGAAAATTATTGTCCTTAGAAAATCAGTATGTAATACAGATTGGTATTGAAAGAGTGGATTTTGAAGGTCTGAGAAGGTCCTGTAGAGACAGATGAGATTTTGTTACATACCTACCTTTACCAGGATGAGAGAAAAACTCCCCGTGTCAAGATTTTTCTATGCTGAGAGTGTACATATTGAAGCACATTATTTATTTTTTATATATTTTTATTTCTTTAAGCAACAAAATACATCTCACTGAAGATTATAGGATTCAACCTTTTGCTCATTTTTATTTCTCCCCACTTAATGCTAACCTTCTTAACATTTAACCAAATTCTTACTATTATCAAATATTAATATCCTTAAATTACCATGGGTAGTATAAAAATATTTAGATACTAAACAAAAGTTCCTCCCCCTTCTTTCACATCTTCAAAACTCTTATATGTCATCAAATCACAGAATGATTAAGGTTGGGAAAGATCTACAAGGACATGAACTGAATACCAACTTGTTAATTAACCAGTATTTGGAAGTGCCACACCCAGCTGCTGTTTGAGTACTTCCTGTTGGAAGGAAATGGTAAAAATACATTTCCTTGTCATCCTTGCTGGTTAGCATAACACTCTATTAGGAGCTGTTCTGCAGCATCAGAAAATGATGCACATCAGATATGCAAATAGCAGAAGAGAAGCTAAATGGAGCTTTTTGATGCGAACCTGTGCAGGACTGAACTTTCCCCTTCCAAATCAGAAAAGCTCTGATGTGGATTTCATACCTCCTGTCATCTTGTGAACTCCAGCAATATGTCATCATTAACAATATGTCTTCCCTCTTTTTTAAGCAATGTGCCATCATCAATTCTGAGCTGATGCATTCCTCAAGACATTCAGCTTGAGTGCAAGTTTAATGAGATTGAGACACATAAAGTTAGACAGTTGTGTATGAAGAAAATTAAAATGGAGAAGAAAAAAAAAGAAAATAAAAGAAAACAAGGGATGGAACAACACAGTTTTGCTAATGTGTTTAAGGAATGAATTGAGTTTAAAGACATTCCAATCCCTCTCCATTTGCTTTTATCATTAGGGCACCCAAGACTGAGCTTGAATGTTTCCTGCTGATCTTGATGAGTTTTGTTTTGTTTTATGAAGGAGTTGATGAGGCATTCCATCATTTGATTGAATGTGATGAACTCTGATGTTCCTCCCCAGAACAAGTGATTTATAAGGGGCAGGTTGGCCTGGTAGGTTAAACAGTTAAGTGGTTAACATGAGCCTTCAACAAATGCCAGGAAATGGAAAAGTGGTGTTTTACATTATTTTAAATATTCTATATTTATTTCTGGCAGTGGGAAATAATTTAGACTGATGCATCTGCTTCCTAGATGTAGAAATAATTCTTTAAGCTCTTTTAAGCAGGATTATTGCTGCACATTTTTATATAATCTGGTATGCTTTGAACATTAATGGTTAACTAATAGCGATAAAAATATTTATTCATGACATGGAAAACTACCAGCACAGAGTTTAACTTTTTTTTTTGCTTTTTCAGAAAGACAGAAATGATAAAACAATGAAATAAAATGGGGAAAAACTGCCATGCCAGTGAAATTAACTGAGTTAGAATTACTACAACAACTTTCACTGGGCTCACTTTATTTGATTTTATGGCTTTTAGCTCTTCAGTACTGCCTCTGTTGAAAGAATCTAAAACTTTCTATTCTTTTTAGGTTGAGTTGAAGAGGAAAGGAGCCTTTCGTCTGCCTTCTTTTAAGGGTGGCTTCCACCTTGCTGCTTCAGCATGCTAAACATTCGTGGTGGTGCATTTCAACTCCTGCTGTCCTTCCATTTCCTGTCAGCCTGAAGCTGACAGGGTCATTGCAGCTTCCCAGGGGTGGTATCCTTACAAATTTTTTCTAAATTCAACATTTTTGTTTATTTCAGAACAATGAAGTTTGGTAACAATAGAGGAGGAAAGAGTAATGCAAAGTCATTAGTAAAATTAAGCTTGATTTTAACAACTTCTTTGCTGTGAGTACATAAATACATATTCTTTAAATTGAGGTGTCAAAATGAAGTGCGTAAATAAGAATTCTATTCATCCTTGGAAGAATTTGCTGCTGATAAGGACTTCTTACTAATAAGAAGGTTCTGCAGCATTTTAATAGTTTTGATGTAATTGTTCATGCAGAGATGAATCTCAGTGCCCAGAAAACAGGTGTTTCTTTCCTGTCCAGTTAACATACTCCTGCTTGCAGGCTGCTGGAAGGGAACCAAAACTTATGATTGTTTGGAGTGTGTAAATAGTCAGTTCATTTATTGTTGTGTAGATGACTCCCAGCCTAAGTTCTCACCTGAGGGATGTCACTTCTTGTGGGGACCGAAAAAGCTGGTGTCCCCTCTTCTCTGCTAATGATACAAAGAAATTGCAGTGTGCACACCTTCAATTTAAGCACATTAACCACATTTCAAAATGCAAGAAGGATTCATGGGGTCTCCTCTGTTAAAGTTTGGAGGAAATCCTGTGTGTTTATTTTGCTGTTATTTCCTTCTACAGTTCTCACTCATCCCTCTTGTAGAAACATGTCATAGTCATTCATTTTAGTTATGACACAGAATTTACTCTATCCTTTTTCTTCCATTATAACACCTCTGCTGAAAAAAATAACTTTTATATATAAATCTATCTGATTTATGTGACAAGGTTAAATCGATTTCGTTTATGTGACAATATTTTGTTTGCAAGAAGGCTACAGGGACTTCTTCTGTGAGATGCTGGAAGTTCTCCCATGCCCAACACAGTCAATACCAGCTGGCTCCAAGACAGACCCAGTGCTGGGGCCAGGGCTGAGCCCATCAGGAATGGTGGGAGGGCCTCTGAGAGAGCAAGTGTAAGAGGGGGAAAAACCCTGCTGTGCAACAGCAGCTGGATGGGAATGAGAACTTATGAGAGAAACAGCTCTACAGATACCCAGGTGAGGGCACAAGGAGGGGCAGGAGATGCTCCAGGTGCCAGAGCTGAAGTTGCCCTGCAGCCCCTGGTGTCACAGACATCTTTTATGAAAAATCCTTTCCTTAGGATTTTTCCTCCTGAGAAGCTGAGAGGCCTCAGGAAC
>JAXCLO010000114.1:146872804-146933688 GCA_035583995.1 Arremon aurantiirostris
GCCTGGATGTGGCACTGGGTGCCAGGGTTTGGTTGAGCTGTTGGGGCTGGGTTGGACTCGATGACCTTGAAGGTCTCTTCCAACCTGGTCATTCTGTGATTCTGTGAATCCCTTTCCACATGACCCTTCCAGGGCTGTGGGGATGGGGCTTTCCCTGGAGATGCAGCCTAAAACCAGCGGAATATGCCCCAAATAATGGGAAAACTCCTTATCCCATGCAGCAAGGCAGAGCATTGCTGTAGTTCATCCACAGAAGCTGGAGCTCTGTCTTATGAAGAAAATGAAGATTCTTCTCCATCCCAAGGGCATAAATAACTTGACAAAATATCCTGTAAGGAAACATCTTTCCATTTAGGACCCGATTTAGGATATTCAGCACTCCCTGGAAGAGCTGATAAGCCCTTAGCCTAGAAACCATCCTTCAGCCCTTTTTCCATGTACTGCTCCCTCCTCGGAGCTGTCAGACAGGACACAAAGGTCGGCTCTCCTATTTTTAAGAGCTTTGTTTTGGATGATATTAATGAATTTTAGCTGTCGAGGGCAAGCCCTGGCGGCTGCAGCCAAAAGAAGCAGCTGTGGTGCTGTTTGCCTGGAACACAATCTGCTTCTGGAGAGAACTCCCAGGTGATTTGAGAGCAAATGAGTGTCAGGAGATCACATCTTGTCCTTTCCTGGGGTTTTTTATTTGTTTTCCTCTCCAGCTCTTCCTCCCCCTGGGCTCCTCATGCTCTTTGGATGATGCTGTGCCCTCGAGTCCTGCGAGCACAGGGGCAGAGCTGAGCTGTGCCACAGAAGTTAAATCTGCAGATCTCTTTGTGGGTTTTATATTTATTTATATTTATGTTCCAAAGAGAGATGTGAATTCCCCTCTTCTTCAAAGCTGAAAGGAAATTCCAGGTTTCTTGTGATACAGAGTGGAAAACGGAGAAGGATGTCCATGATAAAACATCCTCAGTGTGAGCCACAAGAAGCTTCACTGCTCCTGCTGCCACTTCTTGTAGCCATGATATCTTCTAAAAAATCCTTTCCTTAGGATTCTTTCTCCTGAGAAGCTGGAGGCCTCAGGAACAAAATGTAGACAATGATTATCTGCTGCTGTGGAATGCAACAGGGGCATCTGTGATTGGTCTCATTAATTTCTAATTAATGGTCAATCACAGCCCAGCTGTCCAGACTGTCTCAGTCACAAACCTTTGTTATCATTCTTTCTTTCTCTATTCTTAGCCAGCCTTCTGATGAAATCCTTTCTTCCATTCCTTTAGTATAGTTTTATTATAATATATATCATAAAATAATAAATCAAACCTTCTGAAACATGGAGTCAGATCCTCATCTCTTCCCTCATCCTAAGAGCCCTGTGAACACGGTCACACCCTGGTGCTGCCCATGGTGAGGCAGCTGTGCCCCTGCAGCCCATGGGAGTCCATGGGGAGCAGAGATCCCCCTGCAGCCCCTGCAGGACCCCACACCAGAGCAGGGTGATGCCCAAGGGAGGCTGTGACCCTGTGGGAACCCACACTGGAACAGGGTCATGGCGTGGACCTGGGACCTGTGGAGCAAGGAGATCACGCTGGAGCAGATTTGTGGGACAAGCCCACACCAGGACTTGTGACCCCACAGGGGACTAACTCTGGAGAAGCCTGTTCCTGAAGGACTGCACCCCATGGAAAGAACCCACGCTGGAGCAGATCCTGAAGAACTGCAGCCCACAGGAAGGACTCATATTGGAGAGTTCACATAGCACTGTCTCCCATGGGAGGAGCCTCACTCTGGAGCAGGGGAAGAGTGTAAAAAGGAATGAGCAGGAGAGGTAACATGATGAACTGGCCATAACTCCTATTCACCACGCCCTGAGCCAGAGGATTCAGGAGTGAAATGGAACCTGAAGCAAGAGGTAGAGGGAGGGAGTCACAGAAAGATGTTTAACATTTGATTTGTTATGTCCTCAGTATACTCTCAGTTCCTTGGTAACAAATTAAATTACTTTCCCCAAGTGAACTCCATTTTGACCATGATGGCCATTGCTGACAGAAATTTGGATATTGTGAGGAATTTCTGCACTGAAAAGGTTTTAACGCATTGGAACAGGCTGCTCAGGTGGAGTCACCATCCCTTGTGGTCTTCAAGATAAAACCGGATGTGGCAATCAGTGTTGAGGTTTACTTGACAAGGTGGTGATCAGTTAGAGGTTGGACTTGATGACCTTGGCAGTTTTTTCCAACCTAAATGATTCTGTGATTCTTTGATCTGTCCCTGCCCTATCTTGACCTAGATGCTTTTTGTTTTATTTTCTCTTCCCTGCACAGATGAGGAAGAGAGTGACAGAGCAGATTTGGTGGGCACCTGGTATCCAGCCAGGGTCAATCCACCACAATGAAATTTTGGAAAATCTTAATGTGAAAGCTATAACCTCAAGAAGATCCATCCACGATATGAGCCCAGTGGAAAGAAGAAGAGGAAAGTCACTGTGATCACTGTAGTATCATTTGACTTGTGCTTTCTCAACCTCATGGGCCAGAGTGTGTATGCATCAAATTTTTCTTCAGATATACGCATTATATTCTACAGTGAGTCATTCTTGTTTAAGGTATAACACCCTTTGCACTCTAAGTTTATTGCCTGGATGCAAATTCTATGCCTCAATATTTGCTTGGTTTTGGGCTTTCCTCATTTCTGAAGCGCATTTTTCAACTAGAAGAACAATTTTCCTTCAACAAACCAGCTTGCAATACTTAAAGAAAAGTAATAGTTGAGTTTCCATGCTCTTGGGTGCTCAGCGGAACTTAATAAAACTCTGAGGTTTGCAGTCAAAATTAAAAACTTTTTCATTACATATGAGAGATATAAAATTGCCATGTTTCCAGTTTGCAAATCTTTGTGTATCTTATTGCTCTTAATAATGACTAAGCCTTTCTGCACTTCCATGGGCTGGGAAAAAATTTTTCTTCAGTTCATCTGATGAAGTAAATTGAGAAAAGAGCTTCTTGTAGAGAGTATACCGAGACTGCATGTGAAATAACAGAAATGCCAGGAATGATGAAACATTAAGTACTCACTTGTTCACATTACAACAGGTATCTTTTACGAACATTCAACTTATCAGTATTTTCTTTTCTGATTTAATTTCTCCATTGATGCTTCCATCTCTAATTTTTGTGCAAAAAGGAACAGGTGGGAAGGAGGAGCAGAATTTTTAGGAGTTTTTAATGACAGAACAAGAGTAAAACTGAAATTAGTTCAATTTTTTTTTCACATGAATATTTGACTTCACTTTGGCATTTTGTTTAATAATCTTAATCTCCATTCCAGCCATTGAATGTCTGCTCGTCTTTAATGTTTCACAGAGTAGTCACAGTCCTGACTGTACAATAAGATTATAATAAAAAATATTTAGGAAGTTAGCTATATTTGCAGCACTTGGAGGAAATATTTGGTTGCCTAATTTGAGAAGTTTTATATTATGTTTATATAATATATATCTGGTATAAGAACTTAATGATATTTGCCTCTAAAGTTGAAAATTTGACTTGCATAAAGGATGCATGGGATTGCAAAATAAGAAGCACAGAAAGCAGATGCCAAGCTTTTCTTACATGTCACCTACCACACTTGCAGAAAGTGACCTTATGTAGTTTTGATTTTGCCTGTATAAAAAATGCAAATCAAACTCAGCAAAAATTATACAAGAACAGAAGGGCAAAGATTATCTAGTATAGAGGATGGGAAACTCACTGAGTCCTCATTATAAATTAAATTTTATTACAAAAAGACCAGAGATTTTTTTTTCTGTAAGCATTTTTCAGTTTCTCATTTATCTCAATTGTAAAGTATGTCGTTCGTTGGTATGACTCCAAATTTCAATCCCATGCAGGCTTCTCACTAATAATGCAAAAGCTGATAAATTAGTGAACTAATGAGAGTAAATATTTTTATATAATTATGGAATGGACATCAGGAAAAATGCTAAGCATTTATCATTCTTGTTGTGATGGACATACTTTAACAATAGAGATAGAAATTTTCCATAATTTGGAGAAGTAAAATTATGGGTTGTAGAACCAAACAGAGATCAAGACCTATTCTGTCAGACCTCCAAAATGTATAAAATATGTCTAAAGCTATGTGACAACCAGGTGAAGAAACCTCTTTATCTCAGCATGAAAAATAGCAGGGAAAGGAGTGTTTTTCTACATCAGACCTGTACTGTTTTAACACCTGTAAATATTTTATAAGTCAGTAGGTTTTCCATTCCTCACTGCAATTTTTTAGAGCTCTGGCTTGAATGAAACCATTTTTTAAATTGTATGATATAACAGCTGCCAATTAAGATGCTCTGGGTCAGGAACAGAGAGTCTGTGTTGTGGATGATGACTCAAGCAAAACCAATGTTGTTTATCCTAAGGGGAGTTGGTTTCCCTTGCACCTTCATTAGATCAGATGTGACCTTCAGAATTCTATAACACAGAGCTGTATCCCAGTCCACGTCTCAATCCACTAGAGACATCAAGGGTGGAATAAAGTTCTAACTTTGTTTATCTCTGGTGTAGATGTCTACATCTGAATCAGGTATCAGGTATTAGAATTCTCATGAATTAGGTATTAGATTCTCTTCCTGAAGAGTTGTAGAGAAGGCTTAGCATTTAGGCAAGATCCATCTCATTCAGGAGTAGACATCTTCAGCAGATTGGGTGAAGCATCCCCCACAGTTTCTTATTTCACTTCATGGATCAGGGAAATAAGAGCATCTTGCTCAGATGTTCGGGTGCAAAAGCCTTCACAGAATCCCCCTCCAAGACAGCTAAATGCAGAATCTACCTACAAGATAGGAAAAATAAATTCTGCCCTTATTGCACATCAGCTTCCATGGGAAACAGAATTCTATTTGAAAAGACAGTAAAAACTTTGACCCAATACCAGGAATTTAAACACCCGGCAAGATATTTCCACAGAATAACTATTCCATGATTTTTGCATCTGAAAGTCTGAACACATGGGCCATGCATCATTATGTAGATCAATGTTAGTCTGAAGGGCTTAAATAAACTTGTGGGGTTGTTTTTCAGCAGCTTGTAAACTGATACAGAAAACAAATTATCTAGGCTGAAAAAAAGAATGTAAAATGTTGCTGCAAACTTACTATTCACGCATTAACTCTAGTTCTAAAATTTATGCAGTTGCTATTTTAACTGCTCTTCTCTTCAAGGTAAAGGTCAAAGGGCTACATTGGAACCTCTTGTAGAATAATCTAAAAATCTATAATTAAAAAATATAGAAAGCATGCATTTTGTTTTATTTTGTCTGCTTAGATGGCTTTAAGATAAGTATATTTTAAATCATTATCAGAAAACCTGTTTCACTTTGTCATTCCCTCTTTAAGTTCCTTTAAGTAAAAACAGGCATTGCATTTTCATACTCAGCAATTCTCAAAGAATATGAGTCACAGAATTACAGAATCAGTCTGCTTGGAAAGGACCCAGAGCACAGGCACAGGATTGCATTCACAGATGGTTCTTGAATACCTCCCGTGGGACACACTCCACACCCTCTCTGGGCAACCTGTTCAGTGCTTGGTCACTGCACTGTGAAGAAGTTCTTGCTCATATTCAGGTGGAACCTCCTGTGCTTCAATCCCTGCCCATTGCCTCTCGCCTTTTTGACACAACCAGGCAGAGCCTGCTCCATCATCAAGGAGTTGGACTTGATAATCCTTGTGTGTCCCTTCCAACTCAGGAGATTCTGTGTCTGTAGCTGGGAATTTCTGGGCATAATCATGCTGACAATCACTTTGGAAGAAATCCCAATGAGTTCTTGTATTTTTCTTTTGTCTGAAAATTTTGTGGCTATTGTAGCAATAGCTCCTGTCAAGATGGTATCCTTTGAAGATTTACGCATTTTTTCATCTACCAGTTTTTCCAAGATTTTTCTTTCCTGTTCTAATAATTTTTCTGCTGACACATTTTTAGTCTTATTTCCCCAATTCCTCATTTCTGTTTCTCACTTTTTTAAGCTCAGCAATACCAGTATTTCAAGATCCATGTGATTTTATGCTACCTAACTATTTACCTTGACTTCTTTCTTTCTCACCCACCATGGCAATATTTTTCAGGAGTTTAACTCTGTTCATCCTCTTTGATCTCTGCTTGATCTTACAGCTTGACTATTTGCAGTGGGTGATGTCTTTGTCATCACTTTCAGGGGTTCTTTTTAATTTCTGTGAGCAGGCTTGCCTGAAAGATTTATCGTTACTGTCCAGAACTACCTCCCAGAATCAGCCACTAAGACATGGTTTCCACTTGCTTTCCCTTCCTCTAAGCAATGTTGTCAACTTCTCAAACAACCTGTACACTAGAAATCATGGAAAAATAAACATTCTCTTGCTTTATTCTATATTTTCATCTATTTAGCAGGGCTGCAAAAACAGAAAGTTGTTTTGTTTAGATCCCTCTAGAAACTACTATGTCAAAGTGAGGACAGTGCAAGAAAATGGTTTTAATTGCTGGTGTTTTTTTGTTTTGTTTTTTAACCAAAGTGAAAATTTTTAATAAGGGATTTTATTCATGAGTGGAGAAACTTTGCCCTTTTTTTATGGCTGTAGGATCCTAATAACTGTCTTTCTGAAATGGCAATGTTCCTTTTTCCATTATTTAGGTGATTTGCCATGTGGTACAAAGTGGACAATCCAGAAATCTTTCAAAACACACACACACACAGAGATTTTTCATAACAAGATCATATCAAGGTCTTATATGTTTGTTCTCACAATTTGCTTTTTGACACCATGTTCCTTCTAAAACCTTTATTCTCACCCAGATTTCTCAAGTGCCTTTCTCGTCTTTCCTAGCTTTTCTCAGCTGGGGTTTTGCTAATTCAGGTTGGAATCAAGACACCCACATTTATGACTGTGTCAGAGATGGGATTCTCAGTTTCCATGGTGATCAGTGGAGTTCAGGAAGTAAATTAAATAAAATATAGGTAATGCAGACCCAGTTAGTTTCTTTGAATATCTTTGCAAAGCCTCATTAAATTATTTGCAAATTATTTGCTTAAACTCTAGTCCTATTTGAGATGTTACCGTGTACTGGCACAGAGATTGAGGGTTGGAAAAAACCTGCTTGAAGAATAATTTAAAAAGAGGCAAAAAGCATAGGAGAGAGACTATGAGATTCTGCCCCTTGGGTGTTGGGAACTCTTCATGTTGTCAGTGCTGGATGGACTTCTCTGTCAGGTGATACAGAATGCTGGTCAGGAACCTGTCTGTGCTGCAGGAGGGTGAAGCTCACATCAGAAAATACATTGGAGACCATTTCCCAGTCTTATCTCTCCATTCTCATTAGTCCTGTTCTCTTCAGTACCCAGTATTTTGCTTTATTTGTCATTTTTGCATTATCTGTCCTCCTTCAAATAGTCAGACTTATTTCCTCTCCTGTTAATCTACAAGTTGAGCTTCATTCTCTTTTGTGTGACCATGAATACTCAAGCTATAGCCTGAGCTGTCATTGTCTGCAGTGTAGCTGCTGGGTTCACATTCCTGCTGGAGCACCACAGAACTGTGGAAGATGGAAATGAGAACAAAAAAAGCTAAAGTGCCTCAAAAAATTAAGGAGCTTCAGCATTTCTTGGGAGAACACACCCAGCACTCCTTCTAATAGGAGGGGTAAAGAGATAACTCTAACAGGGACACTCCATGTGTTATGTTCTGCTCATCTCTGAAGTAAGAAGTCAGCAAATAAATTTGTGAAAAAGTGGGGCTCTTGACCTTGTATCAAATAGATGTGAAGACGTAGCTAAAAAGTATAAGTGCAAACTTAACCTGAGGAAGCTGGCACCTGGGATATGTGGTCCTTGATGGCTTGCATTTTGAAGCCAAAATATCTATCAGTGAAGCAACTGTCAGCACAATTTCTTTTGCTTGATCTACAGTTTTTAGATCTGTACATGTCTCTTGTGTTTATCTCCAAGATTCATGCTTTTAAACATTTTTTTTCTTATTTCTACAATGGCATTTCAGAATGCCGTTAAAAAGAATGATTTTTTCCTCAAAGCAAATTAAGAAGAGCTGGGAATAAACAAAGAAAGGAAAATAAGGGCATGAAGTGGGAGAAGAAAACAAGGTTTATTTGACATGCAAGGGGCAAAACCAGCTTTTAACATGAGGCATTTTTCCTACACAGAGTTACAAAGTGCCAACATCAGTGTTAAAGAATGATCACTAATCTGAAATATGTTGTTTTCCCCCCACAGAAATCTAGTTACAGTATTTTTATTTATTCTCTTGGGTTCTTCAAATTAGGGTAAGTCATCCATAAAGTCTCATGTATAATTCATGCTAAGACTTTGTGCACTGTGTATTTGCCCTGCTTCAGTAAAATCACATTATTATAATTTGAATTTCAATATAGAGTGCTTATTTATTTAAAATTTTAATTAGAGTCATAATTATGTCTAGTGTTCACAGTAGTCAATTGTAATAGTAGACCTGGACAAAAACAATTAGATCAGGAGGATGCCTTTTTATAGATTAATTTTTACCTCCCCCATGCCCTAAATTAAAGTGAAAGAGTATATGAAGAAAAAGAACATATATCCTGTTTTAAAGATACAATAACATGAAATGAGATTAAAATTAAGGAGTCACTAGGTATTAATGGGGATTTCTGGAAATACAGTGTATTATCAGGATCTTACTTGCATTCTTAGTAAATAGGTAAATAACAACTCTATTGAAAACATAGGAATTTTACTGGTATGAATTAACAGGAAGTCTGAAATAAAACAAATTCACTGAATTTTTAAAAGCTGTAGGGAAGGATTTTCTGTGCTGCCAGAAAGTAGAATTAGTAAGGTTATTACTTTTCCTTCCTTCAAATATTAATTATGAACTAGTTCATATCTTAACTGAAGTTAAGAGATATCTGTTATTATCTCTCCCATAACAATAGCAGAACATCATAACAGGCATTTATTATTTCAGATTTGTATTACATGAAAGTGATGTTCAGACTAATCAAATACATACCAGGAAGTTTCTAGATTTTGTCATCCAAGTATCAAAACAAAAAGCATTCTCTTATCAGGTTTCAGAGCCCAGAACAGCTTTCTGATAGTAGCCAGCTGAGTTATTCAGAGCATCCTCCTCCTTGTGAGACTATTCAAATCAAGCATTTCACAGAGCATCTTAATCAACACATTCAAGCCTTTCCTGAGGGATTCTATCCTGCATTCCAACTAATGATTACTTACTTAACTTTAATCAGCTGTTGACTAAAATATAATGCTTGAAAATAAACCCAGCAAGCTCTGATGATCAGCAGCTTGACCACTGGGTCATTAACTGACACCTCTGGGTAAGCCTTAGTGCTGAGTGTGGAAGGTGCGGGAGAATGACAGAGTTTCCTCTGGTAGATTATATCTTCAGATCCGGGTTTTCCACACCACCCTGAGAGCCAGTGAGAGGCAGATTTCATGCATGCTGGACCACAGAAGTTTTCAGAATGCATCTGCATTTTTAGAATGTGTTACTGAATAAGAGGGAAAGTTGTTTCTGTCTGAGAGCACCTCAGAACAAGTAGGTGATGCTCCATTTATCATTGTCCTGGGTTGACTATATGATGCTTTTATCCCAGATCGCCTTGTTCTGTTTATGCTGAATAATAAGTTTTGCACCTTTAAGACTCATCACAGAGAGTGAAGGGGGGAGAGAAGTGCACAGTTTTTTTTTTTTTCCAGACACTGCTCTCACTCCCACACATTTCTTCTCCTGGACTGTGTTGTCTGCGGATGGACAGACAGCTGGACAGAGCTCTTTTTTTTCTCTTTAGTTAATTCTAGCTAGCTGAGACAAAGTTCCCTAGACTGTGGGGTTTTTTCCCTTTTGTTTGGACCTGTTTAAACCTGCTCTGGACTGAACACCCAGGGGAGCACCGGCAGCTGCACCTGTGGCCCACTGGGCCGGGCCTGGCCTGCAACATTTCCAGCACTGAGGGACTGATCAGAGACTGAGTGAGCTGAGCTGCAACCTGGGGAGGGGGTTTTTCTCACTTTGTCATCTCTTTTGGAGCAGCAAGGGGTTTTATTGGTTAATATTGTTTAGGTTTTATTGTTTAATAAACAGTTTTTTTCCACTTTTCTGCAAGGAGGTATTTTCTCCCAGACCGGTTTGGGGGGAGGGACCAATTGGATCTGCTTTCCTACCAGAGCCCCTTTGGGGATTCTCTCCAAAATTTGCTCTGAACCAGAACAATCATATACACAAAACCCATGGTCCTCACAACGTGTTCCAATTTGATCCCATTCCTAAATGGAACAGGCATAGGGGATGACTGTCTGGGGCTGCTGGTTACTGACATGGCAGACCATGTGCTGAGCAAAGCCATTTGAAGATCAGTACCTTCACTTCTGGCAGAGCTGTAGCACCCAGCTAAAGACTGAGAAAAAGGGAAAAAGAGAATGATGTTTATATCCAGCTGTCTGGCATTTTGTGTCACAGAGTGCTCTGGAGCTGGAGTGGTTAAGGATTGCTTTGTGCTTAATAGCCTTTCACAGACTTTTTCTTCATTTATTTTTTGCCTTTGCAGAGTCTTGCAATGAGTTCCTCAGTTTAATTATTTTCTCTTTGAAACAGATTTCCTGTCATGCTCCCAGTTCAGTTCAGTGCTCTCATAGTGACACTATGCTGCTGCCTGCACTTATTTCAGAACATTCACAGTTTCCATTTTCCTCTTCCAAACTGAAATCTACACAACTCCTTGAATGGTAACTCTTCTGCATAGTTGAGGGTATTTTTAATTTTTTTTCCTCCTTGTAATTTTGCTTTTGACGCTATCGTTTTTGAGATAGGGGTGTATACAATCTGAATGCACTGAATAATAATTAAAAAAACAATCCTATATTTTTTTCTAAAAAGGTTCTGTATCATATTTGACCTCATTAGTCAACATCATCATTTATTAATCAACAATGGCCAACTGAAAAGACTAAAGTCACCAAGAAATCTAAGTTGGTTTTCCATCACTTGCAATTTTTAATTAACAGTTCATTCTCACCTGAACTATATGCAATTTTTGCTTTTCTGGGTCTTCCTCATCAGCTGAAAAAACAAAGATCTGTATTATTGAAGAAAAATGTCCATATCTTCTCCTAAATGAATGCAAATCCACACTTTAAGGATCCTTTTGGTCTGAAAAGTCTATTCTGAATACAGATTTTTTTTTATCAATAACAAAGGGTGTCCGAACTTACTCAAAATAGAATTTTACTCCTGTTAAAAGTCAAAGAAGTAGCTCAGAAAATTGACTGAATAAAAAACTAACACATTTTAAAGGTTTCTTGAGAACATTCCACCATCAAGACAAAGACAGTGTAAGTACTAAGCTAAGGAGAATTACAGTGCCACAGCATTTGTCAGCACAGATCGCTCCCCAGGAGCCCAAAGCATTAACAAGGCAGACTGTGTCAGTTTTAAGCTAATCAGAGGTTGACAATGGAGGATTACAGAACTGAGGAAATATCTTGTTCTCTGCCCTCATCCTCAGCATTCTACAACTCCTTAAAGACATTTCCTAGACCAAGGCAGTTCAGGAAAGAGCAGCATCCCATTTATGATGGAAATGCCAAAAGAACTTCAACATATGTTGTCTAGATTTGTTGTAAAGCTCTGACAAGGGATTTTGCTAACATTTTCCTGCAGCGATTACACTGGTTTGTTGAAATGTTATTGCAATTTCAAACACTAACATTCTTCCCTGGTAATCAACAAACACCTTTGGACTCTGGGACAAGAGATAAAAGCTGACATTGATCTAAATGGAGAAATAATGGTATTCAATTTTCTATTTAAGATATTTGGTATTTATTAATTTGCTTGTTGTGAGTTTATACTTTTTTTTCTTTTCTGGTATGGGTTTACATTTTTTGCAAGACAATGTTAGGATTATTCATGTTTACCCATGTACAAAATTCTTACAGCTATTAATGGAGCACTGGATTAGACTATCCTTAAATAAAATTAATTATCATCTGTAAGTGTATTTTCAATTATCTATGACACACTAAATTACAAACCATGACAAAATGTGGAAATAAGGTACATGTCATACTCTAGCCCATTTCACCTCTAAGCATAGACAATCACTAAATTTCTTCTGAGAGGCATGAAAAGGACATTTTAAAGTCACTCTGTCAAAGTTGTATTACTGTTCCTTTTATTTCCTGGCTGGTTTTATTTTTTTTTTCAAATTTCTTTCCAGTTAAAAGGTATTTAAATTAAAACTTCATTTCTTTTGGCCATTTTTAATTATTTTCACTTACCCAAAACAGAAAACTATTTCGATTAAACTAATGTCTGCAACTATTAACTTAGACCAGAAATAAGAAATGCAGTCACTGAGATACTTTTTGTGTCTTATTCTTGACAACTGAACTACTGCTAAACAGTTAGGGATTACAGGGGAGATGCTGGAGATTAAAAGAAGTTTTACTTATCTAATATGACTTATGAGGAGAATGTGTGACATATTGTAATTCTAGAGAATATTTTGTGATTCACTGAAAGACAGCACATTACTCTTGTGCTGAATTAGCACATCTGAAAAGGAAACCCTTTTGTTTTACAAAAAAGTTTGTTCCCCTTAGATAGAGATCTATAGAGATGGATACAGAATACCTTGAGCGAGTTGGTGTTACCTGAAAATCGAATTTCACAAGCAGACAAACATCAGAGAGAAATCTCATAGCTGATTTTCATCAAAGCTTAAGTCAAACACAGGTTGCAAAGGGCACCTAAGAACATTTCTCCATGGAAAGGTGAGAGTTTTCCTGCTTTTCCTAAGGACTTTCATTCTACCTATTCTTTTGCAGAATAAATTTCCTGACCCTCACCAACAATGGCGCAGAATACAGATCCCTGTAAGCTACCTATGAGTCAGACAGAAGGTTGACAGGAACATAGAAATTGAATAACTTGCCTCAAATATATAAAGCTGGCTCCCTACCAAATCCATATTCCTACTGTGGGTGATACAAGGCAGTAAAAGCAACAAGGTTATTCACCAAACTTTTCTCATGTTGCTATTTAATTTTTGATTATTATTATTATTCCCTTGTATGCAGTGCTTCTTGCAAATCCTCAGTGCTTGTCCCATTACAGACACTCATCTTGAGGATGCTCTTAACACTCAGGGCTAAGTCTGCAGATTGTCAGCAAATTTGCAACCTTGCCAGTCCCTTGATTTCTAAGGACTGTGGAGCCCTGCTCCTGCCTCATTCTGATAATGATCCTTTAGAGTCATCAAAGCCTGCACCTGAATAACATGACTCAGAACAAGTATCAGTCAGGGAAATCACGTGGAATTATTGTCCAGAACAAATAGAATGAGATTCATATTTCCTACATTTAGACACTTGCCTCATTGCAGATGTCTGTGACAAAGGTAGGTAAGACCTTTATTGTAGTCAGTATAAAAATAGGCATTTTCAGGATGAGATTCCCATCTCCTGAGGCAGCTCTTTCTAGCACAGGTTGTGTCAATGAATACCTGGAAATGTCTAGTTCTCTATTAGAACCCAACAAACAAAAGAGCTTTGACAGGTAGGTCATTCAAAGAGGTTCAAACTCAGACAAGGCAAACCTTATCAAGAAATCTGTCAAGGACAAATTTAATGACAGAGCTGCATTCTGTGGTGATTCTAGAGATGACAGGCTTTGTCATAACATATTCAATGTGTTAATGCTGCTGAGAGGGGAAATAATTATTGGTATAGATTCTTTCAGCGGCAGAACTCAAACTGTTCACAAATATTACTCATGGATTTTATTTCTGTGGAGCTACAAGAATGAGGAAACATTTGAAAACAGAAATAAAAGCTAGCATACATTTTAAGAAATGAAACCACTTATTTTAGGTTTTTATTTGCCTGTTATTAGTGATTAACTTTTTGTGATATCAAGGCAAGTGGTTTATTAGGAACAAGTCCACAGATTTCAATAGCTTAATGCATTTGAACACGTATTACTTTCACTGTGCTAAAAGGTGCATCCAACACACATAATTCATTACCCATTTATTTGTTATTATTCTCTTTAATAAATTTCAGTTATGTAGTCAAAGAGCAGAGAAAAATTCACTTATCTGACAACTGAAAACACAACAAGAACGGTAAATACTTTGATGTGCAAATTAGGATGAAAATGATCTGGATAAATTATTCCTGTGTTCTAATAATTCGGAAAGAAAATAAGACAGGTTCTCTTACAATTTGCTTAAGATACAGGAAATTAAATTATAGATAACATTAATAATAAGGATAAAATAATTAATTTTAGTTCTTCTAAGTATTTCACAAATTGAGTTTGCAAAAGGTTAAACTGAGATGCAGAACATTATTATGTCCATTCACTATTGATTAAACAGTAACTGTGAACAAGACCAAAATCTTAGTGTGCACAACTCTGTACAAAAGCATCTCTATTGTGTGAGGTAGACAAACCAAAGACAATCTTTTCAATAATAAATATACAATTCCATGTTATTTTTCTAATGGTGTTGTGCTTTCAAGTAATGTCATTAAGCATCAGCTGCTTTCTTATTGCAGTGATCAATTCTTTTAAGCAAAGACAAGAAATGCTTGAGAGTTTAAATTATCACAATAGTATTTTGCTAGTATGAATAATTAACTTCTTGCCAGTGAAAATCACATCTTGACCAAGAAATAACATTCAAACTAAATATTTTAAACTATTATGAAATACAGAATGAGGCTTTTGAGACAAATGTACACCATCTTATTTGGTTTCATCTGAACCTAGAGAACTTTTTCTTTTTTACAAGTTCAAAGATAATGCAAGTAAAGTAGAACTGAAGTCTGAAGCCTTTGAGAACTTGGTGCATTTTATTCAAAATCAATTAATTAATGTATTTACATACAGGTGGAACCTATCATTATCTGTAGCATACAGGTTACTTCAGTAAAGAATAACAGAAATAGACATGTATGTTCACGTGTGACCAAGATCAAAAGGATGAGAAGAATCAGTGAATGGGTAAGATAAAATACCCTGATATTTTAAATCCTAAAGTAAAGGCATTTTTGAGTCCAAATCTTTCTCTTTTCTGTCCTGTCCTGTCATCTCATCTCCATAATACTTCAGTCAGCATCAATTTTGTCTGAAAATTATGTAGTGTTTAAATATATTTATTGAAAAAAAAATCAATTAATATTGTCCGATATTTATTTATACAATAGAGTGTTATAGAGTGTTACCCCAGCCAGAGGTACATGTAGACTATTTACTCATTAAACAGTCACAAACTGGAACACATTTCTCTCCAGAATTTGCAAACCACTCTGTCAAATAAAATCAATCATTCATCTATTTGGTGAAACCTGTATCAGTTTTCCAAAAACACTGCCAGGAATTTGCACTCATTCAGCTCTGCAGTTTTTAACATTTTGTTGTACACTTTTAACCTGCACAATTCTGTCTAGCTCGCTTCCTCTTTTTTTAAATTTTTTTTCTTTGTTTGGCTTGGTTTAGTTTTAAGGGTTGAATTATTTTTGGTTTTGTTGGGTTTTTTAAATTATTTTTTCCTTTTTAAAAAATATTTTTACTTTTGTGTTGTTCCTTGAAAGCTTTTTCAGCAGGATCGTCTTTAAAACTGCAGCTTCAGCAGATGTCCCAAGACAAAGATGGAACAATGAAATGATGAAGCAGGCCCTTCAAAAGGATGAATGTTACAAAACAATTTGTTCACATACATCTTTGTCTAGCTGCTTAACTTGCTTTTAGAGGGGAAGATTGACCCAATTTTCTCTTCATTTGTATGCCTCTAGTGCACTGATTCATGCATCATAGAATTTAAATTATCTTCCCTCGCACTGCGAGCAAAAATGTTGTCTTATCTGGAAACCCATTTCTTCTTAAAATACTCATTCATCACATATACCAGTGTATTTCTAAAATAGTATATCCATAAAATAGATATAATGGACTCATGTCCTGTTATTTCAGAGAAGTTAATTGAAGCATTGTTCTCGCAGCAAAAGCTATGCTATAAAACCTGGAGTTTTGGAGCCATGCTGCAAAACCTATAGAAAGATGAGGGGGCATTCCTTAGGCAGAAACAACCTTTCACAAAATCCTGGGAGTCTCTTTGAGCTGGGCAAGGCATTTGGGGCAAGTCCTGATAGAAAGTCTGCTCAGAGCTGGTACTGATCTGCTTGCTGGTCTGAGCTGAGCAATGTGCACAGAGAAAGAAGAAATGGCACCTGTGTTCAGTCTTGTAAAGGCACAGCCTTGGATTCAAGTTGGTTTTGGGGCGCAGACTCTGTGAAGTTGGAGGGCTGCCTCACAGGATTACTGTGACTTTTTTTTCTTCTTTTCTTCACAAGACGTCCCCTTTTTGGTTAGTCATGGACATGTGAAAGATTATAGATAGATGAAATAGATGAACAGTTCTTAGCATGTTTCACCACTTTTCTGTGCCCTAAACAAGGAAATTTATATGGTATTTCATACACATTGCCTTGTGCTGTATTTCTAAGGATGAATGCATAGAAAACTAAAGATTCTGTACTTTTAGAGTTACTATTTAAGGCTAAGTTTTGAGGAGTCAGGTCCATGCAATTTTTAGACTTCAAGTTTACAGCATTTCTAGCTGCTCAATTTGTCACAAATTATTTTGCAGCCTTTAATGTTGCAAAACCAGGGAATTGTCTGTTTAATCAAGTGTTTTCTAGTCTGGAATAAGTCCTCTTCACAGAATCATCTTCACAGAGGTCCAGGTAAAACACCCTTCTTTCTTACAAGAAGGAGGTATGGCTGCTTGTTTTTTGCTTTATTTTTTGAGTATTTGTTTTATTTCTTTGATTTTGGAGAGAAGGAGGAGTTAACCTCATAGAAACCAAAATTTTGTCCTTGCAGGGACCCAAGGAAATGGTGCAACAGCTTGGACATGACAAAGGTAGAGCAATATATAAATTTAATATTTAAAGGGGGCAGATAAGAGTTTCAAGTAGAACCTGTAGTAATAGCACAAAGAGTGATTGCTTTAAGCTGAAATGGGGTATATTTAGATCAGGTGTAAGGAAGAAATTTTGCATGATGAAACACTGGAACAGGTCACCCAGAGAGATGGTGGTTGCCTGTAAACACTGAATTTCAGATTGGATGAGCCTCTGAGTGACCTGATCCCGTTGAAGAAGTCCCTGCTCATTGCAGTGGGGTTAAACTAGGCAACCTCTAAAGGTCCCTTCCAATCAAAACTACTCCATGATTCTGTGAATTAGACAAGAATTTTGTCATCAGTTTTGTACATATTTCTCTTATTATTCTTAACTTTGCCTTGAGGATGTCCTGTATGTTAGTACAGCAACCTTAGACACAGAAAGAAGTAGTTTATTGCATAAGGAGCCACATTTGGCTCAACAGGATAAAACACAGATTAAAAATTGTTGGTTCCCTGCTTGTTCTTAAGGTTACAAACCAACAGAAATAGTCAAAGGCGAGAAGTAATGAAACATCAGAGCTATCCCAACTGTTGTGAGAGGGCTTACTTCAGATTTCATTTCATATTAATTTGGAAATTAATGGAAATGAAATGAAGCACTTAATCCACCCTCAAACACCATTATAGGAAACCAAACTTACATCTTCATCTCAGTACCTGAGAAACACAAAGTATGAGGGCAACAAATTAAACCAGTAGAATGATCATATGAAACCATATATGTGGATATAAACATATGAGTGAACCCTGTTTTACCTGGAATCCATAAAGGTTTTTCCAGTGCTGATTCAGTGCTTCAGCTCCCAACTATGTTTCTTCGCATGAATTTCTCTCAGTATGCACTGTCTTTTTGTTCTAATCTGTGTTCTCAGAACTGCAAGACTAGATTTTAGGGTTAAAAAGAAAGAAAAGCTATACAGAAAGGAAAAAAAAAAATTTCTTGCTTGCATTTTCTTTTGGAGATGGATAGACAATGAAAAATGAAGAAAACATTCTTTAAAGTTGTGTCCTAAACACTTAATGTCATATTTCATATGACATTTAATGTCATATTTCACCTCAGTTAGCTGAAGTAAAATGTGTGAAATGCACAAAAGGAAAGAATAGGGAGCTGCCAAAATGCTATTCTGCTAGACAAAGGAACATTTTTCTTAGAATTCTCTCTGCAATGAAACTCATAATGGATGAGAACTGTGAGACAGGAATTTACTGTCATTTTCTCCAGTCAAGCAGAGGAATAAGGTAAAACTGACTACTCTAATCAGTCCTGTCTCATTCAAATCATCTGATCGTGTTTGGTTCAGAGCACAGAGCCTCTGCAAGAAAACACACAGGGAGAAGATGTCATTTTCAAAGAACAGCTTTCTTCTTGCACACCCTGCAGCAGATTAGCTCTTGCAGCTAAAAGGGCACTGGGGCTCCTCAGTTGCCTCTCCCAGTCCCAGAGCTGGATGTGCTATTCCCTCACTATCAGCTTTGTTCTCTAAGAAAAGTTCTTACCCAGTCCTTGAGAATGGTAAATGATGGAAGAACAAGAAGTTATTATATCTTTGTTCTCTGCATGAACACCTGACGTAACTTTGTCTCTTGTATTCAATCTGCTACTTCTGGCATAAGAAATTTGAGCAGTGTATTTTTGTCAGCTATGTTTTTTCAAGATGCCATTATTGCTGAAGGCAGTCAGCTTTAACTAGAATGTCTAAATGTAAGAAAGGAGTATATATCAGAAAAAAAGAAGGGGGGGGAATCCATGTTTCATGATAAGGACATCTCAGATGTCAGGGAAAAGTGAAATCTAACTTCACACATCTCTGTAAAAAGCATTTACTTAGGCATTCATTAGGATTTATACCAAAGAATCTTTAACTCATCTTTCAGGAAGCAGCAGGGCTAAGTCCTGAAAGAAACCATATCAAAGAAACATGCTGTAATGCAGGGACAAATTATCTTATTTGAAAAAGGGTATAGGATCTTCCTACCTGCTGGGTTTAATTTAAAAGTATAGTGATGCATTATGGTAGGGAAAAATAGACCAAAGAAAGAAATGAGCTGTTTGCCTATATGTTTTTTATACTGCTTTATTTTCATTTCATCAATAACTGAAATAGCAGAAAAAATGTTAGGGAAGGTCATGTCTTCTCTACATTCCTGGAATTCTTTTAAAGTGATCCCTTAAACATGCTAATTGGGCTGTCTGGAGAGACTTTGCCATGTTTGCTTACAGGAACAATGTCACAGTGTCTACTCACTCATTGCTTTAGGTAAGGAATACTCTTCCTACTGAGAATTATTATTGCTTCATCTGTGACCAGCCATTGGGTGTTGAGGTGGAATATTTTAGGACACATAAAATAGCCCTAGACTGCCTGTATTTTAGCAAAGGAGCTGCAAAAGAGGTCCCTTTAGTTACCAAAAATAACAATTGTCTCAAAACTCAGAGTGCTTGCCTTCAAACACATTTTAGAAAAATCTGTTTTCCTTCAAATCAGGGACTGCCTTTGAACACTGTTCAAAGACAACCAGCTGCAAACGAAACCTAACACAATGCATTAATTTGTGCCCTGCTGAAATGTGGATGCAGTTCAATGGGCCAAGATAGAGAATTGTGTACTGCCTTCTCTTTAGGAGTTTTTCAGTTGTGCACCTTCAGGAGTTGCAGTTTGGCAAGTGGCAGCAGCACTGATGTATTAATGAGCCGTGCTTTACGAGCAGGCAGTGTCAGTAGGAGCTGGTGGTGGAGGGTGGAATGTGATTCACTGAACCATAGCTAGAATAAGAGGACAAATCTGAAGCTGGGCGTCACTGAACAATTCTGATTTTTCCAAGTGGAAATTTTAAGAAGAGCAGCCAACACTGGAAAGCACTGGGAATTTTCTCAGCCTCATGATAGAAATGATCAAAGCATAGGAAGTCCTGAGATTAACTAACTACACAAGTGCCAGTGTATTCAGCCATGAGAGACCTCATTTCAAACTTCTGCTTAATGTGATTCAGATCAAAGTCTCCTTCATTCTAGCTGAATGCCCTAAATTCCACATTTTAGAGTAATTCTCTCTTTACCTAAGTGAGTTTTTAATTATTCTATATGGAGAGAAAATCAGAGAAGTTCAATTTAAAGTATAAAATACTGAAGAGAGCCCACACACAAACGCCCCTGAATATAAGATCAATTTTTTTGATGAAAGACTTCACTGTGGGTTTTCCAGCCTGTTTTAGCATTCTGGAAATCTAAGAATTGTCAAAAGAGACCATTTCACAAAATAAGGGCTTGATTTTATCCTGATATAGCATGTGATTTTTTTTTTTTACTTTGATGGATGGGAGGTGAGTTTGCAACCCTGCTCTAGCTTATATACACACACACATATATATATCTATATATATAATTTTTTAAAGATAATCCTGAAAACATGAAGCAAAATGGTGTTCAGTATTGCAAACCAATTATCTATAACCTCAGGCAACTTTATGAATTACATTTTAGTTTAATCTTGGGCTCCCTAGCTTTCCTTCAATTCAAGTGCTAAATTGAAATAGTTCTCCACGCCTGAATTATCCTCAGCCCCCAATATCTGTGCAGCTTTTAAAATATTTCCTGAAAAAGTTTAGTAATTGTCTTTTTAGCAATATAAGTGGTTACAACAAAATATTTTTTCCTGCTTCTTCCTTTTTTTCGATCTTCCCTTAAACCATTTCCTTTAATCAGAATTAGTAACGAGGACATGCAAACAGCAACCTATCTACTTATCAATGAGGAGTTCTAACTATACATTTACTTAGGCATTCAAGCTACATGGCAGGTCTCAGCTGCTTATTGATTTTACTGCATTAAAATAGATGGTTTTGTTTAGCATTGAAAAAGTGAACAATTTTTCTGACACCAACCACTTGTTTAATAGTCTCGGAATAATCTATATTTCATTAAAATGATGACTTATAACACCCAAGCACTCTCCTGTCTTCTTAACTATTGATTTAAGGCAGTTTAACACTTCTGCACCATATAATAAATTGGTCTGGACTAGCAGCACTTTGTTATAAAGTCATTCTTAACTATATAGACACAAAATTGGCATATTTTAGAGATGTTCCTCAGATTAGTTTCTGGGAAAGGATCTTTCCCACCAAAACCAAGTCAGTATATTTTTTTTAAAAGCCTCATAAAACTTTTAGGTAAGTAGAAGTTACCACAATCAATATTCATAGCATGATTTATAGGAGAAAGAAGCTTTCCACTAAATCCTGACCGTAAACCCAGTACTGTAAAGTATTTAGTACAGTAATCCATCTCATAGATATTTTAAACTGGGCATTAATGGTGCTCAAAAGTCGAGTGACAGTGAATCAGCTGTATTACAGAGCAGTTAGGAACTTTATTACTGGAAATGATTCAAACATACCTAAGCCCTTCACCCCTTTATTCTCCAATCAGTGACTTCTTATTTTCCCATATTTTTTCCTGATCACTTTCTTAGCTCCTCAGATCACTAAAGCCTTGCTTTGACATGGTGGAATGATTCATCCTCCTTGAGCTTATGAGAAGGCAAACAGCAGAAAGAAGCAGGTTTGAAACTTAATCTGGTTTATGAGCCGCCAGCAGGTACTTCCCTGCTCTTGTCATTCCTTTACAATTCACCTGAAGAAATCAAAACAAATGCAGTTAAGAGATTGCAAAATTATTTTCAATGAAGTTTTCAGTGAAAATGCAAAAGAATGCACAGGAAACTCCACTGGAGGAATTAGTTGATCCCACACTTACAATAGGATGATAATACTCCAAATATGTTGCTGTCTTCCCTCAAGGATTCATGTCTTAATTCAATAGCAGGATTTAGTCATATTAAAAGGGTAGCTACAAATCTGCTGCTCTTTAATAGGACAGCTAGTATTCCAAAGGAGAAAAATATTCTCTACAGAATAAGGCAATATTTTGTAGACACATATTTTTGCTACTTCTCAGGATGTACAAATAGTTATTTCCTCTTTTGGCCATCCAGAAAGAGAAACAAGGGGAAGAAAACAGCTCATTTTAAGTAGAAAAATGTGATGAATAAAGTACAGAAATGTTCAGGAAGATCCAGATGTGATTTGAAACCTTTTGCCTTCTAAATTGGACTTCAAAATGATGACAGCCCTGAGAGGCAGTAGAGTGATATTATTATTTTAGCTTTTCAGAGAAGAACATCAAGAGTGCAGAGACTTGAAGCCAAGAAACAATCACTTTCCCTTTGATAAATCTGCAGACAAAAATTACTGTTGTGCTCTAATTACCCAAGATATATTTTCAACTTTCCTGGACAAACAAGCACACACCTTTCTCCTGTGAAGTGGAGAAACATAATATCAGCAATTCTTCCACATAATCTTACCCTTACACTCACGTGTTTGCAGTAGGTTTGATGCTACACTACTGAACAAGATGTAATCAGATAAACTGTGCTGTTCATGTAACACAGTTTGGAAAGTTCTTGGAGGAATTAGCCCTGTGGCACAAGAGCCAAGGAAATGCAGAGAGAATAGAAAAAAATGGCACAACCAGTGTGACTCATGAGACTTACTCCAATACAGGTTTTTTACATCCCTCAGCTGATGAGAACAGAGCAGTGTGATGTCCCACCCTTAAGGGGGTACTCAAGATTTGTAGATGCTCGTGATCAAAAGGAATTACAAAAGTCAGAGGGTCTGCAAAAGCCTACAAAGTTTTATTAATAAATTATGAATTTACCATGGAAATTAGTAGCAGTTAGTATCTTATCTGTTAGTATAAGTACAGAGCAGTGGGTTTTGGATAAAGGAGTAGGGTGGGAAGAATTAGCGAGGGATGGATTAAAGAGGGTGGAGAGAGTAAAAGAAAGAGTGGAAAAACAAGAGATCACCAGTTCTGGCTCCAGCATCAATCCATCTGATGGGGTGTCCAAGGTCCTGAGTACCCTTTTATAGATGTTCTCCAGACCTGGAGATAAGTTTCTTGCTTTCTATGAAAATCAGTTCTCATGCACTGTCCATTCTTCAGGAGTTTTCTGGAAATGTATTTGAGAGTTTCAGGGGTCTTGGGTGGCCTTGACCCCCCCCTTGCAGTCCATGCCCTGTTCTCAGCCTCATTCCTGCATCTGCATTGTGCTGTGTTATCTCCAGGAAACAGTACAAGGACATTTGTTCTGGAAAAGTTCTGCTCTGCCTCCATTTGGCCCCCGCTCCAGCCACATCCTGTCCTTTCTCACAGCATGTTCTTACCAACAACCCTTGGCTGGCTCCACAACCACCCAATTATCAATGCTTTGGACATGAGCATTAGCTCCCTTACCTTCCAGGCTTCAACAGAAGGCCACAACTAGTCCTAGTTACTCAAAGGGGTTTTATGCAATTCATATTTATCACAATGATGACTCCTGTACTAAATCAATGTAATGAAGCTATTCAATATTACTTCTTCAGTCAATCACAGTGAGAATTAAAAAATTTAATCCATATATTATCTACTTACCATAAGGAAAACATGTGAGGTATGTATTGCTGGATTTAGTTTACTAAATGACGTATATATTAACAACAGGAGAATAACACTTAGTTGTGTTTCCACATCTGAAACATAAGGGTAAAATATGAAAAAAACAGGTAAAGCACTCACCACCAGCTTGAGCAAAGTGCAGACATATATTGTTCTGTGTATATGAACATTATATGTCTGCACTAATGTATCTAGTCATACATTATAGACTATTTACATATAAACACTATTTACATACAACATATGTATGTTATAAAAGTTCACTTCTTTCTTTTGGTCATTTGATGATGGTAACTTTCTGTCTATATTCTCAGACTCTTTCCTCATCATATTTGCTTGGTTTTTCTCATCTACCCTTTGTATTCTGCTATGGTGTCCACACATTCTGGCCCTCACTGTCAGGAAAATCAGACAGCTCTTGGCCCTCAGCAGGGCTGCTTTTCCATTTGTGTGGGGCCACATTTTATTTGTTGGAAACCTGAGGTGTTAGGAAATAATGGGACAAGGTTTTGTCTGTGCCTTGGCTCTGGATGGGAGATAAGAATAGTTTCTACCTTGAGGTCCTTGCCTTTAGATGTCTGCATAAGGATGTTGACGCATGAGCAAAGAATCTCAGTTTCTGTCTCTGCCAGTGAACAGCCAGGGTTTGACTCAGCTCTCTAAACATCCATTTGGGATGGGTAGCTTGACTGAGGGTTTGCAGGAGACCCATATGTCTCTGAAGCAGTAACTGTAGAACACACAGGTTATCTCAGAGCATTTCAGATGGCAACACAGGGCTGTTTTTAGGTAACTGAATAGCACACCTAATTAGTGAAGCCTGGGACACAATTCCAGTTCCCCTAAAATAAACATCTACACTTGTCTGAATCCTTATCCTGACTCCAGTGACTGAATAGAGCTCCTTTGAGTAAAGTTGGAACTCACACACCTGGTACAGAAGTAGGTACCTCACCTTAGATGTCTTAATCTCTCACTGAATCTACTTTTTGTACGAAACAGGGCTGGGGAACATGAGGATTTTGTAAATGAAGCAAAGCCTACATAACTACTACTCAAAACTCTTTCTCCATGACCCAGTGCAGTGACCTGAATGAAAGCATATGTCAGCTCTGAATAATCTCCTCTGGGACCCAGCAGTAGGATAACCATAACAGTATCATCCTCTTCTGGGGCTTATATGTCAAGTTTCTCATTCAGAGCTTGTTCAGGTGCATCACACATTACGCTGTACCTTTCTGATATACCCTGAATGCCTTTCAGTGGTGTGTTAAGTGATGTAGCTAACATCTGTCACATGTAATTTGTCCTCTCTTTTTAACTCCCCAAGGGAGGCATTATGCATGCAGTGTAGCGTTTTGTTTTAGTTAAGAATTCCTGCTTGCTGTTTACACATAAAAGAAGCTGGGGCAGAGTTGCTGTAAGATGAAGCTCTCCTGCTATGAATTCAGAGCTCTGAGTTTTTACCCTATTTTGAACTTTCACAAAAGGCTGACCTTCTGCTTGGCCATTTCTGAGTGACTTCCCATGAACCGTAGTCAAAAGTGATTTACTACTCACGATGTTTGCTCTGTTTGCCTGACTGAGAACACTAATATGCCATTAATTAGCAGTTTGCTGGAAGGTGGTAAGACCTTTTGACTTCTTGATCCATCTGTGATAGTTGCTGTGCATACAGTGGGAAGGCAGGAGACAAAATTTGTGAAAGGAAGAGAGAACAGCAAGCTTTGTGATGATCCTAATTTTCTGTCACGGCTTGTTCCACGGTATCATACTGAGTTTGAAAACAACTCTGCAAAATGTACAAATTTAAACAAAATCTTTATCTTTTTTTGTCTATTTTTGCTACTAGTATGTGCAATATTAAAACACATGGCCAATGCTAGAAGCAGAATTTAAACAAATGGTAAATATGGTAAGTACAACAGATCTAAAGGAAGAAAGCCCACTCTTGTGAGCTCAAGTCAACTTAGAGATTATCATGCTTTCTAGGATATTATGCTATGCATATATCATAAATAGCATATTATGCTATGTTAATTTCTGATCCATTTCAAACTAATTCTACTACACGTCTGAATTAATTGGAATTTAACAAAGTCCTGTGTAACTTTCAGGAAAGTAAAACCATGTGACTTAATGTTGGATCCTGTCCTACCTGACACAGCTTTCGTAGAATAATAGAATGGTTTGTGTTGAGAGGAATCTTAAAGATCATCTCATTCCAACTCTCCTGCCATGGGCAGGGATACTGTCTTCTTGACCAGGTTGTTCAGGACCCCATCCATATGCTTATGTATGTGCATAACCATACCTGAAAGGATGACATTCCAGTGTCTACCACTTGAAACTTTCTTGGAAGTTTCTCTTTTGTTCCTATGCAAGTTCTTTTTTCTCTGCATCCCAGTGAAATAATTTCCCACTAGTCTACTGTTGTAACCTGTTTTTTCTGCCTCAGAGGATGGTTTGAGAGGGAAAGAGATAAAGAAGTTTATTATTGTCTTTTTGCAAATGATTCATGGGCATTTGTAATATAGTTTGCTGAAATGATAACTCTGTCCTTTAGAATGAGTTGACATTTAAAAAATAATAAAAGTTAAATTCTCCCACATGCACACCTACCTGTATTCCAGGAAAAAACCCCTCAACTTCTACAGTTAAGATTCATATCAAAATTAGACCCCATCAACTCAGAGCCATTTGCTTTTTTAAGAATCCATAATCAACTCTGCAACTGAGTGTAGGCAGCAAAATCGTTAGGCAGGTCTGCTCCATCTCTCTATACTGAACTTTTTTCCTACCTTTTAACCTCCCTAAAATGGGAAGGGAGGAGAAAATACAGTCAAGGTCTTCTGCCTGCTTTTCTCAGCATAATGAATCCTCCCCCATGTCCATTTAGTTCATCCCACTATAAAAATGACTTTTTCAATCAAAGCATTGTACTCCTTCCAAAGACATTAAGCCAAATGACAGAACATGAGCTGGAATGACAAGGACAAGCCAGCTCAGTGCAAGGTAAGGGGGGTTTCTAAAGTGAATGACTGAAAACAAATACATACCAGCACTTTACTCAAGGACTCTTAGGAAATTATTCTTACAGAGAGCCTGATCTTGGATCAGGATACAAGAAAAATTAGGTAGTGAAACAGAAAACTGCCATTTTGTTATTTTACTTTTCTTGCTCATTTGCCATGAGTGATTCTGTTCCTTATTTATGGAGTTTTGCAACTTTGAACATGTGCTCAAAGTTCAGAGAAATTCAGGAGTTGGAATCAAAAAGTGAAGTTTAGTCTACAACAAAAGGAGGGAGTTTGGTATCTCAGAATGAGAGTACAGGAATAGCCATAGGGAATGAGTGGATTAATAAACAGAAAATCAAAACTGCCTTTAGGAGAAACATGCCTGATACCTACACACTGCCAGAAATAGGAACTTATCTAAAGACCTGAGGTAAATGCCTACACAGAAATTAGGACTCACACATCAATACTGCTGTTTTTTACCAGGTGACATTCTCCCACATCATCTATTTGCTCTGTCCTAAATAGATGATCAACTGATTTTTTGGCCCCTCCGTGAGATTAGCAAACACTGTAGCATATCTCTATAAATTCAACAAGATTCAATTTTTGCTAAAAAACATAAAATTCTACTTCCTTTTGCTATTATAATACATTTAATAATCAAGTGTCATATATGAAACTTCTTATTTTTAACTAAAATTTGTCATTTTCACACACTTCCTCTCTTCTTCTCCCACAGAAATCAAGTTTCTAGATCTTTGTGTGTTCCTCTATTTCTCTATTTTTAAATACCACTTCAGAAAGTGTTAATTGCTTTCAATTCAATTTATTATAGCTGGAGTTCTCAAACAGACATATTTCTAGAGTTTTCTTGAGAAAAACACCCAGAACAGCAACAATAAAACCCTCAACCCTGAGAAACAGCTTTATCTTCTTAGAAATAGCATCAGTTGATCAAAAATTCAGATCTCTAGGACCTGCAGAACTGATTAAATATAGACAAATAAAGTTCCTCATAAACAGACTAAACCGTGGGGCTTTAACCAACTTGTGATCTTCAAAGGTACTTGGTATCAGCAATCCATGAATGAAAATATCAAATATTGTCTCCTTCTCTGAGTTATTTTTTTTTTTAATTTCCATTGCACTCATCAGAGATCTGCGCGTTCATTCATCACTTTACAGACACAACCTGAGACCCTGATTCTGCCTCTAAACTTCAGGTCTGTCTCCTTTAAAGGAGACATTTTTTTCCTGAGCTACATAAGAGCAATAAGAGTAGACAATGAATGGGAAAAGGGTGACACTTTGTGGCTATACAAGAGAACTAAGGTCTCTTCATCCTTTTATGTATCATTAATTTTGGGTCCATCTTCCTGATACCATTATAATTTAAAGGTGACAAAAGTAGAATGAACTTTGGCCAATATGATACATATTTTTTTCTAAAAACAAAACAAAATCTTCAAACTGAGAACATGAGAATGATTTTGAGGACATGCTTCTG
Source organism: Arremon aurantiirostris (assembly GCA_035583995.1). Taxonomy (NCBI): domain Eukaryota; kingdom Metazoa; phylum Chordata; class Aves; order Passeriformes; family Passerellidae; genus Arremon; species Arremon aurantiirostris. The sequence continues at coordinate 146,900,846 of JAXCLO010000114.1, forward strand.
AAAATACAGCTATGAAAGTCATTGTAGGGTTTAACACAAGTTTTCTTGAAAATCCATCATATGCTATTTAGACACGCTAGGAAAAGTCAATTTATGAAATAAGACTTTGGGGAAGACTTTTCCTCTCCCCAAACCAATTTAACTCCCTCTATTTCTACAGAAATTATTTTCTAAACAGCTTCCTGTGAGCTTAGCCACTTTCACTAGGTCTCTAATGTAATGAAAACTAATGGAAGAATCACTCTTTCTGCTGAAAGCTTGGTCTGTAATCCAGAATTGCTAAAAGCCATCAATGCCTAAACCCAGATTTAACTATGAAAAAAGGACAGATATAAATGCTGTTGTTGAGTTTAAAAGCCATGTACAAGACAATGAAAGTAGTGAAGTCTAAAGAAACCTATCAGTCCAGTACTGAAAAAATCCAATGCTGAAAACCTGCACCCTGATCTTCATTGCAGATTACAATTCTGGACAATCTAGAATTGTAGATTGCTATTCTACATTTGTAGGAGCTAAAAAATGCCAGCAGTGTGAAGAGATGAGATTTTCAACTTCTTGCACATTTCACGTATTTTCTTTTGAACTGGTCTGTTCTCTAAATGCTGTCTCTATGCACCAGGGTGCCCAGATATTTTCACTTTTGACAATAAACACACCTACTGGTGAGTCCTTCTCTACTTCACATGGTAAGATCAACCTGGAATGATGCAAGGCACATTCACTGTGTACTGACTACTGTGAGCAGCATTTCTGTGAAAGAATAACTTTCCAGTTCCCTATGCCATTGGTAGGACCATTTGACTTGGATCTGGTGCAGCTTCACTGCAAATCTCATTTGATTCAAGTAATAGAACTGCCTTCTCATATTTGCATACATATATATATACATATACACATATATATGTACATACAAAAAAAAAATATACTATTTGCTGTCAGTGACGCTGATAAAGGGAGAGAACTCACATGAAATTGATTTTCATGGGTCTGTTCCTTCTAGGAATAGTATTTCATACTTCTTTGCTTCACAACACCCATGAAATTAGTGGCATAGTAAGTCCATTCTCCAGGGATAAAAATTTGGATGCAGAGTGATTTTAAGTGCATTTTACAATTAACATTGTGGAAAGAAGCAGTAGCTGTGAGCCCTACTTAAAGAGCTGCCTTTTAGCAGAATATTAACTTTTGAGTGGAAATAAAAGAGCATTTGCATAATTATTGAGAGCTAGACTGGGTCCATGTAGCAAGGTTGGACAAAACAGTGCAGAGCGCTAAATCAGGGAGGGAGCAGTCAAACCCTTTCATGTGTACACTCATGAAAGTGTTAGCATTGCTGAGAAAAAGGTGATTAGGTGACATTCAGTCCAGCTACCATCAAGCCCTGGCTTTATCTGCCGATCCTGTGGTCTGGCTGATTTCCCAGGGCTCCCTCTATTTAGTCAAAGCAAGAGAGGAGGTCCCAGACAGGAGTCATTCAGAGATCCCAGGATCGTGTCTTTTTTCTGTGACTCTCTGTGCTGAAGTACAGGAACATTTGGTGTAGGTAGCAAAGTGAATGAATGGCTTCAGGCTCTGAGTCCCAGTTTCCCAGAGGGATTTAAAAGACCATTTATTTCTCCTCTTTGCCCTGAAGCATGATTAGTTACACACCAGCTTCATTCCTGAAACAAGCTTTTCCAATCCTGTTTAAGGACCTCAAGTGATGGAGGTCCTCACAGTTTCCAGGCAATCAATCCCAGTCCTAAATTGGAAATACTTTTTGCTATGCTGCAATTCACATCAAAACTTTCCATGACTGTACTTGAGTGTCTGTAGTGCAGACATGTCTTCTTCTGAGCAAGATATTTAGGAGCCCATTGCAGTCAGCAGAGCATCAGACAATTTTAATTTCAATAATTGAAGAAGCTGCTCAATCTTCTTGGTTTACAGGATCATGTTTATTCTTGTCCCAGCTCTTGAGATTAATATTTAATAACTGCACACTACTAGGTCCAAAATCTGAAGTTCCATCATCCCTAACACAGCACTAGACCTGAAAGAAAGTGAATTAATTCACATCTTCTAGAAGCTTTGGGGGTTTCTGCTATACTGCTATACAAAATAAAGCTTTCTGTTTTAATCCTACAATCTTTTTGGCTCGTATTTGACCAATGTGGTTCTCTAACTCACAGATTCCTCCTCTACACATCTGCTACAGTCATACCCCATCCTGTAATTGTATACTTGACTATTTTTTTTTTTCATTTTGACACCTCACACTGTCTCTGCTCACTTAATCTCATCATTCCATCATTTTTTCCAAGAGTGTTTTAGCAACTTTCAAATTTACTTTCTATTCTATTAATTTAATTTAGCATATGTGTTTCCTCCCTCAGGTTCATATGATCAGCAAACTGAAAAAAATCCCACTTTTTAAATTGTTTGCACAGTTAGTGAATGCATTGACCAGTTAAATGATAGTTTTCTGCAAGACTCCACAAATTTATTCTTTCTCTTTTGAAATCAATAATTTCTTTATATGAATGATTATCAGACTCATGTAGTAGTGGTTCCATCTTCTCATGTTTCCATTCCTTGTTAGAATCATCTTGGAGCATGAAATAAACTTTTCTTAAATTAAGGTTTGTTTTTCACCATTCACTTTTATTATACTTTTACTTTCACTATTTTACTTTTATTCAGATGACCTAAAACTTTGTCTTGAAAGAAAATTGCAGTGGTTTGAGGAAATCATATCATTTGGTTTTGTTGGGTTCTACTGGTTTAACCCTTCAGCTGTTAACGTAGAAATAGCTACAAAAAGTGTGAAATTATTTTAACTGAGAATTTATGAAGTGTTTGCAATTACTTTTTCATTTCTGTTTTCCTTTTTCAAAGTAGAAAACTCAGAAATCTTACCCTTTTATCACAAGATAAGTATTTCCAGACATCTGTTAGTCATTGACCTTTTACAGGGAAACTTAAGAACGTCAAGAACTTGAGTATCAGATCAAGATTTTCCATGATGTTTCACTTACTCTCAAAGAATTGCATCTTATTACCCTTGATGTCTCTTACGCATTGCACTCCATATTTTTTTTGGTCTCTCTGTCTACATGTTCATTTTATTTTCTATTTTTTAATATTTATCCTCATTTTTATTAATCTCAGTTTCTATTTCTTGTTTCTTTTTGTATCTGAATTGAAGCTTTAGCTTTAACCACTTTGTTTCTTCATTAAAATACTGCCCTTCATGTGCAATGGAATTGGTTGCTCATGTAGCTGCTTCATCTTTTTCCAAAGAAATGTCACAATTCCTTCAGTCATCTCCCTTCAATTCACCTTTTCTGGAATTATAGCTAGAAGTTATCAAACACTACTAATGACAGAAAATCTTGGTACACAGGGCTCTGTCACTCACTATTTTCATTTTCCCTTCTTTCTTTTGAATGATCCTCAGTCGATTCCTGTTCATAGTGCAGTCACATGTAATTGCCTCAAAGTTCTGCTACAGTAAATGAATTGCATTATTAAAGTTTTCTAACCTTTTAGTTTATCTTCATACTTCTCATGTCAGTGTACACATACCCAAGATACTCAGTTGATTATTTTTTTCCTGCCTCTGATATTCTAAATCTGATATAAATGAGTCCATCCTCATTTTCCATGAGGTGAACTGCTCCCTAAGCAAACTGCTCATGGGAAGTGACCAGGCAGAGGTAGAAGGTGCAAGTCTTCATTAGATGCCCCCACAGGTGCACCCTTGTACCCAATGTCATCATTTCACTCCAGGATTTGATGAGGGGGCCACACACTCCCAGATTTTCCACCCAGCATCCAGCATTAGTTCTCTTCCATGTGGCACTATTTGTTCAGAGTCATTCCCATTCATGATTTTGATAACTCCAGGAACACATTAAGAGAAAGAAAAATTTTGGTATCTTCTCAAATTGAGGATCTTGGGATTTCAAGTTCTGGGAAAAAAGGGTCTTTCATAAATCTAAAATCTTTGAGCTACCTCTTTGTGTTCCTTCTCAAAGACAGTTGCTCTGAATCTCACATTTCTGAAAGAATTAAACTTTTTCTACTGTGTCACAAGGACACCATTTTAATCTTCTGTCAGAATAAGCATATCCATTCTTGATCTCAAAGCTGCTGATAAGGACAAAGTGCATGTTATGCATCAAGAAAATTAACATTCAGCTCATTTTTTGGGGATTTAGTGGGTATATATAATTAGATCTTAAGCTCATAGCATTTTTTGATCTAGTCAATTCCCAGAATATGGTAGCTAGCTTTAACATCTTGTGTTACTGGATGGTTGACTAAAAGCAACATATTTTAAAGCATCACTTCCAAATATTTTAAAGCATCACTTCCCTTTCAGAAAGAAGTTATGGACTGTGTGATTGTACCATTTCAAAGAAACAAAAGAAAAAAAACCAAACACCTCAACACATTGTGATTTGTGAATTAAATCAGTGGGATCTATTTCAAATAATGGTATTTGCAAAATATACCATTATGTAAAAAATTCAGAAATAGGAGTCCCAAATTGAAGGTATGGTTTGACTGTCCAAGTAAGTCCTGATTTGGATTGCTCTGATTATTCGTACAATCTATCCTAAAGTGTCAGATTACTACAAACTTTGCTGGCAAGATAAAATTTATTTTTTGATTACAGAAACAAACAAACAAACAAAAAAACTGGTTAAGATTTTCCTTTTATTTATTTTTTCTGCAGAAGTGGACACTTGATGTTAATAAAGCAAGAATTCTTGTGTCACATTATTACTCTAAATCATCGCACTAGAAATTATTCACATGATAAATACAGGTAAATACACGTGTTTAAATTATGTGGCTACATCTCCATATTCTCCTTTGAGCACTCTTATAAGTTAACACTTCAATTTGGAAGAACTTTACATCACTTTTAAAATATGCTAACACACTAACAGTGGCACACAATGTAAAGAAATAAGTAGCAGATTCTTAGCTGGAATGATCAACAAGAATTATGTTTCTAATAGCATATTTGCCTGCTTTTTTATCAAAATTTCATTAAATATGTACTGGTAAGATTTGTCTTTTGTTAGCCTCAGGCTATGTTTCCATGGCAGCCTCACTGCTGGTCATTGCATTTCCCCTGCCAGCTGTACATTTTCACCTTTTTCCCTACAAGACTTTCTGTAAAGGTCTTATGGTTTTATAGAACAGAAGAAAAAAAAAAACATTAAAAATAGTATCTTCCTGTAAGATTAATGTGCTGGTGTTACTCAAAGAGTTCAACTAGAACAAGAAACAAGGGAAATGAATGGGAGAATCAGCCTGGATAATGTTCCATAGGAAGAGGGCAAGGACTGTGGCAGTCTGCAGTTAGAACTGCTACAGAAGTACAGATTCTGGTAACTCAAGGAGTTCAGGTCAGTTGCTGACATTTAAATTCTTTGTGTCATTTAAGATGCTTGTACACCCTGCCTGACCTCCAGAGATTTTACTGCATCCCCCATGGGTCCTGCTGCCAACCAAGTGTGGGCATCTCCTGCACCCCAAGCTCCCCCAGACAGCAGAAGGTGCCCATGTGTCAGCAGCTGAGTCAGAACCCAGGTGTGAGGTTGTCTGTCCCCTGCACTCCCTAAATCAAGGCTGTCCTCTGCACTCCCTAAATCACTGCTGTCTTCTGCAGGTACCTTCTAGGCAGCAGTGCTGGCTGCAGAGGTGACCATCTGCCACTGGTGCACCCGGTTTCCAAACTCCTTCCCATCCCAGTTTCTCTTGGGTGGGAGTGTTGATCTGCTTGAGGGCAAGAAGGATCTTCAGATGAATTTGGACAGAGTGGAATAGGCTGAGCAGGGAAGAGGTGGAATCACCATCCCTGGAATTGTTCAAGAGATCTGTGGCTGTGGCAACTGGCAACATGGTTTAGTGGTGAACATGATGGTGTTCTGTTAATAGTTGGACTTGTTCTTAGAGGGTTTTTCCTGCCTTAATGATTGATTCCAAAGAAGATCCTTGCACTAAAATAGAGTGCATGATGTAACTGACCACATATTCAGTTTAAAAGAATTTATAACATTGGATGCAGAATGCTGCAATTTCAGCTGCATATATTCAACACTGTTTACCTGTTGTGCAGAGCTTCATGCAACCAGAATTAAACACTCATTTTCCACAGATGTTTTTGAAACAAAAAAAAATTAATTTTCCTCCTTTCAGTTTTATTATAGTGAGCATTGTGACCACACTCAGACCAGGACATTTAATTTTACATTATAAGTGAATGTAGCACAATCTAATAATAGTCTAAGCAGTGGTATTTAAAGAAATGAGACCCATATTCATTAAAAATTAGGAAGAAATTATTTTTAGTGAGTGTAATGAGACAGGGAACATATTGTCCAGAGAAGTTATGAATGCCCTACGCCTGAAATCATCCAAGGCCCGGTAGAATGGGGCTTTGAGCCTGGTCTAGTGGAAAGTGTCCCTGCCCATGACAGAAGGTTGGAACTAGGTGATCTCTAGGTTCCCTTCCAACACAAGCCACACCATGATTCTGATTCATGTTTGATGTGCACTTGTAAGGAATTAGAAAAGCATCTCAGGGAAAAAAGAAAATAATGCACAAAATAAAACAAGGGAAGAAAGGTTCATAAATTGCTAAACAGAACATATTCAGAGTGAAAATCATCAAAAGTCCTAAATATAGAGCAGTGATATATCATGGCTCTAGGAAATTTAGATTAACTTTCATGTTATTGGAAAGAAATGAAGTGGATTTTGATGGATTTAGTCACTGCACCCAAATCATTATTAAATGCATATAACGTTTCATCACTCTAATTCTCTCTGCTTTGGAGTAGCTTGCTCTGTGATCATGTTATAGTTTGACTCCTCGTGCACAGTCTATTCTAATCTATTTTACTTCCTCAGGAGATCTCTCCCTTTAATGCAAAGGAAAGCATTCTAAGAGCAAGTCATGTAGAGTTTTTCCCAAGGTATAACCTTCCTCTACATGCCTGATCTATTGTAATTCTCTGGCCTGTTCCTTCATTTCAACCATCAAGCTAATTATAGTCCCATTGTACCCTACTGTATAACCCTGCAAGAGTCCGTCACACTCTGCCTGGCTTCTGACTTTTCCTGGCACTTTTTAATCCTCTGTCTGCTTAACTTGTGAGATCTGAGCCTTGATGGGAGGTCACTCCCTAGACAGCAGACCTCTGAGGAGTGTTCAGGTGTCAGAAGAAACCTTTGCTATCAGTTGTGAGCAACCTTGTACTTTTCTCCATCACTCAGAGTCTGATTCCATGTGGCACAAACCACCTTTCTTCTGAGCTCTGCAGTGGGATATACAAACTTCTCAGTGTCAGATCCCACACTTCAGGCCTGTCAAACCTCATGCACTAAGCACCCAGCACACATTCCTGCTTTTTCTTCACAGTCCCTTACTGCCCTACCTGTAGCTCACACATTAACAACCTGCAGCAATCTGGCCTCTTTCCTGTCCCATATGCCCGTATCTCTGCATCCAACTCACACAGCCAGGAAAAAACATTGGCTCTAAATAAGTCTGAAATTACTCTGAGGAATTAAACCTAAAGGATGCTTTGGAGCCATATGATACTATTATTCAGATGCTGCCAGGATACCATGATAGACCACAGCTTTATCTCATTAATTAGGTGTGGGTTATGTTTTTGAGAGATTTATCTTAATTCTTTTGCGATGTCCATGCAACTTCTTTCTGCTTCATTTTTAGTGTGGCACAGGACTTACATGACCTGAAATAAAGAAAACAGGATGTGCAATCATGCCAAGTGTTACCCAGCAAAGTGGCAGAGAAATAGTTGGTTCCACAATAAAATGGAACAGAGTGGAGTAGAGATTGTGCCAGGCAGGATGTGAGAGTAGAAGAGAAAATACAGCTTTAAATGTTGGAATAAAATAAGAATATAAAGAAGACATTTTTAATGCAGCAGGCCTGAGCAGAAGAGCTGTAGAAAAGGCCAGATCACTGAGACATATAGGCTTATGGTTTCCAGGATATTAAAATGAACTATATCAGAACTAGATAAATTGAAGTAGATGAGTTAATTGAATTGATTTAATTGATTGAACCAGATAAATTTACTGTATCTGAACCAGATAAAAGAAATGTAAAGATGTTCATCTTACTGGATGTTAATATTATATTGATATCCAGATGCCAAATTAAAAATAAAATTTTAAAAATGCTAAACCAATTATCGTAGATCTAGAGACATCAGTGTAACAAGCAACAACAAGGAAAACAAAAATCAGAATTGCAGAATTGTTGAAATTCAGCTAATATACTGGATACATCAGATAGGGCTAATAGAAGGGAAGATATACAAGATACTGAAAACCAGACCCAGTCTTTGTTTTGATTTTATCAAAGTAAAAAATAATAGTATTTAGTGTGACAGATAGAAGGTCATTAGATTTCTTTTCCCAAAAGCAGTAATTTCAGCCACAGTATGAGGAAAGACAAGACTTTGAAATGTAAAAGAGACAAAGTCGTGGTGGCCACACAGGAGTAACAACGCTGCAGTTGATAATCTCAAAAGGTTTGGGTTGAAAAAGAACTTAAAAACCTTTTATTTCCAACACCCCTGCCACAGGCAGGGGCACCTTCCCCTAGACCAGGTCTTTCAGGGTCCCATCCACACTGGCCCTGAACATTCCAGGGAAACATCAGGATTCACATGGGGAGGTGTAAAGCATCATATCTTGCAGATATTTTGTGTTTCTCTCTTGAGTATAAGATAAGTGACATTGCTCAAGGGGGTTATTTTGCAGGTTTTGCACAAGAAAAAGGAAATGTGTGCCAGTCTCTTGACCAATGGTGAAGGGGAAGTCAGTATGTCCCCTTGGTCTGTTAAGATTTCCATCTTGAAAAGAGAGGGAGGCAAAGCAGTGTTCTTTATTAAAAATGCCAAATATGGAAACCTACTTTTAATTATCACACACATGGAAAGTCATACAGCAATGCTAACTATTAGAAAGTAGAAATGAAGACTTTTAAAATTTATTTTGCATGAGTACTGGTAACACTGAGATAGTTATTGCTGTGTGAGAGCTGTTATATGGCTGTTAATGCACACATTTGTTGGTGTATGTTTTGCAACTAGAAGGCTGCATACTAATAACTTTACAACTTATTTATCAGCTCTGGATGATTTTGAGGCGGGATTTTGTTAACTCATATTTTCTCACATTTCTCGGAATATGGTGAGAGGGAGATTTATGGATAGGAATAAAATGTCAAGGATCTGTGAAAATCAATATTCACAAATTTCATAAAGAAGTGGGAGACACTAGAGAAATATTTTTGTATGTATATTGTGTTAAAGTATTTTGACTACAGTGAATCAAACTTTTCTGGAGTGGTTCATTAACACCATTCTCGATTAGCTATGATCTCTTGCATCTTTCAGCAGTAACCAGGCCATTTTTAAATTCAAAAAAACACAGTGATCTCAGCCTTTGCAGTTTCATCATAGCATGACACTATTTAATACAGCACTGCTGTTTCCTGATAGCAGTGTTTCTCCTGTGAAGGAGGCCGTAATTAAAAAATAATTATGTCTGTGGTTTAAGTTGTTTGGTTAGATGCATATAGCATTTCAAGAGAGTAATCTGCTACAGGAGGTTTAAGGACATGCCTGCTTTGCAGATACCAACTTTCTGTACAGTGAGTACACAATCAGGTCTGGCCTTTTATCAGGGTTCAAGTTCATCCTGTCTTGTCACTCTCTTTGTGTAATTATTCCTAATCTGCCCAGGTTATCCCACTCTGTTGTACAGACAGATGCTTCTGTACAACAGAGCATTCTGATGCTTCATTTTCTCTCTTCCATGCTGAATCCCCATTCAGTCACAAGTTCTTTATCTGGCTTTCATAAAATCATAGAACATCCTGAGCTGGAAAGGACCCACCAGGACCATTGAGTCCAACTTCTGGCGCTGCACAGGACAACCCCAAAAATCCCACCAAGCCCCTGAAATAATCCAAATGCTTCTTGAACTCTGGTAGGTTTAGGGTCATGATCACTCGCCTGCAGCCCCTGTTTTGTTATTGTTAGGGTCTGGACAATTTTCTTTCCTAGTCATCACTATTCCTGAGCTGTCTGCATGACAAATAGCATGCTCCTTATGTGATGTGAAACTGGCTTTAAAATCACAAAATCCTAAACCAACGCATTCCTAGGACATTGGTTCTCCAGAGTTCAGACACGTGCTAGCCAGCTTTCTTCTCTTGTGATTCCCATTAAAATGTGCATCACAGTGTGTTTGATTACCTACATGATACCACAGCAGAGTGTTAAAAAATATCTGGACCCTCACACAATTGTGCAATTGAGCTGCCACCAAACATTTTTTGTTTGTCCACACATATTTCAATCCTTCCAGATGAGAATCAGCAAAGAAGTGATTGTTGTCATCACTGATGCCAATCTAACATCACACAGCCAACTTAAACTCAAACCTTGTGATTCTTGATTAGGACTAAGCTATAGAAAAAATATGAAAGAAAGAAAAAACAAAACAAATGGCAGAAAATCAAGCTCTGTGTGGTTGTGTGAGAGGCAGTTGAAATGCAATGTAAGCAATCCATAGTCATCAAAAAGCTCTGGACTAGTCTGATCTGAAAATGTGGCCACTACCAAAATGATGCCTTTATACAGAGGACTCTCAATGTGGAAGCTCCTTCTCTGAAATTTGAGAATGAAAAAATTACAAAATAATTTATATCCAATAGGAAAATAATTGTAGAAATCTTGCATTTTTAAAAGCGTGTGGATTTTTAGCAGAAAATGTCAACTGGAAAACTTCAGTTTTCATTCAGTCAAGGCATTTTTATAGAAAACTTTTCTTTTAGTAACTTAGTATGTGCTAGGTACCTAAATAAAGGAAAAAATAAAATCTCTCCTATGTGACTCATCTAAGTTTACTTGGAAAACAAATAGCAACAGAGGTTAGAAATAAAAAAAAAAGTTCCTTGTCTCTTGACTAACAGTTTAACTACTGTTCTCGTCTTTTCACCTTGGAAATATGATTAAGAGGAGGAAGACTCTTTCACTTGCTTGCTGTAGGATAAAATATGATTTCCCAGTGTTATGGCCATTCCATTTGAATCTGTTAATTTATTCACACACACATACACACACAAACAAAACCTCAAAAATTTTGCAGAAATAAAATATAGTTTTTAAGTTTATAAAGAATATTATAAATAAATAAATCACTCACTGCCAAGGTAAAATTAAACTCCTGGGAATAAACACCTAGGAAGGAAAGCTCTCTGACAGGCAAAAGAAGAGAGAAAAAGCTGTTTCTTTAGTCCAAACCTCTTACTAATTTTCTCTCTGTCTTTCACTCTGAGCTCCCAAGCTGTTTTTTTAAAATTTCTGGCAGAGCATCAACAGTGCCGTGGTAAACTAAACCATCCAGTCACTTCCATCTAATTAGACCCGATTTATTCCCTTTTAAAGGGCCAACTATGACAATCTCAGCTTTGGGGACTCATGGATAATGACTCTGATGCAGTATTTGAACCATTTATATTGTATCAGAGTATTTCACAGAAAAATCAGGGGTAGTCCTATTAGAATTTTCCTAAAGAGATGAAAATATCTTTGTTTTTTTTTTTCAGACTTTTTGGTATATTCTTTTCAGAGGGAAATTACTTTTAATCAACTTAGTTAAATGTACCTTGTTTGTGTGCTTTTTTTTTGTAATTTATTCTCACTTGATGTCCATCTAAGATGTTGCAATACTGACAACTCTTGCTTCCTATTTCCTACACTGGACTCTAGATTCCACTAAAAGTGTGCTTTGTCTTTCAGCATTTATCAGTATCTTCATGACAGCCAATGAATAACAATTTTTAAGCTTTTCACCAGGCTGTTTTTACGTCACCTTAGACTTGGCGTCTCTCAAAGGATCCTGTCTTCAGAAGGATACATTGGGAAAAAAAGTTCAGACTGGATATAAGGAGAAAGCTTTTCCTCATAAGGACCATCAAATATCAGAACAGATTGTCCTATCAAGTCATGCTGCTGGCCACCCTTGGAGAATTTCTAGACCAGGGTGGACAATGTTCTAAAAACTTGGTTTGGCCTCACATCTGACCATGCTTTAATCAAGAGGTGGACTAGATGTTTTCCTCATGTCTCTTCTAAGCTGAAACTTCGTGTGATCCTGCAAATGAGGGTCAGTAAGACCAGGGAACCAACCTCAGAGTTCTTTTTATTGACTCTGCCTATGTTCCATAAGGACAAAATATTCCCTTCATCTAAACTTATTGATTATTTTGAGGCAAACTCAGTGGGAAATCTCACAATTTTTTCTGTTGGAGGCTGAAGCAGTGATAATTTGCTAGTAACTGTTCAGGAGTGTGTATTTTCCCATTGCCCATCTCAAGATAAAAGTCAAATTGGAAAAATCTAGGGTGAAGCAAGACATCAAGATGGCCAGTGATGAAAGAGGTGGAGTTTTATTGAAGTGCTGTCTGGAACAAAGAGGTCTCAGATGAATTCTTTTCTCTCAAGTGTGATACCAGTGAAGAAGCTTTTAAACGTCTCTACGTTTCATAAAGCCACCTGTAAAGCAGAAACAATGGACCCTTTCAGCTTTACACAATGAGACTCTTCATGCAGGCTTCTTTGTCCACTTGTTTGCAGAGTGTGCAGCACATTAAACTCTGCTCCAGTCCTGTCTAAGCACTCCAGATGCTGCTGTAATACTCAGAGCCAGGAACTGGGATAGAAAGGGACATTGGACTCAAGCTAATAAAAAACCCCCAAAATTTTAATATGAGCCATCGGCCTTTTATTGGTGTATTACAGCATTTCTGATATAGAAGGGTTTGGAGAAGTTAAAATTCCAGTACCAGTTTTCTGGCTGTTTATTGTGTTTTGTTGCTACTGTTGTGAATGCTACTGAAATAAAAATAGAAGGGTAAACAGGGAGGTAGAAGACAATATAACCTACATGATCCTATTCCTTTCCTCTAGAATCAATGATTATTTCTCTCAAAATATTCTTTAAAGTTCAATAGAGTAATTTTTTTTCTTTTTGATCAATAAATGTATATTAATCTCAGATTGTAAATAACACAATACCTTAGTGGTGATATTCCAGAATTGGACAAAAAATCTGTGAGTATTTCATTATTTGCTATTACTATTTCTCTGCAGTTTTTCAGAGTGAAGAGATTAATAGCACTGATCTTCTCCATTGGGGCTTGGCAATGGAAATTGGTCATAGAGCTCTGTGACCTGGAACTGACATTAATTATCATTAGAGTCTAAGAACTGCACTGACAGGAAGAGGGATGCTGTAATGTAATTCCAGAACCAGCACCTTTCTTAGATCTTTTTAGACACCTTCAACAAATTTTCTCCTCATTCTGAATCTCTCACTGCATCCTTTTAGCACTTCACTCTGTATCATCCATCAGCACAAAGATGATGCATCTTTCTTCTCCCTTGTTTTCCTCTGGATGACCCTTGGTTTTCTCTTTCTTCATGAACTAAGACTCCCATTAATTCCGCCAGTTGTTTACTGTGGGGAGATGATCTTTAGTACACATTTGGCCTTAAAGGGAAACCCTTCACTTATCTCTAATAATCTCACTACAGAACACTACTCTTCCTCTCCTGAGTGGAGAAGATTTTTCAGTGCCCATTTGTATCCTCATTAAAAGAAGTTTTCTTCTCACCTTCCCTAATTACTGTGTTGGTAGCTGAGGATGTTTAATACAGCATAATTGTGCTGCATAAGGGTGACACAAGCCCTAACCCGACTGTAGATTTTGTTTTGGAACTCTCAAACTTTTATTGGGTCAGGTCCTTCAAGCACAAACTTCTCAAATGGACACTGCTGCTATTTTGTCTCATAAACCTCAGGGCCAACTGCAAAGTTGTGCACCTGATTTGGAGGGATCCTAATATCTACACAGACTGGAGAAGGAATGGACTGAGAGCAGCACAGTGTGAAGGATCTGGGGATATTGGGGAATGAAAAATTTGGCATAACCCATCAATCTGCACTCACAGCCCACAAAACCAGCCTGGTCCTGGTCCTGGACTGGTCCCACAGTGGGGACAGCAGCAGGTGAGGGAGGGTATTCTGCCTCTCTGCTCAGGTGAGATCCCATGGGCAGTGCTGCATCCTGTGGTTTTCCCAGCACAGGGAGGACACAGAACTGCTGCAGTGGGTCCAGAGAATGATCGCAAAAATTATCAGAGGGCTGAAACACCTCCCCTGTGAAGACAGGATGAGAGAGTTGGTGCTGTTTATCCCAGAGAAGAGAAGCCTTCTGGGTGACCTAACAGTAGCTTTTCAATTTATAAAAAGGATTTATAGCAAAGAAAGAGAATGATTTCTTTTTTAAAAATGTCTCTAATGATAGAATGAGGGGTAATGGGCTTTAACTGATAGAAAATAGGTTGAAATTGAATATAAGAAAGAAATTTTTTACAGGGAGAGGCTGCTCAGAGAAATGGTGGATGCCTCACCAGTGGTAGCATCCATGATCAAGCTGGATGGGTCTTTGATCAATCTGACCTAGTGGGAGTTGTACCTGCCCAAGACAAAAGAGTTGGAATAGATGATCTTTAATAGCTGCATTCAACCAAAAACATTCTATGATGAATGAAGTTCTGTATTTGCAACCTCAACCACAAAATACAATGTTCACAGACCTATGTTGATACTTTGCCTATAACCATATTAAAATAGTATTGAGGAGGTTACTAAGACATTATTTCTTGGCTTTGGGTTTCCTGCAGTGTTTAATGAACCACATTAAACCTTCCAGAAATTCAGATTATTACACAGATGCACATGGGTTGAAAACATAAAGTCCACATTTAACTGAGGATCTGCATATCAGAACTGTTTATTGTGAACCCTCTAGGACAAGGTTTTCAGTTTATGCACAGATTATTAGAATACTGCTTACTGCTACCTCAAGTAGGCAAATCCAAACTGTTTCACATAAAAAACACTCTGCAGCTCTTCCTCTGCATTTGTCTTCTTTGGATTAACAAGTACTGCTGATCTGTATCGAAACAGAAATCCTGAGAGTCCACTTTAATGATTTGCATATGCAATACCCCACTA
The DNA here is from genome assembly GCA_035583995.1 of Arremon aurantiirostris. NCBI lineage: Eukaryota > Metazoa > Chordata > Aves > Passeriformes > Passerellidae > Arremon > Arremon aurantiirostris. The sequence continues at coordinate 146,915,981 of JAXCLO010000114.1, forward strand.
AAATCAAACACATTATTTTTGCACTCAGAAGTAATTTAATATCTTGCTTCTTTGACCCATATTCCACATGTGTTGTTTAGTGAATACTGTCACAGAGCCAAAGCCTGTGGTTAGTACTTAATTAATATGCTTCTGTTATGCACTCATTAGCACTTCAGTTAAAATCTCCAGATGCTGGAGATAAATAGATCCATGAAACCCACTGCAGTACATGTTCCAACCAGCCAAACAGTGGCATACTTCTCTATGTAGGATAATATTCAGTCAAAAGCTCTCATCTCTCAATACTGGAAAAACAGCTTTCATTGTTTTAAAGTGGTGTTATGGATAATGATGGATGGGAAGAGGAAGAGAGAATGGAAGAAGAAAAGGAGTAAAGATGGTAAATCTTCAGTTTCTTGAAAGTTTGTGGGCTTTCTTTTTGTTGTATGTTATAGGACAAAATAACATCATAAATCACTAAGTTCCAATTAAAGAGTTTCTATTAAGATTGCTGTTTTTCTGCAAAATACAGCTTACCTTTGAGTTATGCAAAAGACTACTTCCTTATTTGCCTTTTTTAATTTTTTTATTTTTTTTTAACAAGGCTTTAATGTAATTTTCAATGAGATGGTTTCATGAGTCTGGGACATTTTATGTTTGACATTTTATGTCCAACCTTAAGTTCAACTCACATTAAATTTTTGAAAGTCAGTGTTCTCCACTTCTTTATCATCAACTCTGTCAAGGAAGAGAAGGATGACTACTCAAATCAAAGTATATTCTGCCAGTCTCTCTACCAAAATATTAGTTTTTTAAGACGTTCCCAATGCAGGAGTCAGTAGGAAAAATGCTGAGCATTTAAGCTCTGAGATGGAAAAATCTGGTCATAGTGCCTTTAGACAAAACTCAAAGTGGACCTGCCTGTTCCCTCTGATGCAAAGACAAAAACAGGGTAGTAGGAGGGAATAACAGTTCCATTTTGTGCAAAAGGAAGAAACTAAGTCTTTGGAAGCAAAAATTTGAGAAGGTGTGCAGAGCTGAGCAGACATTGGTCCAACCCTGAAAACCACCAGAACACCAAGACTAAACTCAGCAGATTACTGTAAAATGCACCAGATCACTTTGAATGTGCTGTTTAAAAACAGCAGAGACAGAAGAGTGCTATGCCTCAGTTTAGAGTGAAAGTTTCAAGGGCAACTGAAGGAGAGGGATGTGTGATAGCAAAGATTTTTCCATATATATTAAAAGTGAAATGAGGTGTCAGAGAAACATCAGGATTTCTGGAAGCTTTTCCAAAGCTATGACTTTGATCTGTATAAGGCTGATCCCTCTCTAACCCTTTTTCTTTTTCTCTAGCTCTACATTCTTTCTCAATTAGAATATTTCACCAGGCTTGTTATCAGACAGTTCTTCCCAGAGAAGTTATTTTTATATTTAATCTACAATGTCAGGTGACTGAGCAAAATGCTTAAGGAAATTGATTACCATTTGTTGACTCTGTGGTTTGTTTTTTCCCTTGGTCATTCATTCTTGCCACAGATAGACAGATATATTGTTTATTTTTAATTCATATATGAATTCTAGCAATGTCTTTTACACTGTCATTGTATCTACAAGTTACTCTAACTAGGCAGATCAGGTCTCATACAGGCAGAAAAATTTATATCTATAATCCTTTGGTTTTCTTTGATATCCATGCATAATTTTCAATGGAAAAATACACAGATCAAAAGTACCTTAAAAATGGGGGGGAAAGAAATTCTAGGTTTAGCCAGAGAGCAACTTTAAAAATTCTCTTTCCACTGTAGTTCTAAATTTTAAAAAGTCATAGTTCATTTGGGGCTTCAGTAATTCCCAAGTGATACTGTCTTAACTCTAGTTCAAGGCTTCTTTTCAAGCTTGTTCTCTTTCAGACCTCTTTTCTCTGACAAGTGTTCTCAAACTGTATTTTCTATCCCAAAGGTTGAATTATGCTTTAGGCTGGGTCCAGTGAGCCAAAGCTGCTCCAGGAGGTTATCAATAATTTACTTGCAGCTCCTACTCCTTTGTCTGATAGTGTAAATGCACTGGAAATGTCCAGAGCAAGGTACAGCCAGGAAATGAAACCTTCCTGCTGGTGATGTGAAGGCTGCTGTTCAGGGCTGCAGGAACATTCCTGCCATAATTTCTGTGTGACAATAACATTATAACCTGCTTCACATTGGGATAAAGAATGGATGCCACTAATGACTTCTGGCACAGATAACGTGTAGTAAAATAGAGATACATACATACATGTGTATGTGTTCATGTACTGTATGTATCACAAAATTACAGAACGGTTTGGCTTGAAAAGAGACCTTCAGGATCATGTAGTTCCAGTCCCCTAACATGTGTGGGGACACTTTAATAGCCCAGGCTGCTCAGAGCTCCATCCAACCTGGCCTTGAACATTTCCTGGGATGAGGTGCCAGCACACAGCTCCTCTGGGCAACCTGTGCTGGTGCCTCACCACCCTCTGAGTGAAGAAATTCTTCCTATTATCTGATCCAAACCTTCTCTCTGACACTTTGAAGCCATTCCCCCCTTGTCCTGTCACTACATCTTTCTGTCAAACATCCCTCTCCATCATTCTTGTAGGTTCTCTTCAGGTATTGGAAAACTGCAAAGCCTTATAGGTCACTCCAAAGCCTTCTCTTTTCCAGGCTGAAAAATTCCAATTTTCTCAGTCTTTTCTCACAGGAAAGGTGCTGTATCCCTCTGATGGTCTCGGTGGCCCTCTGGACTCATCCCAACAGGTCCCTGTACTTCTAGTTCTGGGGCCCCCAGGGCTGGATGCAGCACATTCCTGGCTCATGGAGTAGAGGTGGAGTGTGTGTGTGTGTGTGTGTGTGTGTGTGTGTGTGTGTCTCTACACAGATATATGTGTGTATATGTTAATTATATAATCATGAAGAGCTATCAGCCTCGCTTCCCTCTCTATGAGCCAGTTTGACTCAGAGAGGAAGACACTGCTGAAAATGTACTTTGAAATTAGACATTTAAACTGTGTTTGTTCTCTTGGGATGGGAATCAACACCTACCTCTGTGGTTAGGATACTTTGGGAAAGCTCTGATCTCTTCAGTAAGGCAGGAGTTCTGGTGTTTTGGACTGCTCATTAGAACAAAATAGCTTTTTAAAAACCTGTTTTTCAAAATAAATTTTCCCCTTAAGTCCCTGATGTTAACAGATTTCTCCCTTGTGATAAGTCCACTAGCAGCTCAAAAAGAATAAATAAATAAACATGAAAATTCCTGAATGCTAATGAGAGCCCCAGAAGCAGGACTGGAGCTTGATACATCACCTCTGCTGCTTAATTCCTGTGGGAAGATTCCAGCCCCTGCATGATGTCAGCCTGAATGTCTGGCTTCAGTACCTGAATTTTCATAAATTTTGCAATCAGCTCTGGAGTCTCAAAGGGGCTGTAAGGACTTAAAATCAAGGATTCAGGAGAGCTGCAGTTGTGCAGTGTGTGGGGTAGCCTCCTGTTTGTCTTGCCTCATCACTGTGTGCTGGAGCATTAAGCTGCTGCTGCACTCTCCAGATTGATGGAAGAGCCCTGCGACGCTTCTTCAGGGTGCACTTGTGTTAATTGAGATAAATATTCTTCTGCAAGATGCAGCTGGTGCTCAAGGAGTCCTGGAAGATACATTATCTGATTTCAGGAGGCCCATTTCTCATGATTTATTTTCATGTTACATAGTACTGAGGGCAAATTTTTGGGTTCTGTGTCAGTATCTATAATTTTGGCAGCAACCTGGTGCTCCCTGTCTCAACAAACTCATTTTCTAACCCACATGCCTGTGTTGTAGTCATGACTGCAGCTCTGTGGGTTAAACTCTTTTTGTGTTCTGAGCTTTTTGCATGGAAGAACAAGCCCAGATGGAGAGCTGTGCTTAGAGAAAGCATCAAATATAACTGTTCCTTCCTCGAAAATGGAATAATTTCCCTATCTTTAGTCAAGTTAAGAGACACATCAGCAGAAATGCCCTGTGCTCTCACTTCTTCAAGAGACAATATTTCAGCTCATTACAAATAATAAAAGGAATTTTAGGGTTTGCTACCCCGTGTCCACCTGTCTCCTGCCCTCTAGTCCCCAAATCCTCTCTTTCTAAGTTTCCTGAACAAACATGAATGTGGATCATAAACCTTTGGAAAGGGGAAACTCTTTCAGTCCTCATTCATCAGTTTCTCCCTGTTTCTTTTTCTAACCAGTACTAAAGCTTTACATAACATGAATCAACTTTCAATCAAGACTGTTGAAAATCTAGGTAATTCTAGGTCTAGAATTACCATCCTCTAAAATTCATAAATAATTGCAAGAAAAAAAATCAGTCAGAATAACAGGAGAAGCAAGCAGATTTTATTTTTTTTGTACTTGATTTGGCACGTAAAACACTAGAAGTAAGGAAATAAATATTCTCAAATAATGTGAAGCACATTTGGTTATTTCTTGAAAATACACAACTTGCCATTGTTCTTCTTTCTTCCACAAGAAACAGAAATCTGAAAAAACCTTAGATAAAACCAGTAGTTCAACTAATGAGCTGCTGAAGATTGAAAAACTTTTTTCCAACAGTATTGGAGCCTGTGTAAACACTGGGTAAACTAAAGGTTAAGTGTCTTCCCAAATGTGAAGTCAGCCATGCAATGGTCTGTGGAATGAGTAAGAGCCCACCTGATCCTTTTCATGGCTGTAATTGAGAAGCTGTTTCCCTGTTTGAGTGTTTTATTTTAAATTATGCAAAGTTGCCACTTACTCTTTAGTAATACATAAGCAAGGGAAATTCAACAGATGGTGTCACACCAAGCAATACCATCTTATTTGAAACTACTTTAGCAAAAATTGAATTTGGTAGAGGCAGACACATTTTGGGGCATGGCTGTTTTAGTTTTTATTACTGCTGTCTTAAGGTTTCTTCGTAGATTGAATTACTAACTTAACTTTCACACAATTTCCACTGTAATTTAACTGTGCTGCTGCAGTGTGAGTTTTTTTTGTTCAGAGAGTGGATATAGCCCATTGAAAAAATAGAGGGATCTAGGGGATCACATAAGAGTCTTATTTCAACTAAATAAAATTTTCAATCAGAAAATTTATTTCACTGGATTTCATAATGTTTAATTTTGCATGATGCAAACTGAATATAAGAGATATTTAGATGATGTCTTGGCCTTTCAGGTGTCCTTGTCCTGGGTCTGACTGGAACAACAGCTGTTCCAGAGCTGTGTTTTACATTTGTGACCAAAAAAAAGCACTAATAAAACACTTGTGTTTAAGCTATTGCTGAACTCTGTCCACATGACATTAAGTGCTGTGTTTCTCACTTTGCCCCACACTGAATTGACTGGGGGTGAACAAGACGTTGGGAGAGAAAAAAAGTTGAACTAATTAAAGATGTTGAGGGAAGTGATTCTGTCCCCAGAGCATTGTGTCCAGCTCTGGGGTCTCAGCACAGGAAGGGCCTGTTGGAATCAGTCCAGAGGAGGCCACAGAGATGATCCAGAGGGATGAAGCATCTCTCCCATCAGGAAAGGCTGAGAGATTTGTATTGGTTAAGCCTGCAAAAGAAGAAGCTTTGGAGTGACCCAATTCTGGCCTTCCAGTACCTGGAGACAGGCTACAAGGAAGACTGAGGCTTTTTTTTCAAGGTTCTGGAGTGCCAGAACAATGGTGATGGCTTCAAGCTGAAGGAAAGTAGATTCAGACTAGATATTACGAAGGAATTCTCTCCTATGTGAGGATGGTGAGACACTGGAGCAGCTTGTCCAAAAAAGCCTTTTCAGCCCCAGGAGGTGCTCAAGGCCAGGTTGGATGGGGTTCTGAGCAAGCTAATCTAATGGAAGGTGCCCCTGCCTGTGTCAGGAGTGCTGGATCTATTTGATCTTTAAGGTCCTTTCCAACAAAGGCCATTCTATGTCCCTGTGGTTCTGTGATATTCCATGCCATATGATATAAAATCATAGGATATCCTGAGTTAAAAGGAATCCAAAATGATCATTGAAGTCCAGCTCCTGACATGCACGTAAGTAAAAAGGGAGAGAAAAGCAGATTTAGGGGAAGTTAGCCATCTATTGTTCAGGAATTGACTGGGATTTGGTCTACAAATGGGAGATTGTGAGCAATTATCTTTGAATCTCACATTTGTTTGAAATACAGAGTTAGCTTGATATTTTGAATTGGACATGGTTCAAAGCCTGTATTTTGCCTTCATTTGAGGGCTATTTGTTTAGTCAGTGCTCAATTTGTTTTTTGAGGTAGATTTTTAATCATATCATCATTAATGCCATCAAAGACAGTTCTCCATGGCACCATTCCAAAGAGAAAGAGAAAAACAGGATGAAAAATAAAAGTGTGTGATCTACTGGATCAGGAAATACCTAGTGAACAGTGGAAAGCAAAGGACAAGAATTTAAAGCTTTTAAAACTTCTTATATATTAAATGAAAGAGAAGGTTTTGAAATTATCATCATCCATCCGGGCTGTCAAAGGAAAGAAAGATCTCTTCTCTTAACTACAAATGATTCTGTTGTTTTCCAGATTCCTACAAAGGAGTAATAAACACTACTGATTCACTCTCTGAATTTGTGAAATGATTGCTCAGATGAGTATCATGAGAATGAGCAAAGTGATTCTTAATCTTCTGGATAACTTTAAGGCACACAATAGTAGTGAATTGACCACTCACCATGTCCATCTGTCATATATTCAGGAACAGCTGAAGCTCAGTAACAAGCAGGATTGAAATTCAAATTATATTGTTCAGTGCCATTACTCTATTGGCATTCAAACAGAATGTCAGTAAACATGATATGCTATCAGTCAATTAGTAAATTCTCTGTCTTGGGTTTTGTTTCCTGAAACTTCAGTCATGTCCAACTCATAAATATAAATTTGTGTGTATGTGTGTGTTCTTTAAAGTTGTGTACAGCAGGGAGTCCCTTCGTCAGAATATTCTCTCATTTTGGGTACAACTACAAGCCCACTCCCAAAGAAGGTCTATAAAGGACAAGGCTACAGCTCTGCTCAGGGAAGGACCAAAAATCTTCCTTGGCAATGGAACAGTTGTGGGTGTTGGTAGAGCAGCCCTTTGCACAGTTTGACTTGCTTCAATAACAAGTGTCCCAATCAATTCCCAAGAGGCACTCAGGGTTTAGCACAGTCTAGGGATTATTTCCAATAAACACCTTGGATGAACGTTGGTTGTTCAGAGTAACAGTGTTTAACAGGTGCTAACCACAGGAGGGACACGGATTGTTCCATGGCAGTCGGCATTGGTGACAGATAAGAGTATGAATTAAGAGTGTTAAATTTACAAAAACATTTTTAAAGTCATCCCAGAGTCCTTCAAAGTCATTTCTGTTTCCAGAAGACGTGGAAACAAGCTGTGAATGCAGCAAAACACTGCAGGTTCTGTAGTGTATATAATGGCATACATGTGGTGTGTACCAAAGGTGTTCTTGGCTCTCTCTGTAGTGACTTCAGCAACTTCTCCTGAGTGACTTGAGTTCAGATAAGTGAAATCATTGTAGTGCCTTATCATATTTTCTGTGAGTTTGTTTTTAGGGTTTGCATTTTTAGTTTTAATGTTCTGTTGTTTGAGGGTTTTTTTATTTCTTAAATAAATATGCAAGAGAAAAAGTTTCTGACATTTTCCACTTTATTCTGCTGAAGCTGACCCTGGATAATTAAAACCCCATTAAAGCGTAGCTGTGAACCCTTATAAATTTTTAATGTTTTGATACTTTAGTAGCATCTTGTTTTAAACAATCTCTGCCATTTGCTGATTCTCTGCTGGTTTTGTGGTCAGAGAAGGTAATATTGAATCAAATGAGCCTTGCAAAGGAAAAGGTAAACAATTTGACAGTTTTTCTGTCAATGTGAATGGACATAAACTGCAAGTGCCCCTATCTTTATTACTTTTTATATCTAAGTGGTGCTCTACAGAATATAGTGTATTTATATTTTAGCACATATTTCGTTACAAAAATTTCATGGAAATTAAAGACATTTCAGTAAATGAGAAGAAGAAACCCAAATCATAATACCATGTTTGATCAGCCTTGGATGTATATTTTTCTATTCTGTTAAATAAATGATAGTCATTCTCTTTAGAGGAGTGAATAATTGCATATTTATTTTAGTTGAATTTGTGTTAGCATTGAAGGAAAAGTAACCACACATTTGAGCAAGGTTATGGCATTGGTTAATTTGAAAGCAGGTTTCTTTATCTAAAGTAATCTAAATTGGAGCAAGGTTGTAAGTCAAATAACAAAGGTTCCTGACAAAGCTGTGATGTACTTAATTTCTTTTCTCATTAGAGAGTGATACAGTGTCCTTAGCAGACAGTCACTTTTTGAGTATCTCAGGAGATCAGATTAATATGGAACTAGTAGTAAGGTGCTTAAATGGACTCAATCAAGACCAAGTGAAATTCATCCTAGGATTATTAGAAAGATAGAAGGAGAAATTACAAAATTCCATTAGTGTAGCAATCTATCTTATTATATACTACAGAAAAAGAAGGAGGGGGCGAGAGGAGGAAGGAGAGCTAAAGTGAACTTTCCTTTCCTCTTGTCCACTTTTTACCACTTTCCTAGAAGACCTTGCAATGATGACTACTGCTTTTTGATTTATTTAATAATATAACCCACGGTCAATCCTAAACCCTCCATTTTTTCTCCTGAATAAAATATAAGCAAGTCACATAACTTCTTTGTACAGAAGATTTCCTCCTCTTTAAACTGATCTAACAAAGATTCCTTATTTCTCAGGAAGTGCCATCAGGACATAAGTAGGGTATAAATGGTATATGGGACTTGCAGCTTCTGAGCACAGGTAAATTTTGCCTTGATGTTTGTAAAGCAGTGTAAGTCAGGATGGAGGGAAGTGTGCCAAGGTCATTTATGTTTAACACTTTAATTAACAGGTAGGATTTGGGGTTCTCAGGAGGCAGAAGTCTTCTGTTACAAGAAGACCACATGTTCTTATACTTTGCAAAGCAGATTTGAACATTTTTATAGAATCATTATCAACTATTTTACTGCTGGCTATATTGGAAGAAACATAAATGCTCACAGTTTTATGGTCGTAAGTGCAGCAGGAACTACTAGTTTCCAGAAAATTTATTTTCCATCTACATTCTGCCACTCTTTAATGAACTTTAGGGCATTTTCCTTCCATCCCCAATTAGTTTCCTCATGGTGTTCTCTTTTTGATCTCGGTGTTCTCTTTTTGACCTTGGTTCTATTATAAACCAGGAACAATGCCTCTGTGGTATAAAATCACAATAAAATCCATAAAAATATTTGAAAGGAATTCCAGAATGAAAGACCAGGACAAGAACGTTCTCCTCAACTGTCTACTTGTGAGCTTCTCAAGACCATAGCTTTGCTCCAGGATGTCATCATCTCCTGTTTCACAAATCCATAAACTCTCTCACTAAACAGATTCCATTTGTTCTCCTCAGTGCCCTTTAATTGTCCAGGACTTTCAGATTAACTTAATTATTTAAGTACTTCTCAATCCCATTCTGTTACATGTACAGATGCTGTGTGTATAATACATTAAACCTGGATAATTGACTTACATTTAAGTGCCACCAGTTGTGTAATGTTCTGCATTTGGTTTATATTCATGACACCATGAAGAAATGAAATGCTTTGTGTTAGTAAACAGAGCTCACTTTTATTGCTATTCAGAGCTGGAGCAATTGGAAAAAACCCCACTACTGGTATTAAAAAACATGGAGCTGTGGAAACAGCAGCAGCAACAACCACTTGATCATCTGCATCAGTGTTTTCTGAAACTGTAAATGTTTTTCTGTTAAAACCATGAGAAAACAGCAAGGACATATTTTGAGACTGACACTTTCCTGTATTTAAGAGTGTAACTACTTATTGAGCCAGGAAACCACAGCTCTAAGGAAGCTCAACAGAATTGAAACATTAGTGGCTGCTTATTTCTTAATTACTTGAGGTCCTGAGTGGCCTACTGAAAAACAAACCAACCAGAAAGTCTTTAAAGGCAAAAAAAACCCATCCAGCAACCTTGGAATCACTTTCCTGAGATTTGTTATTACTTTCAATTTATCTCAACCAAATGTTGGGATTAGGTGTAGACTCTGGATAAAGACAGAATCAATTTCAAGGCCTTATGGCAGCTGAGATCTCAGATATCAAGCACTCTGTGCAAACATTTTCACAATATTTCTCAATGAAATAAATGCACTGGGTTTGTGACGTTAAATTTGAAGTTATCAGTCAAGAATATCTGGCAAGGCCATGAGGAGTCAGGAGCAATTTCCATCTGAGACAGGGCATCTCTGTGCATTTCCCTTTGGCAAATTTGCCATAAATGCACATTGATCAGTAAAGGCTGGTCCTTCCTCTCCCACAACACAATCATTCACCAGGGCCTGGCACAGTGAGATGGTTTCATTGTCATGGGGAACACAGAGTGGCCTAACCCAGAAGGAATTAAAAAAAATCACTTCTGTCCTCACAAAGAAAAAGAACACTGATCAAAATACGATGTCTATTGCATTTTTTTATTCCACTCAGTAAGTTAAATCCTGAGATTAGATATGCAAAGCTTGTACAAGAAATGTGTACTTAGAAAATGGAATAAAAAATTTTATGTCTAACTGAAACTCACACGTGAAAATTTACATTCAAGTTAGGTTAAACATTTGAGAGAGTTTTGTCTGAAAAAATAAATGAAACAATCTAAAAGAAGCCCATATTCTGTTCCATTTAATGCCAATAAAAATAAACACCACCCACATTTAGGGAAAAAACCCAGTCTTAGAAGATTTTAAAATTCCAAATTAAAGTTGAAAATCAAAAGTTACTTTTTGTGTATTTTCCTTCTGTATTTCTCTGGGAATAAGCACAAGGGAAGGAGTATGAATGTTTGCCTTTCATTTTTGGTATGGCTGGTGAGCAGCAGCCTTGACTGTTGTTTTTGAGAGTCTGAATGTCTCATCCCACTTATCTTCAGCCACCTGGGGCTGAACGTATATTGATAAATAAAACAGCACCAGGGGATAGGCTCAGGTTCTAGACTGTGTTTATCTTGAAATAACATCATGTTCCAGCTAGAATGTTTCCAAACACTGCTCAGTTGGTTCAGAATCTATCAGGAACCAGAAACAAGAGCCAAAAGGTCAGTAATGCACCAGGTTTGGCTCTTTACACAGCTTCTAACACTGACCCATCAGGATGTGCACTCTCCAACACCATCTGCTATGCCCACAGGGCTGTAACACACACTGTCAGCTTTGTGGTGTGAAAATACCATTGTGAGGGTTTGCTATACAGCTGTCACATTATTTATGATACTTTGAACTGGGGAAAAAAAAGGGAAAAAAAAAGAGATAGAAAAAAAAAAAAAGTTTCTTTATGACTCTAAAGAGGCAGTAAGTGTTTCCAGAGAAGATCTAGTACAAATTATTAAGCATTGAGATGGCTTGTCAGAGTAAATATGCCTCAGAAGCAGAGAACTATCCCTATTCAGCAGCATATATAGAATAAGAATTTTATTTACCGGCCCATCACAGTAATTCTGTAATGAATGAGAAAAGAGGAACTTCTAAGTGATCATATATATCCCACCCATATCAAAAGTATATCTCATCATGGGATCTATCCTTGTCTAGAGCTCTCTTCAATCTGGAATTTTAGATTGACAAAGTTAGCAGAGAAAAGTTCTCTAGTTTTGAGCAGTCTCATGATGTTATTGGATGGTGTCCACTTTACATTCCTGTAATGAAAAGTTTTCCCCTCTTCCCACATCTGTGAGTTCCTACTATTCTCTGCATGAGTTACCTTTCATCTGGCACAATTAGACCAGATTACCCTCTCAGCAGAAAATCAGAAGTCATGTTTGTCGCATAAACCCCAGATATACACCACTTCCATATTGAGAGGAATGAGATGCTAGCATATCTGTCTTCTGTGTGTGGGACCACTCAAAAGACAGATTTTTTTTAATGAATAAGCTGTATTTAAGAAAGTTTGTCATTTTATAGAATTAGCAAAGCAAAATTAGGCAGAGGCTTGCATGGGTTGCATGGTAAATTAATGCAGCTTTTATTCTCTATGTGAAATTCACCCACTGATGACCACAAAACCTCTTCAAGGGCAATGGAACTGCTTCACATAGGTCAGGTTTGCACATTATTTACTTTCGTTCCAGGCTGTGACCCTTCTGCCCAGTGAGAGTAAGATTTCTTCTTTTGTGGTTTCATTGACTGCTTTATAATTACACCATGAGCTAATTTAACCATTTCTTTTTCACAGAATCCCAGAATGGGTCAGGCTGGAAGGGACCAGTGGGTCATCTGGTCCAACCTCCCTGCTCAAGCAAGATCATCCCAGAGCACAGGCACAGGATTGTGTCCAGACAGTGCTGGAATATCCACTGAGGGAGACTCCACATCCTCTGTAGTCAAACTGCTCAGTGCTCGGTCACTGCATTGGAAGGAGATTCGTCCTCATGTTCAGGTGGAAATTCCTGTGCACCAACCCATGCCCATTGTCTGTGGTCCCATTGCTGCTCCTGAGGCCCCTAAAGTGCATTTGTTGTCTTCTACTTCATTTGTTGTCTCATGAAGTGTTGTAGTTTCCAAGCCCTCCGATGAGAGCTGCAGCACTTGGTGATACTGAGCTGGGAGATAAGGAGGAGATTCTAGTCATGTAAAAATATGGGAATGGCAGTCTGCATGGTGCAAATGAAACATCTTGTAAAATGAAACATCTTTTTTCTTCACTTTGAACCCATGTGGGAGGATTGAAAACATAATCATGTTATTGAAATCAGAGGAAGAAATCACACATCAAAGGTTTGGCTTATGACAAAAAATTTAAAAGATTACATTGTTCTTGCTGTTTCTCAACTTCTGATCCAATGTCTCAGGCAGGTAAACCTGCTGCTACCCACAGATTTACATATTTCAAATGCAGATGAAATTGAAAGAATACTGAATGCACATATCTGATAGTAGACACTGGTTGTTTTTTTTTGTCAGCAGTGGAATAGAAAAAGAGTCATAAATGAACCATAAATGTTGAAAGACAAAGCATTTGAAAGACTGAAAAAAATTCAAATTAAGGACCATATTCAGCAACTGATTGAATGGAGAATAAATCCTGGGATGTAAAAGTGGTGCCCTGATATAATCCAGAGACTGATTTGTGAGGTTGCTCAACAGATTAAGGGTTCATTTGTATAACATATTCTGCTTACCTTTGTGGTGCAGAATGTGAACAAAAATAGCAAATGACAGTTCATTATATCTAAGGACAGAAAATAAACCTGCTTTGTGAAGAGAGTCAAGTCAATATGGGGTTTTTCATCCCTGTTATTGGTATTTCCTAGCATTTTTCGTGTTCAATCTTGTGGCTGTTTTTGAAGGCAGGGCCCTGGAGTAAAAAGTATGTCTTACTGTACAATCCTACTGATAGGGATTAGGAAAGGGGAAGATATCAGCACACCCTTCTTATGACATCAAAGTCTGACTAAACCTCTGCCATTGCTCTGGAACTCATAAAAAATCCCTGCATGTGGAATGTAATTGTGGAGGATGGAAAAAAAAAAAAGAAAAGTTTTTCTGTTCCATTTATTTTCCCTGATCTAGAAATATCTCAGAAGGATATTCTGCCCAATCCAGTGGTGTGAAGTGATACTCAAATTATGGCTATAGCATAGTCACACTACAAGGGAGATATATCCCTGGTTGTAATTCGTAACTATTTTCTTTCCAGCTACCCATTTTTACTAAGTATGTAGAAAGGTTGTCCATGGTTATCCTTTTCACTCTGATAGCTGCCCAGAGGCTCTGCTGAGGATGTTTCCAGAAGATTGGAGCACATGGCAGAGCTATTTTTTGCCTTGAGATCCCAGGACTCTGAATTACAACTTGGGGCTTCTCATTTTAGATGCAGGGTCACTCAGTCATAACACCACTCTTAGACCTGACTCATAAATCTGTTTTTCAAAGGTCACTTATTTTAATTTATCACAGTGTATTGGGTTTGCAGGGTGATGTTTCAGTTGTGGAGGAGCTGCAGGGGTGGATTCTGTGAGAAGGGACCAGGAGCTGCCCCCTGTCAGACAGAGCCATGTCCAGGTGGGTTCACCCCCAAATGTCCATCAGCAGGTCAATGTCCCCACACCCATGGAGGGATTGCCATCATAGCCCTGGATTCTTGAGCTCTTTCGACCAGAGGCATCCACTTATATTTTGTTTTCCACAGTGTAGCTTGTGATATTCTTTATCTAAAAATATCTAGAAACAGTAATCATCACGATATTTTTTACTGTTCTACTTATCCTGTAAAAGCTTTTATCTAGTTGTTTCTTCAAACCAGCCACTGATGGATGCCAGACTCTTCTACGTCTCTGAAATCGTTACCAGCACTGTTAGCTAGATTGCTAAATACCTAATCTCTACTTTATGGGTAATGGTTTAAATTTTTAGGCATAAACCACTTAAGAAATAGAAGAGTTAAAGCTTTGACATTTTATTTTGTTATGAAAGGGGGAAATATTAAGAAGAAAATTAATAAGAAAAATTTACCTTCCATTCTTTACATAGGTTGTATGAATGCAACATCCATCCCAAAGCTCATTGGCACAAATCTTTTCAGTAATTTTTTTTCATTGGATCATTTACACATGTAACAGAGAGAGAATATATTTAATCAGTAAACATATCACATATATATATATATATATATGAAACAACCTGAGTATATTTGCATAGTGAGAGTGGTACAAATAGAAATCAATGGCTTCCTGTAAAGGTTTTGATTCTCCTTCATTGTATGCTGAAATATTTGGCCTATTTCTGGGAAAAATCAGTGAACAAGAAACTAACATTTTTTCTTAGTGATGTTGCTCATTGGGACAGTTAAAATTCCTATTTAAATGCAACACTAAGCAACTACTCAGTGTCCAGAGAAAAGACTATTTAAACACTTTCAAATGAAAATAATTTACTATAATTAGTGTAAATATTCTGGTACATATATGAGATTAATTATAAGATATTATATCTGTAAGATGTTATATCTGTCATACACATAAATTTACAGTTGTTTTCTCTTCAACTGTTTCTTTCCTGCCAACAAGTTTCCCTACCTGAGCTAAGTTATGCTGCCATGTCCTGTGTTCATGCAGCAGTTGCCCTGGGGGAAAATGACAATGTGATACAAAAACACAGTCAGGGATGTGAGGGTGGCAGTGACAATGGCAGAACCATGTCTCAAAACAGGAGTCAGACTCTGCATACCAGATCACTGATCATGTACTAAAAATATCCTTAAAATATTCAGATGAATATATGAATGTATTCATGATTACTTAATAACAAACTTTTTGCATGTGTTTTTATGTCTCTAGGCCATTTTACTGCTTTTGCAGCTCTTTGTGACTGCAGAGAGCAACAAGGTGAAATGTGCTTATTTCCTAGTGTCCCAGACATTGAGAGATCTGCTTTAACTCATCAGAGTATTGGATTCTTTTCTGAACATCATATCCAAACATATGTGAACATAAAGATTTCCCCCATGAAATCTGGGAATGAGAAATAGGTTGGAATTCTATTTTCCCCGAGAAGATTTGCTTTCAGAGAAATTACATTCCAAAATACAAAACAATCAAATATTGAAATAGTGAGTTGTTGGATACGTTATATTTTTTCTGATTTTCTTATTTTATTTTAAAAAAGTTTAATGATATATTTAGTTGTGTCTGCTTCATCCTGGGGTCCAAAAGATGTGAACTCTATCACGAGAGAAAAGCAAAAGTATGTGGAGGTGTACAAGCAGATGTAGTATCTTGAAGAAATTCTCTGTCCTCTGTCCAGAATTCTGTCTAGATTGAGATGCCACTGTTGAAAAGAAATGTGAGCTGGCTGAACATAATAGGAATTAGAACAAGAGTGATCAGAAATTCATAACCTATTGTAAGGAAAGAATTCGGTAAAATTAAAGGGGAAAAAATCTTCAGTGATTAAAAACATCCCCAAGAAATAGAGAGGGAATAAATCAGTTCTTGTATCTACCACAGGCAGGAGAAAAAACAATGGATTAAAATACAAGAAGAGACAGTAATAGTGGTCATTGTCAAGATACTCGGTGGGCACACAACAGATATTGCCCACAATGGTTGCAGGCTTTCTCAGTGGCTGGAAGTTTTTAATTAAATTTGAACATAGTTGTGTATAGAATACTACGGAGACATCTCTCCATAGTTTAGCAGATGGACAAAAACCTATTTTTTTCTGTGATTTCCTAATAAGTTTAAGTACCACTTTAAAAAGTCAGCTGGTTGCTATGAATGACCTAGAGGTGCTAAAATGCTTAATACCAGTCCAATATGATATGTTGAATCCTACTAAAATAGATTTCACTAAGTTCTGCAATTTTTAGCAGCACAAGAGGCTGGAATGAAAAGCCTTTAAATGTATCTGTTCAATGACCTTTTAATCACTTGTTAAAAAATCTAAGCAGCTTGAAGAAGTTTCACTTCATGTTTATTCAAGAGTCAGAAATTCTAATCATCCTTGCAATTCTGACCAATGGGGAAAAAAAAGCCAGGAAAATATATAAAACTTTTTTCTTAAAAAATTTGTACATTTTCATGTGATTTTATAGATTGCTATTGCTTTACTGGAACACACTTTTTCTTTCCCAATAGCTTGTACTGAAGGAATATTAACATAGAGATACAAATACATCCTGAATTTATAGAACTCATTTTTGAGGGAAGAGCAACTCAATCATCTCCAGAAATAAAGAAAATGTGTCATAACTAAGAAATTAGTTATTAAATTCTTTTTGAGGGGATTAAAAAATATTGACTAAGAATATTAAAATATATAGATTGCATTTAATATAGAGAGAATATTTTTTTGCATGTTGTCAGTTATAAATGAAAATATTTGTAAGGAAAATTGTTTCTGTGACTTCTAGAAGTGTTTCACAAATGTTTTAGATTACTTAACCAGAACACAGATCAAAAAGAAACTCCTGGATTACCAAAACCAGTTTCAGTGCTATTGCAGAAAATAACAATATTCAATCCCTTCATTTCATTGATAAATACCTGTTTTAAGATTCAAGAGAGCTTTTTATTTTCAACTATCCTGCCAAAAAGCTTTTTAGGACCTCACAGCTGTGATAGTTAGAAAATATCTAATTTCCATTCCAAATATATTCATGGCCAATAATAAAGAATAATCTCACATTTTATTTGTGAGATAATAAATGTCATTTCTCTGCAACTGCATGAAAATCAACACAACAGATTGTGCATCTTTTAAGATTACAAAAAAAAAGAAAGCTCAGCGTAGGTAGAAATTAAACTTACCATTAATGTATCAAAAAAAATATTGTTCATTTTCAAAACATTTTTCATAGTTTTTCTCAAAGTCTTATTTTGAACATTTAAACTATTATAAGATGAGATGTTTAACCTATGATATTGCTTTCCACTCTTTATAACAAGTCAGAACATATTCTTTACAGGAAGAAATTCAAATTCACTAGTTCCCAGTGAATACTAAGTTATCTGGTGATTTACTGCAACTATTTGTATCATGTGTTGTGTTTTCTAACAAATTTTGATAGTGGAACCCTGGAAAAAGTTAAAGATAGAATCTAAAATGTTAGGCTTTGTGCTTTCCCAGATCAACTGCAC
>JAXCLO010000114.1:146933788-146954445 GCA_035583995.1 Arremon aurantiirostris
ACCCCGATTCCCAGAGCTCTTAATAAAAAGCACCGCATATAATCGCTCCGTGATTATGTGTTTTTGAACGCTAACAATTTCACATCATAGTGCTCATTAAATGCTTTCAACTATGGAAGTAAAAGTGCATGTAAGAAGGAAATTAAATTCAGAAGGAAAATATATCTACAGCAAGTGGCAGCCAGTTTTAAACCTCTGGTTCTGAAAGGTTTGTATTGGTTTATATCAGATAAAGCCAAAGCTTGTTGTTTTTCTGTCTTTATTTATATCTTGCTGCATAATGTGTTCATCATCCTGATCTTCAGGCAGCATATGGAAAATGAGAGGAGCAGTTCTCCGAATCCCTGGGTGCATCTTGTTGTCCACCTAACAATGAAGTGTCTCTTTCAGAAAGAATGCATATTACTGAGTGTTTTCCATTAGGATATTTGCAGGGCAGTTCACATTATTTCATTATTTGAACACTTTTATGAACCTCATATTATTCATCGTGTCTTTAGACTCTCACCTCAGAACTGTTTCCTCATGTGGTCAAAGCAAGGGGCCAAGACTTTGGAGACATAGATTTGTCCCTCCCCATATAATAGCTTTCATGGCTCTAAATTATATAAAGGACATTTTCCTTTTGTCACCTATAAATTCCCATCATTATTACTTTGTAAGGGGCAAATTTTGCCGTATATAATAAATGTCTTTTTCCACTGTGTTTCCCTAAAATAAAAGACAACAGCAATTACCTTAATGGAAAAGCAAAACATTTAGGTCCTAAATTAGACAGGAGAGATTTAAGTCTTTGGTTTTAGATTCTCCATTGATGCTCCATAAGGCACCAGTGCTGTAACAGGTGCTTTCCATATTAATTGCTGCTTCTGTTCAGAGCAACAGCTGCCACATGAAACGTTGTTCAGGTGGCTGAATTTGTGAAACTGTCTGGTAATGAACTGCACCTCTTCATGGTGATTGTAAAATTTTGTGATTTTGACTATTCCTAGCATACTTGGTGTGTGTGTCAAATTTTTGATTCCTCTTCTTGTGTTCAAGTTCTGGTCCCTTGCATCACTTTTGTTATTTCAGAGAAGTTCATAGCAGAATTTATAATTTCTTAATTCAAACAATATGAAAATATCAAGAGGGTTTTTTATTGTCAACTTTTTTCTTCCCTTACAGGATATAATGTAGGAGGTCCTGTGTCAGGGCATACAATTTTTTTTGTTTACATACAATTGTTTACATACAATTTTTTAATGCAAATAATTGAGCATAACCATCCATTCCTCACTTCAAGGTTTCGTACTGTTTGCTAATTGGTTTTGATTGATTGTTTTTTAGGTTTTTTCAAATGCCTCTTTTTAACAACTCAGTAAAATACTTGAAATCTAGATATTTTGCCTCAAAAATATTAACAAATTTTTAAAAAACTCTGTGACAGCATCAGGAACAATCCTCATTTCAGCAACCTCAGAGGAGCTCTGACTCCCAAATTTATCCCAAAATTATTCACCAAGGAAGTGCCAATGCTGTCTTTTAAAAGTGGGGCTACTTTTAAGTGGTGTCATTAGTGTCAAATGGCTTTCTGAGTGAACGACAGCAGCAGCTTGAGTGGGAGACTGAGGGTCACCAAACTGGATAGTGTACAATCTGTGTTATTCAAGTAAATGGGAGTGTGAGATAATATCTGCATTACTCTTCCTGTGTATGCCAAAACATTTGCACAGACAGCTTTTTGCCATTTCAGGAATCACTCCAGCACTTACTATAAAGATATTATAAGGTGTTTCTGTAAGCTGGGAATTCCTTTCTCAGGTACTCTTCCTTGCACTGGAGAGGAAAAAAATATTCCCAGCTTTGATAGGAAGAGTCTCATTTTCTTATTTTTTTTTGAGCCACAAAAGAATAACATGGTGCAGGGTAAGTGGAGGCAGTGTAGCCTTTACTGAGTTTTGTAATCATAGAATCTTTTATGAAGTTGGACTTTTAGATTCTCTTTCCTTGATGAGATTTTTTTTTCCTCCTTTTCTCTCACTGGTTCTTTTTATGGAGAGATATTTGGGTTTCCCTCCTGGTGGAAACCAAGGCACAGAGGATTTGTGTAGATGTTGTGTTTGGAAGAAAAAAGGTGTCTGGAGGCTGCAGTTAAATCTGGAATTAGGGGGCTCACCTGGCCATGGGAACTAGACAGAGTCTAAGAATGGCAATTAATAATTACCACAAGTATATTTATCACTGGTATAAAATGACTGCACATTTTTGCCATGGTGGTGGTGTGGGAAACTCTGCAGATTCATCCCACAGAATTCAAGAAAACATTAAAAAGCTTTCCTTGTACCTATTCTGCTATTTCATGCACAGTTTTTACCCAGGTGATAGAAATGAGGAATTGCTGGAACTGCAGCTTCCAAAGAGTGAGTGTAACCAGCCTGCCAGAGAGCAGCAAGAGTCTGGGGCACTGACACTGGACAGAATTGCATCAGCTGGCCAAAATCCAGCTACTCACCAGCCCCTGATTTCATACAGGTCTATATATTAAGTCAAGAATGAACTGTGGTGACCTTCCATTTGCATCTTTGTATAGCACAGAGGACATGAAATAGAAATTTCTCCTCTGGGTCTATAATGTCTAGTTAAAATAAAACGTGTATTTAAAATGGGGAAAAAAACTCCAATCCTGATTTAAAGATTTCAAGTCGGGGGAATCCTCCGTGCCCTAACATGATCACTGGTAAAAATAAAGTGCCTGGCTTTTAGATGAATTAATTTCAGATCCAGCTTATCCACCCACCCATTTATTTCACTTTGGAAATGTTCACTTAATTGTCGAGTGTTCATGGGTGAAATGTAGAGTTCAGGCTTTGCCTATAACTCAAGTTTCCTAAATGTCAATGAAATTTCTAAGTTATTTTTAAGCCTGTTTTGACTGGCCATTTTTTTAATATGTAGACATTAAATCAATTCCAGAATGGTCTCACTACTATTTCTCTACTCTTACTTGATGTTTTTTAGTTAATGTATTCTGGGTTCAAGTCAGTCCCCTTTGCTACAACAGCAATTTGAAATCTTGATTCAGCTAGCTACTTCAATAATTTACAAGTTGTTTCTAATACTTCATTCCAAGACCTTGTTCATCAGCTTTCAGATTTGCAAGTGGTTTGCAACATGGTGTATGGCTTTGTTCTTTGTCCAAGAGTGTGACAGTGTTCACAGGGGTTTTCAGGTGAGGGAAGAGGCGAGAATGTTGACTTTATGTTCAGAAGGCTTGATTTATTATTTTATGATATATATATATTACATTAAAACTAACAAAAAAGAATAGAAGAAAAGGTTTCTTCTCAGAAAGCTAGCTAAAAATATAATAGAAAAGAATAACAACAAAAAAGCAGCTCTCACAGACTCTGTCCAAGATAGCTTGGTCCTTGATTGGCCATTAATTATAAAAATTCCAGATAGGCCAATCAAAAATCTACATGATGCATTCTACAGCAGCAGAAAACCATTGTTTGCATTTTGTTTCTGAGGCTTCAGCTTCTCAGAAGAGAAAAAATCCCGAGGAAAGATTTTTAATGAAAAGATGTCTGCGACACAAGAGATCCATCTTGGTTTTACATATTTGTCAAACATTTCATCATTGACTTTTTTTTACCAGAAACAGTAGGATGTCACCGCTAGGTCCTCATAGAGTCTCAATAATTCCTCTCTGAAACTGCTATATCTTTTAAACATGTCCACCTCACTATTATCATAAAGTCTCGGAATCATAGAGTGGTTTGTGTTGGAAGGGATCTTAAAGACCCTCCAGTTCCAACCCCCAGCCATAAGCAGGGACGCCTTCCTCTAGATCAGGCTGCTCGAAGCCCCATCCAGCCTGACCTTGAACACTTCCAGGGATGGGGCATCCACAGCTTCTCTGGGCAGTATCATATCATATTTCATAGATGTTCCTAAGTACAACACCTGTTTTACATGGCATTGACTGTTTCTTCAAAATATCATGTTGAAGGAACGTACAACACCAGAGACAACTGGAGACAAGGTACCAGCTGGATGTGATTAAATGCAATACTTTTTCTTTATCAATCCTAGCAGTAGTTATCTGGCAAGACAGCTCTAAGTATAACCTGAAAAGCATTTATTGTACTTACTTTCAACTGTACTGAGTTGAATCAAAAAACAGGAATTTCCAAAATCCATTTACAAGAATGTGTGCAGAGTCTTTTTGCATTTCTTCCACTCTTATTTTTTTTTAATTCTCCATGAGACAAGAGAAGTAAAGGAAAGAAAACTCTTCCCCAGTAAATTTTGCAGCTCGTGTTTCTTAACACTGGATGGTTCCTTTGCAATTAGATTGGCTTCTCAGAAGTCAGTGGGTGTGTGAAACATTCCCATGGGAATCTCATGAAGTTTAACAGGACCAAGTACAAGGTGCTACGCCTGGGTCAGAGATATCAGCACAATCTGGGGGATGATATTAGGAAGAAAGTCTTCACTGTCAGGGTGGTGAGGCCCTGAAAAGCTGTGGTTGCCCCATCCTTGGAAGTGTTCCAGACCAGGCTGCATGGGGCTTGGAGCAACCTTATCTCCTGGAAGTTGTCTCTTCCCAGGGCAGGGAGTTGGAACTAAATGATATTTAAGGTCCCTTTGAGTCCAAACCATTCTGTTATTCTTCGATTCTAAGCAGAAAACTGAATGATCTGATTCTGCATCCTGATATCTGTTTTATCTGCAGAACTCATACTGCATATATATTTTATTTATTAGAGAGGATGAGGGCAAATTCTGTAAGAATTTCTTGTCTATACAATAATGGCCAACCACTGAAAAGTGAAATCCCCTCTCCCTTTCCCCAGCTGTCTGCCACTTGTCAGCTAAAACATTTTCTGCTTTCTGCTTTAATATGATTACACTTGTGATGCATTGTCAGAGGCTTTAGCCAATGTCAGGATTACAAAATGCCAAATACATCACTAGTGTCCACTAGTTCCACTCCAGCTCTCCTTAAATATCTTCCTTTTTGCTACAAATTGTGCATGATCTGTGAGTGGGAAACCAGATCCTATCAATTCCACCAACTCCTGTTGTAGGAAACAGGAAAGCTGAGAGATTCATTTAGGATTTGACAAAAAAATCTAGCCAATAATCAAGCAAACCTTTGCTTTGAACCTTTTAGTGGTGAAAATAAGTAATGCATGTTCCCATGCTTAATACTTGGGGCATACCCATGAAGTCAACAAATGAATATAATGGAATATATACACAAAACCAAGAAATATTTCCTCAGAAAACTATTCTTGCCTTCTCCAACAGCAACATAAAACATATGTGTGTGTGTGTGTGTGTGTGTGTGCATAAATACACACATAAATACACACATAAAAACACTGTCCATTCAGGCCATTCAGATGGATTGGCTTGTTGCTGGGAACTTAAAGGCACCACTGTCTTCTCACTGAAGAAAGGAAGGTACACTATGAGAAGTGTGCCAGATGCCTTCATGTTATTATTACCTAGTAAAAGGTATTTGTTGGTTACATCATACCTAATTCACTTCTTTTCTCCTGTGCCTTCCTAAGCTGAGGTGGGAGCTCAGTGAAGTCCTACTTGGCCATCTCCCTTAGGTCTGCCAGCACTGGGGGTGCCTGCTCTGTGGGGTTTTGGGTGGTGTAGTGCCAAATCAAACCTCATCCACTTCACGAATTGCTTTCAGATTTTTTTCTAAAGGGCCGCCTCAATGACAATGTGCATTTATTGATTGCTCAATAGCATGCAGTCCTGAAATGGTTGGGTATGGCTGTATTCATATCATTCTGGGAGATCTCCTGAGTGAAAACCCAACAACATCCTTTTATTCTTTTCACTTTCATCGCCTGTTACCACTCCTTTGCATGTGAGCTAATTTCATCTTGTCCTATTCCTTTTTTTCTGTATATCAGACCACTTCCCTGGCGAAATATGTGAAATAGGTGAAATATGAAGTCCAAACATCTTGAACTTAGATGACCCCAATGTGGTGCCTTCCAACCTTACCCATTCTGTGATTCTGTGATTCTGTGATTCGGTGATTCTGTTTCTTGATCATGAAGTGTGACCTGCTCAAGCTAAAAATAATCAGTTAAGGGATGAAATGAAGAGATCCTGTATCACTTGATCCAATAAGATTTAACATTTCTGGCAAATAAGAGGGATTTGAGATGGTGGGAGAGGGAGGGCAGGAAAGATAATTGACGAGAAGATTAGAAGGCTTGTAAATTCCACCCTGTTGGATGAAAGGGCCATTATGGAAATCTGAGGTTTTTGTATTTGAATGATACTCAGGCCAGCTGAGTGGGACAAGCAGTTGTGAGAACTGCAGGATGTGGGGTTATGCCTGGACATCAGAGACTTTGGTACATTACAAAGAACCTCAGGTTTAGGCCAAGAATTCTTCCAGCAGTGAGACCAACAGGTAATTCTGAATTCTGTACCTGATTTACATAAAAGGGGAATCCTTCATACTGAAAGAAGGCATGTTTATTAATTACAAACCAGATTTCTTTTTACTGCTATAGCTTCATCAGTCCCCACTGCTTGTAATAAAAAGGAAATGAAAACTTCTCTGCTAATGATTTATCTCTATGGTCTTGTTCTATGTGCCAATGATTTTCACCAGATCTTGCCACACTTATCAGAATGGACTTTCTCACCCTGGGGTCTCTGATGGGACAGATAAGACAACATGTCAAAGTATTCTTAAATAATGGTTAGTGGTTGGTATGAAATTACTTCATCCCACATGCTCTTTGGCCACTACATTAATGGTTAATCAGGAGTGTATGACTGCCAGAAGACTTGAAGATCCTGTCAAAATGGTCTTTAATTTATCTAGAAAATAAACAAACACAAAACTACAGCAAATACCCATCGTGTTTATTTGTTTAATGAAGAGCAATGTTTCATGACATCATAAATACATAAAATAATAGAATAGTAGAATGATGTGGGTTTGGAAGGGATCATAAAGATCCCCCAGTTCCAATCCCACTGCCATGGCCAGGAAACCTTCCGTATCTATTTTAAAAAACCTCAAACTATTGTGTTTCTCATAGTTAATCTCACTCCAGCCTTAGAAAATTGGAAACTAATACAGGATTAAGTACCTCATGCCATTTATTTTATTTCTATTGCCTTTTTTAAAAAATATATATTCTATCAAGAATGTTAAGCATACTTAATCAATACAAATCATCCAGCTGGCTTGGAGAGTATTTATAGAAGAATATTATTTTTTCCTTTAAATTATTTCTATAAATACATAGCCAACTGCTTTTTAGGGAGTAAAATGAAAAGAAAAAAATCAGAGCTTCAATAAGATTATGCATTTACTTTTAGTTTATAGTGTTGGATTTTTCTTAAGTGTCAGTTGAGGAAAAGGACAGCTTCTGAAACGTGCTGGGAGAACGAAATCTGCTGAAAGATAGAGAAACATGAAGAGGGGATGTAAATATAACAGCTGAAAGGGGTGCTCTTCCATAAGGAGAACTGAGCCATCCCAGTTTCTTATTGTTTCTGAGCTGTCCTGCCTGATCCAACAGGCAGCAAGCTGGATGAGGGCAGCTATGACATCTGCCAAGTCCTACAAGTTGTTTATGATCATCTCATGTGCCCTTAATTTCTTGAGTTAAACTAGAGATAAACCCATAATTTTTATATCTGCTCTGCCCAGCTCTGCCTCCTCACATCCAGTTGCTGTTGCAATCACATCTGTGACTCACAAAACTTGCTGGAAGGAAAGTGTGAGCTGAAAAAGAGATGAGTAGCAACAGGAGACTGTAGGAGAGCTGGAGATAGAGCAGCCTGATTGTGAGGCTCACACCAAAGTGTTAATGATAAATGGGAGAGAAGATGAGCTGGCACATGGCTGTGAGAGTGTCCTGCTCTTCCCTTCCCCTAATACTTCTAAGGCCATCTCCCACACTGCATCCCAAAACTCTCTCCCCATTCCATCTCTGTATATTTTCTTTATTGACTACTCTAGCTTGTCTAATATATTCATATCTCCAAAATGATGCTCTTTCTAGTAGTGATGCCTGCCCCTGGCATGTCTTAGGCTGTCAAATTTCCTCAAGTAAAGCCTGTCCTATATTTTTGCAAAGAAAAAAAAACACGCTACAAACAGCAGGGGGAAAAAGACCCATAAAAAAGTTGAATTACAGCTATAGAAGAAAACATTCTATGACTTTTTTATATTAAGATGTCACTGTCCTTTAAAAACCTTTCTTCCTGCATGCTCCTCATGCCCACGATAAAAACCATGTCTGTATGAAATATAGCATCCATATAAGTCATAGGACAGCCTTATAGATATGATATGAAAAATGAGATCACATCATCCTTTATGTAATCTGGGATATGAAGGACAGAGACTGAATAGAATCTTTAGGGTTGGAAAAGATGTTTTAGAACATCAAGTTCAACCCTCAACCCAGCATCACCACCACATTCACCATTAAACCATGTCCTCAAGTGCCACATCCACAAGGTTTTTAAACAATTCCAGGGATGGTGACTCTGTCACTTCCCTGGGCAATCTGTTCCAATACTTTACAATACTTCCAATAAAAAAAAATTTCCTAATATTTTGTGTAAGCTTCCCCTGATGTAACTTGAGGCTGTATCCTCTTGTCCTGTCACTTGTTACCTGGGAGAAGGGGCCAAACCCCACCTCACTACAGGCAGACCATGTCCAACCTTTTCCCAGAGCCATCTCAGGAGCCATCAGCCCACCAAACTCCCATCTGCACTGTCACAGGGACTCAGATGAAGGAACATCCACACTGTCCAGCCAGTCTCCTGATGTTTTTTGTACATCCAGGTGCCAGCAACAGGAGAGGCTGGGACCCAGGGGCAGCTACTGGGAAAGACAAATATCTGAGCTCTGCTGCTGTAGGGATCCACCTCGTATGGATTTAGATCTCTAAATTATCATTTGGGGGACCTCCATCCTGCTCATCCAGAGAGAAGGGCGGGATGAGGGCCTGGTGCTATGTGTTCATGTGGATGCTCTGTGTGTGTGACCTGTGTATCAGCCAGGTGCATCTGTGCATGGAAGGTCTCCAGGTGTGCTCTTTTCACCTGTGCCCATGGGAATGCACAATCAGACTCACTCCTGCTTGGAGCTGGGCATGTGGAGTTGTGTCAGCCTTGCTTCTCTTGGGCTCTCACTCTGGCAGAATATATTCTCCTAGCGCATTAAATATATCTACTGAATATTTCGGTCCTGCTGCCTAAAGAAGTTTAGAATAATGCATTAATCTGGAAAGAAAACAGAGTGCTTTGTAACAAGGGGGAAAAGATCTCTTAGTGTCAACAGATCTCTGGCACAGTCATAGTTTCAGTGAATATGAATCAACTCACAAATCATTGTTGATGCCCTTATCTGCAAGTGTCACATCAGCTCAAAATTGTGTTTGGATACTGCAGCTGCCCGTCCATCTGCCTAGATGTCAGATGTCAAAATATTATATTTTTTTTTGTCAAAAGGTGCTGGCAGCTGCTGTGATGGAGGTCTCTGATCTAAAAATGCTCCCACATCCTGTGAAATATATCAAGCATTTCCTTTCAGACTAATTGGAAGCAAAAGTCAAATCCTTTATGTCATAACATTTCCAATGAGGAAGGGAAGCTTCTGCCCAAGGAATCTGTGGCTCATCCAGAACTTGCTTTGGACCACAAATGGGTTTCTCCAGCTTCCAGCCCTGAAGGATTTACAAAGGAATATTTTGACAGGAAACAGTGAAACAGAACTTATTGTTGAGTTTAGAGATCCTAAAGACATAGGGGATTTTCAAGATAGGAATTTCTATTTCAATGAGACCTTTAACAACATTTATTGCCTTTTCATTTTATTTTTTTCTTTCTACGGTGAAATTGACATAATTTTGTGCTCCTTCCTTCCTTCCTTCCTTCCGTCCGTCCGTCTGTCCATCCATCCATCCATCACAGGAAAGGGACCTTCAAGATCATCTTGTTCCAACCACCCTGCCATGGACAGGGACACTTTCCTCTAGACCAGATTGCTCCCAGTCCCTGCCAGTCTGGCCTTAAGCACTCCCAAGAATGAGGCATCCACATTCTCTGGGTAACCTGATCCTCACCACTCTCACAGTAAAAAAATTCTTCCTGTTATCTGATGTAAACCTACTTCATTCCAATCTGAACCATTCTCCCCTGTCTTGTCTTTTCAGGCCCTGGTAAAAAGTCTCTCCCCATCTTTCTTGTAAGCTCTCTTCAGGTACTGAAGGACTGCAATTAGATCACCTTAAAGCCTTCTCTTCTTGAGGCTGAATGATCCCAATTCCCTCAGCCTTTCCTCATAGGAGAGGTTCTCCAATCTTCTAATCATTTTGGTGGCCTCCTCTGGACCCCCTCTAAGAGGCCTTCCTCTGCTTGGGACCCCAGAGCTGGATGCAGCACTGCACGTGATGTCTCACCAGAGCAGAGTAGAGGGGCAGAATCCCCTCCCTTGACCTGTTGCCCACAGTGTTTTGGATGTAGCCCTGGACACATTTGATTTTTCAGGCTGGAAGTGAATTTTGTCAGCTCATGTACAGCCTCTTGTCCACCAGCACTCCCAGGTCCTTCTGGGCAGGGCTGCTCTGATCTGTTCATCCCCTGGCCTACTTTGATACTGGGGGCTGCCCTGACCCAGATGTAGCACCTTGCACCTTGTGGTCCTTTCAGCCTCATGTAAAGCACTCCTCATGTGGCCCCACCAGCTCTGGATAAAGGGGAGAGACCCCTTCCTCAGGCTCCTGGCAACACTGGGTCTGATGCAGCAGAGGATTCCATTCACCTCCTTTGCAGCAAGGGCACTTTGCTGGCTCATGTCCAGCTTGGTGTTAACCAGAGCCCCACGTCCTTTTCTGTCAAGCTGCTTCCATTTGGGTGTCCTCCAGCAAATCCTGGTGCATGTGCATGTCTGTATGCAGTCTTGAGATCATCCTTCTTACCTGGTGAGAGGAGACAGACTCCATGAAATGCAATGGTTAAATTCCCATCATATTTTTTTCCCCACTGTCACTGGAGCCAGGATTCCTTGCTCGTGGTTGTCCCATATGGTTTTTAATCAAAATCCCCATCAGTAAACATGAGGTATGTGGTCCCACGGTGTTCAGCAGGACTCAACATGACTGTACCGGCATGTAAATAGCAGGATTAGTGTAATGAGGTTTAAAGACAAAATATGACACAGTGGGAGATGGCAACAAGAGAAAATGCAGAGGCTGAAAGAAGGCAGCAAACCCAGGGGTGATCCAGCACTTCACAGCAGTGTCCCTCTCACTGCCAGGTCTCCTGCTTGTTTAGAGCCCTGTGTGTTACTTGGTCCAAAGGAATCGGAAGATCTGTGCTAAGAAAATGGGAGGCATTGAGGAATGCTTTCAAATTGTTGTTCTCAATTTAGGGGAGCAATTTGGGATTTAGCACTTCTAGGGGGATCTTATTCTGATACCCTTTTGCACACTATTTTCCCTCCCAGAGTGAAATGAGTCTCACTTATTTCCTTGGACAGAGAAAATAACTACTTAACAAGAGTAGAACTAAGTCAACCCCCTGTGTATCAGCAAATTAAAGAATTTCATAGCTGATTCTTTACAGATGCTCTAAATTCAGGAGAAGGATGCAAAAGGTTGATAGAAGGCAGCGGGGAGTTTCAAAGTAAAGACTGAAGACTTAAAAAAAAATCCATTTCCATAGTATTAATTTTGCATCAATTCATTTTAATGGTTTTGATTGCCCTTAAGAGGTCTGGCTGAAGCAATGGAAACTAATTCTAATCATAGAAAATTTATGTTGCTTAATTTTGACCTTGCTCAGATAGCAGAGAATTATGTGTCTGAGTTTTGTGACCCATCTAGGACAGGCTCTGAAAATGAAAACTAGGAGAGAACACAGACAGACAAATTTATTCAGGAACACAGGAAAATAAGTAGAAAAAAGAAAGTAGAACAGAGGTAAAATTATACAGGAAAATTATAGCAGTGTGAAGATCCAAAAAATAAGGTGTTTTGAGTTCACATAACCTAAAAAATATGCCTTCAACATATAGGAGTGAATAATCTTGGCAACATGTTAGATGCTTGGTTGTTCAAGAAGACTTTCCACAGTTCTGTTGAATCACCACAAATAGCTATTTCTGATATCTGGAAGGACAGATATTTCCTTCCCTTTTATTTTCTGTGTTTTCTTAATCACAAGGCATCAGAGAGCTTTCAAAGCAATGAAAGTCTGTGTGACCGGTGCTGGGAGCAGCCAATCTTCATTTACATGAGGGACTCACTTCACTTCTGCTTGATGGGAGGCTGCAGCAATATCCTGTCACCTGTACATTACCTGTAGAAATGAGGAGTGGGAAATTCACCCACATGCAGTAAAACAGCCAGTGTGGTTACTTTGTACCCTGATAACAGCACAGAGCAGACAAGGCAGATAGAACTCTCTGGGAAGGGGATGAGCCCTGCCCTTTCGATCCCTGAAGGATCCAGAGGGGATTCTTCCATTCTCAGTCCATGCCAGGGCACAGTTAGGAGGCAACTTGGGAAGCAACTGCTCCCAGAGGGGATGGAGCTGTGGAAAACAAGGTTTATCCTCTCTTTGACCTGTGGTTTGTAATTGGCTCTCAGGGGTAGAGACCAGATCTTGATCCTGCTCTGCAAATTGAGACACAGCAGCTTCCCCTTCAATCCAGACTCATTCTTGCCAAAGCTGTGGGGCCTCTTGGAGTCCTAGAGCTGTGACCTTTACTTCTTTCCATGAATTTGCCATTTCATTGATGTCAGCTCAGTTCTGAGCCACTATAGAGACAGAACACAGATTAACAGGTGGCTGTTTTATGTCAGGAGCAATCCTGACATAGATGCCCATCCCTGTGCCTGATGTGCCTCAGAAATATTGCCTTCAAGGTGGAATCACCCTCATTACTCCGGTGAGCATCACTGCCCACTTTTACTCTGTGAATGTTCTCCCCTTGCCTTCTGTCCATTTCCAGGAGGCTTTTTTACATTCAAAACTGCATTTTCATTCCTCACCAGTTAAAAAAAAAAAAAGGAAAAAGAAATTGTCCTGACTAAAGACTTAAGTGAACTAATTTTAAAACCATCATCTAAATGATTTGCTACAAAATGGTGTTTCAATCCAGAGTGTCATGTATTTAATGATGTAAGTAATAGAAATGATCATGTGATATATACTGTGTTATAAAATCTTATAACATCACAGTTTGTGATGAAATGTGATTTAGAACATTTTCTTTGTAATGCCTATGAAGTTATTATATAGGAAATAGATGTGAGTAGATATTGAAATGATTTTCAGCTCATTTTTGAATCATGCCCTCATGCATGAGTAAAATACCTGGACATCTTTGATGCTTCCAGCAAGAAAATAAGTACTAAATGCAGTCATTACAAAACTAACCCTTTTAAGTCAGCTCCTCACATTAGATATGAAACGCTGGTTCCATGAAAAGACTCAAATCTCAAGAAAATCACCGCTGGTTACATGTCTATTGTGGAATCTGTCCAAAACAGTTTCATCCAACTTATTTTTCTTATCAATACATAAAATTTTAAATGAAAACTATATCACTCTTTTTCCCACAGGTAGCTTAAAGAATTTTTTTACAAAAGAGATCTGGTTTTTTATAACAAATTCCCCCTTTACTATTTAAGATTTAAAAAAAAAAAGGTGGATTCATGGGATATTTTATCCTTCAGGGATTTCTTTATTAAACACACTGATCTGTATCTTCCCTGTTTCTTTTGTAGTCAGATACCACAGCTGGGACTCACATGCATCTGAGTTAAGTCACTTGGATGAGCAAATATTCTGTGAGCACTTTGTCAAGGATATCAGTGTAAATGAGGTTATACTGCACAATCCAAAACTCTCTGAAAAACCATCACCTTGAGTATCAAATTCTGTTTATGTGTTAACCTCAGCATTTACTGCATGGCACACAGAGCCTCTGCAGCTGCAAGCAGTTTAAAGTGAATAGTTTTGGAATATTTCCCCCTATTCTAGTGGAGACCAGAAAGATCAATGCACTGGCTGTCCTGAGCTATTCAATTGAGTCTTACTTGGGGCTTGGAACAAAATGCATTATGCTATGCTGCATCTTCTTTTCTTGGGGTTCTGTTGGTGTAGGCGGCTTTTTTCCAGAATTATTTTATTCCAGCAGTTAAAGAGCGCAAAAGTAGTAAAGTAGTAAAGAACAGAAGTAGATATTTTTATTTCAAATTTCACAACAGTGACAACAAGAAAAACAATAACATAGTGCATGCTTTCCATTTGAGGTGTAATTTAAACCACCAAGCAAAGAAGTAGGAGACTGAAATTTGGCACTAACAGCACACACATTTCATTCAACAGCCCAAAGCTAAGGTATCAGGGAAGGGTTTATCCTCAGTATAGAAGTTTCAGTCTATCAGTTATCTTCCCAAATGGGAGCTTTTAACCACCTTTCATAATCAGGTTCACCAGCCACTGACTAACTGGGGACTACTGTGGTGGGATGAAGTCAGGGTGTCACTTTAATTTTTATGTTGCACAAAATATTGAAAAGGAGAAATCCTAGTGGCCAGATTTGAATATTTTTGTTCTTGCTTCAGTGCAAATTGAAAGATACAATTCAACATGCAGCATTTACACTGGGAAAACACAGAGGACTTCACACCAAAGGCCTCAGAATGCAGTGAAATGATGTGAAATAACGTTCACATGTCTTCAAAATTTTGCTCTTGAAAAGAATTTTCTCACTAAAGGTAATTCAAATTTCAATCACTGCCAAGAAAGTTTGTGTTTAAATTAGGGCCCAGAGGTCATAATTCACTGAAATATTTTGAACTCAGTGTCTGAGCCACCAAAACTTAGACTAAAATAAGATTCTAACGGGGAAAAAGAATGAATTTTTTTTTAAAGCACTACCTTCACAACTGTTTCAGAAATGTATTAGCCATATTATATACCTCAGAGAGAATGGAATGGAATGGAAACCTAGGGTACAGAAAGCTGTTTACAGGTATGCCACCCACTAGTCATAATGAGAGACTGAAATGATGTGGAAAGTGACATTCACGGATTTATGCTAAGAAGTGACAAGCAATTTTGAAGTGAAAGGTCAAACTGCCAATCACTTATGGCAAATAACCATTTTCAAGATCTCTGATGTCCATTACTTACAGACATTCTGGGATGGAACCCAGGAAACATAGGATGCTTAATGATTCCAGGGGTTTGATCTTTGGTTAATTTTTGAAAGAAAAATATTTAATGGATTTGATCTTTGGTTATTTTTTGAGAGAAAACTATTTAATGGGTTTGGTCTCAGAAGAGGCATTGCATTGCAGAATACACTGGAAGAAAAAACTGTGTACAGCAGAAAGTCTGTCAGGAAGTTCAGGTTTACTTTCTCGCCCTTCAGTCACATCAGCTAAGAAAAGGATATAACAAAGACAAGTTCTCTTTGTGTTACATCAAATGTAAACATTACTACTTTAAAATGAAAATGAAAAAATATAGGCATGTAGTAAAAAAAGAAAAACCATTTTATAAGACATACTACAGCCTGCACAACCCTTAGAAGAGCACTGGCTGTTTTCCATGCGCACTAGACTTGTAGGTAGAGTGGACAGCTAGAAAAATCAGACCCATCCCCCAAATAAAATAGCATTTTTATTGTCTCTTGCTCTAATAAAAAGTCCTGGAAGAAATGTCATACATGTCCCTCAAACAGAGGATTGTCTTCAAATACTCCATTACCCATTTTAACTCACAACTTAATTTTTGAGATAAATCAGAGCATTCCTGTCTTCCGTACTGCTGACCTAAGGGACAATATAGAAGTTATTAAGCAGGAATAAAGATGACAAAAATTCACCATCATCCATTGCAAATCTGAAATTTCTATGATGAATTAATCAGATCAACCAATCTCTTTCCTGTATCTATTAATGGCATGCCCCAGGGTTTTGGGCTGTAACTCACACATAAATGCAGCCTGTCCACAACAAACACACAAACACACACACAGAGCACTCTGACATGAGCAGTCTCACTGTCTGCCACAGGCAAGATGCTGCTTTGAACAGCACCCACAGACAGGACTCAAATAAAACATAACCATAGACAGCCAAGACCTCTTCCTCCTCTTTGGGTGGTAAAGATAGAATTCAGTAGTGAAGGCAGCTGTAGACCACTCAGATGGTCTCATAAATCAGTGTCTGTCCCTGGATTGCTGCTTTGGAATATCGAGAAGTTGACTTTTCTGTAAAATAATCTTGTGGCTCATAATTTTGTCTGATCAGCTTAATGATCTGAAATACTTCCATTTTCACCAAAAATATTTCCCATCAGACCTTTACCCTGTGACTTTGCAGTTTGATCAAGAAGCTGCCCATATTGATCCTTTTCATATTCTGTTACTTCTACCAGAGCTTATGAGTATCTGAAATTTCTTTTTCTTTGCTTGAAACTGTAAAATTTGTGTTGGATTAAAATTAGGGACTAACTGCTGTAATTAATATTTTTAACTACTAAATGTTAGTTCTTTTACTGACATTGCTGAACTTGTTTATGGAGCTGCAGAGGAGACAGAAAGGGTAGATGTGTTTTAAGAATAGGTTAGCTAAGTAATACTCTTGTCCTCCAATGGGAATATCACAGAATAGTATAATTGGAATTATAATAAATGTTAATAAATGGACTTCCTGTGCAGGCCTAAAATGGGATGGTAACAAATTATAAAGGATATGACCATATCATATCCAAAAAATACTTTGCCCTTTTTGGATGGAGTTTGAGAATACGTTTACACTCAAAAAGGAAAGTTTTGATCAGTGTTGAGTTTGTTACAAATGTCACTTCTGTTGCAAGAACAAAAAAGTGTTTATATAGAATAAAGGTGCTGTCAATTTTAAATTATAGTTCCTTGAGAAAAAAGGGTAAGTTCCTGTTCCCAGGACAGATCCCTGTGTTCTGTGTCCCAGGTACACCAGGGCAGATTTTATTTCAAGTAGGCTTTGGCTAGACACACCCTCCTGAAATAGCTACATAATCTAAATGTGAGTTTCCATAACACAGACAATTACTTAATCTGAATATTTAATCTATTGTCTGTGGACACTTTTTTCTTCCTCCTGAAATACTTTATTTTAAATAATTTAGAAAGGGTGCCCGAACACAGATACATGAACCCTTGTGACTATGGAGTAATTTGGGTTGAAAAGATCTCAGGAAATTTTTATTTCAATCTCCTTATCAAACAAGGCTGAGCTTTGGGATTGAATGAAGGCACTCAGGGATTAATCCAGATGGCAAATATCTGTGTTGGGAATACCACCAGGTTTCTGTTGGCAGGTTTTGCTGTCATACTTGAGGAGTTATAAAAATTACGAGTAAATTTGGAAATAATGTAAGTGCAGCAAGAGCATGAATCCAAAGAGGACCAAGCCTTGGTTTTTCAGAAACAGAGGAAATTTAAGAATACAACAGGCAACTTTTGAGATACAAAACCACATCTAATCCAGTAAGAGAAATTTGAAGACTCAGAGAAGATAAAAATGTCATTTAAACCTCAGAGCAGAGACAGCAACATAAATTTGCCAGTTTTGTGCCTGATCTATAGCTAAATGTTACTTCTCGTGTATAAAATATCTTTCTTTGAATCAAGAGTCTGTTATAAGAAAATCTCATTAGTCTTTTACTTGACCAAAATCACACTACAATTTAGCCTCACCTGAATTTTCTTTTTCTGATTTTTTTCTGTTTGTGGTAATTTGTGATAAACTATAGAAATTTAGAGGAGAAAAGCTTCCTTATTTTCATGCACTATGCAATTCTAAAAAACCCATCATCACAAACTCTACACACCCATACAGCAGGTAACCCTTCAGATCACGACAACAGAATACTCTGTATTTTTTATCCATTAGGAACTTAATCCTTTTACTTTCCTCCTCCTAAATCCCTTCAGTGCTGGACCTGAAAGAGCCAAGTTACCTATTCATTCTAGAATGGTGAGAATTGAGACTGTGCAAGAATTATTCTTCTGCTTCCCAAAACATGGTGACCTAGAACACAGCAAGACTAAGAAATATGGCAGGAATTCAGTTTGCTGACATTTTTACACAAATATACCAAGACCAAGATCTAGAATACTAGTTACAATAAATATTTGATAATTTTTTATCTTTCCCCCATCTTCTTTCCAAAGACGCCTACAAACAAACTACTTCAGTAGAATTCAAAAACTGAAGGGTTAAGAACTCTTTATAGTAAACATATCAGCTTTAAATTATTAATTTCTATCTTAAGGACAAAAATAGCAAATAATTATTATTGAAAAGGAGTGGGGGAGTACTTTGTTTTTGCTGGTGGTGGTGGCAGTGGGTTTTTTCTTAGGTGTTTTTTTTTGAGAATAAACTGATGCCTTAACTTTTAGCTTTCATAAGCTAAAACTTTTCATAGTTTCCAGATCTTGTACTGCCTTAGTGTGTTACTCTGAACTTCACACAAAGATTTAGCAAGTTCTCCTCATAGCTTAGTCAGATAAAACAATCCTTTTCCAGCCCCAGAACCAAGGACATCACTGCAGCTTCAGGCCCAAAAAATACAAACAGCAGGCAATTAAGGATAGCAAACTAGGAGGATGGGACTTCATAATCTCGAGCTGTAACTGGACAATTAACCCAATATGTAAATGGACCAAAATTTATAAAAGTATGAAAACTCCTGAGCCTGAGTCCATCTTGGATGGAGCCATGGCCAGGCCCTTGTACTGCCCAAGGTGTATCCCTTGAAGGTCCTTTTAATAAATATCTATTTATTCCTTTAACACAGTCTAATCTCTCTTCTAGGTAGCCTCTCAAGGCATCAAAAGAATGAAAATAGTTTTGGACTTAATTCTTCTGTAAGAAATTCTATTTAACATACTTGACTGATCACAGCCACGCAACATAGGTCACCCAACTATACATCCAAACCTTTTCCCACATGGTTCTGCTTCTCTGTGGGGGTTTCTAAGCTGCTTGTGAAGGAGCACCTCCAGTTCTGTACTGTACAAACTGGCAAAACATGGCATTGATTTTCCTCCTGCAACATGCAGTGAATCAGAGTCTGCAACAAGGACAACAGAGCTGTTCCTGCTGTGGAACAGGCACCTGGGGATGGAAACCATGCAGTGAGTCCTGTGTGTCATCCTGCCTCTGAGTCACAGTCAATCCTCAGACACATGGGCACGCTGGCCTGGCTAAAGCGTGTAGTTCATAGTTTGGGAAGCTTCAGATATTTCAAATTACAGGAAATTATCTTTTTTTTCTTTTTAGTTTTAATTATAGTTTGGTGACATGAGTCAGTCATCTTGAAATGGTCTTTCAATCTTATAAAAATTAATGGCCAAATTTTATGCACTGATATATTCCTGTATGCTCAGTGAGTAGTCAGCATAAGCACACAGATTTATGTCCTCAAATAAATGAGCCAAGTAGACACAGATAATCACAATAATGATGCCAGTAATGCACACACCAGAGAACTCTAAATGCCCAGCTAGTGCAGAAACAATCCTGATTCATAACAGCATGCTTTGAAAAGTTTAATTCTTCTAGCAGCTGAGGCGTTATTCTACTAGTTAATTGCAAGATCATTCTAACAGATGTTGAATTCCTTCCAGTGAGCACAAACAGCCTTGAGCCAAACACCAATGACGCTACCAAGTGACTGCATCAGTCCAGATCTGGGTGTTGAGATCAGCTCGTGCCTTTGAACTGTGCCTCTTGCATCACATCAGTGCAGGCACCAGGGCATTTAATTTTGCAGCAAGCTGCCATCAGCACATCCTATTATGCTGAATTCCTGTTGCCATCTTCCAAACTCTGCCAGCCTCCATTACTGACTGAGTCTGACTCATTGCTGGGTCATGGAAGCATCAAACTGTGCACAGAAGCTACTCCAGTTATGAATTGTATCTTTGGTTTCTACCAAGCATGTCAAAAGCTCTGGTTTATCATTTATTGATACTCTTGGACAATCTTTCCATTGGATAATCCCTCCCAGATCAGATTTTCATTAAAAAAATTAAAAAAAAAAACAAAAAACAAAACAGGCTATACTTTTAAAAACTAATATTTTGTAAAATAAGCAATACCTACAAAATAGCAGAGAGTCAAGAAAAGAACTTCTAAAATTGTAATGTTACCTTGTTGCTCATTCTCTGTGGTTCATAGTACCCAGGTTCTTAGGACAGCATTCATCAGTAATACATTACAGTCAAGATTCACACAGTGCTTGGAATCAATGATTTTAGAGTTTTTTCCAGCCTTAACAATTCTATGATTCTGTGATTTAATTTTCATCTCATTGGGAGCACTGAACGTTTGTGGGTGGACAGATCCTGGATCTTTTTACCATTCACATAAATTTGTTATTCCATTTTGTGGTGGTTTGACCAGGAAGAAGTGGGAATTCTGGGATGCCGTGGTCAAACCAATGTGTGCTCGGATTTTGATATTGGCACCTGATGTGGCCAGTGGGATCTGGACACACCTCCAAGAACAGACCGGGGTTAAAAGCAGAGCTTCGGCCCTGGGAGGCTCTCTTGGGACTTCGAGGGACGGAGGTCGGATCTCCCTTCC
>JAXCLO010000114.1:146954545-146967476 GCA_035583995.1 Arremon aurantiirostris
CATCTCACAGCAGACACCAGGGAGAAGGTATTCTCATGGGGGCACTGGCTCTGTGCCAGGGCCAAACCATGACACATTTACAATCCACAGCTCCATTGATTAAAAAGATGAAATTAAGTACACTTATGGAGGGAAGAAAGTTCTTGAATCAAGATTGTGATCAAAGTACGCATATACACATTTTATTTCATATTCAGGGAACACTTTTGGTGTTGTAGATTAAGCTGGAATTCACAAACCTGCATATTATTCAGGATCTGGGCAAATAAATAAAAATTTTGTGCCTGCCACTCCTAGCTTGTCTCTGTCCATGAGAAAGCAAGAAAAAGCTTGCTTTTGCCTTCCTTTTTAGGATTTTCTACCCAGATCGCCCCACAAAGTGGCATTTTAAGCTATAGACTTTTCGGATATGGTTTTTTCTATAAACTATTGCATACATGGCTATTGGGAAGCTTTGCATTTGGAACCCAATTCCTGCCATCCTTCACCATGCCTCATCCACTTCTACTATCTCTTGCCTTTCTTTGGTGTGAAGGAGATTGCAGTAAATTTTCTTTTCCTTGTATGGGAACCTAAGCTTTTCCTTCATTGAGACAGCATTAATAGATGTGTTATTAGATGTTATTAATAAAAGGTAAATAGCACAGCACATCCACTTGTTTGTGGTGCTCAGTAACACACCCACATTCTTTTACTCGCAGATATCCATTTGGAGGGCGGCTCAAGTGCAATCTCAGCAATCTCAGACACGATTTGACAATAGAGTCTGCCCTCTCAGAAAGGATAGATTGTGCTGATTTGCCAACAGCTATTTTTCCATCTTTTAGAAAGTGTCCTGCAGTGCTCCTCATTCCCACGTTTGTCCATGAATCTCCGTAGCCTTCACCCACGGCTGCCTCCCCTTTGGGTGCAGTATGAGCTCCATAACCCAGCTGTGGCCCTGTACGGATTGAGCAGGCTCTTGGTGAGCTGATTTTGCCAGTCCTTGCAGATTAAACAGGAGCTGTGGTTGCAAAGACTGCCAGTTCTTGGGAAACTTCCAAACACGAATTTGGCATCCACCTCTCTCCTGGTAGGTGTTTGCCAGTAGCTACTTCTACATCCAAAACTATTTACAAACACAGAGACCACCTAAAAATGCATACAGAGAGTGACATTCTGTTGTTACCACTTCAGAGAAAGAGTCATGTTCTACAGTACGAAATGTGAAAAAAAAATTGAGTAAATTCAGCATCAGAATTTCTGTGTTGTAACATTACTATTTTGTTTTGCTTTGTTTTTACCTGAGGCTTGTTCTTATCCTAAAAACACATCTTAAAGAAAATGAGACAACAAGAGTTAATAAAATTTATGATCATTTTAAATTCCCTGTTGGTGCTTATTCCCTTACAAGATGTACAGTAACAAAATCACCTCCTGCAATGCCGTAACCAAAGGACGTTCTCTGTTATGCAAAAGACACTCAGCTGTTTTCTTTTAGTTGCTTCATCCTTATAAGATGATGGGATTCAGATCTATGCTGCAGTTTTGGGGAAAAAATACAAATTTTAAAGGAGATTCTGACCTTGGCTTAAAGTAAGGCTGGAATTTGTAGATGGTATTTCATTAATTCTGAAAACTCGTGGCATTTCAGTGTAGACACTTTCCAAGAGGCTCATCATTAATTATACTTATGGAGTGCATTGTGTATTATCCCCTCTTGAACACAGGACTGCATAGCCTGTGCCACATTGTCATGCCTGCATTAAATAATGTGGAGTTTCATGCCTGTGTATCCAAAATTGTATTGTTCTCTGATTGTCAGGTTTATGTGCCCATTTTTAGAAACAATCTCTGGTTCTGATGTGTTGCTAGGTTGGAAAAAATCCCCAAAAAATGAACAGTAATTTATTTATTTTCAACATGAAAAGATTTCAATAGGACAGTTCCTTTCTTGTTTACTCCCAAGAATTGTTCAACCTAGAAGAAAGAAGAACATCTGCTGAATTAGTTTTCAGGGAGAAATACAGAGTTGCTGGACATGTCTTCATTCCTTTGAGCTCAGTAGTGCACATTTTCAAGTTGAAAGATTTTTGTTTTATAGATAGTGTATGCTGAAAATATAAGACAGGGGGAAAATGAATGTCTAAAACAAGAAAATAAAAAAAGGTAATTCAACACTCTTGATAACCACAGAATTCCCATACTGGCTCCAAAGAGATCATCTGGAAGTTATGGTAACTCCATGGAGATTGCAAATAAAATAAGGTTTAAATGGATTCTCCATCCCTATTTGAATCTTTATAATCTATACAGTGTTCTATGAGAATGTAAAAAATACATTCTAAAAAGTTCTGCAATGATTAAAACATTGAATCTAGGTTTCAAATTCACATGGTAAGTAAAAGATTCAGGTGGAGTTTCCTGCTGTTACCTTAGGGAATTCATTTGGAAGGAAACCTACCAAACAAATTAGAAAAACTCAAGTACTTACATTCAGAAGTATGAAATT
Source organism: Arremon aurantiirostris (assembly GCA_035583995.1). NCBI lineage: Eukaryota > Metazoa > Chordata > Aves > Passeriformes > Passerellidae > Arremon > Arremon aurantiirostris. The sequence goes on from JAXCLO010000114.1 coordinate 146,957,037, forward strand.
CATCTTTTCCTATTCCTATGTGACATAATTTCATTATGCACTTCTACTGCAACAGCTTTCCATGTTCATTAGAAAAAACTATGCAACACTGATTAGTTAGACAGAATCCGCAGATAAACAATCTCCCTCTGGGCCTCAGACCTTTACCCAGAGCAAGAAACTTCCATCAAATATTTTTAACTTATTCACCAGTAAATATTTAATGTAGAGATAACTACCTTATGAAATTTGCTTCTCAAATTTGACCATAAGGATTTTAAGACATACTCAGACAAATTTGTAGTTACTGAAAACCTCAAAGTATGATAAATTCCACTGTAACATCTGAAATTTTTGGGCTAAGTTGTATGAGGTATTTATTCAAAAGAGTTCTGTCTAGTTCCCAGCACTTGATGCAGGGATTTGTGAACATAAATGGCCTTACACTACCATTCGTTCCACCAAAACCGTGGTATATCCAACACAAGAGGCTGTTGTGTTGGCTGTGGAGGCAATAATTTAAATTAAATGCCATGGGTAAGAGAGTGACACATTCAAGGACAACCACTGCTGTTTAACATTTTTTTGATGACATGGACAGTGGGATTGAGTGCATCCTCTGCAGTTTCATGGATGGCACCAAGCTGTGGTGCAGTTGAAACATGATTTACTGGATAGCATTCCTGCCCATGGCAGTGGCGGTAGAATTAGGTGATCTTTAAGATCCATTCCAACCCAAATCATTGTATGATTCTAATTGCTTGGGAATAATTGTCAGTAGCTCGTTAGAATTTATTGTTGTAGGCACACAACAATTTTTGTAAGTATAGAAAAAACAAGGAATTTTTTAGCACCTGTTGTTTGGGATTCTTTTCTCAGCCCACCTTTCCCTAATAATGATAATGTTCTTTTTTCAATAGCATGCAAAAATTATTTTTACTGAATTTAGACTAACCTGAGTAAATATCATTCTAGAAAAATGCTCTTAATACATCAAGCTGCAAATTTATTGCCTTATACTAATATATACCACACAGATAACATGCAATTTGAAGATAAAATGTATTTGTTGAATAACTCCTCCTCGAATACTACATTTTAAGCTTTTAAAGGACTGTGAATAGAGCACAATTGAGTTACCCACTGAACGTGTGTTTTGATGTTCTGAAATTGTGCAGTTGTTCTTGATCAGTGAAAGAAATTCCATAGAACAGGAAGTATCTGGAAAACAAAAGAGAGGCTTTCTTTCTATTAGAGCCAGTTTATCAAAATTGATTAGATTAAGATCCAGAAATTAACTTAGAGGCCAAAAATTATATGTTTATAAATGATAGCTCTCTATCTTAAAATACATCATGAAACTGATCCATTTGAAGTCATTTGGTCCCAAAAGTTCATTTTACATGGATAAATCTTCACTATGATAGATAACACTGCCAATACCCCTTTTAGATTCTTCAGTTATATCCAAATTTTCTCAATATCCAAAAGGAATTGCTTTTGTGTGTCCACAGGGTTATAATCTTTAAATGACAAAATAAAATGCAATGCTCAAGGATTAATCAAAGCCGTGTAAAATGGCCTGAGAATTTCCAGCCTTGCAGGCACATTTGGGACTGATTAGAAATAAAACAAGCAGCAGTTAGAAATGGCTTATGTCTTTTAAATCCATCACAAACAATAATTAATTTTTTTAATAGGCAGCTATTGAAAGAGTGCCCAGTTTAGGGAGAATCTGAATTCCCCTTTCTTTAGCAGTTATCAGCACCAGCAACTCTTCTTTCTGCGCTTGCATTTTCAGGAGCTAACGTGGTTCATTTTGCCCAGGGAATACTCATAGACATCCACTTTGAAAACTGATTTCAAAGGTCTGAACAGAGCTACCTCTCCTGAAGTCAAAATCCCTGCAGGGTTACACATCATGTGCTTCCTATTCCAGCTCCTGCCCACAGTTTCCAATCTATTGCTCATTTTAAGGCTCCTAAAACTCTTCTCTTAAATATGGAAGGCCTGCTTCTGTGTTTTGCTTGAAATTCACATAGACGTTTAAATTAAATACAGGAAATGCAAACCTCATTAGTAGCTTTTTCAATCTCTGTTTGGAGGAATCATATTAATTGGGCTATATTTGCATAAACATGACATTGATTATTTCAAAATCATACCGTGAGTATGAAAATATACCAAGTTTGATTGAATCCTACAGCAAAGAAAATTAAATAACAAATTCTAATCATTTCCAGCAGCTGAATTTGGAAACTCTTTGCTGGTTTCCAATTTAATCAAAATATTTGATCTCTTGCTTAGTTTAACTAATCTCTAATTCATTTTCTGTTTATGTCTTCATATTATATTTACTGTCAGAGTATCAGTTCTTTACCTCTTTGGCAAAAGGTCATATTCTCTTATGTCTCCTTTATACAACAAGGCCTCCTGGGGAAGGTTAATAATATAAAGCCTCTAAATGCTGAGGTGTTTGTGCTGTTTTTTTATAAGGCTGATAAACAGAATGGTTCATCATTATTAAGGACAATTGGGAAATAATTTTTCTCGACATATTTTTTTTTCAGAAAGAAATTGTATGCAATAACGTTATTCTTCTGTTGCCCAGAAAATCAAAGCTTGTTTTTATCTTATCTTATTCTCTACCCTTTCTTGGCTTTTTTTTTTTTTAACTTTTCCAATGAAAGGCATGTTCCACTATGGTTAAATTCAAAAGAAAAAGGACAGAAGCGACAAAAGAATAAAAAGTAATTTTTGGTTTCCCAAAAAAATACCCAGAGGTGAAGGTCAGAGTGAAGGAGAAGAAAAAAGAAAAAAAAAAATCTTAATTTCATAGCTGATTCTATAAGGAAATTAACATGCAACAAAGCCTCTCTCTAGCAACAATAATTGAGCTGCTATCAAATGCACTCACGGAGCCCCCACTACTGATACCATTCTGTCTTGAATAAAAACCAATAATTTGAATTTAGAACCTCATTGAATTTTATATCTTGTATGATCCAGAGGCATCAGCTCATATTGAACAAGAAGCTACATTTTCTGAAATGATGATATAGACAGAGGACAGATTTTAAATACTTCTTTTTTCCAGAAGATTGCCATATTTTTAGCCCTGAAAGAATATATTTTTTTTAAATTATTTTCAAGTATAGAAAAGTTTGTAGCTAAAGAATTTATTCTAAAGCTTCTGTTTATGAAAATTTCATTCCTAATGTTTCCTAATAAAATAATCAGTAGTACTACTTCATTATAATTAATAAGCAATAAACATATTATTTGAGGATGCTAAATGCTTAAGTCTTTGCTTTTCTTTCTCTCACTTGTTTTTCAGCAGCCTAATGTATCTGCCTAGACATTAACTAGGCAGAAAGCTTTTGCCTTTATTGTTATTACCAACTGCATTCAGTTTTGACTAGTCCATTAAAACACTTTAGATAATTGATGCATTTACTAGCAGCTGTGGAAGAGGCAAATATTATCCCCAACAGGATTTGACCCAGTAAAGTTATTGCTCTGTTCTTCTGCATCTCCTCGGAAGAAACAAAACTCTGGTGCTTAGAAGTAAACACAGTGAAAATGTCAAGGACCAGCACTTCCTAAAGTTTCTGGATTCTTACTCTTATTATTATTATATTGATTAATATTTTTCTTTCTCTTTCTCTTCCCACACCTTCATTTGAATTCTTCCATAATATGAGCAGGAAAAATTTTTCTTCACTAAGAGCAAATGGAGTTCTACACTCACAGCATCTGAGGGACTGTAAGCTCATGATTCTGTTATCTGCTGTAGCATTTGCAATCACAAGAAAATAATTTAAAATAAAACTCATTAGAGGCACTGAATGCCCCAAATTACTGAGCAGAAGATCAGAACCTCTGAAAATCGAATCCCTACTCTGTACAGCAGTTTCAGCCATCTGTGAAGCATCTGTGAATTTCGATAAAAAACTTGATGTGGAACTTAGCAGTGATTGACAAAATGTTAGACATGCTCATCCAGCACCAATTATCTGTTTATATCAATATTCCAACTTCTTTTCAGCGTCACACTCATGTACATGAGGCAAGAGTAGGAAGATAAGGCATGCCAGTGACTGCTCCTCTTTGACCACTGGTGAAGGAACTCTCTAAATTTACAACAGTTTTGTGAAGAGTTTATGGGGTTTTGCGCACTAAGCTCATTGTGAATTTTCACCCCATTTACTTTAGAACAGTTCTGCTGGAATAAGCCAGGCAAACAGATAATATCCTTGAGCAATTCAGAAATTTGCAGTTTCCACTGGAAACTGTCTCACAGTATCAGGACTAGGTTTGGTTTGGTGCAAATAAACATTGTTGGTGTTCTATAGGCAAGAGTCCATGTTTCTAAAATTCCCAGCTACTGAAAATTAATGCAGCTGCAACATTAAATAGACCTACTGTGATTTGAACCACCTGAAAACATGGCCTTCATTTTTATGTAAGTATTCTCTACAGACATCCTTCGAAAATGAATCTACTTGAAAGTCTGGGTTTTTTTGCTTAATATTCTGATGAATTTTGCTCTGGGGTTGAAAGAGAAAACTGATGTAGGAGTCCTGCAATGTCCCAAGAAGGGATACACACACGGGTTATGTATTATATAAATATGATGAAGTAGAAATGCAAGAAGAAATTGTGCAACAAATCAGTAGTCATTTCCCACTGCTCTTTTCAACTGTAAAAGCATAACACAAACAATGAGGGAGGTATATGATTTCACCCTGAATAAAAATTTGAGGCAAACACAAATATTTGCTTTTAACAGAAACAGTATTTCTACAACAAATTCACACAGTATAAAAATATCACTCTGGAGATCTGTAGAAAACACTCTAAAGTGATCTCATCCTTTCATTGCACCAGGTGCTCTGTTCTGGCTTGTGAATTGCCTTGACTCTCTCTCTTATTTTTTCTAAAGAAAGAACCAGGTAATTAGGAAGGAGGGGAGGGATTTTTTCTGAAATTTGAGTTCTAAGCACATGTTTTGTAGCAGTAGAAGATGAAGAATAATTTTTTCATTGCATGAATCATCAGTAATCAAATGCTTGGAGGTTCAGATATCTGAAAGTATTTACACAACTTCCCATTCACTCACCCTTCTCAAGATCCCTGTCTATCAATGGCAAAATGCTCTTTTTTTAAGAAAGAAAGACCTCATAAGAACATGAAAACTTCAAACATATTCCATATAGTGGTTTATTTCCTACTTATAGAGCCCCTTTCTGATTGTTTTATGCTACAATTAGAGTGGAGAAAGTGGAATTATATTAAGCATCAAATTTAATTTTAATTTAATCCATTTCCCTCTGTGATGAGTCACACAATTTTACTTTTGCAAAAAAAAAAAAAAAAAAAAAAAAAAAAAAAAAAGAAATTGAGACTGGAGCTAGGGAAACACAGCAGAGTTCAGTTTTGTTTGGTTTCTTGATTGTATATTTTCCATTCTGATAAAGAAATATGCAAGACTTCACAGAAAGGCAAAAAAGAAAATGATTTGTCATAAAGTCTCCCAGTCCATCTGCAAGGAAAGCAATTTCCACTGCTCTAGGTTTACTTGTAAAATAGTTCACAAAGCATTAATCATAACCATCTGATTCCCATCCCTCAATTTCCTGGGGTCAGGAATATTCATCTCATATATCAAGAACAAATAGCTTTCTCAGACACATGTTTTGGTCAAACAGATTCAGGCATTTGTATCTATGAACTGTCAGCCTTTGCATCTTTTATCATCTTGTTTTCTTCCACTGCAAAGACATTGTTAGGAGCATAAAAGTGGCTCAAATTGGATTCTGTTCTGTTCCAGTTTTGGAATAATGTAGTCAGTGCTGATATGAGTTGCTGAAAATGAATACCTTACTATCCAAAATTCTTCTTTTTAAGCTTAATATTAGCTCAAAAATAAAAATATGTACATTATACATGAGGGAAAAAAAACCTCCAAGACTTAAGTTGTTTTGATATGGTTACATTGTTTAGGAGTACATGACTGATAAAATAAAATTAGGAATGACTGAAAAAAATCCAAAGTTCAACCTTCTCCACAACTTATGTGAGAATTTAGAGTCATGCCTAAGTAGGGACACAACATTCATCTAAAGCAGACTTCAATGAAGAGGCCTGAAAAGCAACAAGTTAGTTCAGGCTAGCTTGTGATCTTATTTACATCCATCTAAATGTAATATCTGATCAGAGCAACTACATTTATTCCTAAAAAATTTAAAGCATAATTTGTCATATCTACCCCTTGCACAGTTCTGATTTCAGCTCAGATCAGCATCCAGATCACAAGCACCTTCCTGGTTGCTGCTCCTCACTGATGTTTTTCTGTGGAGTTGTCCCTTCATCTTTCTGATGTAAATCCCACAAGGCAAATCTCCCTTTCACCGGCCAGCCTTCCCTGTCATCACCTGTTACACCTATGCTGCCTCAAAAGCCTCTTTTCAGCCCAAAATTATCTGAACTCAGATTTCCTGCTTTATTCCCACCACTGGAACTGCTTTGTTTTCATCATGGCCAAGTCGCTAAAACGCCTCAAAGTCAGGAGGAGCAGCACATCTGTTCATCCTCTTCTGTGGCATTTCTCCAGGCTTTTAACCACCTAAGCACCAAAAATTATGGGTTTGCCACTCTCAGGGATATTGCACTGTATTTCAGACATGGTGCTGAGGAAACTGCTTTGTTTGGTCCTAGCTGTGTGGCCGTGGCAGTGCAGAGATAACAGCACAGCCATAGAGAGACACCAAAAATGAACAGCTACGTGGAGACCCCAAGCAGAAATTTCTGCCATTAAGGTGTCATGAACAATCTCTACAGAAAACTGTATCATAATTGTAATGATAAGACTGTACAATACATTGCACAATTCTTCTTTTTGGTTATGCATGCAGGTAGAAAATTGTTAAAAAGGAATGAAAATGCTTTTCTTGCCAGTTATATTTCCTTGGAAGAAAAATAAACAAATTGCAGACACATGCTTGATGCCAAAAAGATCTTCAGGTATTTACTTTGGAAAATGTTATTATGGAAGCTTTTGGCTGCAATTCAGTTTAGCTGCTGATAGAAGAAACAAAAAGGGGTAAAAAAGGAGGTACTTTAAGGTCCCATTTTTATTCAGGTAGGAAATTTAATCTTGAACAAGCTTGAGAGGGTTCTATAAATTATTTTAGACACAAAGACCACTGAAAAGCAAGGGAAGAATATAAAGAAGGACTCTTGTTTATTCAAGATGTAAAAGTAGCCATAAAAACTCCAAATGGAAGAATAATTTTATAAAGAAGAAGAAAAAATAAAGAACAAAAAGAACTCTGGTGGGAACACACTGGTGCCATCTTTAGGCTGCAGGTCTGTGCCCAGGAAGAGAAAATTCTGCACCATGGCAGAGCTCTGGGAAGAAGTGAATAGGTTGAGGAATACTATAAAAATCTTAGAATCAGAGAATTATTGAGGTTTAAAAAGGAAAAAAAAAATCAAGCAGTCTGAACAGAGAAGGAGTAGCAGGTGGTGTGGTGGTTGGAGCCTGTCTTGGGCACAGAATGAAGGGATGGAGTTGTTGAATCTTGGAGAAGTGAGAAGGGCTCAGCTGAACTGCTGCCCTGGACTTTTGGAGGGCAGATTTTGGGCTGTTTTGTCACACTGAAAAAATCCAACAAACCATGCTGGAAAGAATGAAGAGGTATCACCGAGATGTTGATATTCCCATTGTTAGGAATAATATCTAAAGAAATTAGATTTCAAGGCATTTTAAAACCTCATTTCTCATCTCAGCTGTCATATCCCAGTTACAAGTTTAAGGATCTGCTCTGCTTGAAATGCTTTACCTGGGCATTATCTGTAGTCGTTGATGAACCAGCAGGTGTGTACTGCCTGTTGGATGTCTGTGAAGGGTTCTGATACAAAAAACAGAGAAAAAAATCGGAATAAATATGTTTATATTTTATTATTTGCTTTCCTTTCCTAATTAGTACAGGAACCTGGAAAACTTGACACTTAATTTTGCTTTTAACCTGTATTTGCAGAAGCTGAGTTCATACTCTGAAAATTAACAGCACAGATGATACTGTGATATGAAGAATAAACTACAAATAAGAAATCCTTCAATGAGGTGGTGGCTTTTATGTAATATATGTATATAATATATAATACATTACCAGTAAAAGTACATTTCTAGGATATTTGGCTTTAGATAAAGATTTCATATGAATGCTAATATATTAGTAAGGTTTTTTAACATTTAATTTCAAATGTAAGAGCAAACTGATATATGTTTTTATTGGCACATTATACCAGCTGTGTTCCAGGCAGGACAACTTGCCTATATTAGAAATACTTTATTTATTAAATCAAAATCTGTGGATGCAACTCTGTATCAATAGAAACATCATTGCTCCTCTATACCCAAGTATTTCCCATACTGTTAATAAGAGAGTTTGTCACTCCAAACAGGGTTTGCTGTTCAGTGCCAGAACACCATAAAACACCAACAGGATCTGAGCGATTCACGGTGCAATTTCTCAGCCCTGCTGGCCAATGCCCAGCACATCCCTGGGCAGGAGCTGCCACTCCTGTGGCCAGCTCAGCCCCTGTTAATTAATGTTCAGCGTGAGGTGGGATGGGAGGGAATGACCCCTTTGGCCACTGGGGTCCCCTCCCAGTTTCTGGTGCCTCCCCAGCCCCTCGCTGGCAGGGCAGCACGGGAAATTGGAAAGTCCTTGAGTGAGTGTAAGCCCTGCTCAGCAACAACCAAAACATCAGAGTGATCTCAACATTATTTTTCCCTAAATCCAAAACATAGAACTTTTCCAGCTACTAGGAAGAAATTAATTCTATCCCAGCCAAAACCAGGATGCAATATTACCCGAGTCTCTGACTTCTCATCTTACAAGACTTATATTTGAATTTTTATTTATTTGCTTTTCAGTCTGAACTGTGGTTTAGCTGGGAGATTTTGAGATATTATTCTGTAGTGACATAATTTGCAGCCTGAGTGATTATGTTCTAACAAGACCTGAGATTCCAATTTCCTTTAATTCCTGTCAATGTCAAGAGCCACAGTGATCTGAAAAGAACAGAAAGTAAGCTGTGTCAATTGGTAGTAACAAATAGATCTCCTCAATAAGTCAAATATCAAAATTAAATAGAATAGACTGGTTAAAATACTATCATGATCCATGAGCAAGTTATACACAGAGAAAACAATATAACATAGTAATGGAAATGTATTTTAACTACTGAAGTCTTGAAGAGTAATTTTAAATAAAGAAAAAAACATTCAAAGAAAATCATTGAAACTTTTTTTTCATCCTTTTCAACAAAATCGATTAAATAAATTTAAAAAAATCCATTCCAGTTCCAGGTAGAAACTGAGACAGACAATCCAATGCAAAATAAATTTAACAACTTCCTTTAAAATTCTCTATAAGTATTATGTGCCTAAGTAATTCAAAGGATAACATCAGAAATTAGTTCATTAACTCCCACCAGATAAATCTTTCCTAGGAGTTTTCTGTTACTATGGGGATCCATTTCTCAATCCTTCATTCATTAGTAATTTTTGTGAAATCTCATTAGCCATCACTATAAAAATAATTTTTTTTATCTGTCATAAGAATCAAGGAGTTGTGGACTGGAAGGGTCTGTCTGCAGCACTGAGGCCAATGCAATGTTCCATGAAGTCTCACTACATAATGGCATTTTGGAAAATAAATTTTCTTGTCTCTGCAATCCTTCCTGAAAGTTTCCTAGTGTGGCAGCCCTGAGATTTGGGCATTTTGTTCTGATTTCCAAACATAATGTTTTCATTTGCCGTTGTGCCAAGGTTGTGTTTTATCCACAGCTCTGTCTTCCCATGCACTCCCACACATCCTCCCTTATAAACTGTATTTATAGATGGCAATCACATCCCTTCTTAGCTTTTGTTACACAAGGGTAATCAAGCCAAAATATTCTCATTTAGTCATGGAATACAGGCTCTTCCTTCACTTGATTACCCAAGGAATATTTTTCACTGCATTTCAATTAGTATTTATTAAACATGTTGAAAAGAATTTACACACATTTTCCAGAAGTATTGTGTCTGAGATTTCATTCTGACATAAATAATTTTTACTTCCCCAGTAAATATTTGTGAAGCTGCATTACACTTGCATTGCTCATGGCTGTCACCAGATGTGTCACCCTGTAGTCCCCCCTGCATTGCAATATTGCCATTCCCACTGGTGTTGAATAGATTAATCTGTATTCAAAACCCCTAAATTCTGCAAGTGACACCTGTCAGGAGGCAACTGATCAGCTGGTTCATCTTGTTTCTTCATTTATCATTCCTCTATCCTGGAAGGATAGAGGAGAACACTGTTTTCTGTCGCAGACATCTTTTCATAAAAATCCTTTCTTTAGGATTTTCCCTTCTGGGAAGCTGAGGCCCCAGAAAAAGAA
>JAXCLO010000114.1:146969379-147036469 GCA_035583995.1 Arremon aurantiirostris
CCCTTCCCTTCCCGTCCCTTCCCTTCCCTTCCCTTCCCTTCCCTTCCCTTCCCTTCCCTTCCCTTCCCTTCCCTCTTTTTTGCTTTCCTCCAAAGGTAATATTTTTGTAATATATGCCATCAGCCATGTACCCTCTGGGTAGAGTTTTGTGCAACACTCACTGTTGTCAGTGTCTTTTTATAATCTCAATTGCAATTTATCATTAATTTATCAACAATATATCACAAAACTGTCACTGGAAAAATTATTGCAAAAATTGGTAGTTCCCATGTGTTCATGTTGAGATCAATTCCTCAAAGTCTTAGATTCTGTAGGAAAACAAAAACTAAAAATAAAAAACAAAACAAGATAATAAATTAAAATTCTCACTATGAAATTTTATAAAGTAATTGGATAAACCAGGAGACAATGATGAGAGATGCAGTAACATGGAAAACAATATAATTTTCGAAGTATAACAACGCAGTCAAAGAAGATATTTCCTATTTCCTTCATCCTATTATAGTGTCTTTTCATCTGTTAAAAAAAAAAGCAAGCAAGTAATCAATAAACCAAACTTACTTTCTGAAATATTTAATAAGTTTCAGATTGTCCAGAATTAAATGTCACATCTTGTTCAGTATTGTTGGCCCAAGAATTTCTCTGTTCATAAGCTATACTCACTGCTAGGCTATTTGACCACATTTAGAAATAGCAGGCCATTCTTCTTTGGTGAAGAAGTATTTTAGTCTTCAATTATTACATCTAACGTTAGCAGATACATTTTTGTCTAGTTAAGTAAATTAGGATCTACAATGATTTTATCTTAGATTTGATAAATCAAAGCATGAACTCTCTTTTCTTCATATTTTATAACAGGCCTGTGCTTCTAAGTTGATCACATCTTTTGGTCCTTTATTGTGAAAAACGACAAAACATTTTTGGTGCCAGGCACTTGAAACCTGAGTCTAGAATCAAACTCAAGAGGAGCAGATTGAAAATTATTTGATACCTTAGAAAACTTATTAAAATGTCTGAACTGGCTTTGATTTCTTTTTTTGGCACTCAGAACACACTGCATATTTGTAAATCAGCAGTTTCTCAGCCTTAATAACAACACTAGCATATGTTTGAAAATTCCAGTTTTGTCACTCTAAACCTTTGCCTGGAAAATACAGAATATTAGAATTAATGTCATATTTACAGAAAACCTTCCTATTTGGAGTTTTCCCCTCTTCCTTTTTCCTTCCTTTTCCCTGCCTATGCTGCTATATTGATCCTTACTCTTGGATAAATTCCTAATACTGCTTTATGCTCCCTGTGACCATGCTTAAGTTGGAGCCACCAAGTTCTGGATCCCTGGATCTGAACCCCTGGATCTCCTGACTCTCTCATGAACATGAAAGTGAAAACTCTGTCTCTACCATCTTCACTGTGAAGGAAGCTCAGTTTGCAAGTAGCAAACTTGCTGTAGCAAGTTCTCTCAGACTCTCAATCTCAAAAAATGGATTCCTAAAGGCGGTCAGACATAAAGGTGAATTTGAACAAAGTACAAGAAGTAACCACTTAGTATTTCCAGAACTTCTGTTTTTCAGCTATACAAAGTCAAAAATTAGAATTTAATTCTCCAATCCTTAAGATTCATCCAGTCTATGATGTTGTACCTTAATGTATTTTTGTATGCAAAGGTGAGTATTTATCATCAAGGGAACTAGAGATCAGCACAAGAGTTTTTAGAAGACTGATAAATCAGATAAATTTCAAATTTCAAAGGAATTTTTGCTATTTACATTGATTAGATTACTTTGTGCTAATGGTTAATCACTATCTCACTAAAACTTTTGGTCTTTTACACTTAGTCTGCTAAATAGCTCTGACTGTGCATTTCCATGGAAAGGATGCTGTGCAGTGCTGATGGCCACAGCCCTTGATGGCTCCTGGTCTCCCAGGTGCAGGATGAAGAGCTCTTTGATGAATTAACTCAAAACATAAGCAGACACTTTCCCAAATTTCCTTTGCTTTTCCATGTGGTTTTATACCGTTCTACCCTCTCCCAGTGTGAGGAGATGAAGCATCTCATCTGCTCTCAAGGCTCTCTTTCTCATTTTGGGTTTTTCAAGGCATGATTTTGTTTAATGGACAGGGTGTCCTTCCTCTTTGCTATCTCTTGTGCTTATTTCTTCTTCCTTGTTTTGCCACCTCTGATCCTTCTGTGATACCTGTTTCCATGTTTCCCCATGTCTCAATTTTTAAGGCTCTTCACATACACCTTTAAATTGTGTTTACTCAGGAAATAAAGGGCATCTTTCTCTTCCAATATACTCCTACAGAAAAAAACTTGCCATTCAGTGGAGAAAGTTTGTTATTTTTTCCTCATACTTTCCCTTATGCTAAAAGAAGCTATGATAAGAGTAGAAATTTAGGGATTAATTTTTCCTGAAAAGTACAGTTATTCTGTGATGGCTAAAAATTATTGAGGCATGTGAATGGAGAAGCTGCAGGACTGCTACTTTGAAAGAGAGTTGTGTTGTTTTTTTTAACTGATATCCCTTTTAGTTTGTTTTCTCTTACTGTGTCTATCACTGGTCCCTAACTTTCTGTTGAACTTACCCTTGAGAAAACTGCCTTGCCCTTATAGTCTGTGTAACAAGGTGTTAGTCTATAATTTCTCATAATGTCCCAGTAACAATAATAAGTGAAATAAGAAATTTGTATATGAAACAAGTTACATTGTTAGAACAGAATAGAAGCAAAAATAGAAATAACAGAACTAAAAATAGATCAGGATGTCTTATAAGTGCATATCATCTCTACTGACAAAGCAAACAAAATTTAAAAATTTCAGGTATAAATTAGTCTTTACTCATCACTTTAGAATGAGGCTGTTACAGCCCTTCCAGCAACCTGGGGAAATTTGGGAATAGATGGTTACACCTGCCACTGTGCTCAGACCCAGAAGTGCAAGTTCTTTTTCCCAGGTAAACAGGGAATGCACAGAAATATAAAGCGGTGAAATCTGGTTTTATTTACTATTTTATAAAATAACTTGTTTGTTGAAAGTCTGTTTTCTGCTGTGTGCAGAAGATACTGACAAAAAGAAAAAAAAAAACAGGAAACTAATAGAGCATGCAGTGAAAGCTTTCTTTCAACTTAGCCAAGCTTATTGAATTTTATGAATGAAGCCTCCACAGTTGTTTTTTGTCCTTTTTTTCTTTTGGTTTCTGTGCCTGCAGCAGGGTTAGCAGGTGGGATGTCCTGAATGGATGCTGTGAAACAAGGGGCTCTTCTGAATTTCTCTTTTTCTTTATCTTTTTTGTTTACCAAGCCCCGTGTTACTTTGTGCTTGTGTTCCAAAAGTGAATGAGACTACTATTACTCTTAAAATTAAGGACAATAGTGTTGGCAAGGATAAAAACTGCCATTACAAATCTGTCTTACTCTGTTCTGACTACATTTTATCTAAAACTTAATCTATACTTCATTTGGTGATTATTTTTTAAAATTAAGAACTAGTGTATATATAACAGAGTATTAGGGGTTTAGTGTATGACTTGCAATGCAACAGATGGAGATGAACTTTATTTAAAATTCTGTTTAAATTTTATTATATGTTTTTATTAACATCACCTCCAAAACCTTGTTAGTAAAATTTTAAATCTGGAAGGTGGGTACAGTGAAAAGAGCAGTAATACTTCAGCCTGTGTCAGGGTAATCTGAAAGAAATTAGGCTAACATTAGATATTAGGAAAAATTCTTTATTGTGAGGGTGCTGGAACACTGGCACAGGCTGCCCAGAGAAGCTGTGGCTGCCCCATCCCTGGAAATGTCCAAGGCCAGGTTGGATGGAGCTTGGAGCAACCTGGGACAGTGGAAAGTGTCCCTGGAAGGACAACTGGGACTAGAGGATCCTGAATGTCCTTTCCAACCCAAACCATTCCATGTTTCTGTGATTATGTGCTTGCAGAGTAATTCCATGAGTCTGTCCCCCGGTGTAATCCTGCATCCCAGCTACAGCTACTGCTGTTCCTTCTCACTGATTCTCCATTCATTACATTGAGTTACTTGAAATTTCAGATATTCACCATCTCCTGGCTCAGGGCAGAACTTAAGAAATCATTGAATAAATAATTGTTCTTATTTTGAGGAAAACAGTGACTTTCACACAAAAAAATGAAGGCCTTGTAGATCAAATGGGGCATGAAGGAAAGAAACTGCTGATAAAGGTGTTTAAAATGGGAAAAAAACTTTGATAAAATAGCAGCTGTAGCATTTTGATATCTACCACTTTTTTATAGGCCATATTTTTTTCTAAATTGCCTTTCTCTGAAGTCTCTCTTTTTAGATCCTGCTCAGTATGACTTTGACAGGGTCAGACTTTCAGACAGCTCCACAGTGATCTCCATTAGGAGTTGGATAGCACAAATCCAGGATTCAGGAAAGAGAATGAACTAATGTGATCTCACCTCTAGTACAGCACAGGATACCAAAAAGAATGGTAGTGATGACATTCCTAGCTAAAAATTAAATAGTGCCTGGTCTTAATATTCTAACCAGAACTGTCTCTCAAGTGGTTTTAACCTGTGATAGATAACAAACACATTCCAAAGAAGTTCCTGGGCCTTCCTCAGAGCTGGTAAAAACTCATCCTGGTTTTAAATCTCCCAATTTTGATCTGGTTAAGTAATTCCTTTACAGATACCACCTCCCACCTCATTTAGGTACAGACTTCAGTATTTATTTTTTGCCTTTTTTTTCCCCCCTAATGTTTTGTATCTTCTTTTTCTAATCTGAATCCATCTGACACGACAGCCTTTCTCTTTTCATGGAAAAGTGTAAATTTTAAGAGTCAGTAGGCTAAAGAAATATAAAAATAGCACAAATATCAATATTCTGCCATTTGTGATTCTTCAGCTTAAGAAGGGAGTCACCAGAGGGGTCTTTGCAGCTTGACCATTTTAACTTTAAAAATTAGGTGATTGGATGAAACACTATAATTTGCCCTGCTGGTAAAAGCCTTCCATTTTCAGGGAGAGGTTAATGAACAGTCTCTCAGATCTGTATTAAAAGGATATTATTCTCCCACATAAAATTATTTGTTCCAGTACAGTTTTTCAAAAGCAACATTTCTACTTAATGTGATGTTTGCAAGTGGAGTTAAAATAATATTAACTCTAGGTATTTGCTTTTTTGTCCCAGCTATTTTCAAAGGTTTACTTTGTCACCTATTAGCTCTTGGAAGCAAATCTTGAATAGCCCAAAGTTGTAAAAAGTCTAGAAATAACATGAAATAAATTATTAGCAAACAGAGCCAAGGAGTTTTGACCTCTCAAAGCACTTTACCAAGGAAGTTGCTATAACTTTGATTTTTCTGTCATTTTACTGCTGTACTAGATCTGTATCACCTCTTGTTTCTTTAAGCAAGCTGATCAGTCAAATGGGTGATTGCAGGTGGAATAGAATGTTTAATTCAAGCATGAATGTCATGCCTGGGCAAAAAAGAGAAAGCATACTGGAAATTTAAAATAACTCCTTTGAAAATTGTGGCTATTACACAAGAAAATTTTCTGTCAATATTCAGCAAAATTCTTACTTCCACCTTCATGACAATCCCTGTGTGTAGACAAATATTATAAATAGATATCAACAGCAAGGTAAAGGGAGGTGTAGGCATGCTTGGATCCCATCTCATTGCAATGTAACTGGTGGGTTTGTGATATGTTAAAGGTAAATGTGATCTAAAATGCAATATTGGGAAATTATGAGCTTAAGTCCTTAGATATTGGTTGGGATATAAGTTGGCATCTCAAGCTAATTAAGTTTTCATCAGTCATGTTGGCAACACTCTCTTAAGAAAAAAAATATCTTTAATGGCTTAGAGAGCTAGAGAGAGACTAAATTTATCTACAAAAGAGAACATTAAACTATGCAGAATTTTGCATTTAGTTGTGGAAAGGGGGAGGGGGGAATGGATCAATAGCATAGTACAATTTTCCAGTTCCTTTTAGCCTATTTTTTCCATAGCTTGTACTTGACCTGCATTTCTGTAAAGAATAATTTTACAGAGAAGAGCACTGTCAGAGCCTGAGGTGATGTGACTCAAGATTGACTGCAGATCATGTAACAATGGAGCTTTATCATGCCAAGTTCATTGAGGCTGAATACAGATCTACTGCATTTTAAACACATGAATATGAGCATTATTAACTCCAGCCATGAACTTTGCTCTGAAAAAAACTCAACAATCAGCATCAGCTGAAATCTCCTCACCAGCAGAAAGATTCATTAGAATAACGAATCTGAACATAGAGATCACAATTAAGAAGATTCAATTCCAAGGAAAAAAAAGACAGTCAACTAATAATATTACTGTTTTATCAAAATAACTCACAGGAGAACAAAGAATTTCTTTTGATTTGATTTTAAAAAAGAAATTTTTTTACATCATTATGTTTAGCTGATACTTACCAAATTTTTATCTAAGTCCTTATTGCATCTAAATTTTTTTTATGCATGTAATTAAACCTACTTGAAAGTCTAAAAAAATCTCAGGAAGGTGTACAATAGAAGGAATTGCAAATAACATTAGGAAAATATTATGTAAAATCACTATTTTATATATTTTAGTAAAATTTGATGCCAGTATTCTATTGTAATTCTCTAGCCCTCCTACCTAATTGCCACTGTCTCCTATTTTTGCTAAAGATTATTTCCTCACATACACATATTAGAAAAGCATTTCAGCCTCAGCAAGAATATTAGAATCTACACATATATATACACATAATATATACACGCACAGGAAAATATATTAAAAATCTCCCATATGTGACTATGTCACAGAAACCAGGCTGAATATATTTGAAAAAAAAAAATTAATGTTCTGGTTAGCAGGATCTAACTGATAAAGTGTCATGCTAACTAGTTTTCTTACCCTAGGAATTATTTACAATTTAAAAAACAATTTCTTCTAGAACCAGCATCAAGTCTATCAGATATATGCCCATTCTAAAAAGACTTGGAGTAACTTTTGTATTTCTGTACTTTTTCTGTGTTTTTACTGTGATTAATTGTTATTTTGCATTCCAGATTAGTATTATACAAGAAAGGTCAATTTTTTGTAAAGCTTGAGAAAAGTTGTGGTTAGCAAAAGCAGTATAAATTATTGGTTTGGACAAACTGGCAATGTGCAGTAAAAAAAAAGAAAAAAAAAGAAAAAAAAAAGTCTTCATCATATTCTCCATCCTCCTCTGTGTTTCTTGGATTTACAGAACTTGGTACAGTGATTACTCAGTTCTGTGCTGGGGTCCCAGCACATCCCAGGTAGTCACAATAAATCACAATTAGTGATATTGAAGGTTTGCTGTGAATGCTTATTTAGCCATTAAGCTATACTTAATATTGCCTAATTTGTTTTAGTTTAGAAGAAGCTGGTTTAACTTTTCAACTTTTTTGTATTTTGTGGTCTGGTGGAAGCTATAGCAGAGATTATTCACTATTCAGAGAGGTGTGATTGCCCAATACTACATGATAAAGCCCCTGTGTCAAACTGTAAAATGTCTCACAGTCCATTGATTCCATCAATCAAAACCTGAGGCTTGTGGAAAAAAAACCCAAAACAACAAAAACCACAAAACAACCGAAAATGGCAGAAATCCATGTGATGGATGACAATAATGGTCAGGGTGGTCTAGCAGGCATGGATGATGCCATTCTGGCTTAAACTGGAAAAGAGATGTGTGTGCACATTTAAAAAATGATTTTATGGAGATGATTTACAATAAATCTTCACAACAGAGCTGTGTTAAGATAGCCAAGTGCCAAGTCTTCAACCAGAAAAGGGTTAAAATAGTGTTCCTAATGTCCATAATGAATGAAATGGGAGTGAAGTGTACAAATAAATCAGAAAGAATCCTGTTCTTCTGTTGATTTCATTATTTTGTTTGTTTGTATTTTGGAGGGTTTGTTTGTTTGTTTGTTTCTTTCTTTTTAAGGAAGTTTGAAGCTGATCCTAAAGTACACCAATGTCCTAACAAAAGCAAAAGAATGCTGATAATTCTGTGCTGATTGAACTGCCTGTCACTGAATTTGGCTTTGACAGAAAAGTCAGTGTGCTTAATTGTCAGATTTATGCCATCTGAAATAGCAAAACTAATAGAAGTAGAAACTTAGAAATAAACAAACTTGTTTCTATTTTATACTCTTATTTCTCTTGTAGTTTCTCATTCAAAGACCAATAGTTATCAATCACATAAGCCAAAGAATTCTGTAAGGCAGAATCAAAACTGGGGGCAATTAATTTCTAATAAACATTTGTTAGATGTATTCAAAAAGCTCCTATATATGTTATGTGAGACATAGACTTATGTAGTTCTAACAAATAACTGTTTCTCAAATTTTTTTGTTATTCTCTTAATAGATGAAAAAACTCAGCTGGGTCAAAAAAAAGGGCCCACATCTACATATGTCTGCATACTTATATTTGTGTGAATATATGAATATATGTCTACTTAGACACAGAAAACTATTGGTAGATTGAAATACATATTTACAAAAAAGGGAGTTTATTAAGGGGACTGTTATTTCAATTTTTGATTAGGCTTTTTTCTTTTCCTTATTGGGAATTTATTTCTAAGTCTGCAGTCTTCCTTTTTTTTTTTTTTTTTAATTGATTGAAAAAGTATCTTTAAACTGTTTGGCTGGATTCCTCAGGCTAACTGTGTATGTATTTCTATTGTAGTTAAATACAGAAACAGTTCTTCAAATGGCTGATATGAGTCAAAACAAGCATGATATTGCTGATGACCACTGAATTCTTGATTAAGCTCTAATTTAGTCACCATGGTTGAGCTTATCTTACCCCTTAACTCACTGCACTTTCCACCTTCTTTCACCACCTCACATTGTCAGAGGCGGACAATTCCCTTCAGTTGTGTTCTCTGCAATCACAATAATTTTCTGAATATTTCTTCATCTTGGTTTGCCCAGAAATTCCCAAGAGGAAACTAGAGCAATAATTGTGCTGTCAGGCAATTGTCTTGCACCATCCATTCCCTGGTTTTAAAGAAGTGGTTCTCACACTGGTCAGATATTTGGGGGAACAATCTGGCCTGGATGAATGTGAAGCCTAAGCATCCTCATGGAATAAGTTTAGTGAACTTTTCAGCTAACACTAAAAAAAAAATATTCTCTTACAACAATAATAACTCAATTCAATTAAATGATTCAAGCAACTTCTGACAGCTCTAGAGCAGGTCCAAAAAGAAGACCTTTAGAAGTCAAATCTAAATTAAAAGGCATCGAGTTAATTTGAGAGATGTCTAAATGCACTTTGACTAACCTTATGGGTATTTTAATTTATCTGAGCTTTTGTTCTTTATCTGTGGAGACTGCAAGGCTTTTGGGCAGGAGTGCTGTTACAAAGATATATAGATCCCTACAGTGGGGACAATCAATTTCTAGGTCACCTTTTGTGGATGATTGTACTAGGAATAACAATTTTAATTCAATAAAAGAGCTGAAATTGGCGGAGTAAGAGCCATGATAATAGAAGAAAACAGTTTAGCTTCAGATCTATGCAGGTTATCAATGATGCAGGCCAAGAATTAACCAGCCTCATACTCTTCACAAATCAGCAGAGATAAGATATATTTTCTCTATAATAATTAACAAACCACTTGCCATTGTCATCTCCATATTTAAATGCCCCAAGCACACAATATCTACTTTTGATTAAGCAGATATTCCTGTTTTGAATCCAGAATAATAATTATACGGCATTTCCCTTTGTTATGAAAGACAGCAATCAAACATATTATGAAATGGATTAACCTGAAATTTTATTTCTAAAAATGAATAAAGTGTCTTCTAAAGTTTAAAACTCTTAACTCTAAGATTCTCTTCGTCATATAAATAACCTAAAGGATAAAGACAATAAACAGGAGCAGAGAATATTTTCTGGTTGTTCCTTTAAGCAAAGCCTCTAGGAGCAGTATCAGGATAGTTTAAAAATTCAAATGTTGAATTTCAGGAAAAAGCTAAGATGGCCACTACCTAACATCTCATATTGGAGTGTTTAAGAATGCAAAAGTAAACTGGAAAGACTTTTTGCTTTGCAAATCACTGCCAAAAACATTCTTTAAAACAATCTGGAATGGATTCAGGGCCATAATCAAAAGGCCTAAATATGGGCATCTGGTGATGTTTGAGATGCCCTGGAATATCAGAGGCATCCTCTTGGGAGTGGTACTACACTGGATCAACAAGAGACATAAGGCCTTAAGCAGAGAGAAATATAGAAAGAAGAAATGCTCCATGGATCTTGCATTCCACCATATAGCTGCATTTGGAAAGCTGAATCCTTTTTTAATATAACAACAGCAAAGTTGCAACAAAGATATCATAAATCTCATTTACCCCATTTAGCATCTGGCAATTCTGTTTCATGTCAGGAAAGAAAAAGGGCACTTCTAAGGGTAGAGTTTCTCTGACTTCCCATGATAACATCTTTTTTAGTCTCAAATCTAGATGCCTTTACTACAAATATTTATATTGTATCTCTTGAATTATGATCTGTGACATTTACAGCTGGTGTCTTGTGTGTTGGAAAAGGTTCAGAGAAGATCCTGAAAAATGACACAAATGTGTAATACAAGTCAGAAGGTTCTCATCCCAAGCAATCATTAAAAATAGGCCAGAAAATTGCCAAAAAGATATTATCCACCTGATTTAATGGAGACATCTGCAGAGAAAACATGAACAGATGAAGGCAATAAGTCTAAACAACCTTTATGGTTGATGCAGTGTTGGTCAACACTGTCAATGCAGTCAAGGATGAGATTTGTTCCATTTGAAAATCTGGGGTCTCAGTCATTATAGGAATTGCATCATGAATCCTTTTGAATCTGTCAGCATGAACTTTTTGGACCATAGAGGGAGACCAGGGCATCTGTGCCATGTCCAGGTGTGTGTTGACACAGGATGTTCTCGGGCCACGTGAGGAGAGCAGCTCTGGTTCCCAAAGCCTCACGGTTGTGTTTGGAGTGAACACACGTTTTTAAACTGGTCTTTACTACTTACTTCATCAAAGCACCCCTTAACCAGGATGCAGCTTTTCTTTCCAATGAAAACATCATTTCAGTGATTTACTTTGTTCTGTTTGATGGCTTTTATTAGTTAGAAAGGGCAGGGGAAAATACAACACAAATTTTTCTACTGACACAACAAAATATGAGGTGCATTACATGGGGATCAGTGAAGGTATAATTATATCTGTACTGAACAAGCATTATTGTTCTTCAGCTTCCATTGTTTTCTTTCACAGAATAAAAATGTGCTGATCAATTATTAATAATATTTATTCATGGTTATTGTTACAAATATCCTACTTTTCATTTAAAATGAAAGTTCTCATAAAAAATACAGAATATTACATAGTCAAAAGTGGTAGAAGTTTTCTTTCTAATTTAACAGTAGAAATTATGTTTTAAGAAGAAAAAATTCATCTGCTATGCTATCTGCTAGGAAAAAAGATCCTAGCAGTTTCAGGTATAAATGACGAAAACCTAAATATTTTCTTCTCTTGACATTGCTCTGAAAACTATTTTGTGCAAAATGAATTTTTTCAAGGATATAAAATGTTTTATGGTAATCTAACATACTGTCCTTGTATCACAGTTTCTTGAGTATTTTGTTTCTGGGCTTCAAATGGGGATTTTTGAGAGACAGAATAACACATTGTCTACCACTCTTTGAGAAATAAATATTTTGACAACCAGCCTCATGAACTCAATTTTAATTTCATTTAATATTTTGTCTATGTCTTATTTTATACCTTACATCCTATACCTTTCAATAAAGGTATAAATTCTTAGATTTTGATTATTTGATTATGCAAGTAGTAGAGTACATGTTAAATACTCTAAAGTGACGCCATAAAACATATTCTGCTGAAGTTTGCAAATTAAAATTCTAACTAAGGGTCTTCATATTGAAATTCAGAGATGAAATTCTAAGCTTTCTAAACTTTGAGTTCAATCAGTTGCCACCTGACTCAGCTGTAAATGGATACCCTATCTGTCAGGCTGAGCAGCCAGTGAATGTCACACTGCTCCTATGAATGCCACCAGAATTTATGAGCCATTCTCATGCTTGCCAACATACTGCCTAACTCAGAATCGCAATTTGAGCTTATGAATTGTATTTTTTTGGTTGTTGTTCAACAACATGCATGTACCAGGGCCATTGAGTACTACTCTTGGAGGTAAATAACGTTTTCTCTTGGATAAGATGATATTGTCAAAACTTTTTGATTTAATGCATAGGGGTATTACTTGTAGAAGACTTTCAAGAAACATGATTAAATATCTGCGCTGAACAATGCAATACAAACTGTCACTGTGACTCAGATAAGAATGAAACTAAAATGTCAGTAGCTTTCCATTAGGCTGGACCAGAAGACAAATCCTCAGACCACCAGATATTCCCCAGAGCCTCAGAAGAACAGGGCAATCAAAGACAAGTTCTGTCAGGAGTACCAAATAACAGATGTTTGATCAGTTTGTCACTTGACTTTGTGTTATAGCACGGTGTAACTACAAACAAAGCCTGTACAGACAAGTTCAATGATATTTTTATTTCAGACAGACTGAATTGGCAGAGGCTGCAGACACGATACAGCAATGGCAGAACACACTGTGGTCACAACAAATGGTTACCCAGGTGCTGTCATCTGTTGGATGTCCTGACAGGTCACTCTTTAACACAAGAGTTCTGAAGAAAATGACACAGTGATGACCTGTGTCATTTCCATACTTGTCACCAAAGTGAAACCTTACAATGAGATTTTATCTTCTAATTTATATATTTTTTTAAACCAGAATTTGTCTTCCCTTCTTTTAGAAGCAGATATGTGTGCAGATCTGGTGTCATCATGAGTAGTATTTGGGTCACCTTTTAAAGCAGAAGTGAACACTTGAATTTTTCTGTGAATTGTCAGCACTTCCTACTCCCACTGAAATGCCCATCACGTGTCAGGAGGAAACACACTGTGACATTTCTGTAACACTTGGTAAATTCTTTGTGCGTAAATTAGTTACACCCAGTAAACTAAAACAGTGATCCACATGTCAAACACTCCAAGCTGAAATATTTTCAGTGTTCTGAGTTAAAAAATATTAAAGAAAGCAAATGACCTTTCAGAAGGCACATCGTCAAATTAGTCTTTAATTTTGAGAAGGGCATTTTAGTTTCCTTTATGTAAAGCACCCCAAATATTTACCTACTTGGAATCACCTTTGAAAACTACACCCAGATCGAAACTCCCTCAAAGACCCATTTTTATGTACATGTATTGATAAATAAAATTAGCAGAAAAGCAAGAAGAAAGAAAACGAAGTTACTGCAGTGATGTTTACAGATGTCTGCCTCAAAACAAATGTGTTCTTGCACCAAATGCAAGCCAAAACATGTGAAATACTTATGAATATGTATGATAAAAATCATAGAGGAATTCCTTTACAAACAGATTTTTCAATTTCTCTTAAATATCTTTCATATAATTTTTGTGAAGGACTACTTTCAGGATCATTTATAGACTGAATAAAAATATATAACATTCAAGAATGTAACCTAATAAGCGTTTTGATGAGTGTCTGTTGAATATTAAGAATAATAGTGTCAAAAATTTTAGGGATATCAAAAACTTGTTTTCTTTTGCCTTTCATCTGACATACTTTAAAAAAAAAGTCATAGAAAAAAGAAAAAGTGATTTTGTGCTTAAGTTACACACAGAATGTTGCAGAAACAAGGCTTTGTCCTTGAATCACATTATGCAGTTCAGGAATTAAAACATCAATCTCTCATAACTCATAAACATGCCATGAAAGCAAATAGAGACTCTTCCATCTTTGTGCTCTGAAGCCACCCAAGAGCCTCTGAGCCACAAAAATTCCATCATAAAAAAACCTCTGACCCACAGAAATAACATCAAGAGCATCCATCTATGTTAGTTATATGTGAGAAATGTTTCTTTCATTAAAACAAAAATTTTAAAAAAGAAAAGACAAAAAAAAAATAGTTCTAGTAGTGATATAAGCTACTGGATTTTTAACCTGGAAAATACATGCGTCATTTCCAGTCCTTCACCTGCAAGAGTACAAATCAAAAATCTGTTTTGTGATCCTTGACACAGAAAATCCAGAAATCTTAGTGGCTATTTCCAGGAAAAGAATACAAAACAAAGCCCAGGATTCAGAACAGCTTATCCCAATTTATATAGAGCTGGTTACAGTTCTTCAGGCTTTGGAGAGTATTTTGTGAATGAAGGCAGAGACAGAGCATGACTTGCCCTGCAGCCTGCACAGGAAGCACCAGGAAAGACATTCCACTGTCTTCTCACTAAGGGAAGGAGGGATGACACAACACAGCAAATGGAGATATCACCATTTCCAAGGAAATATTCCTGTGAGAGGTGTGGAAGAGACAGGCAACACAACAGTGTGTACCACAGGCACCTTCGAAACAGCTCTGTGAACATTGAGCTTATTTAGGAAAGGACTCAAACTGGATATAAGGCAAATCTAGCCATCAAATAGGTTGAGGGAAGGATATGTCAGCTTTCTTGGAGGGATTCATCTGCAAAGAGCAGAGGTTGGATGGTCCTCATGAGCTATGCAGGCTGCACTGGTCCTGTCCATGGTCTCACTGAAGATACTCAGAAGGATAACACTCCTTCTGTGAAAGATTCTTCCTAAAACAGCCAGAAATAGTTTGTCACAATAGCAAACCAAGTTTGTAGCTTGTTCTATGTCAAGCAAAAAACACAGCTTGTTACCTTCGTTTTCCTTACCATCTCCCAGGTCAGGGCTCCCAAAGGAATGCAGCAGACCTGGATCCCATCTTGTCCGAACTGGTTGATAGCCATTAACCCAAAGCCCATCAAAAGCTGTGAGTGTTTCCTTTGGTTTCCTTACCTCTGGAATGTTCCTAAGGTTTATTATTTCAGTATGTATTCACACTTCTCTTATTTCCCTGTCTCCTGTCCCTGACCATTATTCCACTAGAAAAGCTATCTAGAGGGAAAAAAGCCTTTTCATGTCAGTACAAAACTCAGACCCATAAAACTGGGATATCTCTGTCTCCTCAGACATGTTTATAAAATATAGAGATTATTGAGTTTACTTATGCAACTTCAAGGAAGAACAACCTAAGTAAATGAATAACAACCAACTTGTATTTTGAATATAAAAGGCAATTTTTATTATACAGCTTTTGAATGTGAATTATACATTATGAGATGAGTTAAACTAACATCTCTGGGAAGAAAAGATTGATATTTGTCTCTAATATATATAGTTAGTGATTGATTGGCATAGGCACTTGATTTCTCTTTACTTTTCATTTTCTTATCCCTTTTGATTCCTATTATTCTGCCATCAGTGAAACTGTGGCTAGAAAACTAGACAGGTAGAGGCAAAAACAAAGTTCATTTAACATCTGGCTTTGGAAATAAATGTTAATAATGCCAATTTAAACTGCTACACTTACTGCTTAGCATTTAAGTGACAACACAAAGACAGGCTTACACTGTGAAAGAATCTATATGAAAAATGACACGTCTTTAAGCCACTTCTCACACACCAGTAAATCCCCTTTCAGCTCATGAAAAACCCACACTGTTACAAGCTTGCAGACAAAAAGTCCTTTTATGTATTTTTGCTGCTTTGAGTTTTATATTGTGGGAGAGGACAAACTCAAATCTTAATTGTCTTTTCCCTTCAGACAATTTTCCTGAAAGCTGCCAATAATTTCTCAATTTAAAGCCTTGTCAACATTAATTCCTAATTGCCTCTCAGAAATGCTTTATTTCTAATAGACTCTTTCAGGGCTTAGATTCCTACTACTACTAATAAAAAAATATCAGGACTAATGTTAAAAATAGAAGAAAATTAACTGTGTGCTAAATGACATGGAGAGTTTTTCGTGTAGCCTGTACCCTGCAGAAAGGGTCTCATTTATTTTTTGGAGGACATACACACTTCTGTAATGTAAACAACCAGTATTACCCTTTTGAAAAATGTGTATTTCCATCATTACTGTGTTTGCAAGAAAAACATTTTTGAAACAAAAAACCAACCTATCCCCAAACTCTGTTTTCAAAAGAATCAAATAGCCCGTTATTAGAAGCAATTTTTGCAGGTATTGAGACAACACGGTGACAGAAAATTAAAGGTAATAGGCACTCTTTCTAAATCAATATTCGAGAATTTTTTTCAGTACAGAGTCCCACAGCTTTCAGGGAAGAAAAAAAAATCACCTGTTTTGAGCTGCAAAAATAATAAATTGAAGCAGGAGGTCTGACCAGTAAGCACAGAGCTGTTAGTAGGGGGTGACAACTGCACTTTAATGCAGACATTGATTCAAATGATAGCTTTACCTTGGAACTGCAGATTGCACCCCAATAATTTATCTCAGACAGGGCATGAAACTCTGCAATGGCCCTTGATAGTCTAAAAGGAGGTAGTGCAGCTTCTTGAAAAACTGCTGATCAAAGGTGCCATTTTCATGGATTCATATGGGCATGCATAAAGACAAAGATGGTTACCAGAGCAAAGTGATGAGAAATGAACAGGTGAAACAGAGTTTATAAGTGCAAATATAACTCTGGCCCTTTCTTGTCAAAAATAAATTGTTTTTCTATGAAATGCTGAACACCAACAGAAACTGAAATTGCATGATAATTGGATATCCAGTATAGAGATGTTACAAAGTTCTCGCATGTTTTTCATGCATAGGAGAGGCAGAAAGATGATCCAGCCCACACTGGAACACTTCTTTTACCAGTGCACATTTCTAGAATATATTATTCTCTATCCAGATTTTTTAAAACAATGTAAATTGATTGAGATCAATTACAGACGGTGTCAATAATGGATAAAGATGTAAATATGGCTTATTGAAGAATAATCAGAATCCTGATGGCTTTTGAAATACTGATTAATTCATATGGGAAATACAAGGATAAGGTAATTCAAATTATCTGAGCTATAAAACAAAAGTGTATTTGATGAGAGAGGTCTGGGTGAAGTGCAGCAGCCTGGAACTGGAGCACAGGCATTTAAACACTGCCTGGGATTACCAGAGTTCCAAGATAGCCAGCTTAGAAAGGCAAATCTAGCAAATGCCTATAAAAATAGTTTAGAACTTAGTCCAATCTCCGGGAGGAGAGGAAGTTTGTACACCAAAAAATATATTCAAACAAGTGAGAAGGTCAAAAACAGCAAGATACTTTGCCCAGTTTTTTCATTTACCGATTCCTAACTTTATTTCAAATGCATTTACCAGACTGTGCATTTGATAAAAGGTCTTTTAAAGAAATAGTTTTGCAACACAATGTCAATCAGATTACAAACTCTTCCAAATTGCCATTCATATTACAATAATTAGTTACTGGTTTAAATGCATTTTAATGAGCCCAAATAACAGGTCAAGCGATGGTGCTGGAGGTTAAGCCTGTGTTTTGCAGGATAACAACTGAAATATTCATCTTTGTCAGATAGATATGGCTTATTAGCTGATCCCTGATAAATGACCATCTCTTTGAAGTAAATTGTTTAGTCTCCTAAAAGACATATGGAATTCTGCCCCTTGGAAAGTATGGGACACCTGTAAAATATCTAACACCTAAAACACCTTTTCCTTGTATGAATTCAATAGAGACAACGTGGATGTTAACTTTAATGAGATTTTTTTAAAACTCCAAAGCTCCAAATACATAACTGCATGTAATACATCTATCTGAAGTGCTAATTAATTAGGAAGTTTTTTAATTCCTGAAATCAGCATGTTAAACAACAATAGATACATTGTTAAAGGCAAAAAAATCTGGGAAAAAAATTAAGTATTATGAGAATGTAGGTGCCCAAGACTAATATAAACTTTAAAAGTACTTTAGGTCTTTGTTTTTTAAGCATTTATTTTGTGGAAATCACTTTGGTTTCCTTTTTTCTTTTTATTTTTTTTCCTTTCACTGGAAAATTCAGCTTTTGCTAGACATTTAAACTCATAGTATAATTTAAATGGGTGTATAATCTCATAGAAGTTTATAATGTTCTTGGGGCTTTTATTATTTTTTTTTCCACTAGGGTGGCAAAGTCTTAGAGGGTTTGTATTCCCTATTTTTTCATTTCTTTGGTCATACCTACTTCTGCTTCAATAGAAACAATGTGTGATTGTTTAATCTATAATTAATTATATTGTCTAGTCTATAATCAATTATATTTCAGTGTCTAAACATGACAAGATTTTCTAAGCTTACCCTACAGCAAGCAAAAATCGAGTTACTATGTTCAATAGAGTCTGGAGAAGTATTCACCTGAGTAGATGTAACACTTCAGTTCTCTTCAGAATTTGTTTTTGATTTGGGAGTGGGTACAATTGTCTAGTAGTAAGGCTTCCCATAACTTCTGAGAACCCTGGAACACCCTACCTGGCCTTTGGGTCCTAATCCATAGAAGAATAGGATCATAGAATCATTAAAGTTGCTCCGAGATCATTAGGTCCAACCTTTAACCAAACAACACCTTGTAAACCAAACCATAGCACTGAGTGTGCACAATCCATGAGTATTTATCCCTCCTTTCAAAATTCCTATTTGGAAGTTTAAATTTGTAACCAAAAGGTAAGCAGGGTTTAAAAAATATAATAAATTTGCCAGCTTGGACAACCATAACATTAGAGCTGTTCTATAATATAGGAAAAACAAAACTCCTACAAAACCTGGAGGAAAGAGCTAGGCTTAGTAAGAGTTTTTCGTATTTTTCAGAGTTGGTAAAAGATTTCACTAAGAACTTAGACTTGGTTTGAAAGGGGATTTCTGCACAGGGAATTATTATTTTTTTTTAGTTCCTCATCTATTAGAAAGGCTTATTAAATACCAAAACAGCAAATCAGTCAATCACAAGGCACATATTAGTAGGAAACCACATGTTATTAAAATAATTGGTAGTACATCACAAATTTCCTGATGTTACTTTTGATGCATTTGGCAACTGTAATGTCTTTTACTCTCTCCTTTATTTTTCCAATTAAAGCTGGTTTTCAGTTTGCAAAAAATTTACAAATTTTGGTTAAAAAACAAACAAACAAACAAACAAACAAAAACAAAAGAATACCAAATAGAATTTTTAGGAAGAAAAAAAAATGCAAACTATGTGCCATTTTCATCACTAATTTTAGAGTAAATAAAATAAAACACAAGCAGGTCTTTCTTTTCAGAAATTCTTTTTAAAGAGAATCCTGTGTTCTTTATTATTCCCTAAGTTTACACTTGATGCTGTTCCCTTATCTTGTACACTGAATTCTTGCAAATTATTTTGCTTGCATTTTTGCTTCTGTCTGTGCATATTTCTAGCCTCCTTTGCTTAGCTGCAGCTAATTAATTTTCCTGCTTCTATTGCTCTTGTTCTGGCTGTAGGTTTGTACTCAGACACATCCTGTGAGCACTGGAATCATCTCCATCCTCGTAGCGTTGTCATAGATACTCACAGAGCCATTTATTGTTGGAGCAATGCAGAGGAACAGTTGCCCACTGTTCTGCTCTTTCCTGTTTATCTTTTAATTCAGGAATCAATGGAATGGCTCACTCCCCTCCTGCCCATCACCTCTGCTCATGAGGGGAACATCTGTGCACTGCCAGATGTGGCCCAAAGGAGACAGGGCTCCTTCTATCCCTGCTCAGAGACCAGCCAGAGGAGTGGATCTGCCTTTTGCAAGGGCAGAGGGACAGTCACTCACATTACAACTGGTCCCAAAACCTGAAAATACTGAGTTTTAAGTTTTGAAATGTATGTCTTTTTCATTATCTACTGAGGGAGGGTAGAAACTGGAGACCTGGAGCTCTGCCAGTCTTTGTTGTCTCTGTTGAAACCATGCTGTCCTGCAGAAAGGACTTCAAAGTTCCTTTCTGTTTTGTTTTGTTTTGTTTTGTTTTGGGTTTTTTGTTGTTTTTTTTTTTTTTTTCCAAAACCAGCAAGAGGTTAATGGTTAAAACTTTCCTCTTCTACTTTAGGTGAAATTACCCCAGGTCCTAATCTTAGCTGCAAATGCAGAATCTCTTTTACTGATGCCTGTTACAAGTTTCTTTTGTCCATTTAGCCTGTATAATGTTTGGAGTGAGAGTGAACACATTTTGGAATTGATGCTGTTGTATAAATATATTGTAGTAGCAGTTATTGTTATTATAATAATTTTTGTTATTATTACTACTATTTTGTTTCTCTATAGGATCCAGTACAGTCTTGCCATGACATAAGTTAAAGCCATAGAAATTTAGGTCAACATTGGCAAAGATCCTTTACATCCCTCCACAAATGAATCTTGAATTTTATTTATGGATAAACTTCCAACAACCCCTCAATTACTGCAACTGGTAATATATCACGGCTGAATCAGAGGAGCAAAAATTTCCTTTGGTACTCTGTAGAAAGGAAAAAGAAATGCAAAAAATCTGTATGATAGGTAAGTGCAGGTTCATTGGACATAAAATTTAACATTGACTTTCATTATAGCGCAAGTTTTTACTCTTTATAGCTGAAAGTAATTTAATCCTACTTGAAGAGTGCCTTCACATTGAGAGAAGGATTTCTCACTAAAAAGATTTCTGCTTCACGGCAGACAGTGATTTCCTCTCAGATAAATTTCTAGCTTCCTTTGATCCAGCCAATCTTAGGACAGTTTTATATTAAAAAAAAAGCAGTAACTTTTATACATTTCAGTGTAGCATGTTCTGGTTTTAAGCTTTGTCTCATGCAAAGCCTGCAGCTTAAATGTTCAGGAAGAAAACTCCCTCTCAAGTTGCCAGGAACTCCATAACTGCCCTGAGAAAACAAGATTTTAATTTGTTTTCAAACTCCTGAAGGACTGCCTTTCATGTGCATTTGGAATAACTAACTTCTGTTTCTCTGTAAGCTGGGGTTGACTGGAGTCTTTAGATAAAATTGTTCTGCCCAACTTCTGAGGTATCCTGTATCAATGGAACACCATCCTCCAGGAAGAGCTGCTGCAGAAAAGGTTCTCACTATGGAGACACTCTAAAGTGTCTATATATAGTTATAAAAGCTTGCTGCAAATGAATAGTGCTATAGAAATGTGAAATATAAATAATCATCATAATTAATGGGCTGTGTTCTTGCTGCAGCTCTCAGTTTAAAACCATGTCTCGTTATTTCTCCATCCTGCATTTTACTCTGTTATTTCTTAACTGCTCTGGTATAGTTATCTGAGTCTGACTGTTCAGGATTGAAACATTTTCTCACCAAATATATGAAAAGGAAAAGATTAAAACGTTTTGATTAAATCCAATATATATATTTTTTTTTAAAAAGTCATTTGCTTTGTGTGAACTGTTCCTTAGCCATTTTCAAAACCCTTTTTATATAGAGTACAGGATTTCCCCCTTCATCCCTTTTAGAGATAGGGAAACTGAGGTAGACTAGAGGGAGTATCTGCAGTTTTCTAGAGGCAGTACAGATTTGGAAAATAGGACAAAAAGGGTCCAGTGTCCAGAGTTTTAGAACTTGCAGCAGTTATTAAACTGTATAGAAGCTTTTGAATATTATGGATAACTTGAACATTAGTTCTTCCAATCCTGCTTATCTGCCTGAGCATGGATGAGAGCAGCCATGAGCAGTTTAATTCTCCAGAGCTGGAATTCATGGCACTGATGCTGGATTGAGCTCCAGAACTTGAACATACACTCATCACCCCAATCTGCACCCTTGGTGCTCAGAGGTAAGAAGGTGCCCACACCAGAGTTCAGTACTCAGAATGCACAATTTCACTGCACCTTATGGACTATACATTCTAGTATATTAGAGAAGGCAACGTGAAACATTGTGATGTTTCCTTAAATCCATCTGGAAACATGACCAGTGACCCATGGGTATGCAAAAATGTAAAGTCTACTCTTCAATTCCATTCTGTTTTATTGGCAAAAGTACTCAATCTTCCTCATTGTAAATTCCATGTCTACAGAAGGAAAAAATAAGGCTTTAAGCCCAACCTGTTAGTGATGCTTCATGCCAACTAAATTTACCTCCTTATTTATTACTTTTTTTCTTGCACTGCTCTGCCCAAAACCATTCTCCCTTTTGCCATGATTGCTATAGCAACCATAAAAAAGAAGGAAGAATATTTCCATATTTGCATTCATGAAGAGGAGTAACTGGGCTGTCATTTGAGCCAGGTTCTCCCCAAACCAGATGTGTACTGGGGTCCAAGAACACGGGATGAATAGCAGAAAACCACTGTGAATTGACTGGGATATGACCCGGAGCTTTGGAATCATAAACACCTGGGAATTAGAAAACTCCTGTTGGAGTATTCATGTACTGATTTAACCAAGGCTCAGCAAGGTTTTTAGCTGAGAGTGAATGCAAAGCCCAGGGGATGGTAGAAGAGGAGGCAGAGGCAGCCCTGGAAAGTATCCAGGGGCTGGATGCAGCAGACCAGTGGTTACTGACAACCTTCCCAAAGGTACAATATTTGGAAGATGCAGATAGAAAATTGGAACTGAAAAACTTTTGGTACCTCAGTGACTTGCTTGTTATGCTTTAATTCTTAAATATATTCTCACATCTGGTGACTTGCTCCTTTCTTTCATATTTTTTCCTCTGCTAGATTTTAGACTTCAGATAATTGGTGCAAAATAACAACCTTGCTTTCTTGCTTTTCAAACATATTGGGTAAAATTAACATCCATATCTGCATGCAAGAAAAAAGAAAATATTTCCCAAGAAATTTTCACCCTAAAGAAGGGGAAAATCAAGGAAGTATCAATGATACTATGTGAAAACTTTAAAAAAACCCACAACTATTTTTTCTGTCCACTTTTAAACATTCATTTAGAAGGTGCTACCACAGTGACAGTGTTAGGAGACACTCTTCTATCTCTGGGGGAAGGTTCAAAAAGGAAAAGATGACATTTTGTAGCCTAAAATGTCTGAATTGCAATAATAAATAAAATAGGACAAAATACAAGGATGTGTCTTTAGGAGCTAATAAGGACTTCTGGTAGTGGCTGGGAATTCAGCATACAGATAAGGTGACAAGGATCTGGATGTACCTGTAAATCACAGGATAACTGTGAGTCAGCAAGGTAACTTATTCATGGAAAAGGCTGATGGGATCCGAAGTTGGCTCAGAAAAAACAATGCCAGTGGAGATCAAACATCATATTTATCAATCAACTCTGGTAAAACCTTGACAGAAATAGTAGGTACATTTTAGAAAATATTATTTAGAAATAGAATCAATAAACATAACCATCATGCAAAACTAAAGAAATTAGAAACAATAGCAATGATAGCAATTTACTTTTAAACAAGTAAGCTCAAAGGCATTTAAAAATATTTAAATAGTTTATATTGTTTAACATTTAAACAAAGAACTCAATAATATTAAAAACAAAATAAAGACAGAAGAGATTCTCATCCCAACAATGTAGACAATGAAATTGGACAGGAATCACTAACAAGAAATGAAAACTACAATATGATAAATGCTGGCATAGGAATATGCCACAGACCATAACATTGGCTCAGAATAAAAATAATGGAAACTTCTGGCTATTTGAGTGCTGAGGTTCTGAAATAAATTTAAAACAGGAAGGAAAGAGTAAAAAAATGCTTTGTGATGTATTAATCCTCTGTCAAATGTAATAAGATATTTGTGATGTATTAATCCTCTGTCAAATGTAATAAGATATTTGACCCTAAGCAGCCATACACTTTCAAGAGCAGTTGTATCCATGTCTGGGAAGGATGGGTCCATTGCTTGCCTATGAAAGAAAGAGTTGAGGTTCCCTGCATCTCTCATACTGGGAGTTGGGACAATTACTTTGTCAGATTGGTTGGATCAAATATATCATGAGTGGTGAGAAAACTTGGCACAAGAAGCTGAGATTCAGAGATTTCTAACCCCTTCTGAGTCCCTGAGATTTCTTCTCCCACTCCTTCAGTCCACCTGGGTAAGTACTGCTGTTTCCCATTTATTCACAGGTGGGGTTAACTTGTCATTTTCTGTCTGGAGATAATAGGGCTTAAAAATGAAAATCAAACAGGCAAACAAAGCAGGATTTTCTGAACCAAATTACTGCTTTCAACATAGTATAAACCAGTGATAATGAACTTTTAAACACAATAACAAGCCATGAGCTTCATTATCTGGAGAGAGAGGAAGAACATGTTGATATTTCAAGGTTTCTATGTCTCCGGAGAGAACTTTAGAGAGAGTTCAGCAAAAATCAAATCTCTCCTTGGGAAATGAGAAATTAGACAGATGAGCTACTTTGCACATAATGTTCATGGTCTTTTCCTTGATGGTTGCTGAGCCAAGGTAGAATTTTGAGTTGCTGGGGAGGGAAGTTCTATCCCAATTAATTATTGGCTCTTCACCTGATAGCATTGAACAGCCTCTTTTCTGAAAAGGACGTTCAAGGGGGTGTGTTCAGGCTGGTCCCAGCCATGTGTAACAGAATCCATGACTCCTCCTCACTCATGCTGCCCAGGACATGGTCACCTGCAGCCATTTACTGTCCCATCTAAAGCTCTTCAGTTCTGTGTCCCAGCAGTCACAGAAATCACAGGTATTTCAGTGATGTTGACTAAAAATAGCATGAGGACTGAAATTAATAGCTATATAGAGATAGTTATGGATACAGACACATTTCTAGATATAGGTATATCAGCATAAAGTTATTTTGGTATATCAGTATATAGGTACAGGTGATTTATCACACTAAAGTTGGAAGTTTCAGAGTCCCATCATGATGAGATCTGACAGGCAAAAGGATGACCTTAGAGTGGTGTGGTTATGCCATAAAAAAGACAAAACCACAAAGAAAAGCAATTTATCCAGGTGACAGACCTAGTGAGGGGCTGACTGGGAATAACACTATTTCTACAACTCCTTTCTCCTATTTTTCATTCTGAGTATCTGGTCCTCTTCCTTTTTTTTCTTTTTTTCCCCACTTTCTTTTTAGATTCCTAATCAAAGCAAAAAACAAACAATTAAATCTACATTTCAGATTTACAGAAGGAAAAATGGTCTTCTGAATAAACATAATTTAACTGCAACTTTTTTCCCTAGTTCTTAGGGCTCATGCTGAGGACTCACTACTTTTTGTGTCATAGTGTATATTAAATGCAGGAAATCAGTCTGAGATGTATTATTGGTTTAGGAGAATCCATGTACAATTACTTTTTAAAAATTACAACATACTTCAAACTGTAATAACTTTGCCTCTTTATAGAAATAGGGGTTATAATCTAGCCATTAAAATTCCATAACCAGCTGCTTCCAGCTATTCACATGTGTGAAATACTGCACAGCTTCCAATTTATTTTTTGGGGATTTTTTTTTATAAATTTGCCACTTTCAGGCTCCTACAGAGAGTAATTTCCTTGGAAAGTGTCTTCATCTAAATAATGTTTAAGTATGCCAGAAAGAATATCAACAAAGACAAATTGTACCACATCCCAACATAATCAAATGCTTATTTATTAATCTTTTGAAAACCTGATCAAGATGGAATGAGCTGAAGTTCTCTCAAAGAAAACTGGAAGAGAAAAATGAGGGGAAGCTCTTGTCTGACATGAGTTTAAAACATACAAGCAAGGCTGATCTGCATTGTTGCAGCCACACAAGATAATCTGAAAATAGAATTGGGCAAAAGGCTGTTGTGAGCACAGGATGATTGGTAGCATGTATGGTTGTGTAAAGGATCACCAATAAGAAGATTACTTCACAGTATATTTAGAGAACTGACCTAACACCTGGTGTCCAGGGGGGCTGTAGCTCCAGTCCTTGTGGTGTATAACACCCTGATCCTATGCAGGGGTTTCCCACAAAGAGTTACATTACTTTAAATATAACACTCTATTACATTATCCCTAGACAGGATTTGGGTACTGTACACCATAAAGAGATTAACCTGAAGAGTTTGAAATTGAAATACATTGAAATTCTCAGTACTCTCTACAGAAATGTTGGGAAAATTCCTACCTATTTTGATAGACTTAAGAACATTGCTGTTACAGCTATTTCTGAGCTAAGAACATCACAGGAAAATAAATTCATAGGCAAATGAATTATCAGACGTATGGACAACGTTAATTTGAAACAAACTGTGGGCTTTACATGAAGTGCACACAAAATGCCAACAGGATTCCAGTTTCACCTTGGAATGACACTTTCAGAGCTGGAACAGCCAACCTAACTGCTGTGTTAATCACACTGATTTTCTTCTGCACTTTATTTCAAACAGTGATATGTGAATGACTGATGCCCATAAAACAATAGAAGGAAACCCATGAAGTGACTGCAGGAATATATTTAAGATAAAAATAAAGTATATTCTGCACCCACCAAGCACATGAATTGAAACAAAATGACAGGAAAATTAAGAAAAGGAAAGATATAATTTTTCACCAATTGTAAATAGCTTTTTATTGGTTGTTATTTTGGTTTACTGAATGCTGCAGTGGAAACAACCTCATGAAATTATTTATGGCTTTCAGAAAATATACCAGTTCACTTTATCAATTTTTTAGTCATCAAGATTAGGCATGTACCTTTAACTGGACAGGGTTCACTAAAAAATGACCACTATGCAATGTCAAATACCACTACACCAACTTTACTCCACTCTTCAACATCTGGAAGGAGCCCTGTAGATTGAATTGGGCTCAGAGTTTCTGTTTGTACTCAGCACTGCAAATTCTCTTCTCTCTGGAAGGAAACAGCTCTCAACAACATCTGTTTGTAGGCATTATTTAAAAAAAATAGAGAATATTTTAGATTCCTGAGGAAAAAATACAATTCTGCGTCTTACTTTAATGACTGCATGCTGTGGAGGGGAAGTCATATTATGAACCATTAAAAATTTGAGGTGTAATTTGTGATGTTATCTACCTTAAATTTCTGAGTTTTGTTTTTCTTCTCTACCTTATCTAAATCCACTCTGCCACAAATGCACTCATGTAACATTCATCTGGATTATGAGCAATAAATTCAATATTTACCCTGTATTGCAAAAGATATTTTTTTCCAAATTAGACCTACTGCAAAGACTATCCTGTGCAGCGCCAGTAAAAATCTCTATATGTTATACATCCATCAGTGTATTTTCTAAAATGAGCTAACAATTAATCCTGCCTTCATTTATTAAAAAACAAACAATTTTTTTTTCTTTTAATTCAAAGCACAGAAACAATGCATAACAATGCTGTGAACTCTTGTTTTGATACCATCACAAACAATTCTTTCCCAAATTAAGTAAATTGGTTTCTAGAATTTCTTCTGGCACTAATATTTTCTCATGTGAAATATTTGAAAGATAGGATAATGTTTGGGTAAATGTATGATATTAAAAGCTTGTAATATATAATTTTTTTTCTATTTCTGGCAAAGGATGGTTGCTTAACCTGCATAAAGTCTCTTGATTCCTCTATCCAGTTGCAGCTGACTGCCATTCATTTTAGTTACAGCTATACAGTCATATAATCTTTAGGTTTTCTGCATAATTTAATTTAATTTAATGTAATTTTTACAATAATTTTTCTAGCTGTGAATGTCTGAAGAGAACCTGGAGGACAGGGACTGTCTCATATTCTCTATTTGCACTCATCCTACTGTAATGACTTTCTAGTGGAAAGAGACTTCTAGAGATGCATTTGTAGGCATGATAAATACCAATAATTTAAAGAACTTAATGAAACTATCCATTTCAATGAGACATTGCCACGTTAAAGAGAAAAGTTAAGCTAGGGAAACATTTACAAATCAGGACATTAAATGCAGTGTTGAACTTTCCACAATGTAATACTGTGTAACAAGACTTTGATGGAGAGCTGGTGTGGCACTGCACTGATTTACAACAGTGACCAGTTTAGCAGGGGGAGCAGAATATTCACTTATTTCAGTCTTTTAATAAATTTTGGTCACACTTTTCATATTTTAGTTCTGAAGGTAAGATCAAATTATTCCTATTAAGACCACAATAATGTTGTTGTTTTTGTGGTTATAATTATTATTAAGTTTTGAGGATCAAAAAATGAGTTGTATTGAGTAACAGATGCAGATACAAGAAGACTGATAAATCTGTAATGCTGCATTGAATTGCCATCAATGAAGAAGTGCAAATTACACCAAACCTTCAGATAAACTGAATTTTAGTCAGTTTACACAGTCTTATTTAAGGGCCGTCTTGAAAGCTGATGCTCTTCAAATCTGAGGTTTGGCTTACTGGTCTGGGCTTAACTATGAAATATATATTTATATTTTCAACTCAGCTCAAACACTAAGCTGTGACAGTGGCATTGCTCCCTACTGGGGCATTCAGTGCCTTTCTAGGAAGGCTCCTGCCCATGGCAATAGGTCAGAACTGGGTTATCCTTGAGTTCCCTTCCAACCCAAACCACTCCATGATTTTGAAATGGAAGACATACACATATCAGTCCTGGCTCAATCAGTGACTTTTTATAGCCTTAAAATTTTAGTCTGGGGTCTTTTTCCAACATAACATAAGTTCCTCTGTTCAGTTTGGCTTTTTAAAATATTTCTGTTCAAGATGCTGTAAAAGCTTGTCATAGCCTGTAATTCTGTCCAAAGTCTGTGACTGAACCAAATTAGTACATGTTTGTCCTCTGAAAACAAAGGCTATGTTTTCTTTTGGTTTTGCTTGTTTATTTGGTTTAGGAGCAAAATCTTCAAGAAACTCTCTGGTAGATAAAGACTAAAACCTTTCAGCAAAGTTTCAAATATTATTCTGCATTAAAATAAACATACTTTGAATAGATTAAATATATATATAAGAGGAACATAAGTGAATAAACTGTACACCTTGGGGGTAAGATATAATAAAAAAAACCCTCAAGTGTCAGGGAATGAAAACTGGAAATAGAGGATTTGTTGCCCTATTCAGCACAGGATTTTTTACAATAGTATGATTTCAGGCTCTCTAACTTTCTAAATGAAATGGTTTTCGATCAAATGTAGCACTCAGGAAATGTGAGATTAATGCCTTTGACAGAAGCAGAGAACAGAGTAAACAGGTATTACACAGTTTTCATGAGAAAGCTCAGCTACTGCCCTTGAATGTGATCTTTTGACTTTTATTATCGACTCTAACTCCTCAAACTGCCAGCTATGTCATTTCTATTTTTTTGGAGCCATTTTACAAGGAGTATGAATGAGGCCACCACAGTCATGGGAGGTGAAAGGTTAGGCTGAGTTCAAATAAGTGTGTTCACTTTTGCCTGGTTTACCACACACAGTCCATAGAACCCTGCATTAAGTTTGAAACAATTTCCTGAAAAATACAAAATAAAAACCAAAATTACATGGTTGAAAAAATATTTAGAGAGTAAACTCTAAATTACCTACACTCCATGACCTATACTTCACAGAGTTTCATTTCAAACACCAGATCACCATCAGAAATATCTTTCTAGGGTGGAAGTGCATTCATTATTGTTATCTGCAATCTGAGAAAATACTAACTGATGGTCTTCAGTTTGAAAAATCTGTACCAATGTTAACAGGTAAAAGATAAAATATGGGCATAGGAAGGATAGAACTTTGTAGGATTCATAGAATCATAAAGGCTGGAAAAGACCCCTAAGATCACAAAGCTCAAACATCAACCCAGTACCACAGCCATGCTCACCACTAAACCATATTCTCAAAGATGTAACAGATCTTGAAAGATCATCTGCTTTGTTTGTCCACTTTCCATTTGGAATGGAAAAGGAGCCAAAACTCCCTGCAGCACTACACTTCAATGATGATGGTTCAGCAGGCACCATGAATTCATCTGAGACAGAAGCCCAGTACTACTGTATCTTCTGGGAACAAGAATGAGAGCCAGTCAGAAATCTTCCATAAAAAAAACCACAACATTTTCTTAAAATGACTTCTTATAGAAACAAACAAAAAACTAAGAAAAATCACAGAAATTTAGCCACATCTTCTAACAAGCATTTCTTAAGACTATGTCAATGGTCTGGAAGAAATCTAGAAGTGAAGATATTTTCTAAATAGTCTGATGTTACAAGCAATTTCCTAGGTGATGGGTGACCCATGCTAAACCGTCTATTGTCCTGATTTGAAGCTGAAAACAACTGTCACTTTCATGAGGCAGAAATGTTGTTTTTCAGCTGGCTTTTGCACTGTTTCCTTGATAAGATGAGAAATACTGTTTGCTAAAGAGCATGACAAGATTGAATCGCTTTTCGGAAGAAGAAACAATAACTTACGACTCTCAGTGCATTTATCTGTGACTCTTGGTTTATTTTCTCACACAGCAAAAATAGTTTATTCAATGAAAGAGAT
The DNA here is from genome assembly GCA_035583995.1 of Arremon aurantiirostris. Taxonomy (NCBI): domain Eukaryota; kingdom Metazoa; phylum Chordata; class Aves; order Passeriformes; family Passerellidae; genus Arremon; species Arremon aurantiirostris. The sequence continues at coordinate 146,999,746 of JAXCLO010000114.1, forward strand.
GTCAGATCAAGTGCCAGGAGAAAAACCCACATTAGTTTTGTGGGTCTCACCTCACAGACCAGCTTTGGATCTGAGACTGTGAATAAAAGTTTTAGCTTCTGCTTTATTTGAATTTGTCTGCTAGTTTCTATTGAAGAAGGGATATTTTTTCTTCACTTTTTATGAACCTCTTATTGTATCATTTTTATCTAATATTAAAGAGCTATCATTTTGTATTTTGGAAGCAGCTACAAATCAACAGCACAACTTAGGATTCCTTTTCCCCTTTTATTTGCAAGTAACAGTCCCTTTTGAAAGCATTCCTTCCTGCAACTGTGTCACAAGATATATTTACTGTACAACTCATTCACCTAAAGATGGATAAATGACTTCAAGATGCCCAGAGCAAAGAGGATAAACAGTTGCAAGTGCTTATCTGTACAATTAGCAACACTTAGTTCTAATTAATAAATTACTAGCTAAAATCTTTGTTCCTTTAAGAAATTTTAGACCAATAAGCTGCCTTTTTAAGAACTGTATCTACTACACCAGCTATAGAAATGTAAATTTGAGACTGCAACTGCATATAAAGAATAATTTATTTTGCTTCTATCTCTTTTCCCTGTCTTACATAACTGTTTTCCATTGGAGACTGGCAGATTTTTAAAGGTATGATATTTTTTAAAGCTATTGATGTTATAATACAATCTCATGTTTATGGTGAACAATTAAATGACATTTATTTATATAATATTCAACCCAGAAGTCATGTGATATATTCCAGAAAAACATTCAATCTTGATTTTTACTGCAGGAGCATCTACCATTTGCCTTTGTAATTTATCCAGTAGTTATTCACCCCCACTGTAGAACAAGTATGATGTGAACATTTGCACAGGAGGAGCATGTAAGATTGAGAGCTGATAAACCCAAAAGGAATTCCAATTAGGAGTTTTTAGAGTTTGAACCCCCGAACCTTCCTCATAGATGCAAGCAGGCTCCACAGTTAGTAATTTACAATTCTTATCATGACCCTAATCTGTGTTCTTTTCACATGTCTTTTTATGTTCTCTTTGTGTGTTACTCTGAGCACCAATATAGGCTTTATTTATTTTTTTCATAAATGGACCAAACATATTATTAAAAAGAGTTTCTTTTGCTTACAGTGTTACTTTCAATGTTGATATCTGTCAAACTGTTTGTTGTTTCAAGGGTAGAGTTTTTTGTGAATGCATAATTTACACGGTATAATTTGCAAATAAAATCAGAAATACTATCTTTAAATGTGACAGTTATGTAAGTAATGTCAGATTTCAGATCATCTTCATATGCTGCCTTGTTGAATAAACAATTCACATTGAGATAAAGTGTTTATTTTTACTCCTTTCCTAAATAGCCCAAATACTTTGCTAAAGTAATCTTCCTAGTCTGATTATAAAGAAGATTTGTGTCTAACATCTCCAATCACATATAAAGTTCAATTGATGGGTTTTTTCCGAGGAAACAGATTTTAGTGAGAATATATACATTTTTTTAAAGTGTGGAGAGTTTTTTGATCCATATTAATGCACTGGCTGCTCCCAAACACCACTCCTGTGCTCACAGAGTTACTCCTCACATGCAGTGAATAGATGAGCCTGGGAAAAAGGTGATCCTTCTTTTACATTCTCTGGGACCCTGTTCTCCTCAGCTTAGTAACTGTATTTTTGTTTTGCTGCTGCACAGAAGGTCCAAACTTCTACCAGGACTTCAAACTGCAGGAAACTGTGGAAGAGCAGAATAAGAACAGGAGCCCCATCCTGTTTTAGTAACCACACCTCATCACAGTGATGTCTTAAGATTTTAGTTTTTATATTTTTCAGATCCTGTACTGCATTAGTGTACACCTCTGAAGTCCATATAGAGTGTTAGTTATCTGTCTTCACATTTTGATCAGACAAAACAATCCCTCTAGGCCTGAGATCCAAGGACACCTTCTGCCTCAGTTCCCAAAAAGCATAAAAAAATGTGAAATCAGTTGGGGGGGAGAAGCAAACCGGGGTTACATGACTTCATTACCTGAAGCTGTAATTAGAGGATTAACCCTTTATATGCTAATAGAACAAATATATCTGTCTAAAATCTCATGGCCATCATCCATTTTGTGTGTAGCTGTTTGGGGAGGCTTTGTCTGCCTTTAATGTACCTGAAGGCCCTTCATTAAATATATTCACTTTTATCCTTTTGTCTGGCCTCTGTTTCTAGCTAAGCCCAAAAAAGGCATCAACAGAGCTATAAGCAGGGCAGCCACTGAAGATGTGAGGGTGACCACGTTAACTACAGCTACAGGTGTCACTCTATTGTTTATTAATCAGTAATGGCACCAAAAAAAAAAGCCAGTGAATTAAATATTTAGCTTTACTAGCTCTGGAAATCTTTCCACTTGATGTGGCACATGCTTAATCAGTGTTTTCAAGAGGCTGATGCAGTGTTTTTACCAATGACTGCCTACCATAGCTCCAGATGAACTAAGAAGCACCCTTTTAAGGACAGCCAACACTGCACTTTTCTCCATCCAGATTCTGTCTCATACCTTTCAAGCAGGTATACACACTTGGATATATATGCAGACAAAGGTGCTTATTTTTGAACTGTCTGTTTGGACATAACGGTATCCGAGGTAGCACACATATAAAATTAAAAAAAAGAAAATAAAGAAATATCATATAACCTCAGTTGCAACCCTGCAATGGCTGCAGCTGTGGGGTTTGTGCAGGGCAATTAATCAGTGAATTGCTTTGCCCATAGAATGTGTAAATGTGAGCACCTGTCCCTCTGCAATTTTCCATTTCTTGTTTTTTGTTGTTGCCTCCATTTTCTTCTGCACCTGAAAGTTAAATCCCTTTTGCCTCCTAACACATGATTATTTTGCACTGAAGTTTGCAAAAAATGTACTGATATGAGCTGAATGCTCTTTTGAACAATTGTGAGATAGTTTTTCTTTCCACCTATGTACGCAATTCAGAGTTTTCTGGTACAGTTTAAACATTAGATGATTGTTAACCAATAAAATTTAAAATATTTTAAAAAATATTAATAAATCTAAGAGTATAGGATTGAAAAGAGTCTAGTCAATGAGAACCATGCAATCACACCACTACCATCCCAATTTTCTCCACATCCTGAAGTGGTATGTTCTTTAAAATAGGTTATTTCCCTCTCTACTCACTCTCTTCTTACCCATTCTGTTCCAAAACATCACTGATTCTGTCACTCGAAACCTTCTCCTAATTTCTAGCCTAAATTTATTCATAGCCAGTTAATTCCCATTTGTTCTCATGACAACAGTGTCCTTTAGCTTCTCCTTCTCCTGTGGTTACTCCCATGCCATATTTATAGACAGCAATCACGTCTCTTCTCAGCCTTTGTTTGGCAAGACTAAACAACCTCTGCTCTTCCAGTCTCTTCTTGTAATGAGACTGACCCTCTGAATCAGGGCTTGGGAATTAGGGCCTAATGGAAATTGGGGAGCAAGAAATGAGGAAGATTCTATGGAAAAGTTGCTCAGAGCCCTTGCCTGAGCTCTTCCAACTTCTTTAAAGTAAATGACTGATTTTGTTCCACAGGTATCTCAAAATGTTTAGGTTTAATCTTTATTTTGTATGAAAACTATGCAGAGAAGCACATTACTGCACAGTCATTTTCAGCACAGCCAGTCTCCCAAATCCAAATGACTGGTTTGGTGCTCCCTGGCAGAGACATATCTATTCAAGCTCAACTAAATGTCCTCAGATGGACCACAAAATCCATTAGCACTGTGTAAGTATTATAAGGCTTGGAATATTTTTCACTAGGCAGGAGGAAGCTCTGATAAGTTCTTGCTCATGTAACAGACCATGCTGTGGAGAGAGCCCTACACTGTGACTTGCAGAGAAGCAGGGATGGAACACATACCTTTGAGGGTTGGGAGGTTTTTTGCTGCTTTCTATATGCTAAATTTTTGAATAATGCTTTGAATAGATCTAAGAATGAGCTGTTGAAGCAGTTCAGGTTTCTATATTCAGTGTGTCATCCTTCTCCAGCAACATACTTCATTTTCATATATTGCACCAAAACCACCTTGAACACCTGTATATAAAGGTCAGGTTCACAACAACTTGAAGAGCCTGAACTTAGATAAATTTATGGGATTCAATGGGATACATCCCAGAGTCCTGAGGGAAATTTCTAAGGTATTTGCCAAGCTGCTCTCCACAATATTTGAAGAGTCATGGTAGTCAGGTGAAGTCCCAGGTGACTGGAAAAGGGCAAATATTGTACTCAGTTTTGAAAATCATAGAAAGGAGAACCCTGAGAACTACCACCCTGTCAGACTCCCCTGATCAGGGAACAGACTCTTCTAGAAACCATACAAAGGTATTCAGAGAACAGGGAGGTGATTTGGGGCAGCCAGCATGGCTTCACCAAGGGAAGGTCCTGCCTGACCAACTCAGGGGCCTTCTATGATGGAGTGACCACATCAGTGGACAAGGGAAGGGCTACAGATGTCATTTGCCTGGACCTCTGTAACCCTTTGACACAGCACCCCACAACATCCTTCTTTCTAAATTGGAGAGAGATGGATTTGATGAGGGGACTGTTAGGTGGATAAGAAAGTGACAGGATGGTCACATCCAGAGGGTGGTGGTCAATGGCTGAGAGTCCCATATGGATGGGACAGTGACAAGTGATGAAGTGATGTCCCTCAAGGGCCCAATTGAGACCAGTGCTATTTAGAATCTTCATAAATGATGTGGATGAAGCAACTGAGTGCAGCCTCAGTAAGTTTGCAGGTAAAGAAAGCTGAGTGATGAGGTGGTCACACCTGAAGAATTGGAAGCCATCCATGGGGACCTGGACAAGCTCGAGAAGTGGCCTATGGGGATCTCCTGAGGTTTAACAAGCTCAAGTGCAAGGTGCTTCAAACAGACAGACAGGAGGTTTAGATTGGATATTAGGGTGAAATAACTTCCTGTGGGGATGGTGAGGCACTGAACAGAGCCCAGAGAAATTTTGGATACCTCATCCCAGGAAGTGCTCAAGGCCAGGTTGGATAGAGCTCTGAGAAACTGGGTGTATTGAAAAATGCTCCTGTACATGACAGGGGGCTGAACCAGGTCATCTTGAAGGTCCCTTCCAACACAAGATGTTCTATAATTTATGATAACAGAGTACAAACAAGAATGGAGTCATAGAGCAGAGTATTTGATTTAAGTTATTCAACTGTTGTTTACACACTGAAGCAGAAAAAAAAGCAGAAAGCATCTACTATTTGCCTATATCCACTATTTGCTGATACTTTATGTGTATATTCAATGAATTAATACAGTCTTAAAAATTAAAATAACAGAATTAATCATAATATCTTGACACAATGAAGTCCCACCTTAATTCCTTCCAGCAGATGAAACAGCTTGGCGGGTGTTGCTTTTATTATAAAATATGTGCTAAAATAAATGATGAAGTTACTTTGAAAGAACAAGCCTCTGATTTCCCCTTCTTAATTAATACTTAATTTTACATTAAGTATTTTTTTTAAAATAGCCTGAATTTTATGTCAGTTTTCATATGTTTCTAAAAACTCAGTTGGCAGTGTGATTTTTAATCCATGGGAAAAACCACTAGACAAGAGTGTAGATAACTTTTAGCCCTGTACAATGAACCTTTGGTTTTTGAGACACCCTGTCCATGGCATGGTGATGGCAAGGATGCTGGGATGTTACTCGAGTGACATTTCAAATTTTTGTCTCCATGCTTAATCACTGTAGCACCAAGGAACTCTCATAGAGATAAAATACAAATGTGTCACATGAGTTAATTTCCTCCTCGAAGAACTCAGATTTTCATCAAAGCTTTAAAGAAACTGCCAAGTAAAAATATGATTATAGTAATGCTAGTAGGTACTCTTTATAAAATCATTTGAAAGAAGAAAAACATGCATCTAAATTAGATTCTAAATCACACCTTCACTTAGAAAAACACATTAAGTTAAACCAGCAGTAAACCAATTAAAATATATGTATGCATTAGAGAAGTCCTTGCCTACAGTGCCTCGGACAGAAAGTCATTTCCTTCTAACATTTTGAAAAGCAATTAGTAAATTGTCTAATTCAATCTAAACCTAAATCCTGAATTGAATCAAATTTTAGAGTTTTGAAAGCTACTTGAATTATATTGTTCCTTTTTGTGATGTGTGTAGCTGGAAAAGCGGTGTATAAGTATGGAATGTATTGTACAATTTTTATGGCTAATTATTTTATATTGTTTTAAATTATGTGTCCTGGAAGAGGCTTTCAACTGGTGGGAAAACACTCACATTGTGCCTATGTGGCTGAGTTCCTGCTACAATTTTGCTACAGACTAAATATATTTGAGTTTATTATCTTTAAAGTGGAAGAGAATCTGAGCTGAAAAATTTGGATCTACAGGTAAGCTGGATTCAACTCGATACTAATCTATAATGATGTGACATCTTCTCCAAGATGGAATATAAAAGCTGTGTTCATGAGAACATTGCTTTGTTTTTTTTGCTAAATCAAGTGATGCTGCTTCGCTCTTCAGCAGACAACCTCTGTTTCTAGAGCCGGAGGTCCCGAGTTCTATTATGGATTCCATTTGGCTGGAAATAAAAATAATAAAAGTTAAAAAAATAAAAGGTGCAAAATTTTCCTTTTAAAGCCTTGAGATGGTCTTCAATGGGGCAGGAAGAATTCAATTATCTCATTTTGCAAGGCTCCTCCCACCTCCTGTTCCAAATGGCAGTCAAAAGACCCAGATGCCAGGATTAAAATAGTCTCCCTTCATCATTTACTTTGTGTGAGTGTTCTTCTTGCAGCTGTGCTGGCAGCATTAAATATATCCACAGCTATTCACAAGGTTACAGCCTGATCCAGTGCACACAGAAGCCTTTTCATTAACCTCTGTGGCTTTGGATCACTCCTGGGGACTGTGCCTCTGCCTTTTTTCTTTTTTTTTCCACAGTGTTTTGCTTTCTGTTCTCAGAGAACAGCTTTGTACTCATTTTATGAAGTGTGAGCATAGGGTATACATTCACACAGAAGTACAAGAGCACCTTTACCTCACACTGTTCTGGGTTATCATGTTGAAAAATCCCTGAACCCTCCACAAGGAAGCAATTACAAAGTGCTCACTGCATTGCATTACAGTTCAGTCTGTCTCTCTATGACTACAGAGTATACACTGCATAAACAAATAAGCTATAAGAAAAAAATTTGCACTGGAATGATGCTGAGAAAAATCTTATCTTTAATTACAAACAATAATTAGAGATGGATATAGGAGGGGAAGTCAATGTATTCATAATTCATTCAAAGAAGGAAGAGCCAAAGGATGTAAGGTCTCACTCAAATTTTCTGAAGGCAGGTAGAACAGAAAAATAACAGGAGAATTAAAAGGAATTTTCACTGATGGCTGATGAGGGAAAAAAAATTTTTAAAATATGAAGCTGAAATGGCATGAAAATATGCAGGAGTAAATTCAGAGGAAGTATTTCAAGAGAAAATTTGACCCAAAACTTTTGAACCCTGGATTTACCTTTTGTATATATAGAACATCCTATCCTCCTGAGTGTGTTTTTCACCACACTTACATACATACACTTGAATACTTAATGGCAATCATGGTCTGTGTTCAGGCTTTGCCATGGTTTTTACTGGTATAAATGTAGAGTTTGACACCTTTTGCATGGCTCTCTAGACTGAAGAGGCTCTTTAACAGGTCCTAGACACAGAGCTGACATTATTTGAATGTGGATGTATAACAGCCAAATTATTGAACTTCTCGGTTTCTTCACCCGCTCTTGTAAACTCCACATGTGGGATCATGTAGGAGACGTTTAACTCTGAGTCATAATCTGGTTTATCATTTTGCAGTAGATAGATAAGATTACAAGAGCCTACATAGAGATTTTGCTGGTGTTGCAGCAGTGTAAGTGGCACCCATTGCAGGCAGCCTGAGCACCTAATGATAGCTTGTCATGGGATACCATGGACTGACAAGGCTCTATGTGCAATTGTCTGCTGGATGTCTGGAATTCAAAAGGCTCTTGTAGATGAAATATTAGCACATTAGGAGCTTCTTTACACTTAACTAATTTCAGCTTCTTAAATGGCTAAGATGAGGCTGATATAGAATGATAATTTAATGTTCCTGTTTTATCCTGTTATGTTAATTTGTGTGGTGGGTTGATCATGGCTGGCTGTCAGGTGCCCACCAAGGGACCCTTTCACTCCCTCCCCTCAGTGGGATGTGGAATAAATAAGATTAAAAACTTGTGGATTTAATAAAGAAAAGTTAAGGCCATGCATGAAAACAAAGGAAAATAAAAATAATTATCTCTACTTCCCCTCCATAGGCAACGTTCAGGTGCCTCCTGGGAAATAAGGCATTAGTATACACAGGGTAAATATAGAATACAAACACCTTAGCTATGGATGCTGCCCTTGTACTCCTTTCTCTTGGCTTTTATTACTGAGCAAAATAACACATGGCATGGAATATGCCAGTCCAGTCAGTTTGGGTTGGCTGTCCTGGCCCTGTCCCCTCTCTACAGATTCCTCACCCTCAGCCTGTTGATTTTTAGATGGAGATCAGGGTCAGAGAGACAGTGCTGGTGCTGTGCCAGCTCTGCTCAGCAGGAGCCAAAGCACTGCAGTGCCACCAACACCTCAGCAGCCACCAATGCCCAGCACAGTGCTGGGAGGATTTCCATGGGGAAAGGTAACCCCAGCCCAGTCAGAGCCAATACAATTGACCAGTAACTAATTATTACTGCACTTTTTTTGGCTAAAATATGAATAGATGTATCCTTCAAGCCAGTGTCTATGCACTTTTCTACATGCAAACATATCCCAGAAAATGTTAAATGTGTGTTCCAAAACCACATATTGATATTATTTTCCCCTGCTTCCTCAGAAAGGCAAAAATTACTTTCACAGTATTTGCAAGTTCACACTTAAAGAAGCCCCATAAAGGACTTTGAAGCTTTCATTTACATTTCTGTCATCATTAGATCCCAGCCAGAAATCTTAAGAATAAAAGCTTTGTTACTGTATTCCTAAATTACTTTAGTCCCAGATGAGACAAAATAGAATCATCAAAAAATAATTTGTGGTCAATAAAGTCAAATAGTCATGCTATATTATTTCATGATTTCTGTGTTATCAAAACAAGGATGAAACTTAAAAAAACCCAAACATGGATCAGAAGTGAGAGTGGCTGAGGAGAATATAGCAAAGGAGGATTCAGATTAAGGCAAATTCTTGCTCTACCTTGTTGAAACTTTTGCCTGTCCCTTGACTTTCCTTGCTCTCAGAAATTCACCTGGTGCCTACCTCACTTCAGGGTTTACCTGCACTCTTGCTGGAAGTTCTTAACTCTTCTGTAGCTTCCAAGGATTCAATAATTCTTGTAACTTGGATTCACTGACAGTTATGATCTAGAGAATGATTTTTGCTTCCATTCAAGTTTTCATACTGAGGAAACAGATTAAAATATTCAGAAGGTCTCCAAGGCAGCACCAGCAGCTTAGGGGCTCATCTCATCTCTCATGTCTGTTCTGCGTTCCCAGGTGATTCAGGGAAGAGTGGAAAATTCTCACAAAGTCCTAACAGAGTTTGTAGGGACAGTGTGGTACCAAGTATTCCAGCACAAATACAGCTCTCCCTAACCAATCTGTGATGAAATCAAGCTTTTGTGTTCCTAATTCTCTGTCTCAAATATTCCTTCAAGTAGCATTAAAACATTAATCTTGAGGGTTGATCAGTTACTGAACTAATGGACACATATGTACATAATAGAGATTTTTTCTTTTAATATTTCTCACAATTTTGATTCTTTGTCTTTGTCAGACAGTTCTGGAATTTATTTTTAATATAAATTCTACATATCCCTTTCTAAGAGATAAAAGCCAATGCAGGGAGTTACACTCGTGGAAAAGATCCATGGAGTGTAGAGAAACACTTTTTCTTTTATGACATGAAAAATATTGTCTAGAAGCATAAAAATCAAGCACAATCACTTATCTCCACATCTCTACTATACAACACTCCAGGAATACAAAAATGTGTTTAAAAACATAGGGTTGATTAACTCTATGTGGTTTGTTCTTCTTTAAATTACTCTAATAGAAGCACACAGCACAAAGAGGAATATTTTTTCACTTTGGGATTGTGGCAGCAATCTGAAAATGGTGTTTCTGAAGGTGGGGAAGAGGAAGAAAAGCAGTGGGGAAAAAGATCAGCCAAATTCACTTTTATGGTTCTATTACTTTAAAAAGTGTTAAAGGCAACATCTTTTACAGACGGTCAGAAACAAGACACTGACAAATTATTCTTGGGGGATAATTAAAAGCAGATTTCAGTTCTCAAGTGTATATTACTCTATTCCTTCAGTGTTACAGTTTTTCATCTCCAGCATAAATAACTATAAATAAAGGACAAATGGGAAAAGCGAGCTAACCTCAAGATATTGAAATGAAGAATGTTGCATAAAGAAAACCAAGTACCAGTCCCAAAAACTGTGCACAGTGATTGTTTTGCATTAGTGAAAAGAATGGATGGGGGGGGAAACCCACATGGAAAAGGACAGAAGGTGATATCTGTAATAATTCTTGCAACTGGCAGAAATCCATATTATTCTGTTTGTGTTTTCATTCCATCATGGGGGAAAATCTAGCTGTGAGCAAAACATTTTCAGCATGCAATAAATTCAACATCTCTCCATCCCTAGGCACACTTGGGAAAGCTGAAAATATGCTGAAATTCAAACCCTGGGGGACAGGGCAGGGAGGACATTGTGATTGTGTGTGAATTCAAGAAATGAAATAACTCAAAAATCTGAATACTTAGCTCTGGCATTTTCAAAGTGTTTACTTGTTTCAATGAAATGCATGTTTTCAGTTCAACATTAACTCCAATATAAATATTAAAAAGGATTAAACCACCCCAAAATTAATTAAAGACTAATGTTTTTTTTCAAATCCTCAGATAAACAGAACTTTTGTTCCATTTGCCCAGAGAACAAAACCATCTCCTTCTTTCCCCCCACGACCCTTAGTGCCAGCATCTTGAGAGTGCATGCATTGTATGGCTCCTGCTGCGAGCAAACCTCACAGTTTTTGTGCAGGAAAGGAAAATGAGAAGACAAGCCACCTCACCCCTACACACTTCTTTATTTTATTCTAGACAAAAGGATCACTTTGTTCAGCTACTTAAATCTTGCACTGAATAGAAAAGTCACTGTGGGGAAGTGGAGCTTGCAGAATGCTGTCTGAGACTAATACTCTAAATCCCTCACATTAAGTACACCAGTAGCAACTAAACAAATATCCACACAGATGTCATGCCATTCTACTGAGCAGTTTTATTCCATTTATAAAATGAAAGAGCAATCCCTTGACTGCTTGTCATGGCAGGTGTCTACGTATTTAAATGCTGGTCAGTTTTAAATGGAACACGTCTATTTAACTTTCCCAGCATGTCTAAAGCTTTTAAAGCCCATCACACTGATGCTAAAATAATAAGGGCCAGCAGCCTGGTGATATGATTGCTTTTTTATTGCTCAGTTTGTGCAGAGAACTCATTTTAATTCCAGAGGTTATGCCTTTTAAAGCAGTGCTACACCCTCTTTCCTCCCCCAAACTGAAGCTGGATCAGGAAGGGCCATAAATGAGAGCTGAAAACGTATGCTGGCATGGCAATCCATCCTCTGATCCGTTTTATTTTCTGTGTGCTTTCAAACCACTCTTCCCAGCAAAGATCAAGGGTGTGTCTCACTTAGACAGAAGATGTCAGCTGTTGTGAAATTGGCAGATGGACAATTAAGATACTTCAAGGTAAAAAACATAAATAAAATGCAGGGAAAAGAGGGAAAGCATGCAAGTACTGCTCATTGCTGCTGTCTCCTTTCTTCAGAATTTCAATGTCAGAGAAAGAGTTTTGTCTCCCAATTGCTCATTGTTATCTATGGCAATTATAACACAGGAATGCTAAAGGAGAGGAGAATGAATGGACATAGGGTCAAACCAAGTCTGCAGGAATGCCTTCTAAACACTTTAATGGCATTATTATGTTCTCTAATAGGGACATATTGTGTCTGCTTCCACCAAGGTTAATCTTATGTGACACTTCATTGAATCATAAAGTTGCGGAGTATTCTGAATTGGAAGGGACCCACAAAGATCACCAAGTCCAACTCCTGGCCCTGCACAGGACACCACAAAAACCTCACCATGTGCCTGAGAGCACACTCAGAGAGCTTTTGAATTATTCATCTCAGATCCTCTGAAGGAATCTCAAAAAAAGTCATAAAAAAACCCCAAATGAGTAGCCAAGAGGCATGGAGGCAGCAGGGTGAGTGGAATTTCTTGCAAAGGACTGTGGCATATCATGTGGATATGTGCTAAGGAGTTAGAGGGGACATATCTATGAAATGAGCTTAATGAAGAAAACAGAGAGTTAAACACTTTCAGGAGGAATTTTCACACTGAAGTAAATGATAAAGATGATATTGAAAAGAAAAATATCTTTTTTTCTAGTTATAAAATAATTATTAGGTTTTACATTTTGTTTCACATGAAATGTGACACCTAAAATTCTTCCTGTTTGAACGGATGTTCTTTCAGTAAACTTAACTGAAATTGCTTGAAACTCACAACAGAAAATTGGGATTTTAGAAGCCAGGATTTTATGTCTACTTTATACTTTTTCATCTTTCTTATAAAATTCGGGATAAATATTTCAGCTTACATGGTAGGGTAACAGTCATGATAATATTGTAAGCAGCAGTTTAATGCTTCATTCTGTAATAGAAATAGACAACAAATTCTGGAGCTGGGCCCATCTGTGCCACATTCGACATGGGTGGCACAGCAAGTTTAGCAACAGATATGGCACTGCTGTCAACAACTTTTCAAAGAAAAAGCAGAAATATAAAAGTATGAAGAAGGGTTGAGGAGCTGATGGATAGCACATAGCACATGAAAATACTTTTAAATGTCTTAAAGAAAATATTCAGTTATTGAAAACTGAGTCCAGGAAGACTTCAAAGGATGTGTATTCCATCAGACACATTGAACAAATCCCAGGATGACCTGGAAAGGGAAACCAAAGTATAGAATTTGTTAATTAGTTTGATAAACTCAGGAGTAGTTTGGTTCTTGTGCTAAGAGTAAATCAAGGAAACCCTGTAGCTCTTCTCTTTAGTCTTTCATGCACCCAGAGAAGTAAATCCTTTTATGAAAGCTGGTGACATGGTGTGACACTGGCCAAACACCAGGGACCCATGACAGCCACTCATTCACCCTCCCTTGCTACAGCTGGCAGAGGAGAGAAAAAATAAAAAATTAATGAAGGGCTCATCTGCTGAGATAAGGACTGACCAAAAACACTCCAAGGGCAAAACAGACCCAACATAGAAGTACAAAATGAGCTTATTGCTAACAAAATCAGAGGAGGATAATGAGAAGGAAAAATAAGTGCTTAAAACACCTTTCTTCCCCCAACCCTCCCTCCTTCCCACCAACAGTTCGGGAAAACAGGGGATGAGGTTTTGGTCAGGTCATCATCCAAGGTTTTCTTCTGTTTGGCTCATGGAGAGGAGTGCTTCTCCTGTGAGACCATGGGGTCCCTCCCACGGGAGACAGTTCTCGGTGAACTTCCCCAACATGGGTTCATTCTCATGAGCAGCACTCCTCCCAAAACTGCCACAATATGAGTCCCTACCACGGGCACACAGCCCTCCCAAAACTGCTGTGACGTGGGTCTCTCCTTCTATAGGGTGCAGTCCTCCAAGGACAGGCTGCTCCATCCTGGAAGCAGGACCCCCTCTCTCCATCCAGTCTTCAATTGGATCACAGCCTCCTCCAGGCATCCACCTGCTCCAGCTTGGGCACCTCCCCCATGGGCTGCAGGTGGATTTCTGCATCCCCCATGGATCTCCATGGGTTGCAGGGATGCCCACAGGCTGTGGGTGGGTCTCTGTTGATCCCCATGGGCTTCAGGGCCACAGCTGTTTCACCATGGTCTCACCCCAGCCTTCAGAGGAAGCTCGGCTCTGCTGCCTGGAGCACCTCCTCCCCCTCCTTCTCCACTGACCTTTTAAATTTTTTCTTAAATATGTAATCACAGAGGTGTTACCAACTTCTCTAATTGGCCCAGCTTTGGGCAGCAGCGGGTCCATCTTCAGAACCATCAGGTATTTGCTCTGCTGGACATGGTGGAAGCTTCCAGAAGCTTCTCACAGAAGCCATCTCTGTGGCCCCCCCACTATCAAAACCCAGACCACGTAAAACCAACACATCTGCTTTGGAAGTACCTTTTGATAGAGGTTTGGGCAGTTTTTCCAGTGTCCAAGGTCTATGATGGCGGAGTCCCACAGGAGAGGAACTGGGACAGCAGTCACTTCCCAGGTGTGTTTCTAGGAGCCTGATCCTCGCGAGGAAGAGATCAGATCCTGCTCGTACCCAGCTAACCTGGAAATCTGTGAACTTCCATGTCAGTGTATTTTAACTCAAACTGGGCTCCCATATTAGGAATTCTGGAATCAATACCTAAAGAAATATTTATCCTTTAGTTTATTGCTAGTTAGTGAATCATGGCTTTGAAAAGGCCTTGAAAGATAGATTATATTTTTGCAAAGAATATAGTGAAACTGTAAAAACAATAATATAGACAAAGATAGCATATGACCAAAGCTGCAGAATGATTTGGATGCCAGGGGAGGTTAAGAAGACTGAGAGTCTTCAGCTGGAAGAAGACATAACTGACATATAGTAAAATGAAAGAAATAAAGAAAATGCAGTGAGACCGAGTGTTTCTTGTAACAGGCAGAGAGCATAAATGGATATTAAAAAATAATATAAAATAAGCAGAATAGGGTTCTTTTTGTGGCTTATATTGTGACATCCTTTGTCTCAAGAAATTACAGAAACTGGGGCAAATTTTAGCTCAGGTATATAACCCTGGAAAAATCTTATTTGTATCTTCTGTTCAATATAGACTGCTCACAGACATTTCTATTTTCCTTGATATGAAATAACAATGCCTGCTAGAAGTAGGCAGGAGTAGCCTGTGGTGACACATTGCATATTCTGTATTCCAGTAAGTGTTCAGTTTATGCATAAGTCAAGGTTGACTACTTCTGAGGAAATCTGTATGGGTAGTGTTTATTTCTGTAAAAGGTAAGATGCTCGTACCCTTCAGCTTTGTAATGAAGCCTTTTCTTTCTGTTGAGATTGATTTTTTTTGCAGGAGGAGGAGGCATGTTGTCAAATATTTATCATGCCCAAACTAGCACAATTCTAAAGAAGAAATCTTTATTTTGCAATTCAGAAGATCTGCCTGTGAAAGATTATGAGTTCCGTGATTATAAACATCACAAACTCCAGGGTTCATTTAACTACCCATGGATTTCTTCAATGTTGAGACATTTGATCAAATTACTCTGAGTTTCTTTTCAGAGTCTATGGGAGACCAGTCAATAAATTCAACAGAACTGAGATCTGGCAAGTGTATCTCACCCCAAAATAAATACATTTGTCCAAATTAATAACATTAAACTCTGTTGACTCTATTGATTAGGCTACACTGACTATTGTGGAAGCCCAAACAGCCAGCTCAGCTGGAGAGAGATGTATTTTTAAATCAACAAACAGATGAAATGGATCTTATCCCCAAATTGTCTATTCCAGTAAGCCATCACAGAGTGATATTTCGAAAAGATTTGTTTAACAGCAGAAATGGAGTGTTTATTGCCATGGATATCAAGTACTTTGCATAGTTGAGCCTCAAGACAAGTCTGGGCTTAGAATCACACAAAGGATGTTAATGAATTCTGCCCCAGAATAGTCAGTCCCTGCATAAAGCTAATTCTCATTCTTCACTCTATACTTTTTTATGTAGGCTGTCTTTTATGGCCTTCTGAAATAGAAAATGTGACAAGATTCAGTACTGGAACTCAAAATGAGAAGTGCAAAAAACCCAGACAAAAACCATAAACCCCATCCCCCCCAAAAAAACCCAAAACAACACCACACCAAAACCCCAAGAAACAAACAAAAAACAAAACCAAACAAAACACACCAAAAAAGAAAAAAAAAAACTTTAACATTAAATACAGAATTCACTTAAGTATTGGAATGAATAGTATATTTTTTTAATAATCGTGATGGAAATGAACAACTGTTTTCTGTGAACAGAACCTCTCACTTCAGGTTTCAACTGTCCTTTTGCATCCTTCCACTCATTGACTTGAGCAGGAGTTGGTTTTTTATCAGCCATCAGCAGCACCCAGCAGTGAGTTGGTACCACAGCAAACCAATGTTTCTGATCTGGTTAATCTATTAATTATAGCTGTAGTTTATAATACATGGATGCATTTGACATTTATCCATTTTTTGTGGTTTTAAGCCCAGCTGGAGATGAAACACCATAAAGGCACTCGCTCAACCACCCCTTCAATTCCTGCCCACCCATGTGCAATGGGCAGGAGAGTTAAAGCAAAACTTGCATGTTGAGATAAGAACAGTTTAATAACTGAAAATAAATTAAAATACTAATGGTAAATATAATGATAATGATAATGATAATGATGATGATAATAATGATAATGATAATGATAATAATAATAATAATAATAATAATAATAATAATAATGGAAAAGCACAAGTGATGCACAATCCAATTGTTCACCACAGTTCCTCTGATAAAAAATCTAAAAATTTTCTTCATATACCAAACACCTCAGAATATTTTTTAAATTGATAAAAAACCTCTGTGACGATCAGTGTTTAATTTTATAGTTTTCTTTTCCAAATTTGGTTTACTTTCTTTTGCTACTTGAATCTATGCTGAGTTGGAGAGACTACTGTGTGCTTTCAGTGATACAAAAGATATACTGTAATTTATAAAGAGTTTGGTCACTATATATTTGAATGAATGTTGTTTCTGGTAATCAATCACATCTTCCAAATATACAGAATCCAGAAAATTCTACAAGACAAATTCTAAACCTCAATAGAATTTCTTATACATGTGGTGGTCTTCTTATATTCATACGAATTTCATCTTCTTTTGGCAAGAAGGTTAAAGCTGTCCCATTTATGGCATAGTTTTCTGAATTAGAAAATAAACCTAGTTCCTCAGAGGTTTTTTGTTCTCTTTGCAATAATTTTCTTTTTTTCCTTGGTATCAAGAGCAGAGGAAAGGCTTTGTACAGAAGACAACCTAGATCTTTAATTCCTAGAAGTGGTTATTCGTAATTTCCTGCTTAATTTCAAAATCTCACAAAACACCTTTAATTCCTCAGCTCTCCTCCCCTTCAGTATCCCAGGAAGCTGATCAGCCATTTTTTATCCATCTTGATGATATTTGCACTCTGGCCTGTGCAGTAAAGTCCAGGAACAAAGTCTGAGATCTGATTTCTCCTCTGTACCAAGATGGTTAAATCTTGATATGTCCCACTGTTAGAAATAACATGGTTTTACCACAATTACTTGTTTTAAGGTTATTAAGAGAGTATTTCATTCAAAGTCTCTGATGACCAACTCTAGCCATAGCAGTAATTGCTGAGATCTGCCAATGGAAAGACAACTCTTCCCTATAATTATTAATTTTTCTGTAAGGCAACACTTCAGCAGTGAAATTCACTTGACATTTATTAATTTCCTATTCCTAAAATTATTGAAATATTTGCTCATAAAAACAGGACAAGTGTTTTCTCTAACAGAAAATTTATCATACCAATTATTTTGAAGATTACCTTTAAACCACATACAAGCCCTGGAATGTGCACTACGCATCACTTAGAGAGAAATTAAAATAACTTCTTTTTCCCATTAGTTAACTCAGAACATTTGTGTGAATACTTTCTTCATCTCGATATGAAACTTAATGTTGTTGAGCTGTCAGAGGAAGTATTGTGAGTTATTCCAACTGGACCTAGATAAGAATATCACATCACATGAGTCTTTTTGTCTTTTAAATGACCCATTCTCAATGCCCACGAGTCAATCAAATCTTCTCATGCATCTCCTATGACCAGTTATCCTTCCTTAATGACTGAACAATCCAGGGGATGATGGAGTCAATAGCTGGTTATTAAGGACTAATATTTAATGCTAAAAAAAAGTGTCAGTGGGAATTCCATAAACTTCTCAAGGTGACTGTGAAACAGGCCCAATGGGATATTTATTAAAAGAAATTTTTGAGTGAATATATTACACAACTATTTGATTTTGCTGTGGGTATAAATATAAGGAAACATGCTTGGAGTTTTGAGAAGTTATTGAATTCTTAGGAAATCATGACTTGATGGAAATAAATGTAGCAACCCTTCTACACATAGCAATTAATGGAGATATAAATTAGTGGAATGCTAGATAGAAATTCAGACACTTAAATTCTCTTTTCTATATGATTTCTATAAAATCACAAATCAAATGCGTCCTGTCTTTCCTATCACAAGTGTTTTCTGCTAAATTTTTGATTTTGTGGAAATTGTTTAACTTCTGGGTCTTTCTTCATTTACCATTCTGTAAAAGTTGTCTTGAGACATGTCTCTGTGTAGAGAAAATAACAAGTCCACTACCTTATCATGTATCAGAGATTTGCAGCTGCCACTCTAACAGAGCTATTAAGACATTTTTTTCCCTTTTGTCTACCACAATTTAGTCCATTAAAGCCATTTACAACCTATATCATGTTCCCTTCATTTTCTTCCTGACATGGTACTTCCAAGAACTGACAGCAATCCTTGTCCAGTCCTTACAGCATCATCCTGGCAGACATGATTGCACCTGCCTGTCTTGTAGATTCCTTAGCAGAAGATGGAAATCCAACAACACACTTTGGGGAAAGTAAACAAACAACAACAAAGCACAAAAAAATACCCGAAAACCAGCCAACAACAACAAAAAGAAGACAAAACCAAACAAAAAAGGGAAAAATCTTTCTGAATGTAAGAAAAATGGGAATCAATAATTGTGCCTGTGTGAACTACTAATAAGTGAAAACTCTCTGTTGTATTTATACTCACAACTGTCATACTGTCTTAACCTAACACGTATCTTTGCGAAATCATGTGTGAAGCACAGAATATAGAAAGAAATACGGTTAAAAACACTCCCTACTTATATTAATATTCAGGACCAATCTACCTTTCAGTGCAGTACACTCTCTACTCAAAGACATTCCACTTCCCCTCTCTCTAATTTTCACAGGCAGTCTTTATCTGTCCATCTGTAATGCATTTCTGCTCCATTAAGTTATTATAATACACAGCCATAAAGATAATGCAACTGTAAATTATTGCATTAACATTCTAGTCATCAACACATAAACTCAGACTGAACAAAAGGCAGAAGCTATTCCACCTGAGAATGTGTCATTTCAGAAACAGAATATACGCTTTCAAAATGGTTGAAAAAACACTTGAAATGGCAATTAACACTCTTCAGAAATACCATCCTGACATGTTTTGCTTTTGTATGTGTTTAAGTGTATCGCAGCACTCAAGGTGAAGGGGAAAAAAATCCAAAGAATAGAATAGAATAGAATAGAATAGAATAGAATAGAATAGGACTATTTTTTTGTCAAGGAACGTGAACTAATCATCTAGACCAACTGACTGACCAATTCAGAGCTGACCAAAAGATGACTCATGTTAAGCACCTTGTCCAAATTCCTCTTAAACACTGACAAGCCAAAGGCATCCATCACTTCTCTGGGAAGACTGTCCCAGTGTTTGACTTGATCTATCAGCAAAGAATTGTTTCCTAACATCAATCTGAACCTCTCTTGATGCAGCTTTGAATAATTCCCACTCAAAATTAAGAGAAATACTTTTTAAAATTCTAATTGAAATGCTGATACTGCCAGATGCTGTGAAACATATGGCGTGGGAGTAATAATCACTTAAATTCATAAAATCTATAAGATTATCATTTTTATTATACAACAATTCCAAACAGTAAAGAAAATTATCAATAATTTAAATTATAAGCAATTTGAACTATTGGTCAGCCTAGGTTATATGTTTTTATTTCATCAGTTATCAGTATCAGACCTCCCAGGAAAGTCACAAGAACATTAAGTTTCACTAGACATATCACCCCCAGTTGCAGCAATTATCAACTTAAAGATGCCTTGAACCAGAAGCAGCCTCAAAATGATTTTTTTAAAAATCCACTTAACATGGTCCTAATGGAACAAGCCAGGGATGGTTTGTAATTTTGTCTCAATATTTATAACCATTGCAATATTAGAAGAGTTTGGATGACAGTTCTACAGGAAATTTTGAGCAGAAGCCCAAAGAACCATTTTCAGATGGCAAAAAGTATCTCTGAAATGCTAACAGCAGGAATGGAACTTGTGCTCATACAAGAATTAAAGTGCATTATTTCAAGAGCAAGACTTTTAAATGCAAAATTAAAAGGGCTGTAGGGTTCTTTTTGGCTCAGTAGAAGGTAGTGGTTTGGACCCTGGGCTTTCTTGCAAAAGTTACTGCAGTCTTCTCCACACTGGTTTTAGAAATGAAACTGAGCTACCAGAAGCCCTCTGAAAGATGAAGCCAGAATTTCTTTTAGGTAAATATTTTAAAGTTGTTTGTATTTTGGAAATGTAAATAAATTAAGTTTGCTACTTAAAACATTTATTTCAGAACTAAATATGTTCATGAAAGACTTGCAGAGGAAAAAAAAGAAGCAAAAATAAAAATATATGACAAGAACAAAGGAGCACCTCTATTTGGTGTTGTTCCTGATCCCTTCAAAATGACGGAAGTTCTTAGCTGTCAATCATATTTCCTGGGCAGACTGAGACCCGGGGATACAGGTTGGACCTTATCGGTCAGGTGATGTGGGAAGGTAGTTCTAAAGTCCAAGTATGAATAGACAGTGTGCACCTTTTTACCAAATTAAGCAAATAAAAAAACAGGCTAATCCTTTAATAAGCCACAGTTTATTCTCTTTTAGACAGATTTCAGGACACTAAAGTTACAAGCTATTTATTTAATCTCTTGGAGAGAGAGACCAGGAAGTCTAGCAAACAGAATGTTCCTTTTTTTCCATGGAACATTAGGATAAGAATAAGAAAAACAACATTTATATAATCTCTCCTCTACATAAATTGATGATCTGTCACATAATTGCCTCTTTGGCATATGAGAGCGTTAAAAAACTTATTTGTGCAGCAGAGGAAAAAGATGCAAAAATAAGTGATGGAACTGGTCAACAGACAAGCCACACACTGGATCCCTCTTCCCACAGTGAACATCAGGGGTGGTGCTCATCACCTTTAGCTCAAACTTGTGATCAATTGCCAAAGCCCCACCAGTCTTAGGAAGAAGTCAACCAGAGCCCTGTGCATGAAGACTTAATGCAGGATCAGAGTACACAGTAAATGAGAAGTGTTAACAACATCAATGTCTTAATGCTGTGCTGCTATTATCACTGACTTTATTTTGTGTAGATAACACACTAATGCACATGTAGCAACCACCCACCAGAGAGCTAAGGCAGTAAATCTTTCCAACAGGAACAAACTTCTTACCAGCTGGCAGGAGGTGTGACTGGGGGTAAAGCTCCCAGAGTCCATAAAAAAAGTGTCTGTAACAGTGCAAAATAGAGGAAACAAAACAAAACAAAACAAAACAGAAATCACAGCATTTTTCTATTATCAGGGTCAAGACCTTGAAAGTTGAATCCACAACCTCAGAATAGGCATTTCTGTTTCTCTTTAAAAACCCCATATGTCTGCAGTGTGTCCTTCTCTGCAAGTATCTTCACCACCCACAATTCACAACAAGGAAACGTCTCTTATTTTTCTTTTTCCTTTAAATGAAGTAAAAAAAAAATCACTTTTTAAAATACTGATTCATAAAATGATACTTTCCCAAAGATTTGTGGAAGACTGAATATCTCCAGTCTGATATTCAGAGGTTCTGTGGTGGGTTGGACACAATCACACCATACAACCTAATAAGAGGTCAAATACTGAATCATCTGTGCTTGATTCTGCAGGTTTAGTTTCATATGTTTATTCTTACAAAAGAGAAAGTTTCTTCCGGTAATGAAATCACAGGTGAGTGGTTAGAACATGTTTCCATCAAGGCACTATCAGTCAATGACCAGACAATGTAGAAAAGCAAGGACATTTGCTTACAAGTTGATTCACTTTTAACAGGAGCAAAATCATGCTGTTGTTACAGTTTTATTTAGAAATAATAAAGCTTCAACATGTTATTGTAAGCATTGTGTAGAGAATACAGAGAAATGCAATGTGCTTGTACTTATGTCAGAGGAAGTTAAATTCATATCAGTGCAACTAGCACCACTCTTCCCATGAATTTGAGCTTCCAGTCTGCTTACTCAAGTCTTTTAATTTAGTCAGTAATTTTGAGTCATAACAGCCATCCTTATTTAATTCTAAAACTAGTTATTTTAAGATCCATCTCCTATAATAAATAGTCCCCCTTATTTTCAAGCCATTTACATTAAAACATCTGGCATAATCATTCGTGCTGGCGAAATACTGACATTTTTAGGAGAATCTTACCTTATTAATATTGAAGGTCTCAGAACTGTTTTAATTCTTGAAGGAAGCAACGAATTTTCAAACAAAAAATATCTACACTCTTATTCATAAGACTTTTGTCCACATGATACTAGAATACCTATGTTAAAAAAAATAAATTATTGAGGACAAAGCAAGCAGAAGACAGAGAGTGAAAACAAAGGAAACAATGATACAGAGTTTATAACTGTCACAGGTAGTGTTCTCAGATCCTCCACATGAAATAATTAGGTTATTTTTATGAAAGTCAGAGTACAACACTATCTGAAAGAGAATTTTAAAGGGAATGAGGATAACTCTTGTTTCCGGAACACTGGCTCCAATATAGGTGAAACCATATGAATCTCTTTATGCTCAAGTTTGAATTGTACACAGTTGTCACTACAGATTTGCATTTCAGAACTAAAACACAATGCAATATTGAGAAATACTTTAGAAGAATAGGTTCCCCATTACATTAAGGTCAAGAAAGCAACATTACAGTGACATGAAGACAGTCTTTTTCTTTTCTAATATAGCTGCTCATAACCCAGAATCTAGCTCTGAGACGTGCTAGGAAATGTTTCCTTTTCTCTTTACACACTTTTCTTTCTTTTCTTTTT
Organism: Arremon aurantiirostris; assembly: GCA_035583995.1. Taxonomy (NCBI): domain Eukaryota; kingdom Metazoa; phylum Chordata; class Aves; order Passeriformes; family Passerellidae; genus Arremon; species Arremon aurantiirostris. Next base: position 147,022,934 of record JAXCLO010000114.1, read on the forward strand.
CATTATTCAGCTACAGAAGCATACAATCACTGCCTCATTATTTCAGGACAACAGTCACTCTCTAATTGTTTCATGTCTGATGAGCATTTCAATGATGGATGACCTGCCTCACTCTACAAAATTTTATAGCTGAAAAATAGATTTGGGGTTAGGAGAAAGTAATCCACAGTTGTGGTGGGTTCTAGTGCTGGCCAAACACCAGCGCACCCAGTAGAATATTCTTACTCCTTTCCTGCTGTGAGATAGGATTAGGAGGAAGGCAAAGCAGACTTTAAAAGGGTATAAAGAAACTTTATTTACAATAACGAAAAGAAAGAATAATAAGAAAGCAGTTATCTTTTGAGTTTTAATTTCCATGAAAAACAGGCACCTGGGAATCTGCAATCACTAAGCCACTCCCATCTTTTACAGCTTTTGCCACAGCTGTGCTTATGAGCCATGTCAACTTATGGGGTATTATTTTAAGGCTGAGCTGTTCAAGAGCAAAGGTTCTCTTTATTTATCTCTGAGATAATTTCTAGGAACAGAGGTCTTCCTCTTCGTTCCCTGAGGGCAAAGGGTCTTCATCACTCTCTCTCTGTTCAAACTTCTCATGGGATCACAGGTACTTCAACATCTGCTTGATTCTTTTCTTTCTTCTTCATCTGCTTGATTCTTTCTTTCTTCTTCATCTGCTTCAAACATAGATGTCTTTGCTCATATCTACAATTTGAACACTTGATCTCCCCATACTTTCAATGAGTTACAGGAAAAAAGAGTCTGATGTATCAATTATATTTTCTCCATAGCCTTACAAGAGGATTTCAGCCCAGGACTTGAGGTATCTCCTCAACCCTCCCAGCTGGGATTTGACTTCTTACTGACCTTCAGGTCTTATGTTGTTCTCTACGTGTCTTCAGTCTGTCCTTTTCTCTCACCCAAAAGAGGAGTGAAGGTTGGCAAGTCTTATCTATGCACTGAAAGAGTTAATATCTTACCTGGACCCTGCAGATGGTCACATTATCCCTGCTGGGCAGTGGCCAAAGCAGTCACTTGGTGATGGATTTCCAGGCCACGTGGGGGCTGTGTCAGGATTGGACACATGGCCGGTCTCCATCCCCTGCTGCATTCAGTCCCAGCCACAGGGCCACTCTCTGTGTGAGCTGCAGGGCCATCTCTGGGGTTTTTTTCTGGTTGCCTTGCTGGGGAAATGGCCAGGATCTCAGCAGCCAGGCTAGGATACAGTGGCTGATGGCATCCCCTCCTCCTGCCCAGCAGCCTCTGGGGCCCGGCCTGCCTCCCATGCTGGGCCATGTGGGCCAGGGTGGCGCAGGCCTGGCCTGGGCTGAGTCTTGTTACCTGTTCAAGGCCAGAAAAAAGAGAGAGAAAGAGCTTTTCTTGGGGTTTCTTTGTTCTTAACATGGGTGTTCATAGAGGCGTGTTCAGCTTTCTAGTGGTTTAACAAAGTGTCAACATTCAAAATGAATCAGTGATTGTTTTTGTTAGGCTCAGAGGAAGCTCTCAGCAGCTCCTCTCAGAAAAAGTCATTTCCGTGGGTGGCTTCAATGCAAAACCAGCACTACATTCTAATACACACCATCTACTAAACCCCTAAGTCTTTATCTTTCTGTTATTGTCAATTCCATATGTACTTTACAAAGCTACTGATCAGAGATGAACTCCTCTCTCATTTACTTTCTGACATAAGTATAAGTCCTCTCCTCTGTTTCAAGATATGTTGATTATAAAGGAAGACTCAAGTGCCAACATTAATAACCCACTTGATTCTAGCAAAGACCAGATTCAAAACATACAAGTGTCTGAATTAGTGTTTTTCTTCTCCAGACCTAGATTTTCTGGTTGGATAAAATCTGTGATGAAAAAATCCTAGGACTAATATTTAAAAATAAGAATAAGAATTTAAAAAAAATCTATTTTTTTTACTAAATTTATCCCTTTCAAAGTGAAGTGAGTACTTGAATGTCCAACAAAAACTGATGGAGTAACACTGTCTTACCAAAAAGGTACCAATATCTGTGAATCAAACACCAGTCCTTGTGGATTTATAACAATTCATGTTATTTTTAAAGATTTTAGCATATTTCCCTCTTGTGCTGGTTTTGACTGGGCTAGAGTTAATTTTCTTTTCAGTAGTTAGTATGGGGCTATGTTTGGTATTTGTGACCAAAACAGTGTTGATAACACAGGAATGTTTTCATTACTGCTGATCAGAGCTCTCCAGAGTTGAGGTGTGGAGTGAGGAGGCTGGGGGGAACAAGGAGCTGGAAGTGGACACAGCCAGGACAGCTGACCCCAACTGACCTAAGGAATATTCCAGACCATACAGAGTCATACTCAGCATGTAGGGGGAGGGGAGGAGAAAGGGGAGATATTTGGGTGATGTTCTTTGTTTTCCCATGCCACCATATCATGTGATGGGGCCCTGCTATCCTGGACATGGCTGAACACCTGCCCAGACATGGGAAGGGTGAATGAATTCCTTGTTTTGCTTTGCTTGTGTGCTTGAATTTTGCTTCACCAGTTAAACTGTCCCTATCTCAACCCACAAGTTTTCTCACTTTTGCCCTTCTGATTTTATTCCCCATCTCAACCAGGAGAGTGAGTGAGCAGCTGTGAGGGGCTTGGTCACTGCCTGGAGTTATGGTTTAACATCTGTTCGCCCCCTTTTATCTTGCCCTAAAATCTTGTCTGATTTTATTTTCTCTGCATTTGTTTTACCTCTAAGTTGCACTCTTTTGCAAACTTACATTCCAAAACTGTTGATTAGTGCTAAAGTTGTGAGTATTTTCACCATTTTCTAAAATAAATGTGCTGTGGAAATAAGTACCTCTTTGGTATATACATTAAAAATGACTGTTCTTTTTCCTTTTGATTGCATCCTGCTAATTTCGAGGCACTAATTCCCCCTAACCCTCCCAAAAAGGTCCCTGAAATCTCTCCTCTACAAATCTTTTAGAAATTTTTATTTCATAAATCTTACTCTTGAAGAACTTATTTCCAACATAGTCAAAGAAGATCCACTTTCTATAAAACTACTGCTTTCTTTTCCCTCAAATCTTTCCCAATGATCATTCTAGCTGCAGTACCAGAAGGTACGAACAAGTAAAGGTGAGAAGAAAGTCAGTAAATATAACTAATATGTGTTTTACATAACAACTGGTGTTATGTTTTTTCCTACCCCCTGACACATCCCAAGCCTTAAACTGAGCTCTCAGACAGTGCCTTATTATTTATCATGCCAATTATTAGTCTACTGTTGGTGCTATCACAGTAGGACAAAATAGTAGCAATTTTCTGAGCATGGTTATAGGTTATAACAGGAAAATACACTGTTTTGTAACAGTGCTGAAAGAACTGGATGGTCCTTTCAGAAGCCAGTGCTTATTAATCAAAGAATTGGTATCTATTATGTTATTATTTGTGACTCATCAAAACCATTTAATCAGTTATTTTAGAGGCTAAAATAACGACATATGATCAACCATCTCTTTGAGGATCTAATGCCCTGGCAATCAGCTGTGGTGTCCAGTTTCACCTCCTTAGTCTCCTGAATTACATTTGTAGTTTTAAAAGTGCATTTTCCAGCATCCTGCCACCATATTTTCCCATCTGGCCATCTGCCAGACTTTACAAAATGCAGTCTCTCCTACCTTCAGGTAAAGAGGTGCTTTTATTTCTATAAAAACTAAGGAGTAAGAATGGATGATACACATCCAGCATTTGTCTCTGCTTGCTGGATGCAGAAACCTGGGAGCATCCCCATGCTGTCACACAGAAGTAGACACAGTTGGTTTATAGCTAGTTTACAGCCTTAAAAATCTCATTTCAACACTTTTTTACTTGCTCTGGCTGCTTACATCCTTTGCATTAAAACTTAGTAGGTGTAGATTAAGTATTAGAATAAAATTCTTTCCCTTGAGGATGGTGAGGTGCTGGCACAGGTTGCCCAGAGTTCTGCATGCCCTCCCCTGGAGGTGCTCAAGGCCAGGTTGGAGCACCCTGGTCTAGTGGAAGGTGTCCCTGCCCATGACAAGGGGTTGGAACAAGATGCTTTGAAGGTCTTTTTCAACCCAAGCCATTCCATGACTGTGAATTTACAGGCATCAGGATTAAACCTCCTCCAAGCACAATATGACCTTAAAACTGGAAGCCAGTATAACTACCCTTCCAAGTACAAAATCCTCTGTGAACTTGGAACACACAGGAAGATAACAAAACACATGTTAAATTCCAGTTTTCACTTATTATTCAATACAGTTCTATAGAAATAACACAAAATACAGAAATTTATTTTAAAAAATGTATCATCATGCAGTTTTTGGTAAAAAAAATGTTGAAGAATTCTGGTGAGGAAATTAAGAAAAAAAATGCATTGAAGCGCCTTGGGTACTCCTATTTGAATTTTTTTAAACATACAAAATAACTTCCTATAAAAAGGCAAGATGTTATGGATTTCTGATTACAGAAATTTTAAGGAAGGAACAAGTTTAGAAATTAATGTTTATTTTACACAGAATGCAGCATAGTAACATAAATTTAACTATCTCCTCCTTAGCAAAGGTTGTTGGACTATTTATGTTTAATAACTCAAATAAAGAAAAAAATCATAAATAGAAAAATTGTGTACACCTGCAAGTATGCAAGCAATGATTATCAAAAATTCAATAAATACAAACTGAAAATATAAAAAACCCCCTATTCAGTAATAAAGTGCAGGGTACTCCTTATATGCCACAGAGGCTTATTTTGCTCCAAAGTGATCAGAATATTAAACAGGAAACTTTTTCCTACAAAGGGCAGGCATAATCTCAAAAGTGTCAACATTGTGAGATTCTAAGATAGTCCTGATGGAATAAGTTTATCATTGGTACAAGGAAATTTTTAATTTTTGACATATTCCTTAAATGTCAGGATGAGAAGGAGATGATAGTTTTATCTTAATACTCCAGTCTCCAATCTTTTTATTATTCATATGTGGTTTACTAGTCAGCAGAACTATTTTTTGAATTTGTAGGAACTCAGACACCGATTAATGACCTGATGGTACACTCCTAATGCACTCTTTCAAGCCAATTAGTTCTCACATTTATTGCAATTCTATATTATTATGTGAAAAGTTGATTTTGTTGGAATTAGGAGGTCCAGGGATTAAGTATGTCAACTGTAAAATATCTACTAGCAATAACAAATTTGATGGCCTTGGTAAATAAAAGTGAAGGCACAGAAAATAGGTTTTATTACAACTTTGCTCAAGCTGAAAACTTCAAGCCTCATTTTACTGTATTTTTGTCTCTATGGCAAAAATAAAGGAAAATGAACTGCCACATGAACATGATGGAAATGAATGTTCATACAATGAACATGATGGAAATGAAAGGAAAGTTCATGCAATTACCCTTAGGTTTGGATGCATAAACAGTAGAACCTGACAGTAATATTATTTGCATAGACAAAATGAGACTGGTATTACAATTAATAGACTCTAAATCTGCAAAGACCTCAGCATGGGGTTTAGTTTACAAGCTGGGGAGCCTAACAGACTTAAAGCTCTTTTTCATGGCTATAGTAGCACTAAAAAGGGCCTGAATTTGACAGGAACTGGTCTAAGCTTTGCTGCAGGTAGAAATGCAAATGTCAATTAAACTTTCAGGTCAAAGAACATGATCCAAGGCTAAGCAGCTTCCCAGGAGGGACTGCCACTGAGTTTTAAACAACCAAAATTTCCCAAATTTTGTTGTAGCTTGAAATCATCTTTTCAATTTCAGTCACTGGACTCTGCTGGCACTTTTGAAAGCAAAGGTATTTCACAAATAGAGCTTCAAAGTATTGCCATTGCACAGAAAAAATCCTCCAATTTACATAAGCCATTTTTTAAATGGAGGTACTTAAGTATGCACAACTTTTGTTTGCAGGTGAGGACTCAGATATCTCCTTACAGTCACTAGACATTGACCTATGTAAAGTATTGAATTCATTAGTATCTCTTTACCAGTGCAGAAGTACAGTTATTTCAAGAGTCATACTTTTCACTAGAAATTGATTTTGTCTCTGCAGTTCCAGCCTTTTTTTAATTGATAAAATTCTCTAAAATCCTGAAATCAGCATTCAAATCAACACTTGCAGTAAGGTGCAATGAATTTCATGCTTAATGTGTAAAATGAAACTTAAATCTTTAGGAGGTCTGGGGCCTCGTGATCCACACTATCCAGGGGCTAAGTATCAGCCATTTAAGATGGTGGCACCAATATAATTCTTATGCCTCTTCCAGGAGCAGAAGGAATGGATTTTCAAATAGATAGAAGTCTAAATGATCAATTTATGATCTATTTTTCTCCTGATTTAATATCTTTAAATTACTCTTCATTAGAATCACAGATATTTTCAATTGGAAAGGACCCACAAGGACCATCAAGTCCAACTGTTAAGTGATTGGCCTGTATGGGAATTGGACCCACAATCTTGGAGTTATTTTACCAGCTTCATAAGAGGTTCATAAAAATTAAGACATCAATGCTTCTTTATCTATGATGAAAATTTCTTAAGAATAGAGTGGGGAAAAAGAATATTAAAATAGACTTTTATCTGCAGCCAGGCATAATTACAAGGTAAATCCCCCTCTTATCAATGCAGTTATGGAAGAGATAATAAAGCTATTCCCCCTTGGCTTCAAATTGTTAGAGTCTTCCCATCCAGTTCACAAAATTGGCTTAGAGACAGCATCACAAACCTCTTTTTTTCCTGTGTCTGTACGAAACCAGCACCAGATTCATACATTCTCAATCCTAAAACTGACCCCTGGTGGTTTGGATGGGTATTAAGGCATTCTCATATTTGTTTCCTCGCACAGAAAAACTATAAAAAAATTCCTTTTTTCTATATCTATTGAGGAGGAAAGCTCATATCTCATTTTTTTTTCTTCTTTTAAAATTAAAAGGAAATTTAAGTTGCCACAAGTGGCCATACCAAGATTTCTTTGTCAGAATTATTATGAATAAAGGAAGATATCCGTGTGGACAAAACACTATGAATATTTTTATTTACACACAGGTCACAGTGAGACACTGAAACACACACAAAGCCACTCTGAGAAGCCAAATATCTACAGTTTATGTGAAAGTGAAGAAATAAAGCCTATGAGGGAATCTAAGTAGGTGGAATTTAATTACCTGAACTGGAATTTAGCCAGGGTAGCAAGGTTAACATCTCTACTGATCCCATATTTTTATGATCAGTTACTTTAACAACCTTGTATTTGCATATTTCTCAAGTGAAATCCAAGGCAGAGCAGTTAGAGGTGAGTGTTGTTGCTGCCAATATGATACACTAAACCAACATTATTTTTCTGCTTGCCTGTTCTCTTGATTGCTGTGCAGTCTTACAATGAACTTTGGAAATTAATTTCTCAGACACAGAAAAAGTGGTTGGTATTTATCAATTTTAGATTTTTATCTTCTCGTCAGCCTAGGGGGGAATTGGGTGAAATGCAAGATTTCATTGAGTAGGCAGATGTTACATCTCTGCTGAGCCATCCTAGTCAAAAAATTACACAACCCCCCCTATTTGTTAGTATAAATAAACATGAAATAAACAAATATAAAAATATGTTATTGCATAAACAGAAAAGAACATTATATTTAGCAAACCACATGCAAGCAGTTGTTGATTTTTTTTTTAAGAGCAATAGAAATAATTTGTGGCCTGTACATTTTAAGATTTTACTAAAGCCAGAAAAATTCATTAACTTTGAAAATTCAGTCCATTGCTCTGTGCCAATCATAAAGCAGAAATTCGTTTGCATCTTTAATTGCTGCCTTCCTATAAGTCATGTCTTTTGCTGGTCAGTTCATTGTATATCTACTGCTATGAATGTTACAAACTGATACATTACATGGTGCTCCCAGCAGATGCATCATCAGAGGTTGCCACTTGTCTGAAGAGCTTGTGTTGCAAAAATGAGGGCAGAGAATGGAGTGGAAAGTCAGTAGAGGGACTGACAGGTATCAAGGGGAGCAGAAGAGCTTGTCAGTGGTAAGCAGATATGCCTGGATTGACCATCTTGACAGTTCACAGGAATTTATGTGAAGTTCCTGGATAAATGTAGGTTTAACCACCTTCATGCAGAATATCAACAGCTCATTTAAAGAGAAAACCTAATGTTCAGTCATCGTTCCCCAGTCGTTCTTTATCTTTGTTTGGTTTGTGTTTCCAACTGTTTGTTTTAGGAAGGTTTAGCACCACTGTTTATGTGGCCACATTGCTGAGATCCTAATACAACTAAAAGTAAAGCTTAGCTGAAGGGCCAAAGAGGCATCACTCTGCACATCTGCACATGGAAACATGAAATTTTGGTTTGCTTTCTTCTAAATACCAAATTCTCTCTGGTCATTCAACGTGATATATGCATACAAGAAAAACACCAAAGGGGAAGTGCTTTAGTTTTAAACATTAATAAAATAAAGAAGTGCAATTTCTGAGAATTTTTTTGGTGAAAGGAAAAAAAAAAGAGTTTGTGTATAAAGTCAGAGCTATAGAGCTGACCAACCATTGCAGGGGTGTTAATAAAGGGGTGTTTTGTAAAAATATCTCCCAAAAGGCCTAATTTGGGAGAGGGATAAATGACAACCTGGGCAGATGTTTTCTGCCTCAGAGGCAGACGTTTTCATAAACCTGAATGACCTGAAGCATCCCTCAGAAAAGGAAGAGGGATATGGGCCTGTGGCACAACGACAAAGTGACTTTTCCAGCAGGCTCCAACAGTCCTGAGGAAGGGAATGGCAATGGCTTTCCCTATTTTGGAACACAAGCAGAGACAATAGCAAGTTATATTCTTGAGGAATTTGAAGCTTACCTTCTCTGTTTAATCTTTTTTTTTGTCATTGTTTGTTTGTCTTAAATTTTAAATGGCTATTAAAAAAGACAAAAAACGTCCCACTCAAAGCACACAGATAATTAAAGTCAATTAGTGAAATTTCAGAAATAACGTCTGGAGATTTATTTTCATCATCATAAAAAAATGTTATTATGACAAAACACACTCTTCTCATAGATATGTAGAAAACAAGCTCTTTTTTTTCTTTTTTTTTTTTAAGGAGAGCAAAATAGTTTCAGTGTCTTGAAGCAATTTGAGATAATTAAATTGGAACATTGGGGTTTTTTTAGTTTTAAATTGGGATTATCCCTAACTTCTCGTCATTAAAGTATGTGTCTGCATCCAAAGTCAACCATGAATTAAAAGAAAAGTTAAATTAAGCTTCAGATGGTATGGTTTAAGTAGTATTGGTCCTCCTGGGCGCAGGGGAATACCCTATTCCCTTACAACTGACTACATGAATACCCAATATCTTTTTCAGAACTATTTCATGTGATATTTTTTTAAAAAATCACATCAAATTTCCTGCTTATTGTTGTTTACTTTTCACCTGTTTCTGATTAAAAGTAAATGTCAAATACCATGACCTTTCAGAAATAGGATTGTTTCAGATTTTTACCACTTCCATGGCATCCAATCAACAATTATTTTCAGGTTTTCCCCCATATAGTTATTTTTGGCACTAATAACCTCTATTAAAATTAATAGTTCAGAAATATATTAGCAACTAGAATCAAATACGTAAAATACATTAGCAACTAGAAACAAATTGGTAATATTGTTTTCAAAGTATGATCATAATGTTAGGTCTTTATCACAATGGTAAGAAAATATGGAATGAAATCTAAAATGTATTCTTCTTAAAATGAACAAATAAATCGTTAATGAACAGAAGAAAACTTAATAGAGAAGAATTTAGGATTTTCTTCTCCATAATTTTGAAATGAAAGGCAGCTATCCAGGGACTAGAAGTTATATTGCACAGAATAACTATCTGATTTGTGCCTCATTAAAAACCAAATTGCATAAATCTATTATTAGTAGTAATAATGCTGATCAATTAAAATGAAATTGCCTCACCAGGACCTGATTGCAGTACTATCATACAAGACAAAATTAGAACTCAAGTGGCTCTTTAAATCGCAGGCCCAGAACAAAACTGTATGGTTTTAAGCCTGAATCATGATTACCAGTAGAATTTATTGCTAGGCAAGGTCCCTGTCACAAGAAAACACTATGGCAAATAGCACTAATTGATATCTCTGATAGCTGTGTGAGCAGAAGTGTCCAGGATTGATCAAACATGAACCTTTGAAAAACTCTACCCTATGAGGATCAGACATCTGTGATGCACAAAAATAGAGCTGATGGCTTCAAAGCATAGGAACATAGAGCAGTATTGCTATCTGAAAACAGCAACATGCTGTCACATTCCCAAAGGAGAGGAACTCACTAACATAGATATTTCATCCTTATTGAATAATAGCTCACCCTATAAGCATTTCATCTCCCATGATTGTATAAATACCATAAAGTGACAATGAGAGTGCAGAAAAAGATCAACATCTTACTCACAAGGAGTCCTACCAAATTATATTTATGATCATTTCCACCACAACAATTGTTGCAAGTGTATCAATTCTTTAATAGTTAAGCCCCTGAACAACCCAAATAAAAGTTCACTTAACTAACTCTGCTTTTAATCTTTCTCATTTACTCACTAACTAATACTTCAATAGATGGTAGGCTCATATCTTCACTCAGTGTACATTTTCTTGCCTTTAAATCGATGAGGGCATTACACAAATGCACCATGTTTGGGAACTCGACAGCCATCCATTATGGTTCAAATGAGATATTCAGGTCCAGCTTCATTGTGAGTTACCACACATTCATCATTAAATTCACTATGAATTTTGGTATATAATATTTTCATTTGAAGATAAGGACATTTAACACTATCTAACTAATTTTTTTAACACTTTCAGTCACAATTCAACAATTCATGGACATTAAAGGGAAAACCTGGGTATGAATGTTCTGAAATTCTAAATCCCAGTATGAATTCCCCAAATTCTGTTGCTCATAATGGTCTGGGATGGTGTAATAAACTGAATACAACAGTGTTATTATCTCCAGGCATTTAAAATTGGGGGAATGCCACCAACTAAATGCTGAGAAAGTTATTTTAGAAGTCCTTTGCAGAGAGTCATGAGTAAGTTGTTTAAATAAGGTATCTGTGCTTTTCTTCCAAGAATCCCAACTCAGATACCCACACCAGACATGCTAATGAGAAACACAACCTACCATAGGCACAAGATTTTCTAGACAAAAAATGGGTAGTAGACTTGAGAAAATCATTATATATCTGCATTTTTATTCAACAGATAACCTAAACCTGAAGGTTTTTTTGAAAAGTTTTGATCACATGCTCCTTTGTGTCAAGCAGTTTGTTGAGGTCTAAATCACTTAGGTTGTTAGGAGCTATTTGTGCCACTGTTCTTTTGTTCTGCAGTTTTCATTTTTCTTTTAAATCTCTGATCGATGTAAGTAGCTATAAATTCCAAACCACTGGTAGATCTGAAATGTATTTGTTTTTCTCTCAAATGATATTTGAGCAAGTCAATAAATCCCAAGGAAAAGTGACAACACAAAAAACTATTTTTTGTTCTGATCAAATAAATTCTTAATAACTGACTTTAAAAAAAAATCTATCCCATTGACAATGTTGATTTCAATTTCCTTAGAGTCAAGTTTTGGATGAAATTGGACCATACATACCAGTTTCAAGGAATGAGATTGCAATAAAAAAATATCATAGAGGTGATATACTCTCTCTTTATAAGATAGTCTAAAAGCTATTTAATTCAACATAGATCATGATATCTTGGCAGCAGATTTTTCCCTCATTTTCTACACTGTTTGAAAACTGAGTACAAGGAGGTGAGTAGCTATATATACCAAGATTTCTGTAGTTTTGGAACAGAAACATCTCAGGCAGTTCTAGCCACCGACACTCATGAATCTACATAAAAACATGGGTGAGATCCAGAACCACAGCAGATCCATCCTCACTTGGGAAAATATTTATCTATGCAATGTAGTGTAATTTTCACTTTATCGAATATTTTGACAATTTAGTTGACAATTCCTTATACAGGTCATAGAAGGAATCCTAATCCTCAGCTTAGATGTGTCAACTGCTCCCTACTCCGTCAGTCATCTCCACAGATTTTACAGAACAGTGTTCTAACTTTTGCTGGAATAGAGTTAACTTTCTTCATGGTAACTTACATGATGTTGTGTTGTGGATTTGTGACCAAAACAGTATGGCTTTTGATTTAACTATAAGACTGTCCTTGATTTAAATCAAAAGGTTTTTTCACTTTTACCCTTCTGATTCTCTCCCTCATCCTGGAGAGGAGTGAGTGAGGGGCTCTGTAGGGCTGAGCTGCCTGTTGGGGTTAACCCACAAGAGATGGTTGGTTCATATACAAATATCTATAGAATTGGCATTTGGAAATTGATCCCTTTGCCCAGATGTAGGCATCTGGTGGTAGGTAATAAAGATTAGATAATCATATTTCAACATAGACTTTCTTTGCCATAGCTTATCCCAAAAAGTGCCTGTCCTTAGCTCAGTCACTCCCCAGGTTCAAAAAGGCACTGAATGGCTTGTCATTGGCTCTCACTTAGATTTAATTCATAACACTATTAACAGTGCTATTGGATGGGTCTTAGTACAGAAAACAAAGATGGTGACAATTACAAGGAAAACTAAAATTCAATTATTTTCAAGCTAAACAATGACTATGGAAAATAACAGCTCATCAGAGACTAAACTCAGTTGTAAACTCAGTTGTCAAATAAAGGCAAGAAGCAGCTGAAATTTCCTGTGGTACCTGAACAGATAGATGTGAACTGGCAAGTACAAAACAGAGATATCAAGTTTTACTTGCAGAAGAGCTGGACTACCAAAGCAAGAGTCCAGGATGTACTCTAGCATGTGTCAAATGTCATCAGACATAAGGAATTGTCATTAATTATAATAAAAAGCTCCTCAAAAATTATTTCACAGCAGAGAAGTTGTGGATGCCCCATCCCTGGAAGTTCAAGTCTAGGCTGGATGGGGCTTGGAAACCTGGTTCTCATAGAAGGTAAGCCTGCCAAAATCCAGGGGATTGGAAGCAGATGTTTTTAAAGGTCCCTTCCAACACAAGCTACTCTATGATTCTATTATTTTAATTTTAGGCAACCTGTTACTGCCCTCTTTCATACATTACTGAGCTGTTGTCAGAACAGAGAGATGATTAATGGCTCACAGCAACTGAAGTGTGTGTTTGGGTTGGGGCAGGACAAGTTCTGCATGGGTGGGGCACTCCATTGCTGCATGCCACACCCACTAGAGCCTCTGGTCCAGCCCCAAAGTGGCTACAAAGCCACTGGCACACCCAAATCCCACCTTGGGACAGGGCCCTGGGACACCAGAGCAGATAAAAGACCATGACATGGGTGTGGCCAGTGACCAGTTGCACTGTCTCAAAGTGTTCAGGAGCTCCGACCTTGCTGGATCTGAGGCAGTAATGATTGGTCCCTTCCCTTCCCTTCCCTTCCCTTCCCTTCCCTTCCCTTCCCTTCCCTTCCCTTCCCTTCCCTTCCCTTCCCTT
>JAXCLO010000114.1:147036556-147058669 GCA_035583995.1 Arremon aurantiirostris
TTCCCTTCCCTTCCCTTCCCTTCCCTTCCCTTCCCTTCCCTTCCCTTCCCTTCCCTTCCCTTCCCTTCCCTTCCCCTAATACAGCAACATGGGAACACGTATATTACACTTCGATTAATTCCTAACACAGAATTTGGAAGAAATTTAATTTCTCTTTTACGCACAGCTTGTACAGTTGCAGTAACAACACACGCACACACATACAAGCAGCCATTATACTTATGTATGTAGATATGAATAATTAAAAAATTTAATTACAAGGCATTACTTGTGTATCTACAGTTGTGTCAGCTCCTTTTTTATCTTATCTTGTACGATTCTAGGAAACATTAATTGGTTAAGAAAGGATGCTTCTGGAGAGAAGAACAGCCCAAATTCTGTAATGGATATTATTTTTATGATGATAAAAGGAACTAAGACACAGTTGAGGAGTCACTCCCATGAAAATCTCACAAACCAAGGTCCCAGGGGCACAAAAGAGAGGACTGCAAAGAGTTCCTTGTTCAGCTTGCACAATGCATCACTGCCGGGGATGAGAGCACAGTGTTTGCCTCTTCACTCAGCCCATTCTGCAAACTGGGAGAGGGTTCAACATCCAGCACAGATATCGAGCTTTTTCTACTCATGGAACCTTCTGCAGTCACTGAAAAGAGGCAGGCACTGGGAGAGGTCAATTTATCCAACCTGCCTTTGACATCTTCCCTGATGTAATAAATCTGTCTTTGCAAAGTTTTCTTTTGCCACAGCTTACATGAGGCACTTACAAGTCTAGTTTAGATCTAAAATATTTCAGTGGAAAAGTGCTACTGCAAAATACATTGCTTATATTTTTTATTTTCTTTTTTTTTTTAATTAATGACATCAAACCCCTCCAAATATGGCAGATGAATACTGCAAAACATAGGGTCTGTGTCAGCAGGGAATTTTGCCTTGTATTCCTGTCATTAAAGAAAACAGCACGATGAGATTTTCTGCTCTCAGATGAAAAAGACATCCAAGGACCAAAGGGTGATTATGCCTAAGATAATGATGTGGAGGACGAGGGCATTAGCTAAATTCACATTCATGCTTTAATAATTGCTGAGATTATCCAGTTCACAAGTGACTTAGAGTTAATAACAGCCAGGTCAGCTGACTAATAGCAGTGCTTTTAATTTTACCAGTGTTGTTCTTTGCCAATACATTTTTATTCAAAGCATCATCACCCGAGTGACATTGCTCTTCTTTATCATCATTTTCTAAAATTTTATACAGATGAATAATTACTACAGAGGAAAGAAATTAGTTACGAAGGCATTAGCAAGAAAAGCAGTTTATTTATTCAAGAAACAGATTAAAATTGAAAAGTAGAGATTTCTGTACAGAAAGGGAAAAATGTTTTGAGAAATCTATGGGGATTTTGTGGTTTTGGTTTGGGGATCTTTTGATGCTTTTTTTTTGTTTCCCTGAAGCTACTTTTGTCATTTACAGTGTTCCTGATGCCGTGTGCATTTTTATTCCTGCAATTCCTTCTCTTTTTCCCCTGTGGCACACAAGTTCCTACCACGCTGCACAGAAAGACAATAGGCTTTCCAGCAGCACTGAATTTCCAACCAATTTCTTCAAGAAACGGTGTGTCCATGCACAGAAAAAAACCTTTGATCCCACATGCAGCCCCAGTCACATGGCCTACTGTGCAGGTGGGTGGAATTGAGTGTCAGAATGTGCAGGGCAGGGAATTACTACTGGCCCTGGTTCTCCAGGCTCTCCCAGTAGAACTTGAAGACAGCCTGAAATTTTTCATTCCAGGTTGGAAATGGGCTATTGGACCATATCCTTCATATTAGAAACCATACAGTATTAACAACAACTTAAACAAAAAATACCTTTGCCTAACACCATTTTTTTTTTTTTTAGAAAATGGGAGAGAAAGAGACAGTAGGGACTTCTGAATTGGAAAGGTGTAATGACACTGCTTCACTAACTTCTAGGGAAAAACCCAATAAGGCAGTGGTGATGTGCTGTGAAGAATAGAGTAGAATTAAAGCAAGAATAAGGGGGCTTGCTGTGTAACAAAATAAATTATGTGTTCTCCTTCTATGCACTACCTAGCATAGCGACAAGAAAATATTGTATAAATTAGAAAGATGTAGCAAATATATTAAAAATAGTATTAAATAATTGTATTGAATTACTTATATAACTTTTTCCTACTCCTGACTTTCTGACTTTTCTCTTACAGAGGTTTTTAATAATAAAAATGCATTTTGAAGCAGTTATTCACTGTTTAAAACATTTCAAATTGATGTATAAATTGACTTTTTTCAGGGGAGTATAATTACATGGCAGGAAATCTTGTATAATTGTATTATTCAATCCAGTTCATCACATAGTTTTACAACAGAAGATTATATCTTCTATTTTCCATTCTCAACTAATTATAAATTTTTTAGCTTTTAATAACAGCATATTGTGGTAATGCTATGCGGTGACAAATCACACAAACAAAGGACTAATACAGAAGGACAGTAAGAGTTATGGGAAAAGACACTCTGTGAATGAATAAACTTTGATTATAAAAACTAAAAAATTATAACAAATTATAGATGCCTCTAGATCTTCATGAATATGTTCTGGATATTTAATGAGGAATAATAAAGCTGACATTGTCTCCTGCAACTGGACATGGTATGAACATGTGGGCAAGGTGAACTCTGCTTTTGTGACAGGTTACAAGGAGGTGTACTGGTTTGTACTTTCCTCTTTGGAACAAAGATCCTGTTTTGTGTTCCTCCCATGCAATGTGAGTCCAAAGGGAAAACATGCCACTAATCTGTGGGTATAGAAAGGAATAGACCAGGTGAAAATTGTGATGGGGGGTAAGAAGTCAAACAGATTAGAAAAAAAAAAAAAAAAAGAAAGGTGAAAAAGTGTAAAACTTTTTGTGTGTAAAGTGTAAAACTCTCCCTGTGTGGCCCATGGTTTCCTTCCCCATGAGCAGCACCTGTCTCTCCCTGCAATGTGGAAGGAAAGAACCTGACCTGTGCCCTTCCCAGCTCTGTGCCACCCTCATCACAATTTCCACATCTGTATTTTCTCCATCTGCCCACAGTTTCTGGAGGAGTGGATGACACAGAGTCCCCCCACAGGATGGGGCTTGTTGGACCCTAATCAGGAATGGAGACATCTCCACATCTCTAATAGGGATTTTATCTCGAGTAGGATTTAAGAGGTGGTGGGATGGTGCCTCTGAGTGTTTCTTGAGTATTTTAGAACATACAAAACCCTTTAAAAAGTGGAAGCATAGATTTCTGTAGTACAGTCAGGTGCTTGAAGGAAAACATAAGGAAAATATTTTGTGCGTAGTTCTTCAAACTCCTAGCAATTCTGAATTCAATATACTTACAATTCAAACTCCAGAGTATCATAGATAATTTATTTACTTGCATCTTTTTTTTCTGTTATTTTTAGGGTGCCTAATTTTTCTATTTATTAATTATGACCAAAATCAAAATAAATTTTCTCAGGGTTATGGCCAATACTGAAAGTGGTAAAAGTCCAAGGTGGCAACAGCCAAATTTCTTCATCATCTTTTCCTACCTCCTCAATTCTCCTCAAGAAAGGGTGCACTTATTGTGAAAATCTTCACTCCAAATTATCTTCTATTACTGGTGTGTTTGTTATGGTTGAGAAGACACACAAACACACACACACAAATAAATAATACAGTGTCTTTCCATATAAGATGAAATTGTAGTATGTGGAAACCAGGGAGCCATAAGAATGATTTCCCATTCAGCTTTTCCCACAACTCCACTGCTTTTTTCTTCCTGGTAATTCTTTAAGATGAATATGACTATGATTCACTGTCTTTAATTGTATGAGCAATTAGAAGTTTGGGCATTCATCTCTATTTATCTGAACTCTGCAAAACTGGCCTGGGATTTGCTAGAGAACTGGATGTCTTGGGAAATTTCCTATCATCATTTGGTCGTGCATATTACCAATGCATGGGTGTCTCCTGAGGATTTTTCTCTTTTTTGAGAGTCTGATGCGTGGATTTATTCATATTTGGAAAAGGAATAATTTTAAATTTAGCTAAAAATTCATGGGAATTAGAAACAAAATTAATACAGGAGGATAATGGGCCAGCATGAGGTTTTAATTAATCTTTGTCTTACCCTGGGATGTGGAAAATGTCAATTTGCACTAGTTCCATGAAGGATTAAGATGAGTAATATGTTCAGTCCATTTAGCTTTGAAATAAAGCATAAAGAAAATAAAAATGAGAACTTTTGATTCAATGTGACACTAAAGGGGAAGAGAATTAAACAGTTCTTAAATGGAGCTGGCTCAATTACCACCATTGGAGGTGACCCTAACAAAATCGAGCTGGTTTTACCAGACATCATTTATATCCCCAAGCCACATTGATAGCAATGTTTGCCAAAATTAGAATTCAAACAAATGTCTCCTGTTGACTGCTGTGCAGGCCAGAACATCCCATTTGTTCCACTGAAACATCAAAAAATATTGGGGAAGAAGCCAAATGAGTTAACTGAGGAGATTCTGGCTTTGTGTAATCCATACTTCATACCTTGTGCCCCTGAGTATGAGGGAAACAAACTGGATAAGTGAGATCTATAGTTTATGAGGACGTGGCACTGATTTGGGTTCAGAAAGTGGGCAGGGAGCTACCTTTGCAACACTATGTCCTCATGGCCCAGGTCCAAAAAAATACTTGCGCTCATCTCAGCCAAATTGTCCCTATTCCCTTGGTTTAGTCATTAGAGAAATTTGATCTTCTTTAAAGAATTAGTAAATTTATTGAGGGCATCAAGACATTGGGAAAAAACTTTATTACTATTAATAATACAAATCTAACTTCCAAGGGTAAAATAAATGTTAAATAAGTCATCAGTACATGTGGATTTGGTCTATCCATTTTACTTCAGTCTTTTGTCCAAGCCTTCTTTTGAATCCTCTACCAATTCTTAGTGCAGCTTTCAGTTTTTCAGTAAGTGTCACGGGTGTTTCCATTCCCAGCTTGAGGAACATGAGTTCTAAATGCTTCTTTTTCTTTATGAAACAGGGAACAGAGGAAATTTTTTTCAAAGAGTAAGTGCCAACTTTTCCTTCACTTGTCTACTAACACTCTATGTTACTCTATAACACAAATGGTATAGACCTACTCTCTCATACTTCATACTCTCCCCACACTTAACTAAATTGTCTTCAGACTAGCACACAAAAGACATTAGACTGCCAGACAACTCAAGAGAAATATTTGAAAGAAATAAAAGAAAATTTTAGGGGATGTTTGCTGGTGTCATGAAGCACTCTGCTTTGAAAGAATGAAAATTTAAAAGTTCCCTCCTCCCACCCTTCCTTCTTGTTGAACAGTACCTTCCACCCTTCCAAGATTACTGCACACATCCTCTTACCTTTAAGGCAGATTTATGGATGAGGAAATTACAGTGACAAAATCGAGTATTGCAGTCAGTTCTGGGGTCCCCATCACAGTAACGATATCAAACTGTTGGAACCAGTCCAAAGAAGGCCACCAAGATGATCAGACCACTTCTGCTGGGAGGAAGGCTGAGAGAATTGGGATTGTTCAGCCTGAAAAAGAGAAGGCTTTGGGGTGACCAAATTTTGGCCTTCCAGCACCTGAAGAAGCTGACAAGAAAACTGGAGAGAGAATTTTTTACGAGAGTGATAGAACAAGGAGGAATGGTTTGAGGTTGAAAGAGGGTAGGTTTAAATTAGATATTGGGAAAAAAATATTTACTGGGAGGGTGGTGAGGGACTGAACTAGGCTGCCCAGAGGAGCTGTGGATGCTTCAGCCCTGGAGGTGTTCAAGGCCAGACTGGATGGGGCTCTGAGCAACCTGGTCTAGTGGAAGGTGGCCCTGCCCATGTCAGGGGGGTGGAACTGGATGATCTTTGAGGTTCCTTCCAACCCAAACTATTCTACGATTCTATGAGTATTCTATGAACCTCTCAAACACAGTTTTTCTGATTCTTTCTTTAAATATGTTATCATACTCCTTTTACTTTTTCTTTTCCTAGATAAAAGAAATTAAGTAGTGAAATCCACTCTTTATGGGTCATTCAATTGATCAGAAGGTGTTGAGCAGCTTTTATTTTCCCTTAGCATCTCCAGTAACGAAAACTTTTTTTTTCCCAAACTACCATCTTCATTCGCTAATTAATTAGAAATATCAAATAACAAGGAAGAGAAACACAGGGAAACAAAATGTGCTATACAGAATGAAACTGATTAAAAAAATGGAAATAATACCAGAATGGATTAAATTACAGAAGAAAATAGAATGGAGAGTTTTAAAAATAATTAATATATTGAAAATTTAGTAAAAAGTAGAGAAATTTAGCAATGGAATTAGATGATTACTACAATCATTTTATAGGGATATGCAGAAGACAGTAAATCACCTCAAACTTACCTGGTAGGACTGCTCTGGAGAAGGAAGAGTAGTTGGAGCTCACTGCAATAAGAACTGTATTCTGACTGATTTTTTGCAGACTCTGAAAGAACCTCTTTCACTGCAAATTAAAAGGTGCTGCTGAGGGTCACGGAGGGGAAATCCTTCAGAAGATGAAGCAGCAAGGCAGCCACCATTACTCAGGAAAATCCTTAGCAGCAAACCCCTGGAAGCTGAAAGATTGCTCAGAGAAAGTATCATCTGGGGTGGCCTCTCTGTACACAAATATGAAGATACACATTTTTGGTCCAACTCACACCTATTTGTTGTGATTTATTTTGGCACTGGAATAAGTACTGTAGTGTCATAGAATCATGAAATGGTTTGAGTTGAAAGGGACCTTAAAGATCATCTTGTTTCAACATTCCTGCCATGGACAGGGACACCTTCCACTGGACCAGGTTGCTCAGAGTCTGGACTAGTCATACCTACAGTAAATCTAGTAGATATTTTCCTTATCAATCTAGTAATTGCCACTTTGGCCTTTTTACATCCCTTTTATATAGTATAAAATTGCTTATTATATATTTGATGAATTTTCATGGTATTCCAATAAAGCATTAATTTAATTTTGTTATGCTGTTCCTCCAGCTCTTATTTCCAAGTTTATGTGCATTCTTGAATTATATAGTCAGGAATACTTTGTGTCTTTTTATTTATTTTTTTTGCCGTATGCCCATCAATTCAAGAAACGTTTAGGACAAATAATGCCTCCACATCTGTTTAATTCCACTGGGTTGTGCATTTGAGTGTCTAGTGTAACAGAAACTTTGCAAATTGAAATAGACTTTTGTAAGCCATGGCTGCACTTGAAATGGTGGAACAGGGAGGACTTTAAAGATTAAGAAAGATTCTACCCCTTCTTCCCCTTTATTAATAAATATGTGTCTACAGCAGAAATGAATTTGAAAAAAAAGGAGAACTTCTACCTTTTTTTTCCCTAAAATACCTTGAAATCATAATAATTTGAACACTATTTTCATATTTGCATACCTAGGTTATAACATGATCCCTGCAGGAAGTCAGGTGGTATTTTAGACTCATACAAAGCATGACATCCATAGGACATAGAAATAGTTACTACTCAGCATGAGCAAGAACAATCCAGTATAAAGACGTAATTTATATTATGGAATACAAGGCACTTTGAAATTGAAAACATACAGGTGGCCAAAAGTTTGGGAAACAGTTTTTTTTTTTTTTCTTATGAGGCTTTAAGGCAGAAATTTTCATCTCACTTCTACTCGTGACTCCCTTTTGTGTAGAACAAAAAACATTCTAATTTATTTCAAGCTTGAAATAATTTAGGATATGATACAACTTTTAATAATCTCATCTCCAATGTGTTGACATAAGTAGCTTGATCCCATACTGCGGTTTGATACCATGTGAAAGCCACTCTGCACACCCAGCACTACATCTCCAACTACACTTTTCAAACTGCACTGCAGGGCTTCGCTGAAGATTTTTAAATACTTGTCCTGCTGTTATCTATGAAGCCAACAAACTACACATTTCCCACATTTAAAAAAGATGGGGTTGGGCTTTCATTATATACACATATTTAATTTGTTTTTCAATCAAAATAGCAATTATTATTGCAGATCTCTGCACTTGAAACCTGTTTCGAGTCAGGACAATTTCACTATTTATGAATAAGCTGATTAATTTATGTCAAACATTTAAATGACATCAGGGATGTTTTTACTGTCTGCTAAATGTTGATTGCATGTAATACATATGGCAAAAGGCATAGAAAGAAAGGATTTGGGTTAAGTTGCCCAGACAAATCTATCTACTATGTCATACCTATATGTTTTAGTCTACGTTCAGATTTTATTTCCAAGCTTTAAAACTGCCCCAAACATACACTCTTATTGCTCATACAATTAAAACAATATCATATCTTCCTCAAAAATGTAAGCATTTTGGAAAAATGCAAAATTAAGATCAGTAAATATGTTAAATAATGTAACATAATTTTTAGTCTGAAATCACGGTAGTATCTCTACTACTTTATTCCATGTTCAAGGGCTACCTCAGTTTGATGAACTCCCTACAAAATTTTATTTTTAAACTAGTTTTTAGAGGAACACATACAGATATCTAATGCAAAAATAAAAATAATACACCACAAGATCTATTTTACCATTTATGAAACCAACATTATATTTCAAAATAGTGAAGAAAATTAAAGTGAATTTTTTATCGGAGATAGGGTTCGATTTCTTAATAATTAGTTGCTTTTTAATCCAGAATAATAATAATTAGTTGCTTTTTTATCCTGTTACCTTTCCTGGTTTTCGAGAATTATTGGTATAAATCTTTTGGAAGGAATATCTACTTGACTGTTGAAGTTAAGGGATGATTTGCTGTGCAGTTGTTCTAGATTATCATTGCTGGTTTATCAACTTCTCTCCTTAATTTCTCATTATTCAATTCACATTTACATGCCTTTCCTATCTTTTGTGTGACATATACAGCTCTCTGTTCTCATTCAGCAGGTTCAGCATCACCTGCTTTGCATTTTGCCTCTCCCTCAGCTCCATCCTTCCAAAGGGCTTGACTCAACATTTGCTGGATTCAGGCAGTCTGCACAGCTCAAAGAGAGCATTACCAGAATAGAAAGAGAATTTTAGAGGTGTCTGAAGGATTGAATTACCACCTTTTCTTGAATCACCTATCCCAGCCCCTAAAACTGTTTAGAGAGAAAAGCTTAGTGCAGCTGGAACTATGAGGTACCCATATCCTAACCATATGGAGACCACGAGGGTGTGCTTCAGAACGCAGCAACATTTTAAACAAGTTAAGCCATTAATCATTGCTTTCCATAGCAAATGTCCTCTCCAAAGTAAACCTGGACTGTGTGGGGCATTATTCCTCAGGCCACATTCTTCACCAAGGATAGGATAATAGAATTATATAATGGTTTGTGTTAGAAAAGAACCAAAAAATAACTTAGTTCCAGTCTCCATACTATCGCTGGTGGGGGGCTGTGTACAAATCACAAACAGGAAAGGACTGCTAGGAACGTGCCTTGAGCTATTTTATTTTCCAGCATCAACCTTATTACATGATTATGACAATGGGAAGATGCCATCAGCTCATATCCCAGGCAGCAGACCAAGAACTTAATGTTATAACTTACTTTATAAGTTTTTTGACTAATCACACAAAGCAAAAGCATATTGACAGTAGTTTCATCCAACCACTATAAGCACACGTACCTTTGGTTAAAACAATGCCTGCTTATTTCAAATACAATACCTGCTTGTATGCCTTAAAACACAATGCAAAGAGCTCCATTATAAAGCTGAAAACTTCCTAATATCTCACTAGATATACCTTTCTGTAGCTTAGGGAGTTATTCTAGACAAGCGTTAATACACAGACAATTGTTCTATTTGTCTTGCTTTTCTACATTTTACATAATTTTTCTGCTCACCTATCTCATGGCTACTGCTTAGCTCTAATCACAGTTCTGCTGCCTCTGAGGCCTGCCTTTTGCAGCTTTTCCAAAACTTTCTGATTTTATGGATTCCCACAATTCCCTCTCTTGGTTCACCTAAAAAGAAACTTTTGTTTAGATTCTGTTTTGGATTCCCACACATACCATGGGCAGAGACACCTTCCACTCGACCACATTGTTCAGTCAATCAAGTCTTGCCTCTGAGGACTCTTACAAATTTAGACGTATCCTAAATATAGAGGATACTTAGTCAACTGTAAGGAAAACCTGCATGGGCTTCCTTTTTCATATGTTTTCTGCTTTCAATTTTCCCAAAAATAAAGGTCTTTAATGAGTGCTATTTGGGTACTAATTACAATAGGAAAATTTTTGATTCCTAAACACAAGGCAGAAATGTGCTTTTAAAAAAGATATTTGCACGAAGTAATACCATAAAAAGAGTTTAGTTACATAATTTTTTCTTGCTATCTATCAGCATTATCATATGAGAAAAGGCTGAAGGAGCTGGCATTATTTAGGCTGGAAAAGAGAAAGCTCATTTGGATCTTATCCCCATGTACAAATACTTGATAGGAAGGAATGAAGGAGAAGGAACCAGATTCTGCTGCCTGACAGGATGCAAGGTAATGGACACAAATAAAAACTTTTCAAATTCCATCCAAGTGCAAAACCACCTCACTTTTGAACTGTGGGCATGCTCAAATGGTGGAAGACTGTGCAGAGCTTTTGCTGAACTGTATATTTACAGCTAGAACATCACTGCGTTTTCAGTACTGTCCTTGTCACAAATCCAAAATAAAGCACTACATGAGCTGCTATGAAGAATATTAACTTTATCCCAGCCAAACCCAGCACATATCTCAATGATTATGTGATTATCATAGTGTATACCTTCTCCCCTCTATTTATAGTGAGGCTTTTTTTGTAATACACTTTGTAGAACTGTGTAATAATGTCTTTTCTGAAAGACTTATTATTCCATGGATTAACTCCTCAGAAGGCTGGTGTAAGTTAAACATATGGCTAACAGCAAACTTCTCATTTTAGCACAATCACATTTTAAAATGAAGAGAAATTGCTAGGTTAAAAATAAACATTGTGAATGAGAGTAAATACATTCTTCAGTTTTTCAATTCTGTGACTGGATAGCTCAGTTTTCACGTAGGTATGTCTAAATTTGCACATGCATTCAACCCTCTGCATAATCTGAATGAGAAGATTTCACTGCAGAAAATTCACTATCGAAGAGTGAGAAATGGGAAAAGGATAACCCAGTTACATATCTTTTTCTCCATACTTTCCCTAATGATTTATATCCCCTCAATAAAAGAGATATACTTGTCAAGGACCCCCAGAATGAGCAATGTGTGGCCTCTTTTTATAACTGAAGAGGGGGAACAGGTCAATCATTAGAGTGAGTAAGACCCTCATTGAATTTAATTGAATCCTATTGATTTGCATAGAAGACAATTAGTTTGAATTGACTTTTATTGATTTGTGCCTAATTGGACTCAATTAAAACCCAGTGACTTGCATAGAACAAACTAAATTGCACTGACTAATTGGACTGAACTGAATCTTATTGAAGTGAAGAGTGTTCAGAGAGATGAGCAAAAAGACTGTGATTGCTTTTAATAAGACTCCTATGCTGTTGATGAGTGCCTGCTGAAATGGAGTGAATGTCATTATTAAAGACACTCTTTGAAAAACTGTTGTTCACACGTGACTTGTGATTACCTTCAGCTGCTGGTTTATTTCATTTGTAATTTTTTTTTCTTGCCTAGGGACCTTGCCAGAAAGCAGGAATTCAATTTAATTACTTTTAAAAGAGTAGCAACACTTCTTCTTGTTTCTTTCTTTTTTTTTTCTCTGAAAAATCCATCTTGCAGATGTTTCCCACTTCACAGGTGGCATTATGAATGAGTCTAGCCAGACAGGGGTATCATTAAAACATCCAGACAGGACCTGCAGACTCCTGTCTTGCTTTCTCCATTATGCAGATATTTCACTATACTCATACAAACAGTACCATTAAGTGACTTGCAGAGCAGGATAGCTTGATGGAGCATTGAGAACCCTGCCTAAATGAAAGATTATCAGATGCAGCTGAAGAATAATGAATCCTGTAAGTAATTTGATAACTTTGTTAAAATCACTGAATGAACTTTTAATTAAGATCACCAACATAGATGAGGACAGCACCATTTTCCACCAGAAATCAGTGATTTCTTTACTTATTGAAATTTTATGATATGAAATGATGTCAATCAAGGCTGTGCAGACTGTGGTTGAGTTTGGGCTGAAAGATGGTCCTCTTCAGCTTTCAAAAGTCTCTGAACCCACTCTATTTTACTCAGTACACAAATGCAGGAACCACAGCTATTAGTAGGCATTACTATGGCTGGTGATGTGTCCAGATGGACAATTATTCAAATGGCAAAAACCCTGTAGACCTCTGTTTTAGGCTGTAAATCAAAAAGTACAGCAGTGACGGTGATAGTGGTCACTACATGCCTCAATCTAGTAAAGGAACAGTTAATCCAACAAAGACCATAATTCTCTTACAGTTTGAAAAAGAAACACAGAATATTGGTAAGGAAGGGACTTTCTGGGCCATGAAGACCAGTGTTTTTCTGTCCCAGGCATGCATCATGTGTTCCCTTACATTAACCTATAGCTTCAGTATACAATTCCCATATTTTTACCCATATTGGTTTTATCAGAATATCCTTTATGTCTCATTTCTTCCATGGGGATCAATGTCTAGCTTTCAGTATGTGTCTAGTCATAGCTGCATTACAGTAGCTATGTAAAAAAGGTTGTGCTTTACCAGCACTTGTCTCTCACTGATGTTTACTCCCCTAGCATATTTACAGATCACAGTTATATTCCTTGACAGTCTTTGTTTTATTATGCTAAATAAGCCAAGCTCTTTCAGCACACTCTCACTAGGTACAGTTTTCCATTGTCTGTGTACAATAATTTGTCTCAATACCTATTCTAGCTTGAACTATCTTTTTTTTACTTGCACATGAATGATCAGAACTGTTACACAGATACAAAAACTGGAAAGAGAGAGGAAAAAGAGAGAAAGAAAGAGAGAAAGAGAAAGAAAGAGGGAAAGGGCTAGAAGGAGAGATAAATTTGTTGGGGTTCTGGCAGAGGGTAATGCCATGACAATTTAATTTGCCCAAACAACTATATGATGTCTGATGGTGACTGAGGAATACCTGTTACAAGAGAGGGTCCTTGCATCAGTATCTTGACCCAAATCAAGAACGTTGTCCCAAAATACTGTTTTGCTCTGTTCCTACAAGCCCGATGGCCCAACTGACATAAGAACCCCAGGGCATATGCCAATCTCAGTAGTTAATACACTTTAAATGTCTAAAAAAAAAAAATGCCTTGACTACATACAAAAGACTGTCCTATACAACCAAGTCCACAAGAAAGTATTTCTACTGTTTATGTTCAATGATATTATCTATGCACAACACTCTTTTATCAGGAGTGATGTAAAAAATCTTTGGCTTAGTTTACCCAGGAGTTCACTCAGCCTTCCTAGATGTATAAAACGGTCCTGATGCAGCAGAAGCTGACTCAATTTGTAGTTTGAAATTCCCATCTGAACAGCTCCTGTAACAAACAGTCCAATACTTAATTCTAAAAGCTGGATCAGTCATGTGGTTTTTAACTTTTGATGCTGTCTCCAGGCAATCCATTATCCCACCTGTGTTGGTGCCTGTCCAGAAACTTCTTGGACCATGCCAGCAGGACTCTGAGTGCACTGGTTGTGCAACAGGCACAGCTCTGAAAACAGATATCCCACTGTTATAACTAATGAACAAACTTAAATTTCATAATTCCAAGTCACAACCCAAATCCCATAGTCTTGCCATGACTGTACAGAATATCCCAATAGAGTTTTCACTGGAAAATGGCTCAAAGTCTTTGGTGTGTCTACATCAATTTCAACCTCTGATAAAAGGAAAGACTTCTCCCCCCCCGCAACTACTTCACATTATCCATATTCATCCTTTGAGGAGATAAAATGACAGATTTTTCCTCAGTCCTACATGGCTAATGAATTATATAAAAAGAATATTGCTATTAAGATCCATGTTCAAGAGGCACTTTTGTTAAGAAATATACACTTAGAAGAGATATGTTGGTCTCCTTTGTTCATACATTTCTTGAATAAAATATTGAATTTTCATTATAGAGCATGTTCATTTTTTTAAAATAAAAAAGTATGAAGTCTTGTTTCAAGTGACTCCTTATTTGAAAATATAGGGTAATTATTTATAGAGTCTATGACGGTTATCAAAGTGACAATTCTCTGTGCTCAGCTTTGTAAGACCATCAACCTCTGGGACTAATTCAGGAATGGAAAAAAGGGTACTATCTCAAAAAAGAAACCAATGATCTAAAGATCTTTTTGATCTAAGGATCATAATGGTCTATCGAGGGTATAATATCAATGAGAAAGAAGAAACTCTGGAACAGTCTTCTGCAATTGATTAACCACTTAGTAACCCTTCACAAACTTCTTATGAGCATGTCTTTAATATAACACAAATATATTTCCAGCATTGTTTTATTTCTAGATTTGCTTTAATGACTATTAAATTGTCATAAATTAATCATTTCAAATATCATCTCTTTCTGCTATAACATGATAGTGATTCTTTTCATCCACATTTTAGAATCACACTTTGCATCACTGGCATTTATCTTCCCAATCAGAATCTGTGCATTAACCAGTGCCATTTATTACATTGCTCTAATTTCACACAGACTTCCTCACTACTGGAAAAGCATTTTTTCTGAGCCAATTTTGCATTTAAATTAACCATTGTGTATTTCATTCTGATTTCTTAATTTCATGGCTAGCTTTTGCCTTTGATTTTGCAAAATTAAGGATGATGGCCATGTTAATGACAACTATTTTATTTTATTTTATTTTATTTTATTTTATTTTATTTTATTTTATTTGGCATCCAGCTTCCTGTGCTTCACTGAATTTCTTTGATTTCCTTGGAAGGGGGTGTAAGTGGAGAGAGAAATCTTTTCATGAAGCCAGTTCTAGCACAGAAATACAACAGAGGAGTCATTTTCATCCAGAGTTATTCCCATATATAAGAATTGTGTCTCGTTTTCTGGAGTGCTGATTCTCTGCATTGAAAGAAAGCAATTGCAGGCACCTGACCACACACATTAAAGGCTGCTGTGCCTTCAAATGAGAGATGAAAGCTTGTGATTTCAAACACATAAAAGCATTCAATGCAGGCACACTCAAGAAAGTCACAGAAGATTTGCCAGCGCAGTATTATTTGTACTGTCTAGGCTAGTGCATAAGAGCATCATTACAAAGCAAAATAAGCCCAGAAGAACCCAATCCATCTCCTGAGCATTCATTGCACATTTATTTGATGATCCAAGAGCACAGTCTTGCAAACCCACACGGAAGAATACTGGGACAAAAGAGCTTCACTTTGCCTCTTGAAAGGTGATTTCTTGCTGCTCACCCTCTCAGAAAAACAATGCCAGGAAAGCTGGACCTGCTAAATTATCTTTGGGTCTAGCAAGCAGCATGGAAAACATTCAGGAGGTTTTTTTGTCAGTGGTTGCCCTTCTCAGTCCCTCACCAAATCTCACTTCAGTGAGTTAAGATGGTTACAGTGAGTACTCCAAATTGCCTGTGGACACTTGACTGCATACAGAATGTAATGAAAATACCTTTTTTGTTCTGTCTCTGTCACAATATGAACTTCATAAGGCTGGGTTATAGTTTGTTTGCTGAACCAAAACACTTCTCATCAGGCTTCTCAACAGATGAAGTTCATTGAACTCTAATCCAAAGCTCTTTGACACAAAACTGACCTAGACTTTGATGGGCTTCCATTCAGACCTAACCCTGACTTCTGCAAACATAAATCATCCTGGCTAAAATGATTGCTTCCTGATACAAGTTTCTTTTTCCACATTTATATCTTCTCCTGGAAATCCAGGAGAAAGAAAAAAGTTTTTACTGCATTCCACAGTTCTTCTTTTCATTTTCTAGACTCTTCCTATAATTTTAGTCAGTGAATTTCATCTCTTTTTCTATAAATATGTAAAGATTATGACACATTTTTAATCATAATTATTCAACTTCTAAAGCACAGACTAAGAATCTTACACATTCACAGTTCTCTGTTACTTCTTTCTTTCATTCCTTCATTCTCTTGCTCACTGTCTCATTTTGCTCATCCATCATATTTCAGCATAAATTTATCTCTTTTCCTTCTGATGCCCTCTAACCTGTTTCCTGGAAGATTCCCCCAATGTCCAGCTTTCACCTTATCTCCCTTGCTGTCTTTTCAGAGCTTTTGTTTTCTCCAAATTTAAGGATCTTATATCCTCCTAAGGCATCACTCATATGCCCTGTGCCCTTTGCTACTCCCAGTCCTTGAAAAATCCTTCTTCCACCAAATTGGAGTTGAAAATAAGAGAAATCTGAAGCAGATGTTTCTGCCTCTTCTTTGCTTCCCTGAGGTGCAAGAGACGGAAAGAAAGGGGATAAAAGAGAGGTCTGCACAAAAGAAAGGTGGATCGCCTTAGAGGGAGTAGCCTGGAAGGCCAGAGGTCCTGTTCTGAGCTTTCAGATGAGAGCAAAAGAATGCAAGAAAAGGTAGGCAACAGCTTCCACTGCTTCCTTGTGGGGAAGAGAATGGCCATCACCTGTCACCATGGCTCACCAGCCCTGCTTTAGCTCTTTGAATGCCACTGCAGTCCAGATAAATAAAAGTTATTACATATTCTAACTCCTCCTTATCAAGAGGAATGATCTTTCATAGCACGTACACGCTGCTCCCTGGAGCACTTCACACATTTAATTTCAGACTATGTGAAACTCAGGCACTATTATTTTTTATGTAAAAGAAAAATTCCTGAGCGCTGTGTATATTATCAATTATTAAACTCAGACAATTAGAAACACATTTAGCAGATCCTGCGTGCATCCTTTTCAGAGTCCCTGTGTACCTGCTTCTACATGGGGAGAAAAAAAGATCTGAATTAGAACCTCCATTAAAAGGACAACATGCCTTTAGCATTTTCTTAACCTCTAATTGCAGGGTCATCCACCACAACCTCTCAACATAAATTTTTAAAGCACATTTTCTTCCCTTTCTTATTTCATTTCAGGACGCTTGGGAAAAGAAAGATTTCTGAGTGTCTCTTCAGAAGAAAAGCATAATAGCTTTAATTTTAATAATGGAAAATTTGAGATAAATAAAAGAGTCAGAAATCATAGAACTCTAGAAGGGTTTGAGTTGGAAGGGACTCTAAATAACATTTACTTTCAACCCTCCTGCCATGGGCACAGGCACCTTACATGTGACAATGTTGTTCCAAGTAAAATATGTCAAAATATGAAATTTAACTTATGTTGACATCTTGGATAGAACATCTTCCTTACTTCAGCTAACAGATGGCAAAAGACAATAAATAAAAAAGGTATCTCTGGCTATAAAACCTGATGGCCCATGGAAAGGTCTATGGCTTTTCAAAGGAAGGGAAGAGTTCTTTGGCACCTAAAATTAGCAAAGAATAAAACAAAAGAGAGAAAACTGTATTGCAGAGAAGATTTTCAAGTTAGGGAGCTTACTGTGGCTCTAAGAAGAGTTCTCTATTTTTATGTTTGAATGATGGACCAGGGAATACCAACATTGAGTGAAGCCAAAGAAATTAAAAAATTTATTATGATTAAAAGGCCATACAGCTTTAACTCTAAACTAGCTAGGATAACAGGATAGCCACTGTTTTCTAAATGCCTCTTGTTTGGAAAAGTTTTCTTTCCTAAGATCATGCTTGCAATCAAAGTAAACTGAAAATCACAAATGTCTTGGTATAGTTAAACTTCTTCAGTGAAACTAGTTGAATATAAGAGGCAAAAAAGATCTTTTTGCCATGGGAAAGACAAAGAAATGTTTCTACTGAGAGGAGGTAGTGATCCTTCTTGCTTCCAGAGAACTTTCCAGGTTCTTTGAAGAGAAGTTTTAATGAGATATGGATGCCACTGTAAGTACTCAACTTTCACCCCTTCAGCTGGTTCTGTACTTTGCCCCAAGTTATTTTGTTCCTCTAAGGGGTTAATAGATGATGCTTTATTTGGAAAGTAATTCTTTGTTTCTGCCTGGCTGCAAGGTTGCTCTCACATTTTACTAAAAGGGAACTGCTGTAGTGTGCAATTACCCCTGCTGGGCCTGCTGAAGTGGCCACTCTTATGCAACTTTAGAGTGGCTGAAGAGCACCAGTCACAAAAGGTAAAGGCTGAAGGTGGGATGCACATCCCAGTAAATCCAGTAAGACCTTGGGAAAGAGTGCAAAGGCAACTAGTTAATAAATAGACTATGTGCATGCCTTTATTTAATACATATTATAAATATTATGGTGATTGCAAAAGAAGAAACAAATTCAGAAAATATGGTAGCTAGTTTCTAGTGCCCCCTTCTGCTATTAGTGATGCTTTTCTCTGTAGTATAATTAAGCCCACTGTGCACCTGAATTTGTTTTCATGCTGATCTGAATGTAATTTGGCTGGATTGTAATACAGCACATTAAGTCTGTTTGAAGACGAATGAGACTTAAATTGCTGAAACCTACACCTCTGGTTTTATTATCTTTTTTTGGTTGTTGTTGTTTGTTTGCTTGTTTTGTTTGTTCAATTCTAATTTAGTTTTTCAGATGATGCACACATGCAGAATGCTACCAAATCTTAATGATCTGTGGCTCGTGCTTAACCAGGTGCTTTACGATGTCTAAAGCAATAGCTTTGCTTTTGCAGCTCTGAAACAAACTCACCTTTAACATAAAATATGGATTCAAGTGCATAGAGAAAGCAGCAAATGTTTAATAAACAGGTTTATACTTCAGACAACCTTTTTATTAAGTATTGGATTAAAACCAAACAGTACAAAACCCAGATCCAAGCCAAACCTTTCCATTTTCCTGTTCATTGTTGTACGTATGTACAAAGAATATCTGGTGGGGATATGTGCTGCTTTCAGCAGGGGTGGAGTTAATTTTCTTCATGGTGGCTGCTATGGGGCTGTGTTTTGAATTTGTGTTGATAGTACAGAGATGTTTTTGTTATTGCTGAGCAGGGCTCACACAGAGCCAAGGCCTTTTCTGCTTTTTGTATGGCCACATTGGGAAGGAAATTTTGAGTGCGGGGGAGCTTGTGAAGAGACACAGCCAGTAGAGGTGACCCAAACTGACCAAAGAGATATTCCAGTGGCATCATATTCAGTATATAAAATGGAGGAAGAATGAAGAAGCCGGGGATATTTTTTTATGATGGAGCTTGTCTTACCAACTCACAGTTATGCATGATGTGGCCCTGCTCTCCTGGAGATGGCTGAACACCTGCCTGCTTGGGAAGCAGGGAAATAATTATTTGATTTTCTTTGTTTGTGTGATTTCTTTTGCTTTCCCTATTAAACTGTCCTTGTCTCAAGCCATGAGTTTGCCAGCTTATACCCTTCCAATTCTCTCCTCAATCCCACTGGTGGGAGAGTGAAGGAGCAGCTGCCGGGGCTTGGCTGCTGGCTAGGGTTAAACCACAACAACTTCTCATCAAATAAACTGAATCCTGTTGAATTCAACATATCTTTATTTTCAGAGGACTCTTCAACTCAACTGCTTCACCATAACAGCCATGTAAAAATCCTTCCTGACTTCTTGGGAAAATCTGTGTGTGGATGTAAAGCACTTGGGGATTAGGTAAGAAAACTTTTCTTCTTTCCAGGGCAATGCAGAACCTGGTCCCACCTTAGGTAAAGATGCAGCTTTCCATTGTTGTTTTTACTGTAGAGTTAGGATGGAGTTCAGCTCCAGTTAAAGACTCTTACATAGAGAAATCTCCCTGTAGGTGTCTGAACAGTACATGGGAATTCACTCTGCCCTGGACTATAAGGATCGGGTACCACTCCTGGTTGCAGAGCTCACACCAGATCTATATATAAAACATTTAAATGTATGCCTTAAATATACTGTGACCTTGCAAATGGAACTAAATATCTGTGTTTAGGGGGTAAAAAAGGGGGTGAAAAATCAAGTCCATCCTGGTTAACCAGCAAATTAGATCTGTAATGGGAAGTTACATATTTTGCTTATGTATAGACTCCTGTGTACAGAATCCTGCATTGAGGCACCTTTATTCTGAGCTAAATTTTAACTGACTGTGCTAAATGGGAAATGCCTATAGGAGGGAGGCTCAGAAGAAAATATCATTTGAAGATCACCAATTACTTTGCAGTAATTAAATCCCAAGCAAATAAAATTTAATAAAATAAATTAAAATAAAATAAAACACAAAATAAAATAAAATAAAACACAAAAAACCCAAAAACCCCCTTGATATATTTGTATATAAATAGAAAAATTGAATATGCAATATAGGAAGTCTAAAGAAAATAAAATTTTCAACTACTGTCAGTATTAAATTGTTAATATAGATAAAGGCCATGTGTAAGGCATCTGAAGCCTGGCTAATAGGGTTAGAGGGACTCTATTGTTTGCACAGTCCAGGAGCATTCAGTGAGGTATAAGAGGGCTGGCAGACACTGCTGCAAGTGTGTGTTATTCACAGTAACTGCACTATTACTTTCACTTAGATTCAGACAGCCCCTGGAGTGATGCACTTGGAAAGAGGCTCTTTGGTGAATCAGTAACACTCTCAGCCACCAGTTCATGCATTAAAAGGACAGTTCACTACTTGTGGTAATATTTTTTTTCTGAGGTGGAAGGATGTAGGCCTGATGATCCAACATGGGTAACTGCATCTTTATATTAGAGTGTCCACTTTTCTGGACCAGAGTGTTTTATTCATGGAGAACCTGAATATAAAAAACCCTGTGCTCCTCTCTGAAACCCATTCACGCTTCATTAACTGAGCAGAAACCTTTGAGGATAGACAAATAAGATAGGTAAATTCCTATCTCCAAACAGAAGTAGGAGTTTGTAAATTAATGCTGAGACTTTTACTAAAGGTAGCAGGTACACAAAAAGTCCTTTGTACATTTGAAATTTCTCTCTTTATTCTGTCCTGGAGTGTAGAAAATCTGGAAATAAATTATCTTGATAGTGATAGATTATGATCTGTGCAATTGTTGCCCATTCATGCTAAAAATACTGCAGCAGAATTAATTTAGTTTGTTTGTTTGCTTTTGCCTTTTTTTTTGCCCCTTGAGGGAAGGCATGACCAGATATAAGTGATATCATGACTCAAGACCCTCTGCTTCTAACATCTGAGGAATTTAGAGGAGTGATTTATACCAGGGAATTCAAAGCTAATGGAAAACTACAGAGTTAAACCTGCTGACAGAGAGGTTCTGCTCCCATATTGTTATTAAGTTATCAGGAAGTCCTTTAAATTTTCAACAGGATGTGCTTTCTGATTGAGCAGGTTAGCATAAGAAAGACAGACTCTAATGGATCAATCTCAGTGTTTCTTTCTTGCATGGCAAATGATATAGATTTCTCTGTTGTGTTCACTTAGCTGGCTGAGCTGATTGCATTTTGGGTTGATGAACTGAATCTTTCAAAGCATTTAAATTGGAGGGGTAATAAGGGAGTTAGAACTAAGACTTCCGTGCAACTCATAGCATGGTGAGAGTGTAGGTAAATGAAATAATGGCTCCAAATATTTTGCTAATAAAATTCTCACTCTCTTATTTGTTTCTGGGATTTTAGTTGATGCTCTGTGAGACCTGTGGTTTCCGGGCATAAATTAACTCTAGGGATGCCTTTCTAAATAAAAGTAGAGATCATTCTGCATAAGTAGGGGTGGAAAGTCCTTTCCCACTAATCACAGAATCACAGAATATCCTGAGTTGGAAGGCACCAGAAGGATCAGCGAGTCCAGCTCCTGTCCTTGTGCAGAGCATCCCAAGAATCCCACTGTGTGCCTGAGAGCAATGTCCAAACATCCCTGGAGCTCTGTCAGTCTTGGTGCTGTGAACATTTCCCTGGGGAGCCTGTTCCAGTGCCCAGCTGTGATGGTGTTCACAGGGGCTCTTGGATGAGGGAAGAGACGAAGGATCTGACTCCATGTTTCAGAAGGCTTGATTTATTATTTTATGATATATATTACATTAAAACTATACTAAAAGA
>JAXCLO010000114.1:147058769-147097650 GCA_035583995.1 Arremon aurantiirostris
ATGAGGATCTGACCCCATGTTTCAGAAGGCTTGATTTATTATTTTATGATATATATTACATTAAAACTATACTAAAATAATAGAAGAAAAGGTTTCATCAGAAGGCTAGCTAAGAAGAGAATAGAATGGAAAGAATCATAACAAAGCAGCTGTCTCATACTCTCTCCGAGACAGCTGTGATTGGCCATTAATTATAAACATCTAAGATGGGCCAATCAAAGATCTACTTGTTGCATTCCACAGCAGCAGATAACTATTGTTTACATTTCATCCCGAAGGCCTCTCAGCTTCTCAGGAGAAAAAAAAATGCTAAGGAAAGGATTTTACATGAAAAGATGTCTGCAACACCCAACCACCCTCTGGGGAAAGAACATTTTCCCATTACCCAACCTCAGCCTCCCCTGACACAGGTCCAGCAGTTCCCTCAGGTCCTGTCGCTGCTGACAGAGAGATCAGTTCTGTCTCTCCTTCCCCTTGTGAGGAAGATGTGGATTGTAGAGTTCTCCCCTCAGTCTCCTCTTATTACCATCAGCAATATTTGTATATTAGAAACCAGTAACATCTTGGAACTGGGACATCCAGATATGAAATCAGTGGTTTAAAGAATCACTTCGCTAAAAAGAAAAGCAGTTTTAATATGCTCTGTGACCAAGGCTTCTGACTTACAAGTGTAGTCAAAAAATTTCCATTTTCAAGGGAGTTTTCTAGGACAAAGGTTGAAAAAAAGGACATGTTAAGCATTGCAGCCCTGTAACTTCTGCTAATAGACCTCCTCTCTCTGGTGTGAGGGGAACCTGGGAACAATTCAGACTCTACCAAGAGCATTTTGATCCACCTGGCAGTCCTTAGGTTTCAGAGTTATGGGAACCCCAGCTGCTTTTTGATCCATATTCATTTTGTGTGGCTATTCACAGCCTGTGTTTTCAATAGCAGAATAAGACTGTTAATAACTAGCTGAGCACAGGATCGCTGTATGGCTCACGGTCCTTGGAAACCAGATATTTGGTAGAAATTCCTCACAAAAATCTTCATTCCACACATATCCATAACATCTTTCTCATGCTATGAGGGCTAAAGTCTATGAGTCTATAAAATTACACTCTACTGTTGAAAAAATTCAGGACACTACCACTGTTATCCCTTCAAAACTTGAAGCATAAATTCTTCCTTGTCCTAAAAGTATGTAAATCATAATTTTACAGGAAAGGTATACAAACAATGTGGTGAAAAACTTCCAGTATGTCTAGGAGCCATGGTTTAATCAGCTCAAATCTATTTCTGTTATGAGACAATACCTTTTAAAGAAAGCTAATAAAACTGAAGTGCACTCCAAACCTCTCATCTATATTAAAAAAATAAAATAAAATAAAAAGGTCAGAAGTGTACTACAAATACTGTGTCAATACAACATCTCACTTAAAATAGTTAAAATGATCCAGTAGTCCATTCACATTTACTTTAAGATGGTAACAAGTCAAATACCCAAAAGAAGGAAAGAAACAGTTTGGGGAACACAAAAAATTTAAAGCATTCTAATAAAATTTTAAAAGGACAGTCAAGGTCACTTTGAATTTATAAAAAAGTAACAGCAGAAAAGAGAAACAGTAAGGTGCAATGATAGCTAGATAGATGAGAGGGCAGACATTTATGGTGTCAGTTATTGAAAGAAGGAAAGAAGCTGTTATCTGTTGAATGAACACTCTAGGCTAGAAAGAAAAATATTACTGAGACTTAAATGTGACCACTATATTGTTAAATAGTATATTTTAAAAATACACTCAAATCTAATTACTTAAATTGTTTCTCCAAAATTTTTTATTTCTTCTTTTAATTTTTTTATATTCAGTGAAGCTTTTTTCTTTTTTCACTTTCTCCTCATTCATCACTGAGTTACACCATAGGATTTGACTTAAATTTGGCTAAATAACCACAGGTGACACTCCCAAAACATTTTCATGGATAAAAGATGAAAAAAGAAACCCAAATATTTCAGACCAATATAGAAGCTACTGGGGAGGCGGAGGTCAGGGTAAGAAATTTATATATTTTTTAGCACCAGAGTTCTTTGTTTGTTACTTTTATAATAAAGAGAGATAAAAACTATCCATAATAGCCATCATATTTCCACATGTATCAGGATGGAATGTGCAGAGCAAAGAAACAGGTAACACTTTTCTGAAGTCATTCTTGCTATGGTGAGATGTGCAACCACAGGGTTTAAAAAAACCCTTTAAGTTTCAAAAAGCTTTTGATAAGGTTATGCATCTAAGATAATTGGTTACAGCAGATATACAAATATTCCAGGAGTTAATGAAGTTCTTGAAACTCAGATGAAGCTCACAGAGGAAACCCTTCAGTTTTTGAGTGATATGGAAAAGGTGAAAATGAGGTCAAAGGGGCAGAACCTGTTCCCACTTCCTGGGAGCCCTAAATAAAAGTCTGATTGAAATTGTGTGGTGTACTTTATGTCTTTACAATCTCAGTCACCAAATGTTGAAATATATGAATTTAAAAGGCTACATTTGATTGCTTATATTTTCAAGTAAGTGCCAGTTCCTGCACTAAGCTTACAAAACCCCCATTCAATGCTGCAGCTTGGGAGCAGAGTGGCTGAAAAGCTCCTGCTGGAAAAGGACCTGGAGGTGCTGGCCAGCAATGCTTGAACATGTTTTTCTGGCCAGATGTAGTATTTTGTTTGATTTTAAACACTATGCAGGTAGACTTTTCAGTGATTAGTCTATATGTGTAATAGTTATAATTCCTCAAAAAAACCAAAAAAAACCCCCAAAATTTGGAAGAAAGTAAACCCTTGCAATTTATTTCAATGTCCTTGTTAAATGTTTCAAACTCATGTCAAATTCTGTTATTTTGTCAGTAAAGACTTATGAAAAATATTTTTCACATGATCCTAAATACTAAATAAATTTCTACCATGAATATTAGCAAACTATTGGTTCAGAAGTAATCCATTGTCCTTGCCAGTCTGTATTTCAGCAAAACAATAAGACATACACCCATTGTTAGAGAAAGGTGTATCACACCCAAATTCTGCCTCTTCTTGACCTTCCAAACAGGGGAAAGAAATAGGCATTTCTTTCTTGAGTCTGACTTATCTCTCAGGTGCAAGAGCTGCTGCTCTGCTGTAGTCAGCTACACTTTTATCACAGGCTTATCAAGTAGGTAATTCTAATTTTGCACGTACAATGATTTCTCCTTCATGAATAGTGATAAAAGCTTAAAAGGATTCTGAACATTTTGATTAGGAATGCACCAGCTGGTGGATCAAAGAAATCTGACCAGCAACTGAAGCTGCCATTCTCAAGTCTGCTTGATCCTGGATCATTTTTGATTGTACCTCTTGCTTTGCTGACAGGATTTTTACATGTCAAAAATGAAGAAAAAAATTACAGCAAATTTACTTACAGTTTTTACTCCAAAGTTTTTTATTTTGCTAGTCTTTTTAAAAATTATATGGACAAAATTTATGGCTGTCACAAAAATATTCCCTTGATTGAAGTATTAGAGTCCAATCATAGCATGAATATTCATAATAGATTATTGAATGTATAAGTCAATCTATCTATTGATACAATATATTGCTTGATAATAGGAACTGCAACAGCAAAAGTGATTCACATCAGTGATTCACAAATAGCATGTGTTAAAAAAAATAAAGATATTCAAGAATGGAAAACTAAAGACCTGGAGAAATGAAATAAGACTTCCAAAGCTAGTATGAGCTTATCCCAAAAAGAAAATATATTATCCCAAAAAGCAAATTGGGCTTGGAGTTCTGGCATAGCTACATTGCTTCTTGGTTGCAACACTGCATTGCTCTGTCAAAGGCACCTCTGCAGCAGAACAGTGCAGGATGGAGATGGAACCTCTGCTTTCCGAATCTCAGAGAATTAGTGAATTCTTTAAGAGAATTTCAGGGTTTGTAAAGGGCTGCATTTCATTCTCTTCCCAACCTCATATTTCCCCTTCTAAGATTTTCTTGGAAAGTATATGCTAAGAAGGATTTGATTCAAATTTTTATTCTTACTGTGATACTTTGATATGAAACAAATAAACAGATGTGAAGATGGGTTATTCCCATTTTTCATGGGGCCTGATTTTTAAAGTATGAATAGTTGTTAACTTGAGTCACATTCAATTGTAGCTGGACAATTAAAAATGTCTTTGCCAGCATTCCACACCCCAAACTCGAGAAAATGTATTTGATTTGAGAGTCAAGACTAATTAATCCTTTTGCTTCATTCTTTAACCTGTGAGTGACCACTGAGTGAATAACAACTTTTTCCGCTTTCTTTCACTGAACAGAGGGCTCCATCTTGGTTTTCTAGCCAGATCTTCCTGCTGAGGTAAATATTTCCAAAGGGTCTCCCTGGCAACAGAGATGCTCCGTGGAATTTCCCCACATGGGCTGTCTTGTGTATTCCTGCATTATGACCCACTTGTTTTGTGTATGGTCACCTTTCCACATGGAAAAAGAATGGGACAGAAGGTTATGGATTTTAGTAAGGGTCTACCATTAGGCTTTACTTCTGGGAGGCAGCCCTGGCACACAAACTTAGATGCTGTGTGTGTCAGCCTAGGGAAATGCCAGCCCTGTGCAATGCTGAATGAGCCCTTTCTTGTTGCAGACAAACCAGGTCAGTGTTAATACAAAGGAAACATTCCAAGATGCAATCCCTCTCTGCTTTGCATCTGAAGTAGCTACATCTGTGCATGGTGCTGGTTTGCTCTCAAGTGTCCCCATTAGTTTCCAGTGTAATGAGGAAGGCAAGAAAACCTTACAGAAAGCAGAGCTAGCAGTGCCTGCACACAGCAATGCCTGCAGTGTGTGCTCTTTGTTAGGATCAAAAACTCTGTCCTGGCAATGCCTTATTCCTAGGACAATCCCCACAGCACAGGGAGCCATCTGCCTGAGGTTTGTTACAGAGACCATGATCCAGTGATGCCTTACTGCTGTGAGGCCCTTGTGTCCTGCTTGTTCTTTACAGCCAGCTTCACCTTTACCTTCTGTCATGGCTAATATCAACACAAACTTCCTTCATTTGAGACCCCACTGCAAGGAAGGAAGAGTCTGCTGAAGACCTCAAAATGTCTCTCCCCTTGGCAGCTGGTGCTCAGATGACATGTAGGTTGGTTTAATAAGCTGCTGGTGATTTATGAGGATACCCAGAATATCCAGAATTGTAACAGCGAGAGCAACAAATAAAAAATTAAAAGAGATGTCACTTAGGGCTCAGTGAATGCTGATAGAATATTCATATCTTTCTCAGCATTTGAAATTATTTTGGTTTTTCTCCATCAAGAAAATTTGTACCTATATGTCCCTTCAGAGAATC
The DNA here is from genome assembly GCA_035583995.1 of Arremon aurantiirostris. Classification (NCBI taxonomy): domain Eukaryota; kingdom Metazoa; phylum Chordata; class Aves; order Passeriformes; family Passerellidae; genus Arremon; species Arremon aurantiirostris. The sequence goes on from JAXCLO010000114.1 coordinate 147,064,124, forward strand.
ATAGAATCAGAGAATCTTAGAATGGTTTGGGTTGGAAGGGACCATCAAGATCATCCAGTTCCAACCCCCATGATGAGGGCACGGACACCTTCCAGCAGAGCAGGCTGCTCAAAACCCCATCCGCCCTGGCATTAAATGCTTCCAGGGATAGAGCATTCACAACTTCTCCTGTGCCAGAGCCTCACCACCTTCACAGTAAAGAATTTCTTCTTAATACCTTCAAGGTATTAATATAGTAAAAGCTATTGAGATAAATATTAAGATTGCATTTAATATAAAGGTTGCATCTTGATGGTCTTAAAGGTCCCTTCCCACCCAAGCCATTCTATGATTCTATGAATTCCCACAGGCAAAATTTCAAAGGAAGAAATACAGAGCAACCATTATTTCCCTGTAACACCACCCCTAGCAAACAGCTGGCCATGAGTTTTGCATCCTTTGAGGAGAGCAGTGCCCATGGGCAAACCCACTTCCGGGAAGACAGTGTGGTAACCAGCCTGTTATCCACAAATTTATCTGTGTATTGTATTACTGCATTCCTGAGGGCCTAAGAGTGCCCACAAGAGCATGACACTGCCTGGTGTCTGAAAGCTGATATGGTTTAGTACAAACTCAATTCCTTCAATTTAAGTGTCTTAAGTCCAAGTGAAGGAATGTTCTACGTACTTTTGGATTCAGGTGCCTTAATCCTACCCAAGTCTGACCTTAAAAGCTTATATCCCTTCTCAGAGCTGGCTCCAATTACCCGTAATGAGCAGGATGAAGCAAAATCTTTGAATTCTGCTTTGCTAAGCCAGTGCTCATTTCTCACTCCCTGGGCAGAAAAACATTTTATTGAAGCATTTTGTCTTTCTGGAGCAAGTGATACATGCTCTGTGGCAGCATACCCTTCCCAGGCTGGGGAAAGCTAATTAACAATGATTCTTTAAAAAACCCCAACTTTTCTGTTATTTAACTATTAATTCAGATGCAATATTGAGAGAGAAATGAAAATGAAAGGTGTTTTTTTATTATATCACTTTTTCTAATTTATACAAACGAAGGCACAATTAAGTAGGCTGAAATTTAATTACAACATGCATTTCATGTAAGCAAACACATTAAAACTGAGAATTCCAATCTTGAATGCAGAAATTGCCATAATGGAACAGAAAAATATTCAAGTGCAGGATAAGCTTTTGCCATTATCACTTTGCACCTGGCCACAGAAATGGCAGATACTGTTTCTCATGTTTCTCCTTTGCAATAGAACAAGAATGGAACAATATTGCCCATATTCTCAGATGGCATTTATAGCATCCCAACTCCGCTGAATTTTTTAGTTTTTCTCAGTTTCCACCAAATACATGTGTTTCCTGAGGGCCAGCCAGTGCACTTCAATGACAGTGGTTTACATTGACTGTGAATCAGATATTATAGATCCAGAAGCCCATAGATTTTCTTCGCCAAAAGAAAAATAAAAATAGACAGTAGTTGCTTTTTTAAATCCTAGATTTCTTAGTAATTTGCAACAACAGCTCCAAACTCCTCTTTGATTTGGGATCTGCATTACAAACATCCTTTGCAGTGATCTGCCACTCTTCAAGCAAATGAGATGGACGAGAGAGGTGTTAGTTCCAATAATTTGCATGATTGTTCTCTTTATAAGTCATTATCCCACCATCATCATTGCAACATTTGGATGCCTGCCAACAGAACCTCAAATGGTGTGACTGATGTTGGTCATGGGGAATTCATTTGCTCTCATCATTTCTCCAGGAATAAAACTGAGTTTTGTTTGCCTGTGTTTCCTGTCCACACAGATTTGTGCTACCATTAAAAATAAGTTTTAAAAATAATTGGTAATCCCACAGTGAAGACGGGCCATCAGCCATAAAAGTGTGCAAAAATACTTTGCTGTACAAGATTTCACTTTTTCTGAGAGAGAAAAAATTTTTAGGATTTCTTTTTCAGCTCTTGAGTTAATTTTCACTTTTCTGAGGAGAAAAAGTGTTGGCTGAAGTACTCAGGCCAGTGATTTTGCTGACCTTTTTAGTGTCTAGGCAGCACACTGCAGCATTGCCCTGGGAGTGCAGGACAGCTCTCACTTTACTGTTTATACAAGGTAAAAATGAAAAATACAAAGAGAGGTCACAAGCCAAGAGAAACCTTCAGGTCCATGGAAAAACTGAGAGGATACTCCCTAGCTGCCTTTTCACTGAAATATCTTCCATACCAAAATATCCACTTAAACTATTTCATTATTCTCAGAGGTCTCTGAAAAGATACCAATAAGCAGCTCCAGAAGAGGAACCCATAGCTAAACCCTTGGCTTGGAACGGTTTTAAGAGTACACACAGGTTGTGGCACTGTTTGACAGCTCCAACTATGTCACTTATGTGATGACATCTTGTAAAACACTTAAGAACTCACAAAGGCTGGAACCAGAATGTATCCAGCCTAGTCTCAGTCTGAGCTGATTTTAACCTGTTTTAGGTGTAATAACAGTTCCCCAGCTGTCAGATGAGTATTGCCCAAATTGTTTTAGCCTAAATCATTTTAGTTCATCTCTGAATGTCCTGTGTGGAAAGATCTAGCAAACTTGAGTAGTCATTGAAAAAAACATATCATGTCTTTGTGTTAATTGAAGTGAGAGAAGGTGATGTTGAAGCGCTTCTTTTTCTTGAAATCAATGAAAAAAAGCAGACTGTGTTAAGAAAGCATCAAAGTGTACCCAGGAATCTCCCCAGATTATGGAGTAAGAACTTCCTCACTGTAAGCATCATGTGAAGATGGGTGGAGAACCTGAAATATTGGTAACTCATCATGATCCCTTCCTCCTTGGGAAATGTGGGAAACATTGACCTTGGCAGTCAGGGAGACACTGCAAGGCCAAGGGTAAAAGCATAACAAGAAAAGGGGCAAATTGCTAGAGTCTGTCTAAATCAGTCAGTACTTGTATAGTGATATGCCTGGCCTGATAAGGAAGGTAGTATTTGTTCTTAGAAAGTTAATACATTAATTACACTAAAAGCAATTTCCAGCTCTGACAACTGGATGCCATAACAAGATTTTCCTTATAAAAACAGAAGGGATTTATAAGCTGCTTGATCTCAGGCAGAATTAAGACCATGTACAATGGACTTGTGGAGATCAAGGGAAGAATTCAGTTACCTAAACACAGGCATTTAATGCCCTTTGAGACATCCTACCTGGTTTACAGCTGCTGTGGTTCATGCATTTCCCATAAATTCTCTGTCATTGCTGCCAGCTCATACTCAAATGATATCCTGCCTACAAATCAAAGCAGTTTGTTTGCAGAAAGACCTGAGGATCTAGAGTCACCAAAGATAATTCTGCACATCTCAGGATGGAGCTGTGCACTGTTCCATATGCTGACTGCTTAGGCACAAAGGAAATCCATCATAACCACCTTTTTCTGCCAAGCAATATTGCTTCAGTTACTTTGACTGGAAATTGCATTTTTATTTTGTCATCTCCTTTGTGCCTGACAGAGTTAAAAACATTCTGGGGGCTTAATATGCAGAAGGTGTCAGTTTATTGAAAGGCTTTTATCCTTGTATTTTGGAGTTGGTAATTACCTCTCACGAGTGAAACAAAAGGCAAGTCACTGCTCTGGCCGCCTTTCATTTCTCTTCAAACTGAATGTGACTCCAGACTTCCATGTTCTTGGCAAGGATTTCACTAATACAGCAGGTTGTTACTAACCAATGCTATTCACATGATACAAAGTTAATTAGAAAAGTCTGTTCTAATTTATAAATATGCAATTATGGTTAAGCAAATCAGAAGTTGAGGCCTTGCAAGGTTCCCAGTGGGTTTTTATTTTCACGATTCTAGTGCATCCAGAAGAAAGAGTCACTGATCTGTCCTCTGATGTAAAAATGCAATTTGCTTTATTCAAGTGGGAATTGCAGATGTATTAAAACATGTTTTTGGAGTTTGTTCAAATTAATTGCTATGAAAACAAGTGAATTTGTGGAATAGCTTTTACAAAAAATATGCGGTCACCAAAATACCCTAATTACTTTCCAAGACCAGGTAATCTGCCTCCAAATAAGCAAAAGGAGAATGTAAGCTTCATATTGCTTTGTATGATACCCCAGATATTAAATTCAAAGAGATCAAAGCTCAGAGAGGGTAAATAAGACCTCTTGCCCTGTGTCCCAATCTGCTTCTCATTGAAAGTCTGTATTTCCTATCTCTGTTTCACAGGCTCTTCTATGATTCTCTGATATCCTGACTTCCTACCTACTAAAGGTCGCAGAGTTCCCCTCCTTGAATCCAATATTGAAATTACTTCATCCTTACTCCAAGCTGCCTTTGTTTGGCCCTTTATATGTGATAAATATTTTTCTTTCTTTTTCTTTTTCTTTTTTTTTGTTTAATACATGAATATCTGTTATCCCAAACTTTGCTGTTATTGATGTCCTTTTTTATTCTGTCTAATGACAAAAAGCTGTCATAGGACTCCAAAGAAAGAGGCTGTGCCCAGTATAAAAGCCTTGCAGGTTATTACTAGGCCATTGACTGTAACTGTTGGATTGCATCCACACACAATGTTCTTTCACAAAATAGAATTGCTATTAAGTTTGTTAGAATAGTTCATAGGGGACAGAAGCCTAGGCCACACAATTTAACAACTCCTACCATGCGCATCCCGTGGCCTACATACAGGGAAGAGTCATCAGTCCTCAATTGCCTTCCCAAGGTTTCTTTGACATTCCCAGACAAGAAACTCTCCTGTGAAACTTCATAAACCAGCCTGGGCTGAAAACTGATGCAGCATTAAGAACACACTTGAGTAAATGGAACACCAAGGGTAAAGAATATTACTGTGGCCTTCCTCACCCGTATCAGATCAACTAGAAAATATATTTTCAGTTTATTCCCCATTCAAGAGAAGTCTATTACATTTATGAATGACAATTATACTCAACAGGATGGCGGTTTCCATGGACTTCAATAGGACCAAAATCTCATATCACAGAATCACAGAATATGCTGAGTTGGGAAGGAATCACCAGGGTCATCAAGCCCAGCTCCTGGCTCTACACTTCACTCAGTATTATCTGTAGGTTTAATTATCTCATTTCAGTTCCCTGGTGTAAGTCTGGAGTAGTTTCAAAGACCTGAAAAGAACCAAAGCCTGAAACTATCAGATAATATTTACTGGATTTAGAAATCTGGAGGAATGATTAGAAAGAAAAACAGACTTTTTTTTAACAGTTATTGCAGGACTGATTGGCAGCTGATGTAAGTTTGCACCCTTCTGTTCTTTGAGGTGTTTTTATGGTAATAGAGAATCTCCAAGGCCTTCAGATGCCCAGTGAGATACATAAGACAGAGGTATAGTCTTTCTATCATCCCTGGCTGAACAGAAAAGCCTTGACTTGCTGATTTTGAGGATCATCTCCAATCTTAACAATTCTGTGATTTTATGACCCTATCTTGGACTGCACCTGCAGAAGACAAAACAACCCAACAACCAAACAGCCCAGAATTACTCTGGGTGTTTGCCAGATCAATGGGAACGTACAGTCATTCCATTCTGGTGGAATGATCTGGTGACATTTTTCATTTAGGCATCTGAAATCAGGTGAAATTAACCTGGATCATCTAAAATCTTTGATAAGCTGCTTATTTGATCTAATGTTCCTACTTCATTTCTTGGCTTAACCTTAAAGGAAAGAAAAGGAAAACATGGGGAAAAAAATTAAAATCCTGTGAGTGAGTGAATCCAAGCAGGACTAACAATGAATGCTGATACTGAACACACCAAGGATAGTTTGATTTTCACTCAAGAGCTGGCAAAGTCTATCACAATCAGGAGCCATTTCAAAGCCCTAATGGAGTCCAAATCCCATGTCAGATGTGTGCAACTGCTTCTGGCAGCATGGAAGGAACAGGTTCAGTGGCCTGACTCGCAATCCTGCCTCCTTCTCCCACAAAGCTGTGTAGGAGTGAAAAAAACATTAAAAAAATACAAAAATGATACAGAAATGAGTCTTAGGATGAAGGGAGAAGTTCTGAATCCTTTCAAGCACATGTTGCCAAGGAAACCCCTCCTTGCTATCTTTTTCATCCTGCTTGTCTGACTCTCTCTGTGGAGAGAAATGACACTGGGGAATCTCTTCTTGTACAGGGGGTGATTTGAGACAGTTACTTATAAATATATATTTTATTCAATTATAAACTTTGCTGTTTTTTTTTCTTTTTAGATTGTGTCAAGGTGTAAGGTCATCCCAAGGGGAAGAATTTAAAAAGGAAATTAATATAACTATTGAAAATTCTTTTGTGGAAAGGAAAAATATGAACTTTCTGTTTATAAACACATCTTCAGTACTTGAAGCAAATGAGAGGTTTCCTATATATTATGAGCTCTTAATTTTGTTCTGTTGTGTCAACCCTACACACTGTGTGTGCAGTGTCCCAAATAATCAAGAAAGTGTATTATTTGTTTCTATTCTGTGTCTTAAGCATATGTGAAGTACATTTCTTCATAAAATCAATTCTCTCAATTCACCTTCACGTTGTTCCAGTGTGCAGATGCCACTGAAACCTGTCTGGGATCACATTAAAGAGGGGGACAAGTCAGCCTCCCCAAAGGGCCCCAACAGCATAGGATCCCGTAGACAAAATCGTGATGAAGTAGACTCGAAAGTTGCTCTAGATCCTTCCTTTTGCCAGTATTGGGACATTTTTCCCAAGGCTACTCTAAAACATCTTTGTGCATTCCGCTCATTGGCCCAAGCCCATTTCTGAAGGGAGTCACAGAGCTCCTATATCTAGAAAATTATATGACAGCAAAGGCTTCAAAATATACATAATAAACCACAATCCTCTTCCAATGTTTCTCTGCATTTAATGCAACAGTAAAATAGTACAAATATTCACTGAGAGTTATAAAATCACCTTGTTGTGATAGAGACTTGAACACCTCCCTTTTGGCATCTGGGTATGCGCAGAATGACAGGGATAACTTGCCCTTTTCAGAACATTATACTCTTCTGTCTCACACTTCTTTAAAGGTTTTCTTCTGCAGGGGAAACATGGACTAGGACTTCTTGGTTTCATGAAGGAACCAAGCCATTGGTGTGCAAATTCCTAGAGAACATTTCAACCATGTAGATTTTATACTGCAGAGAAGAATAGAGAGCAGGACTGCTCTTGCCTACTCCAGGGCTGAACTATCAAGAGAAATGGTCAAGGGTTTGCTGTAGTCTCTGATTCAGTAGGCATGCATTAAAAGAGGATAACTCTTTGTTTCTCCTAAGGAACCAGTGCATATGACCTTGGGACTGAGCTGTTCAGCCCCATCTGAAGAAAAATTTCTGCCTCCTGATTCACAGTAATGTGAAATACTCCATTGCACGCACAGCTTGGGCACCGGGAGGGCTGGAGAGGAGGCTGGAAAAAAGATGTGAACGCAATCACTGAACTCAGACTCTTTAGGTTAAATCCTTTTTCAGATCTGACTGCCAAGGAAAAAAGCTTTGAATTTCCTTGAGGAATATAAAAGACGTGGACCTGTTGGAACAAGTCCAGAGAAAGGCCACTAAGTTGATTCCAGCGCTGAAAAACCTCTCCCATGAAGGCAGGCTGAGAGAGTTGGATCTGTTCAAGCTGGAAAAGAGAAGGCTCTGGAGGGTACTGAGACACTGAAACAAACTGCCCCAGAGAATTTGTGGCTGCCCCATCTCTGGAAGGGTCCAAGGCCAGGCTGGATGGGGCTTGGAACAGTCTGGGAGAGTGGAAGTTGTCCCTGCCCATGGCAGGGGTTTGGAATAAAATGATCTTTGAAGGTGCTTTCTGTCTGAAGCCACACTCTGATGTCTCTGTGATTCTGTGAGTTACATACTGACTGGTTTGGGGCATCAGGCCATTCCTGTGCTTTGTCATAAGTTCTGCAGCCATGGGTGAATATTTTGTTAAAAGTTTCAGTACATGTTCACTTTCCAGATTCTTTCCATCCCTGTTTTCCCACTACATACACCAATTACCTGATTTGCACCCAAAATATCAGAGGAATCTTAGCCCTCATTTTCCTCTCTTTCATTGTTCATTTGTCAATTATCCATTTTTATCTTGGGCCCATGGCCTCTGTGGGGGAACCATTTATAATCCCTAATTTTCAAAAGACACACAATAAATTGATAAGCTAATTAAAGAGACATTGGATCTGTATTTATTTTTGGGGTTCAGTATACACACTTCCAACTTGAATCCCCAGGCAGGGTTACAGGATCTTTCTCAAATCTTCATAACAAAATGTCAGTTGAGGGATGGAGTAAATTCCATATGGGACAGTAAAAGCAAGGCATTATATAAATGAACCTAATGTTAATAAATATAAATGAGAAAGAAGGAGGGGAAAAAAGAGATATTACAAAATTAAGGTATGTGGTCATTATTTGTTACTAAAAGAAAAAAGTAAATCTAGGCAAGTTGAAAACAAGAAGACAGCCAAATGCCATTCAGGCAGAGTTAATGGCAGAGAGAAAAGAAAGAGTTCTGTGCATTCCTCCATTTCACACCAGGCCTGCACTCAATAAATCAACACATGGATTTAATTGCTGTGACAAATGAATATAGTGAGGGGAGTAAAATTCTGCTGGGTAATGCAGTCATCCAGCAAAACCCTGGTCAGCAGAGATATGTAGGTCAGTCATTATGGACCAGTGAGCAGAGGGAGTCCCTCGTGTGAGAGCCTAGATGAAAATCTCACAGTGTAATCTCTACTAAAATTCCAGACTGCAAGTGTGTCTGGCTTCAGCATGCTTCTCAATAACCTTTAGCAGAAGAGGAAGGTACTACATAGAATGGCAATTAGCAAGACTGACAGAGCAAGGGACTGAGATTTATTGCTGGATTTTTCAGTTTGCTTGATTATTTGGTTGGGGTTTTTCAGCTGTATTTCTACTTCGATTTTTACAACCTAATTCAAAAACGAAATGAGCTGAGATTTTAAAGTTGGAAAAAAGGGAAATAAGAGCTTTATAAAACTAATATCCCAAATAAAGGCAGTGGGATGCTGTTGCAGCCCATGTTCCCCACAACCTCTGTCATAGTGGAGATGAGATCTCAAAGGGACTGATGAGGCAACTCTGATCTGAGGGGTGAAGAAGTATTGAGGAATAGTGCCCACTCCTTTGCAATGGTCTCAGCAGTGCTGGAACCCTCCTTCAGCCCTGTGCTAGATGGTAGAAGTTATTCTGATACATAAGATTGATTTTTTTGTAAAGCCAATTACATTTGGAAAAAACATGCTCTGCATCTTCCTAATATTTACTTACCTGAGCAAAACTGATTGCAATTACTGCTCTGAGGAAATATTTTTTCCACAGTATGGATCATGTCACCCATTCCCTGCTGTACCCTTTTTCTGACATCATTGTAGGTGATGGGGATGACATTTAACCAATTTTCTACATCCAACTTATTACATTCCTCTGATGGAAACAACACTTTGTACCAAATGCAGGGAAACCTTCCTCCATCAGGGGCTGTGAGCAACCTGGTTTAGTTGATAGAACTCAGGGGGGTTGGAGATAGGTGACATTTAAAGGTCCCTTCCAACAAAACTGTTTGATGATCAGGATGTCCTTGTGGAAGAACACAAACAAGATCTGAGGTGTCTTTTCTACTGCTGAAGCCAGCCAAGCTCATTGTAACTGATAAGCTCTGTAAACACATTAATATCAGTTAGAGCAGTGAATCTCATAGGAATAGTGCTGCCTCCAGGAAATCTTGTACTTCTTTTCTCTATTTTTATCACAGATGGAGGAATGGTACCACCAAAAATACAATGCATAATAAACTTGTATAAAACACGTTTAAATATCACATATAAATGGAAATGCTACTTTGCATCTTCATATCTGCATTGTCAGGTGTTTCTACTGATCACATCCTGAAATTGCATCTCATTTTTCCAATAAAACTCAAAATATTTTATAGAAATTTCTGTAAGTTCAAATATCAGCATGCAATAGTCACTGGTGACAAGGCATCTTGCTTCGTAATTCTGATTACATATGAAGGATTGATAAATTTTTCCTCTGATTCCATGATTACTAAATCAGGGGTCATCACGAGCAGGTAGAAAGACAAAGTAGAAGTGCGGTCAGTTGCATTCTCTGCACATTCATCTACAGGTGCCTCAGTGGGTAACAAATTAACAAATCCTTTGTATTAATCTCTAGGGATCACAATACTGAGAGAACATATTCTGCTTCATGGAATATATTAAGGTCAAATCCACCTTTTCAAGCAGGTCCACAGTTTTATGGATTTGCCTGTATTGTTGTCAGTGTTTTCTTTAACCTTCTGACTTACACACTTCCCTTTCTTCCCGCTTCTTTTACTTTACTCCTCCAATAGCATGCTTTTAGTTACATTGTACAACCCAGGAAGCAAAAACAAAGAGATATTAATTTTATTATTTTGCTTCAATTTTCCTTTCAGGCAGAGATCCTGCCTGCTTGGGCACTTATTGGTTCTGGGACACCCTGCAGAGACAAAAGGACTTAACTCCTCAGTAGGGACTTGTGCTAGTTGTAAGGTGCAGAAAACCAAAAGCTATTCCTCCAGAATGTGGGAGATGCAGCCTTAAATATATATATGAAAAAAAAATTAAATATATAAATATATACTACAGCCACAGAAAAAGGGCAGGTTTTAGTTATTCTTCATGAAGGCCCCTAAATTACTTACAGTGGCAAAATCTGGGCTTTCTAGATGAATGGTGGCTCACACCTGAGCTTGGTTTCTTTCAGCTCAGATGCCAAGGAGTGTTATCAGAAGAGTACATGTGGTGTGTTGCTAAGAGAAAGATACCTTCTTACCATTTAAATAATCTCAACCATATTTTCTGATTGTGACATATTTTATGACCTTATGTAATGATAGATGATGGTAGAAGACAGGCTACTACTCCCTGTTGGCTTTAGGGCAGTCTCAAAACAGAGGGAGAATAATCTCTGTGTTAAAGAGAACTTTCTTTACCAAATGGACCCTGAAGGTATACAACTGTTATTTATTACCTCCCAGCAAATCCTTCATTGCCAGAAACAATCTACTTCCTTTATTTTATTTATTTAATTTCTTATGTTACAAAACTTAGTTCTGATGATTTATTCAGGCCCCATGAGGTTTACAGTAAGTTTATTCAGTTGCCACAGGAAGGGAACACAAGAAGAGACAAAAATAAACCTAAGTCTGTGACACAAGAGGCAGATAAGTATTTTGTCTCAAAATTTGTCAGATCCAGACCCATCATCTTTTGCAAATGAGAACACTAATCAGTAGTCTGGAGTCTGAGCTGAATCTTCAAGTTGCATTAGGTAAACGATCATTTATATTCCAAAGTTGTTATGTGTTTGAAGTTGTATTGAAAGTGGTACTGGGAAATATTGTATGAGACAAGTTTATTAAAATAAAATCTGCACTGAAAATATGCTCTCTGGAGGAAATCAATTATGTTGTATTATCTGGTAAGTTAATTTATTTTTCTTTCCTTGTAATATATTCCTGTTAGGGCTAACATTTACGTCTTTTGGTTATACTCATCTAGAAGGACCCAGGTCATGCTACCCAACACACCAGTGTTATATGGAACAAAGTACTGGACAGTGACTCAACTAGTCTGTAAGAACAGAAATAAGGGGTTTATGCTGTGTTTTGATTTCATGTTCAGGGAGAAAATAGTTCCTTTTACAATGTTTTCTTCAGGGAAACCAGACTCATAACATTTAGAATGAAAAAGGGTAATATAAATAAAAGACTCATGCTTGGAAAAGAGGTATTAGATATACATGCCCAAAGTCATTTGCTGACCTTGAGGGAACATTGAGATTAATCTTTTCTTTTTCCATCCAAAAACAAAAAAAAGAGCAGAGCTTACTTGGAGGAAAACAGAGCATAATCAGACCCATTTTTCAATGTAGCACCATAGAGAGGCACATATATAATAATCAGTGTTGGCCTGATCAAATCACAGATCTAAGTCTACATTTTCTAGGTGGGTCACTGGGCTTTTGTTTTATTTTGCTTGGGGCTTTTTTTCCCTCAAATGTAGGCAGCACAAGGACTTCTGCTCATCTCGAAGTCCTTCTTGTGTTTACCCTGATAACTGTATCAAGAAATACAATTAGTTTGTTTTCAGAGGCAGAGAGAATTCTCAGGAACAGAATTTAAGTGCCTACAACGAAGCAACTACTCCTGGCTTTGGGTGGAAACAGAGCTTAACTCCAAAGTCTTTTCAGTCGTGGGTTTCCCAATACAGGTTTACAAAGCCACATTTCCCTAAGCTAACTCTATCCCCTTCATTCTTTAACTCCAACTTCTATTCCAACACTTTTAGTCCACAGAATTCTTTATAGTGTCATGAAAACTGGAACTGCTTTAGCAGTAGGGATTTAGGGGGCCTTTTACAGAATATTCCAGTTTGTTGATTAGACAAAGTATGTGTTTTCAAATTCACTTGGGGAAAAAAAAAAGAAAAAAAAAAGAAGAAAAAAGAAACAGAGCAGCAGCAAAACAGACATTATAAAAGCAGTAAAAATTTTGAAGGACTACCTTGAATTTCCTTTAGGTATAGGAGATACACAGGCAGAGCCAGCAGGTGCATCCCATGAAGTCTGACTACTGGCCCTAAAAAGAAGGCCTTTGGCATAATATCCAAGTCATCCAACACTCAGACCCTACTGCTCCCTCTAAAATTATATGACCATGGGCAAGTCTGAGTGCACCTGGTAGTGATTACCTTGAGGCTATATGGGAGAAATCTGAAAAACCAGAAATATTTCAGTAGTGACTGAGTAGTGGTTTTTGAGAATCTAAACACTGGCTCTGGGAGCATCTAAATTAATTTAGCAGCCTAAACAGATCCTTTAAAAACCAAGTCATAGTCATCTGTGAGGAATTGGATATTACAGGTAAAATCTCCTAAGATCCAGCCCAGCCACCTAACTAGGAATATTAGCATATGATGGCTGAGAAGTTTGTCAAGCACAATTAGCTCTCAATTAGCTACTGTCTCTTTTTTCTTCCTGGTTGCTAGCTTATGTAAGGTTTGATTTGCAGTGGTGACACATTATTATTGCATGGGCCACAGGATTTGTTATGTCATGCAAGTTAATGTCAGATGTAAGCAAAAACACAGATTGGGAAATCACCTCTCTCTGATACAAATATCAGTGGTCATAATCATGCTTACAGGGATGCTGCATGTAATAAATTTATAAAAGAAGACTTCCTTCCACATAAATTGCAGCAAGCTCCCTTTTCCTTTTCCCTATTTCAGGCTTTTTTGCAAATTGCTCTGTCTCCCTGGTCCCCTGGGAAACCTGTGCACAGACATACAATACTGGGAAAGAAAAAAAAAGGAAAAAGAAGAAAAAGAAGAAAAAGAAGAAAAAGAAGAAAAAGAAGAAAAAGAAGAAAAAGAAGAAAAAGAAGAAAAATACCTTTGTCCTCAACACACACATAGACAGAGCTATTTACCCGATGGACAAATGCTGATTTTTTCACTCTAAAGTTACCAGCATGAAGCATCCAAGACTGGGAGAGGAGGGGAAATATGATGTTGATACTAATGCCTGCAGGTGTGGAAACAGAGGTGGCTGTAAATTTCCATTGAATTTGGTGCCTAATGGGGTGGTAATATTTTCAATAATTCTTGTGCACTTGTCACAGAAATTTTGGAAAATTGTCTATATATTATATTGCATGTCATAAATACAGTAATTTATGGTGCATTGCTCCTTGCAATCTAGTGCACCATACTAAATTTGGGAACAGCACTTTTTTGTCAACTTGGAAGTGTAATCAGTGGCAACATAACTTCAAGATTCCATTCTCTTCTTCTCCCACTCCCCAAAATGACTAATACTTCTATTAATGGAGAGAAAGGGAAAAATAATAAGTTAGACAAAGATGGATTTGCGAAAGGAGGTATAAATAACATGAAGGAGACTTGGGTGACTTGCACAGTTGCATGGTCACATCCAGAGGGTGGCTCAATATCCAGGTGGAGATCTGTGGTGAGTGGTGTCCCTCAGGGGTCTGATGCTCTTTAATATCCATATCAGTGATACAGAGAGTGAGATTTAGGGCACCCTCAGCAGGTTTGCAGATGACATGAAGTTGTGCAATGCAGTTGACACAACAGAAGGATGGGATGCCATCTCTAGGGACCTGGACAAACTTGAGAAATGTGCCCATGAGAACCTAGTGATCAACAAGCCCAAGTGCAAGGTGCTGCACATGGGTCAGGGGCAACCACCAGTATCAGCACGAGGTGGTGGGTGAAGTCACTGAGAGCAGCTCTAGGGGAAGCATTTCGGGGCTCTGGTGGATGAAAAGCCGGAGATGAGCCAGCAGTGTGCGAAAAACCCCAGCAGTATCCTGGGCTGCATCTGAAGCATGCCCTGCAGGCTGAGGGAGGGGATTGTCTCTGTCTGCCCTTCCCTCATGGGACCCACCTGTAGTGCTGTGTCCAGTTCAGGCTCCTGGGAAGGTGTGGGCCTTGTGGAGTGTGTTCAGAGCAGGCCATGTCTCGGGTTCTGAGTTGTTGGAATGGCTCCCGAGGTATTAAAAGATCTTTTTTTCCCAGCCCCATGCTCAAAGAAGAAGTCGGGATTCCTCAGCTCTGGTTCTCAAGGTTGTTTATTTTCTGTTATCTAGAACATTCTTTCTCTGACCCACCGAGGTCTGTCCAGCAGGTCAGTTTGTGGCACACTGACTGCCCTCAGGCTGGTGTTATCTTTTTATACTAAAAACAACATGTACTTTATTTACAATAATTTTCCAGTACCTATCACCTATATTAGACAGTCTGTCTCTACTCTAAACCAATCCAAAAGTGCCACCATCACAGCATAAGGTAGAGGACAAGAAGAAGAAGAACAGGACACACCCAGATTCCTCCATCTTGCCTCTTGAATCCCCATTCTAAATCCCAAAAATTCTGCATTTTCACCCTGTTATAAATTCACTAACATTCTACTCAAACCCTTGTGGCTTGTAACTCCTCACACAAGCTTGGTGATTGTTTCCATGGGTTAAAATGGAAGGCACAGGTGTCTTTGACTCCATGCCAAGGTCTCTGAGCCCCCTGCCAGGGTCTCAAGTCCTCCAGGGCAGCCAGAGGAATCTCCTGGGTTCCATGACCACCATCAGAGGGATGGAGCAGCTCTCCGGTGAGGACAGGCTGAGAGAGTTGGGGTTGTTCAGCCTGGAGAAGACTCTGAGGATCCCTCATTGTGGCTTTACATACTGAAATACTTGAATACTGAAAGGGCTCTTATAAGAAATGGGCACAGACTTTTCAAGATGGCTTGTTGTAATAGAACAAGGGGTAGAGGTTTAACCCCAAAGTGGGTAGATTTAGTCTAGATACAAGGAATAATTTTTTTTATGATTTTTTCATTGAGGGTGGTGAAACACTGGACCAGGCTGCCCATAGAGGTGGTGGATGCCCCATCCCTGGAAACATTCAGGGACAGGTTGGATGGGGTGGCTGAGAAACCTGATCTAGTTGCAAGGGGTTTTACACAAGAGGATGTTTAAGAGTCCCTTTCAACGATAACCATTCTATGATTCTACGACTTTAGGGAGTGGAAATGCAGACTAGACTCCACTTTCAGGGTCTATAGGATGCAAATGCAAATTGGCTATATGGTTACCTCCTGATAGTCTACAAGGCAAACTGTTTCCAAGACTATTTTCCTTTTTAAGATCAAACATATCTGTGCCACATAACCATAAAAATAGTCTCCTAGGAAAGTTTAGGAAGGAAAAACTCCTCACCAAAGAACTTAAAAAGACTTCAGGTATTTCCATCCTCCTTTTTATCTCAATATTTGTAAGGATCTCAGCAGACGTACTCTACCCTGTTCTGGAATTCAAGATTAGCATAGCCCACTTAATGAAATATAAACAATAGAGATGGTACTCCATGAGCAGCTGAACAGCCAGCCTAGGTCCCTAGCCTCTTCCCTAAATAAATAAAAGAATTTTCAAGATCTACCTGGATAAAGAGAAACAGTTCAATTGTTCAATTTGTGTGTCAGCTTTTGATATTTTTATTTTAACAAACCATTTCATTTTCTAAGCTGTAAATAATACCTGCATGAAAAAGTGTTTAGGGGGATGGTATTCTTGAAAAAAAAAAAGACATGAGGGAGGAAATTCTTCTCCTGACTATTAAATAATGAAAGTAGGCCAAGTCTCTGCTTGGATCCAAAGCTCTTCAAAATAATTCATCATTTTCTTTTCCTTCTTCCCTTACCCTAGTTTCAGATTTTTGGAGCTTTTTTTTTTTTTTAAGAAAGTTAAATGAAAATCAAGCTTCTAAGTAGCTCTAGGGATCCCCATGAATTCCACATCAGGGCTTCCCAGTGTGCTGCTCAGCTGCAAGAAAAGGATAAAAGAATATCAATGTCTCCTGTTCAGATAAACACTTGTAGGCCTTTTATAACAAAGGGAGTGATTTAGTCTTTTACTTGAGCAAGAGTAATAAACTATTCTTTTCCATTGCCATCTGTAACATAAGTAGATTTGTCCTAAATGTTGTAAAAAGTCAGTGGCAATATATTTATAGCCATTCTGCAGAGATTCAGATAACAGAACAAGGGGCCAAACAAGTGAGGATCAGGCTTTCCATTGTCACTGACAATTTGCCTTTATTAGGAAACAGAGGTGGGATTCACCTGATCCAGCTTTAGAGATCTTCACTGCAGTGCCTCCAGCTGTGCCAACCACCCCAGGTTTCTTTGTAGTCAGCTGAGAGAAAAGACATGAGTGAATAAGTACAATTCCCATGACCTACTTTAGTAGTCTAAATTCAGACTGTGCAAGGATTCATCTCTCTTCATGGTCTAGAAAGAGGTCCTAAGTGGAAATGTCAAAATTTATTCAGATGAACTACACTGCAGATGACCTGAAGAAGCAGGACATGAAAACATTGTGATTTGCAATGTAATACCTCTTGTAAAGCCCTGATCAGAAAGTAAAATTCTACTAAACTTACTGAGAGTCTGGTCCAAAGGCAAGTTGTCAAATCAAGGTAGGAGAAAGATATTGTTATGTGAAGCTAAAAGGAAGATTTTAAAACAAAGAAAATAAAGACCAAAATTATTTCTAATTGTAGTGCTGAGAATCCCATTGCCCTGAAAGAATTAAGCATTAAGAATTTCAGCTAATTGATCCTTTAATTTTCTAGTCTAAAGTAACCTCTGCATAGAAAAAAAAAATCATGAATCCAAAGTGACTCATTTTCGAACTTAAAATGCTTTTTTTCTATTTTCAGTAAGACCTCATGCAAGAACAGCACTTTTCAAATGTTGTGTGGAAAATTTAATTTTATTTTTTTTTAATTTTCAGTGGGGTACAGTGATAATGCTGAGAGTCCTTTCAAGAACAGCTGTAGTTTAGGGGATGAAGGCTTGCACTAGAATAATTTACTGTGGGTACAGTATCACTAATTTCAATGGGACACAGGGCTCTGCCATCAGTAGTGATAACTGCAGGGCTTAGGCCAAAATCTGCAATGAAATTTGAGCATAAAAAGTTCCTGAGCCTCCATGGTATGTGTGGTCATGCAGTGTTCTCTCTCATTATGTGGAATAAAACCCTCTCCTGAGTCAAGCCCTGAGTTTCAGCCTCAGTCCCTGCCTGTGCAGCAGTGCTGGAGCTCAGGGACCCCGAGCCCTCAGCCTCTGGCACCTCCTTGGTCTCAAAGCAGAGCGTGGCACTGGCTGGCAGCTCCTGCTGGCATCCCTCTGCTCGCAGCTCAGCTCTCTCCTGCCCCTCTCACCAGTCTGCGGAGAGAAACCTCGCTCTGGCTTCCACTCTGATAGGAAAAGCCATGAAGCAGTCCTCATGCAGAAAAATTGGGGTCAAATTCAAGTCTCATGATGAAAGAACTCTCTCTTTTCATCTGAGTGGGTCTTGCACTCATTAAATGTGTTGCATGGAGCTGCAGACATCCAGAGTTTAATAAGGATAATACAATGGAAAACTGTGGAGTTTCTTACAGCACAGCTGCGAGAAAGGAGTTGAAGACTAAAAATCATTTCAGTAGGTGTCTATGAAGAGGATAATCCTGGCTGAGATTTAAATTACTGAGTTTTGCCATCTATAAAATTATTAATGATCTGTAATTTTTTCAAATTTCATTATTTATTAATAGGCTACATAGATTTTTGGTGCCACAAACAAATGGATTACAGAGTATATATGTTGTTCAGATTCTTTTTTTTGTCTAAAAGTATATTTCATGATTTTGATATTGTCACTGATCCATAATACCATGTGAATATTATTTCAATAATAAAATTGCAAATTATAGTATGTATCTAGTTTTATTAAACTGGAAAATCAGCAAGATAATTATTCTGAGAACTTATGGAATAAGGTGGTAAGGTGAGACTTGATCTTGCTATTTAGTCCCTGAAAAGTGGGAACTGAGCAGAGAGGCTGACAAAGCTTTAATGAATATTGGTTTGACTCTCCCACCATGCCTGGAAGTGGGAGAAAATCAACAGTTTGCTGGAGCCACTTTTTACAGAAAGAGTTACTTATTTCTTATATATCCCCACATGAAAAAGCATCAACAAAGACCTACAAGCAGGAGATGAGAGATGACTAACAATCTGCATCATTCTGGTAGCTGATACCACCTCTCAAAGGGCAGTATTTATCTGTATTTGTTCATTGTCCCATGTGACAGATTACTTGTCTGGTGTTCAAGCCAACTCTGCCTCAATACCTGGCCCAAAATCCAAAACAAGCCAGACATCTCAAGTGATTTTCATGTCTATGTTGAACTATATTATCAAAGCAAAAATAAAAAACAAAACTACAGATCTAAGTTGGACCCTTTCAGGGAAAGAATAGTTTGAAAAGTTATTTCTTAGGGTCCTGCTGGCAGTTTTGTTTAAACATGAGATCTCCAGAGAAAGCTGAGTTTGAGCTGTGGCAGCCCAGGTGTGTGGAGTAACTGAGTGTCCTGCATGTCAACTGCCACTGGGTTCAGAATCTGGGTGCTTATGAACATGCAGGAAATCAGGTCTTGCCTGAAATGTTCAAACAACCATACAGTCTAAGGAAAAGAGGCCAAGAATCTTGCAGAAACCTTTTGCTCAGATTGATTATTATTTTCTGCTTCTGAGGAACCCACACAATTTTTTACAGAAATTTTTATGCCAGTCTCTGATGGTGCCATATTTTGTACTTGATTGTCAGGGATAATATCAATACAGAAACCACTCAATCTCATCTAATAAAAAGTTTCATGAAACTAGGAGAGTGTTGTTGGTACATACTTCTCCCAGCTTACATTTCCAAATCTCTGAAACAAATCTACTCTATTTGCTCCTTAGGTTATATTGAATTCACATAACAGTAGTCCCTTACCTTTTTAACTCTGGGTAGTAACCAGTTCATTATCATAGCCAAACTAGCAAACAGCTGTAACTATTTTAAAGAATAAAATCTCAGAGGAGTCTTATTACAAAAGCAAATTTGATATGGACACACAAGCCAGCACAAGCTCTCTCCTAGCATAAATCACACCAGTGCCATTATGAAACTGGACCAGATTTTAGACCCACAGAGGATCCGACCTCTTGCTCTTGCATTGGGCAGCTCAGAAAGGCTGTTCCAATAATTGCATCCTCAGCCATGCATGTGCTGGGCTGGAGCACGGCCCTCTGATCAGCTCCTGGGAGCTGAGACACACCATTCATATAAAGGTGGAAAGACAGCATAAGTTATGTGCCCTGTGAAGGAGCTGCCAAGGTCACTGAACCAGTGTTTTTTGTGTCATTACAGAAAATGAAATTTTGTGGGAGAGACAAATTTCCACAAGGCAGGAAAGAGACAGAGTGAGCGTTTTGCGCATGATTCTGGGGGAAAAAAAGAAAAAACAAAAACAGTACAGAAATATTGTTCTCATTATGAGTACTAACCCATGAGATAATTGTGTTTGAGGTTGGTAATTACCATATTTGCATGTTTAGGTTGTATCTGTTCCTTCCATGTTATTAAGTGGCTGCTGCATTATTTCATCAGAATGACATGCTGTCATCATGGGAGCTGAAATATCTTCTGTGTGTCAAAGCACACAGCTGTAAAAAACATTGTTCAGCCCCTTCTTTTCATCCTACATCAAACTAGCAAAAAGCAAATTCATTACAGGAAAAGATCAGCAAAGCTAATGGAGCTGTGGCTGGAGATGGATTTGGAAGATAGGACTGGATAATTTAGAGTACCTGGGCTAAGCATCTCTCCAATATTCCCACACAGAGTGAAATACAGGATTAATAATTATTGTGTTTTGTTCTGTGCACTTAAAGAGCTTTAGTCTGAACAGTGCAAAATGCTTTATGGATATTAATTAATCAAACTTTAAAAGCCACATATAGGGTACTTAATTTACTGCTACTAATGCCAGACTTCAATTTATCTGTAAACATCATAAAAGTCATGAAAAGTAGGTAACCCTGTACAAACCTGAAATACACCCTGATCATTTCCTCAGCCATTTATAAGTTGCTTACTGAGATTTTTTTGGAATTTTCTGGGCAGTCAGCCTCAAATATGTAAAACTTATCCTCCTTAAAGAAAGATATAAGAAGAAATGAAGGAAATAACTGAAGACTAATGGAAAACATTGCAATAAATGAGATAATCCCTTGATAAAGGAACTCCCCATGTCTCTCCTCCTTTCTTTTCTATCACCTTCATTCCACTCAGCTATGGAAGGTCAATGCCAAAGCTGAGTAATTAACCAATGAAGGTAAGGAAAATTTAAAAGGTTGCATTGTTTGGAACAGGATTTTTGGTATTGACCCTCAGTTTTTGGTCATTATCATTAGTCAAAAATAAGCAAAATAAGCAGAATTACTTGCTTGTAACTAGATGGGAATACAAAAGTGAGAAATCTAATGTCAAAGTTATATCAATTCATATTCTGAGGTCCTTCCATTTTCAGTCTTTACCCTCCAATCAAGTCAATTACTGAATGTTGGAATTAAGAAAATCATTAAATTATTATCTTTTAAAAAGGGCCTGGTTTCAGTGCTATTCCTTTCAGCTACATTAACAGAGATTTATAACTAAGAATTTAATGCAGAGGTAATGAAAAGTATAAGCCATTATGGAAAACAAAAATTTTTATTTTTTCTTGGAAGAAATACATCCAAATGATTTATTTCACTGAAAGTTAAGCATCTATGCATATCTGTTATGATTTTTTGACAAAGTCACCTGGTATTCTTTTTGCTTTTTCACAGAGAAATGATAAGTGAATCACATGGTGGAAAATGAAGAGGACTCTTATTAAGGTAGAACACAAGAAAAAGTTCTAAGGAAAGTGGAGAGTCTTTGGAATGAAATGGAGACTTGAAAGTGAAAAGTACAGACAGATATAGTGGAACAATAAAGATTCAAGTTTAGCCTAGAAGGGCAAAAATAGTACCAAGTGATTAGGAGGTGAACGTAATAGTTTCTTGTTGTTACAGCTTAATCAGTTGTTGATTTCAGATATTCAGTACAAAGCTTAAAAAGGGCAAACTAACACTGGATTATGCCTCTGGAGATGGAAAAAAACACTTAACTTACATCACTTTTTATAATATTAGGTGATGTGATTTAAATAGAAGGAAAGTCTTACAAGAGAGGACATGTAAAAATACAATGGGGAGAGGCAGTTTCTGATTTATTGATGTTCTCTTTCATTTATCACACTGAGCTGAAGAGCCTGGACAGATCACTGATTTAACTGTGTCTCAAGAAACTTCTAATTGTAACTTGTAGTTACTCCTGCTTATCCATGGGCCTGCAGAGCCCATCACCACAGATTTCAAGCCATTGTAATGGAAATCTAGTCATTGTGCATTTCAGGTGAGCTGAAGACTAACCTGCTTTGAAGGAGTCTTTTGTCTATAGATCTTAAGCATTTTCTCTCATTTGAAAGTAGATTATTACATATGGTAAAATATGGACCAAAATAAAAGTGGTGACATCAGTAGCCATCTCTGGCATCACAATTTGTCCTCTTTGTAATCTTTTTTTTTCAGAGTTTGAGCAATTTTTTTTTCTCAGTTATTATGTCTAGTTGTGTTGCTTAGGGACATGGCTTAGTGATGGACCTGGCAGTGTAGGATTAATGCTTGGACTTGGTGATCTTAGACATCTTTTCCAACTTTAATGATTCTGTGATTGTTTGATTTTCCTCCAACAAACTCAACTACTGAATTATATTCTTGCAACTCAGACAGATTTTGAGTATTTAACATTCTTAAAAAAACATTCTTCAAGTTGAAACTTCTATGTGGAGAGAGTTCTTATTTAGTATTGCTTATGCCTTGTTCATGAAAGACTTGTCTGTAAGGTTCTGAATGGCAGTAACGGCAGTAAAGCCATGCTTGCATGAGAAGGATGTTTGTTAGGTTTGAGAACTCAATTAACATTGCAGAAATTTAGAATTATTCATGGAAAGATAAAGTTGGGGTTTACTCCTTAGTCCAAATATTCACAAGCAAAATGTTAGAGCAGAATCACCTGGGGCAAAAATAGGGAGTGTTTCTGGGCCCTAGAGTTTCTCAGGACCCATTCTCTTTCCTCACACACATTTGTCATCAAATCCTTTTCAGTCTGTTACAGTTATGTTACTCGTTCCTTTAACTTCTCTTCAGCCTCCCAATTTGCAGACCAAGAGGAAAGGTTGAAGCTTTCAGTAGAACTAAAGTTGTGAGAACACTTCTTAACTACTACTGAGTCAGAAAAAAAGTGTTCTATTTCATGTTAATATTTCTTGGTAGTCTGGAAGGAGAGAGCCTCCTCCCTGGCGGTTAGGTTTGCCATGTCACCTTTCATCCCTGAGAGCTCTTATCTGACAGGCTGATTTGCCTGCAGGTTGCCAGATTTTCACTTCAGCAGCTGCTCTTCAGCCATTTGCTCCTGCCCTGGAGGCACGGTGACATCTGTCACAGCCATCACGGCAGTTCAAGGCTGATGTTTACAAGAACCATGATTTGGGGTGTCAGGAGCAGCCTGGTGACTGTGACTCCCCAGGCATTTTAAAACATCCCTGGGAGATTATCTGTCTTCTGAGATAGAGAAAAGATGTTTGTTAGACCCTACATTTGGACATAAAATAGAGATGGCACCAGTTACTTGCATGACTCCTTGTGGTATATAGGATAGATAAACCACTGCTGTTTGAGTTCACCCATCTGTCCTCCCTGTATTTCAGAGGTGTGACAGAAATACCTTGGCCTGACAGATTTCCAGGCTAACTAGCCCAACAAAGAGTGTATGTAGAAATGTTTGTCACTTGTTCATGGCTCTGATCAGGTCATCCAGCAGCTTCAATGTCCTCATGATGTTTGTCTTGTCTTTTGACCATGAATGAGTTTGAACTGTTTGCCAAAGGCATTTCTTTTATGGCTGCTGCTGCAATTTCCACACCAGAGTTTTATTTTTCACGGCTTTATCAAAATATTGTACTGAATATTTTCAGGAAAGAATATTCCTTCAAGAATCATCTGGGTGATTTCCTCTGCTGGCAGGTCAGTCAGCTGCTTGTCTCTAAAGGAGATACAAAGAGTTTTGTCATCAGTGGGTAATGGCTCACCTTTCTTTGCTGCTTTGTGTGACATAAAGAAATCTGATTGCATGCACTGCTCTGTCCATCAGGTTTGACCTCCAAGGTTTGTGAGATAACAGATTTCTGTGCAGTGAAGGTTTCTGTAGATTTGCCAGATAAGGTTCAGACACACTTGTGGTGAAGCTGGTATGACATCTGAGATTTTTAGAGCTTTTCCAAAGTTTTAACACTGATGTGTCTTATGGTACTGATAATGAAAAATGAGTTTATATTTAATCATTCTTGACATGCATTGGGTCAAGTATTTTTGAACAAAGGCATTTCTATTTGAACACTTACTGACTTTTCAGCTTTTGATTTTCAAATTTGTTTTCAGTAGATTTATCTCTTTTCAAAGGAATAGAAGGCACAATATATGCTCATTAATTCTAACAACTAAGCCAAACAAATGTTTTCTGAAATTCCCAGCACTTCCTTAATCTTTGAATAAACAACTGCTGCTTCAAGTACATGGGATACTTTTGGAAAGACATTTCCAGAAATTGCAGAGGTGCATGTGTTTAATACTGGTAGGCAGTATCTGCCTGGATCAAGAATCTTCCAACATTTTAATTGTACTCTCCAGGCTCTGTTGGTGAAACTTAAAAGAGTTTAAAAATGGTAACGTACTGTAACTAATCTGCAGCAGTACAAGTCAACATGATTCATACTTCCATTAAATTTTCTCAGCCTGGTAAATTTTCCTATTTTTAAATTTCTGTGGGAAGAAAGCATGTCTGAGACACTATGAATGGGGTTATTCTGGGCCACCTTCAGTGGAATGCATCAGGATTTTTCACAACTGCTAATTATACTAGAAGACTCATTTTGGTGCTTTAATTCAACATGCTTTCTTCAATCTTGCCCGCTAGACACCCTGAGAGTGAATATAATGAAAAAGCAGCTCTGAAGCAGCCAAAATCATTGACCACCCTTGAAAATCCTTGCCAGGATCCTTCAGAGGGGTCAGGGTGTAGCTCATGCTCCAATGGTGTAGGGCAATGCCATGAGCTGCAAACCTCCTGTCAGGGGTGTACACAGAGAAGTCCAGATGGTGGGTCAGCAGAGACAGACAGACTGAGGACACACTGCCACTCGTGTGTGCTCAGTACCAGCAGGCAGGACTGCACTGACCCTGTGCATGTGTGTGCTTCATATTCACCCAGGCTCTTCTCTGCAAGCTTTCTTGTTTTCCCATCATTCTGTGCTATCTAATTAACATGTCAACCCGTTTTTCTTTCCTCTGCTGTAAGAATCTTGGTTTTATTCCTTTTATTTCCCCCTGTTTTCCTTTCTTTAATACCTTTTTTTCATAATTTATCATTCATTTACATTTCAATTAACACTAGCTGTTTGTAAAAGCTACCCTGGTGGGAAGTATGAAATAAATTATTGAAGTTAGTATAATCTGCACTTCCCATTACCACCTCATTTACCTTAATGGCACTAAAAAGGCTGTAGCTCCCGGTGCAACTCATGCTTCTAATAGGAATTCCCTTGGGAGCCAATCTCATGTGAATTACATATTTACATATGGCATAGGTTTTTCTAGGTGATTATAGGCTGAGATTTAGAGTATTATCCTTTAAGGATGGCAGCTGCACAGAAAACTGCTTTTGCAGAGTCAAAACATGGCACTGCTTGATTCAAACAGGTAATATGTCTAAGAGGAGTCACCAAAAGTATTGCCAACTTATTGGGCATTTTCAAACTTGTCTGCCAATTTAAAAACATTTAAAAAATAAGTGTGTAATTTTTCCCACATTGAAATGTTGAAAAAATATCACAAAACTAGAGTCCTTTTAAACAATGGTGTCCTGTTGTTTGGATAAACTAAAACTTGATTTATGGGTTTTGTATTTTTTTAAATTTATTTCTACAATTCCCAGTTGTTTTAATTCAAAATTAAGAAAAAAAAAAAGGTATATTTCAAATTTTTTGTTTAGTTTAAATGTACACCTTCCAGCTAAAGCTGCCATCTGTGAACCAGTGTTTGGTCATGAAGATTTCAGTTTGGAGGCTGCCAAGCAGCAAAATTAATTGTTTTTTTCAGGAAGACAACACCCAGGCCTAACTAGGATTCAGAAATAGATGCAATTGAGCTGTGCAACAAGAAACTGATCCACTCCCAATAGCGTTTTTTCAATATAAACAAGAGGCTAAAAGCAATAATATGGGAAGGAGGCAAAAGAGATACATATAGTGACATGAAATAAGCAAATTTGTGAAGTTAATCAGATTAGTAAACTATGTAATTTTTCCTTCTTTGAGTTTCAGGATATCTTAGCTAACATCATTCAAATTAGCTATGTACAGAACTGAGAAAACTGAGTCCTGGGGAAGAGATTTTACTTATTTGCTGCTCTAGTATAGGGAAAGATATGGTCTGACTCCTTTAATGCCTGCCTAGAGCCCAGCTGTGGTGCTACATCCATACTTTGAAACAGCAGCATCCAAATTTCATTATCTGAATGTTGGTACCACATGAAAGCTGGACCTGGGCCTGCCCTCATTGCCATGAGGCACTTTGTGACTTTGAGAAATTCTTATTTCTGTTTGTTTTTGTGTCTTCCCCCCTCCCACGTGAAATTGTCTGGAAACCCAGTACAGTGGTGTTTTTATAACAGAGAGTTAATGTTGATTGCTCCAGGGTACCAGGGCACCTTCCACTACACCAGATCTCTCTTTTTTTGAATGACTATAAAGGAAAGGAATGTGCAATAAATTTCTACATTTTCTACTTCCAACAATGAAAAAAATAATAACTCAATTCTTATGGAGCAGGTTCCTGTTTCACACCCTCCAAGTCAATCATGTAAAGTCAGAACAGTTCCGGGATTAGTTCAGGGTGAAAATTCTACAGTTAGAATTTTGTCATTTACTGTAACACAAATCTCCATGAAAAGCTATTTCACTTCCTGGAGTCACTCCAGGTGAACATGGTTGTAAGTGATAAAATAAATCTTAGTCCTTTTGGTAAGAATAAAATGAGGATAAAAAAAAAAAAGAAAAGAAAAGAAAAGAAAAGAAGAGAGAAAGAAAGAAATTGCAAGCTAGGGCACTCAAGTCTTCACAAAGACAGAGAGTAAAAGTTAATGATCTAGCAGAGCTGACAACCTATGAGTCAAGTCAACTTCATTTGCCTTTTTCAAGTGAAAGATGTGACAATATAGTTATTGGTCATTTCTCCTTCATTCAAATTGTCTCAAATCAAGCAAATTGTGTGTGGTAACAAATGGTGGCAAATGTCATCCCACACAAAGACATCCCAGATAAAGAGGGCAGTGAGGAGGCACTGGAACAGGTTTTCCAGAGAAGTTGTGAATGTTCCACCCCTGGAAGTGTTCAGTGCCAGGTTCGATGGGACTTGGAGCAACCGGGGATAGTGGAAGGTGTCCCTGCCCATGGTAGGGGGGTTGGAATGAGATGATCTTTAAGGTTCCTTCCAACCCAAACCATTCTGTAACTCTGTGATGACCCTCCCTAATTCTTTGGGGCAGAGTCATGTAAGTCAATGTACAGCCTCTTTCTGCTTTTGAAACCAAGTGCAGCAAACTCAGTGCCATAAGCTTTCTCCAATGGGGAACCTGCTCCCACTTTTCTGATGTTCTTCCTTCCACAGCACACATGCTGTCTTCCATCAAGGCTGGAACTGACACACCAGTCAAAACAATTCACTGACTAATTTTAAACAAAAAGCCTGTTTACATGAATAATCATTACTGAATATGTCTAACTATGAAAAGACTTCTCACAATAGCAACCTATTGTTGGAAGTCAATGCATTATGCATTGTTTGAATTCAATCAGGATCTACATTGCAGTGGATTAATCTAGCTGTGTCTTGTGGATTTTTTTCTCTTCCTGTTTTTGTAACCCATCTGCCAACTACAATAGGCCATAGTTTTGTTCAGTTTTTTATGCTGGAAAGTTATTAATACCAGATGTTCATTTTTTGGAGTATCCTAAGCATAAAACATTCCATAATGAAAAAAAAATGCTAACAATTATATACCCAAACTTGCTGGATTAAAGACCCTATTAAAATTCTGGACTATGTCCTATGTTTAATGCATTAACTTTTTGTTCAAGCAAGGGAGGCCTGAGGCAGGCTAGGTATCATTTTGCTCAAGGGAGAAAGTAAATGTATTCACATCTCTGGCATTGTTCTTTTGTTGTGTTTTGTCAAAAATATCATGGCTCTAATAGAGTTATAGAGAGGACACTGGAAATACATAGGCTAGGAGTTTTAGCTAGGATTCTGTAGATAAGGATTTCCATGCAGGACTTGCAGTGAATTTTCAGCTGAGGTCAGCTCTGCATTCCAATGAACAAATAACCCACTGACAGAAAAATAGAAATTATATCCCAAAAAAAGGTGAAAACTCTCTCATCTTTAAAAGAGAGACAGCTTTATCAGGGAAGAAGAAGACTGGATCTTCAGCTGCTACAAACTGGTGCAGCTGCATTAGTAATTCTAGAGAGTTGCCTCTTTTCATAGCTTATCTCCCTCCATTAGATTTTCTGAAACCATCTTTAATTTTCTGCAGCCTGACTTTGGGGAAGTATAGCCTGGTTTGTAAAATTTCATTGAATTCTTCCTGGACACGTTATTTAAGATGCTGTAGATATTCCCAGTGAATTTCTAAGGCCAAGAACAGGGAGGGAAGTAATCACTGCAGACTGGGCAAGCCAGCATGTGTAACTCATGTCAATAAACTGTGGTGGGGAGGGGTTCATGTGATCTTTTGTATGTTATACAAAGCCCCTTGTTGCAGCTTTCCACCTTGAACTTCCTTCAATGTGAGACACTAAAGGACAAATCGAGAAGTAATGGAGCTTTGAGAGAGTCAAGAGAACGGGCTGTGTTTGCTCTTCCTGGTGCTTAACAGGGTTGAAAGCATAGGAGTAGCAGAACATCCAGCAAATTTTCCTGACTGGGATGTTTCAGACCAGTATTCATGCTATTTTATATGGTGCTGGTGAATGCTTCCCTGGAGACGTTCAAGGCCAGGTTGGATGTGGCCCTGAGCAAGTTGATCTAGAGAAAAGTGTCACTGCTCATGACAGGGTTCTTGGCAACAAATGGTCTTTAACTTCCTTCCAATCCAAACTATTTTATGATTCTGTGAGTAATTAATTTTGGTTTTGCCTAAACAAGAAATGGACCAATTAATTGCTATGAAATCTGAAACACCCCTCTAGAATACATGGTGTTATTCTGGCTTGCATAGGGTCAGAGGAAAATCAAGAGGAAAAGCAGTTTTAACTTGAGCACTGCAAGAAGTATATAAAGTATGAAAGGATTTTAGTGATAATATTATTTTCCTGTCTTTTAGATCTTGCCAGTACATGCATATGGAAGCATCTTGAAAGCTGATATCTATGTCGACAGAAAAAAACTTACTTTCAGTTCATAATTTAGTCTGTTTAGTTTTATATGGTAATGTTGATAGTTTAAAAAGCAAACTGCCTGACATATACCTCAAGAACTAATTTTTAGTGCCTTTTAGAAGGAACTGTTGTGTCTTCTAATTCATATGCTGTTAGCTTTTCTTTTTTTTGTGGATATCTATTGGATAATCTCATCTCACTCAGTGCACAGAGCTCACATTAACATCAGTGAAAATTTCCTGCTTGGAACAAGTGCAGGATTAACAATAGGTACACTTCAATAGCTTTCCTTCACATTGGATAAACCCCACAAAGGTCAGATGTTTTCCTGGAGCTTATCTGACTCACCCGAGCCTCTGGAGGTTACTAAATATCATAAACTGAACCTTTCTTTAAAAACTGATGGAACTTCCTAATCTAAAGCTGACCAGAAATACCACAGGTAAAGATTTTCCAGTAGGATTTTTTCTTTTTTTCCTAGGTTCAAAACCACATGATAACGAAGCAGACAGTTATTTCATGTTCACAGAAAATATTTTATGAAATCCGGGTGTAAGCATGGGCAAAGAAATTGGAGGGATAAAGGGTGACATGAGAGTTTTCTCTACCTTGAAGAGATTTAGCTGTCCCTAAACAGGCCTGGATATAAATATTTAATAAGACTGGAGAGCTTTTCCCAGTATGATTTCATTTCTTTTCCTTAAATGGTGTATCACTTCTCTTTATCTTCTTCTTCTTCCTTCCATCCATGCAAGTGCACATGCACACACAGACATGCACACACACACATATATACATTTACATTTATATATATGTATAATAATTTATCAGAATAAAACATTCTCCCACTGTAAGATATATAGGCAGCAGTTCACTGGGTCTTTCCAATTTGCAGTCAGGCTGTGAGAAAATGATATTTCCTCAAGCAATGTTTTTTCTCATAGTTCACAATTCTGTCTCCTACCAAAATAGCATTTTTTGATTTTCCAACAAATGAAAAAGAATAAAATAAAGATCAAGGGTGAAATGATGCAACTCACAAAATTAAATAAACAGGTGTGATAATATAGTGGATAGTTGCAGAGCTGCTTTTCCAAGGCAGAAGAAAATAAAGGATTGGAAAAAATACTCTCTCTGATTGTTTTTTACTCATAGCTCTGTCACAGTGCTGCTTTCTCTTTGCCTAATGCATTTATTTATCTCACTGTAAACACATCTGCTTATGCATCCCTTCACTCCCATATTTGTCTTTTTCCATCTTAAATTCATCTGTCCTATATCAGAGTTCTGTGCATTGCAGAAACCTCATCAGGTTGTTCCCTTCAGCAGACATTTTTGTTGGATCTTGCTTTGTTTATTTTTTGTTTATTTGTTTGATTCCTTGTCACATGCCACTCTTGGATATGAAAAATGCCATTTCACCCCATGGCAACAGGAATAAAGGCCTCCTGCCTCACAGCTTTAGCCACTTCAGCCCTGCATTTCTTTGCCCTTTAACCTGAATTCTCCCCCCAGCATCACAAATTTCAGGCATTTCTTAGGACACTCAACACCAACATTTGCCTCCTGAGACTGAGGATTAAGATTCTTTTCTCATCCAGGAATTGATTTTATGAAAATTTGGAGATTCCTTACAAGCATAACCAAAAAGGTATGAATGGAAAAGACACCAAAACTAAGTAACACTTGAATGTCCATTTTTGTGTTTAGTGCCTGCAGCCCTTTGGGAGCCCAAAGACATGGCGGCCCATCCTCAGATAAAAATGTTTTTTTTGTCTTGCTTCTGCCTCTTCACACCAGATCTGTGCTTGGTCCTACATCTGATCCCCAGGAGGGCTGGATTCTCTCTTCTGGCTGCAAAGCTGCTTGTCTTCACCTCAAAATATTCTGCTTCAGTCTTTGTTTTGAGTTGTGCTGGCAGCTCTCAAGGTCTGCTGGTAATCTGTCAGAGTTGTCTGTCTCAGACCCGTGTATGAATATTCTGGAGGTAATTACAGCATGAAAACGTACCCATGGTGCACAGTTTGCCATGGATATATGTACTGGGCTACTGAGTGCTTACTGGCAGGTAAAATTCTTTGACACATTTGTAGACAAAGTTTAAACAAAATTGATTAGAATTTGTTTGTCCTACTTTATAGACACCTTAAAGACATTACTTATTTGTAATTTGTAAGTATGTAAAATCTTTCATTACATCCCATTTTCTCTTTAGATATTAATGTCTACTTTTAAATTATTCTCCACGAGAAATTTTGTAGAACAAATCAGAACTCAGATCTGAGTAATTTAATCTATAGCTGGAATTTTGGTTTAGGAAGAGGCTATTAAAAAAGTACTCATTTCCAATATACCATTTAACAACCGATTGACCAGCCTATCAGAACTAAAATGGAAGGACATTCTAGTCTATTTTTTCACAACTATAGCTAATTTTACTGGGATATTAAGACAGAGCCATGTGAAAACAAATTCTGGCTGTTTTCTTTCTTTTTTTTTTTTTATAAAAGATTATAAAATACATTTGACGTGTTGATTTCTCAAAAGTATTCAGAGAACCCAAAATTCTTGGGGAATCTTGTTGTTTTACAATGACACTAATTTTAAAATGTTATGTCAAGCCTTTGACATTTTCCAGAAGGCTCTTTTATATGTCCCCCTTTTTTTTTTTGCCACCACAATGACTTCCTCCTCAAAAATAAAAAGTAATGCTTCTTTCTTGTGACACTGCTTTCAGAAGAAAGACAAATTTAGAGTCCAGTATTTTTTTTATATTGAGTCTGACGCCTCTCAGATCAAGATCCTTATTTTATGTGGCTGTGCCAAATTTGCCACATAGGATGGGCAATTTCAGATTAGCTAGATATGCTTTGCTTCAGTTGCCTCTTTTTACTAAACAGTCTTTGCCTCTTTGAACAATTAGCTTTGTAAAAGACCTGTAGCAGCACTCACGATACACTCAAGAGAGGCATTGCAACCTGAATTGTTGCCTTGTATTAGACAAAATTACATTTAGTTAACTAAAAGCAAACATAAAAAGGCAGTGCTCAACAGATGGAAGTCCAGTCAGGTGAGCCAGAAGGAATCCAGTTCCTAGAAACTTTCTTTGAGTATGCCACCAAAAATGCTTAATAGGAGCTACTTGAGTGTGACATGAAGGATTGTGTCCAGCATTTCCTGCCTTGGCAGAGCAGGCAGTGAAGGAGAGGGCACAGCTGAGCCCCTGAGTACACAAAGGACATTGATAAACTATTGAAAAAACTCAGTGAAGCACAACTGAAATGATAAAAGTGTCACAGAACACCATGTGTGAATTAGTATTACAGAGCCTGAAAATGAAGAATTTTAGGAAAAAAACAAAAAGAGAAGAGAGCCCTTTGGCACTTTGTGGCCTCTACTTTAATGCATAATAAATAGAAAATATGTGTACAATGACACATCATAAGAATTTTTCATTCACTCTGCAGAAAAGCCAGGCAGTGAAGAAATTGCCTCATGTTAATTGTTTTTACCCTGGTGGGAAAGTAGTTTAGAATTTAATAGTGACTTTATAAATGATGTTCTCTAGAAATTACTCTAAAAACCTGACACTTAATAGAGAAAAAGTTTATTCTCTGTAGAATGTCTGAGTCATCTCATGGAATTCAATAACAGGGATCTAATGCTCTACTAAATACCTAATTATAGTTTCAAGTAAAAAACAAATTATTGAACCTTAGATATTTTCTGTCAAGTTCTACATAATTTTTTTGTTAAGAAAATGCTTTAAAGCAAGAAGCAGGAAGTCAGAATGATTCAAAATTATTTTAAATATGTTTTCAATGTATTTTAACGAACATTTTCTAGAAGTAGAGTGTAGACAACATTGTTGTTTTTAAAAAAGATAAATTGGTTAAATTGAAGTTTAATTCACTGCAGTAACATTATGCTAATCTATATATAATTGTTATTTATCATCTGAATTTAGAAAAGCAATTTTCTTCCTATTCCATTTTTTTTTACTTTTAGTGCTTTTGAAAAGTGATCAAGTTTTGCTTGCTTTTGTTTGGCTGGGGTTTTTGGTTTGTTTGTTTTTTTTTTTTTTTTTTTTTGATGTTGGTTTTTTTTCCACAATATCAGGCTCTGAGTTTTCCTCTTCTATAATCCCATAATTGCTTCTTAAAATGTTATTTCAATATTTATTATCTATAGTCGTTTTAAATTTTAGTTCTTTCTACTGTTTCATTCCCATCTTTATTTGCAAATTGGCTAGCCACAGGAATGGTAACTAGACCAAGCAGAAAAACAGCATGTGGATGTGATTGTTTAGTACAAACTTTCCTCTGAAAAGTCCAGATGCTGCTAAAGCAAAAGTGGATTTTACACTGCTGCAAGCAAAAAATCCAGAACTGTGATTTCAGCCTTCCTTCCTTCCTTCCTTCCTTCCTTCCTTCCTTCCTTCCTTCCTTCCTTCCTTCCTTCCTTCCTTCCTTGC
>JAXCLO010000114.1:147097672-147112113 GCA_035583995.1 Arremon aurantiirostris
CTTCCTTCCTTCCTTCCTTCCTTCCTTCCTTCCTTCCTTCCGTCCTTCCTTCCTTCCTTCCTTCCTTCCTTCCTTCCGTCCTTCCTTCCTTCCTTCCTTCCTTCCTTCCTTCTCATAGTTAATCTAGATGCTGGCTGTTTCTTGCATTTCCTTTCCTCTCATAGTTAATCCAGATGTTGGCTGTTTCTTGCATTTCCAAACCTACCAGCAAAGAGCTAAGACAAATTCTGAGCACCTGCCATGCACACAGGATCAATTTGAATATTTGAGGAAGGACCCAATAAAGTTCATGGGGTCCAGCCTGGAGTCTGGGATAAAGAATCCCATATTGCAGGAGGGGAAAGGGTCCCAGATGGGAAGGGGTCAGGTTATCTCTCTCCTGGGGGATGTCCCATAGCCCTCCCTCCTGCTGCATGGCAATCCCAGCTCTCCCATGCCATCAGGGGTGCCTGTGCAGCACAGATCATCCTATGGAAGGATGATTCCAGCACCAGCCTGGGCAAAATTAGATCATGGTCTGAGGATGTTGGAGGAATCAGGAAAGATGAGGAAAGAAAGTACAATTTAAAGTACAATTAAAAAAAAATTCCAGTTTAAACTTCCTCATAGTTCACTAATTTCTCCAAGTCCCTGATTTCCACCAGAACACCAGAAATAGGATGGTGCTTTCAGAACCACTGAGTTACTATCACACACTCAGCAATGCTGCCAAAATCATTGGTGTGTGCAGCTGAGGGCCAGTCCTGACCTCAGCAGCCATACTGAACCTAATCAGTGTAGCTTGTGCCAAAACACAGTCCCTCACAATAATTTGTATTGCACACATAGAAACAGATGCCTCCTCTCAGTGTGTTTCTTATGACAGGCAGGATGAGAAGATATTGAATTACAATAAAATCCGGTGACAGCAGCCTGTCTTGGGATCTTCTCCAGTGAACCTGTTACTTTTTTTTCATGCAGTGAGACATTTTTGGAGTCCATGTTTGACTTCCCAAAAGATACTTAATTCTGTAACAAAGACAGACAAACATTCCCTGCTTGACTTTGTTTTTTTATTTTTTATTTTTAACAATTTAGATCTGAAGACTAAATTGTATTACAGAGTCATTGTGAATGGCTTTCAGAGTAAAAAATCTTTATTTCCCATACTTCTCCCTCCACAAGATAGGTCCTGTTGAGTAGAGGTTTGCAACCATATAGTGAGAAGTATCTGCTAACTTAATTTACTGTACTGAGCACTTCAGAGACATGGTTGCAGTAAAATAAACAACATCAATTCAATTATTTTCTCTTATGTCACACTGTAAACTTCATAAACATGTAAATTCAAAAATCTCCATAAACACTTTAGTGTTATGAATCACTGCAGGGTATCACAGCTGGTTACCTGCAGAAATTGTGTCTGGAACCTAGTCCATCATTTAGAGGCAGCAGCAGATGTTAAAGGGAAACTGCTTTATGTAATCATCCAAAACAAAAAAATAAAGCAAGAGATGTAGCAATATACTTAGCCAGACATTTCTGGCATCTGTTTGATACAATATCAGGGATCTGCTTGTTTTTTAGAGAATCCATACACAAGGCTGGGAAAGCTCATTCTGAAATGTGTTTGCTCAGAGCAGCATTGCTCTCAGGTTGGGTTCTGACAGTGAATCAGAAATGAGACTTCCACATGAACCACAACAACGAAAAGGCTGCTACCCACAGTCCTGCCTGGAACTAACTCTGACTTCAATTAATATTCTATGGTCACCACCACCATAATTGTCTATTTTCACCTGGGACTGTCACAGGACCCTCTGGCAGCTGGGTGCCTAAATCCCAGCATGAAGCAGATATGTTTTCTGGTTTCCCAGACTCGACTTTGCACCCAGCTCCTACCCTTAGAGGAACCCCTGTGTAAGATGATTTATAGTGTTATTTGACAAACACCTGAACCTCTGACCCAGCATGGCACAAGTTGTGTCCTGCAGTGATGGATTGCAGTGCAGCTATTTGTCTGCTCTCACACTAACTTGGAGTGTTTCAGATAACACTTGGCTTGGTCTGTGG
The DNA here is from genome assembly GCA_035583995.1 of Arremon aurantiirostris. NCBI lineage: Eukaryota > Metazoa > Chordata > Aves > Passeriformes > Passerellidae > Arremon > Arremon aurantiirostris. Next base: position 147,099,725 of record JAXCLO010000114.1, read on the forward strand.
AAGCTGTCAAAAAATGCCTCACATGCCGTTTATATTTACATAGAAAGAGGTACTGGAAGGGTTTATTTAACTCTCCAGCTCAGATACCGTGCTCCCTCTAAAAGAAACCCCTCTGGAGATTGTCAAAACCCCTTCATGAGGTGCTGCTGGCTCCAGGGGAACAAGGCATTCACTTTCTTGGGTTTGAGATCTGCTTCTTGTTGTTATTTCCATCTGTGTTTCCCTTTCTTCAATGCGTTCCTGCAACAAATTAATTTCTTGTTGATATACTTTTTAACCACTGAAGTTGGAGTTTTCCTTCAGTAAGGAAAATACTGAAAAATAAATTATTGATAAAGAGAGCTCATGGAGCAATTTTAAACACATGCAGGAGGTAATTGCAGATTTGACGTTGCACAATGTTTAAGTATTCTGTGAAATACCAAAACAAAAAAAAATTACAAAAACATTGTTGAATGAATTGAAAATATTATGTTTTGTCATTTAAAAGGGAGAAAAAAAAGTTAATATCTAGTTAGGAGCAAGTGGATACCATCACCAACAAGGGACTGAGAAGTGTGCAGTCTTCATATATATTCTCTGTAGAAGTAAAAGCATCAGCCAGAGCAATTGCATTTGAATCTGACCTACTTTTTATCACTATCACCCAGAAGGGAACAATAAAAAAAAAATAGGCCAGGTGTGTATGACTTGAAACAATAATCTGTTAAAGGTGGGGAAATATCCACTCATTCTATAATAAAAAAATTCTGATTTTATTTTTCTTTTTAAAAAATATATATGTTATGATAAATAAATCATACTTAGACACTGATGGATAAGCCAAGCCCTTAGAGATTATAATATCTGCAAATTTTGGCTGATGAAGTCCTAGGCCATAAGTTTACAGGGTGAAATTTCCCATTCATTGGCCAGCAGTTTGGCATTTCTGTCATGTGAGAGCAGTGACATTTCCCTCTGCTCTGGTGACATGTTAGGGTTTGCCCACAAGTTTCTGCTGATTCCATACTTAGGGAATTTGCAGTTCCAAGATGAAATAGCAGCAGTAGCACCATGTAAATTTGGGAAGTCCCAGTTAAGGATGGCTGATGCTCAAATGAGCCTTTGGAGATGATTTCTCAGAACAGGAGGCTGATTGCCAGCCCTTGTGCAGGGAGGGAGGGCTGAAAAAATCTGAGTGTAGTGCTGAAAGTCACATTACACACAGGATACATGCCAGGCCTTCAGCATCTGTAATTCTCAACTGTTGCACTGAAAGTGGATGATGTTGATTGCATTTGCCTGCAGCTTTTTTTTCCACTATCTTATCTAACCCACTAATTTCTGATGAATCTGCCTCATATATTTTTTAAAATAAAATAACTATAAAATGAAGAATATTTTTTTTGCCATTGATACCCAATGTGTTCTACTAGATTGCTCTTTTTTGTTGGGCTCTTTTCCTTCCTCTTTACTGTGTAAGGAGAAGAGCAGAGAGAAAAGAGAGGAGAGGATGCATAATGAAAAAAAGTATAAAGTGAAGCATTCCTCTCTTCCAAATTAAAAAGTGTTGTTCTCCCCCTAGCTCCTTCTCAGCCCTGCCAAGTGACAATCTGTGTGTTATATGTGCCATAAGGAGTATAAGGGGTAAAACTGAAAAAAAAATTGCACTTATTGCCTTTGAGTTTCCTATTATTTATTTTATGAAACAATAAGTTTCACACAATGGGAGCTGTTCTTCCTTCCCAAACACAAAACATGATAATTTATCCTCCTTATAACTGTCATTGTTTTCAAGAAGGAATGAAAAGAATTAAATGTTTTTATGTAAATGAATGGAAAGTGCTTTCTCCCACTGAATAAAATACCTGCAAGGCCTCAGAAATCATGGGCACAGGATTTTGTGTCCCAAAGGGCAGGGACTTCAGAGTGCCTATGGCTTTTATCCTAATGCTGACCTTTGGTTTGAGATGTTCTCTTCCCATTCTTCACTTTTGTTCTCCTTCTCTTCTTTTTCAGGATTTCCTTTGTCCTGCTCACATTTTTTTTCTGGTGTTCCATTACATTTAGCAGCTCCCTATACTCACCACAGAGCTCCCTCACACATGGCTATTTTACATGGATCTGGCATTTTAAACAAAATTCGCCTGTTCACTTGTGATTTCCCATTTTCCTGAAAATTTCCTTGCCTTCAATTCTGTGGAAAGATCACCTTTCTGCTGAGATTTTATCTGCAACCTTTCATTTCTTTCCACACCATTACCTTGCTGGCTTTCTGCACTGTCCCGTACACAGTGGCAGAGCACCAAGCCTCTTCCCTCTCTAACTGCCTTTGCCATCTGGCATGGCCAATGCAAATCAACTTTTCTTTCTGAACACAGACACTGGACGGCAGAATGGTCCTGGCCCAAAAGCCTTCCCAAAATTCTGTTCTGTGAATCATTAGCCAACCTCAGCATAAGGACTGAGACACAAGTTCTGTACATTGACTTTAAAAACAGAATTTCATTTGGAGAAAAAGAAAAAGAAATAAAACCCAAATGAAGAGATTTGATATAAGTTTCTATATTTGTATGCACAATAGATAGATGTCACTATAGGACATGAAACAATACAAGTGCACACACTGCTGCTCTCATGGTGAAGAAAAGGGGAAGTTTATTATCTGATTTATAGTTTTCCAAAAGTGACAGTGGATTGGAGGGTGAAAGTGCCATCTCTCCAATGACACTGGACAAACCAACAGTCCATCAAATTTCTCCTCCTCCATAAAAGAACGCAAAACAACAAGTTATTTACAGAAAGTGTGTGAGAAAGTTCGCTACAAGAATGTAAACATCAGAAGGCTTAGAAAATACTAAAACATCAGGGCAACAGATATAAATTTATATTGTATATATTTAAGTATATATGTATTGTATACATACGTCAGCAGAGATACTCAATTGATGGAGTGAGAGGCAAGGACCTGGCTCAAAAGGTTCCACGCCAGCTCCTGCAGAAGAAGATGGAGGGAGTGCCCTGAGCCTGTCCAGAGGGAGACATGGAGCTGGAGAAGGGTCTGGAGCACAGGTCTGATGAGCAGCAGCTGAGGGAGCTGGGGGTGTTCAGCCTGGAAAAAAGGAAGATCAAGATAAAAACCTTTTTGCTCCCTAGAACCACCAGAAAGGAAGTTGTGGTGAGATGAAGATGGGTCTCTTCTCCCAAATAACAAGAGATAGGACAAGAGTAAATGGCCTCAAGTTGCACCAGGGGAGGTTTAGATTGGATATTAACAAAATTTCTTTAGTGAAAGGGTAGTCAAGCATTGGAACAGACTGACCAGGGAAGTGGTTTGGCTCACCACCCCTTGGGGTGTTCAAAACACACCCCTGGATGTGGCATTTGGGGTGGTTTAGTGATGGTCTTGGCAGCGCTGGGTTAACAGCTGGACCCAAGGATCTTAACGATCTTTTCCACCATAAATGATTCTATGATTCTGTATACTCCCAGAGCTTTGTGATAAATTTTAGAACAAAGGTTTGAGCCAGTTCAAGTGCCTGGTGAATGCGGCCTTTATGGAGAAATTTTCTGCAGGTTTAAAGCTGGTCCAGACCATTAAGGACTGAAACATTCCTGCTGAAATATTTCTGCTGCAGTTGCATATGAAATTAATTGAGTTCCTCAACTGTGTCACAAATTCATTATCCCAACTAGCTGCTGGAAATCCAAAGATTTTGAAGTCTAGAGGATGGCTGAGGATGGCTGTCAGTTTCCTGCACATCCTTTATATATGGTTGGAGGTTTTTTAATCTTATAAGGCAGGTGAATAATTGGTAGCAATACTGTGAGCAATTCAGAGCTATCTAAATATTTATTTGCTATATATGTCTAACTGGCCGCTCAGCCATCTCTTGGAGGGGAGAATAAAATCTGAATAAGGTCCACAGTAGGATCTCTAACCTACTCAGGCACAAATTTTGAAAAAAATATATTTAGCCTTTTTGTGGCTTATACTCACCTCTTCAATGTTCTCTAATGTCCTGTAATGTTCTCACTGAATCCCAAAGTTATCAGGTCAAATAGAGTTTGTAAACAAAGAGATGGCAAACTCACATCATAAAATGCAAACAGCAAAGGGCCAAGAATAATAAAACACTTGTAACAAGAAAAACAACACAACCCACCTGCAACACTCACCCAAAAGAAAGTCTCAAACAAGCAAAACTATCAGATAACAACAAAACACTAACAAAAACCAACAAAAAAAAAACAAAACAAAACAAAACAAAACATTTTCTTTTGCCTGAATTTGACTCTTCTCAAGCCATAGGATTGGCCATCAATAAACTTCTGAGAGAGCAATATACTCAGGTTGTGTGCCCTTGAGAGTGTTCTTAGAGAAGGTTTGCAGAGTTTTAGGGATTAGCAGTGGACATATGGACTACATTTTCCCAGAAATGAAGACCAGAGGATATTTCATCGACCTAGACTTACCTTCACAGATCTCATACTGTGCTGTACTGCATTAGATACACTCTTGTCTGGCCCATTATGCCCTGTCCATTTCTGAGAAGCAGCCAGGGAGAGACCAAACAAGTCCCAGAAGTCAGAGCACATAGAGTTAATCCAATTTGTCCATCTTGTTTAGGATGTACCTTCTGCAAACATATAACTTAATAGCCATATCATTTTCCTCGTGCTTGTTAATCACCTATAAACTGTCTGCCATGTAGAGACACCTTTAGTTGGGGAATGCAAATAATTGCACAACTCTTGCTTCACGCTTGTTGGATATTTTTTCCAGTAAATCAACTCACCTCTGCTAATTAGTTAGTGCCTCTTTCCTTTGCCATCTTTTGCCTTTAACCTCCTTTTCTTAAGAGCAGATTAACTGGTGGCAGCTCCTTCAACTATTTCCAGTCACACAGGGTATGATTGTGGCACCAGGTCAATGCTTGCATAATTTGAGTGGAAAGGGACCCTTTAATGAAAGCAGTATTTCCCACACTCCCTCCACTCAGTAAAGCAGCAAAGCTCTGCCAGCCCAAGCACTCTGTGATCAAGGCCTGTGGCATCCGGCTGTCTCCTTAGTAACAATTCAGCTAAACTGTTGGGCTGACCTAGTGGTCCCTTGGAGGTTTTTGCAATCCCAGAGATGGAATAATTTGGGAAATGTATATTTAAAATGTCTACTGGAACAGCTTGCGCCAGAGCTAAGCTACAGTGACTGTGTTTACCCTGAAAATGAAGGAGAAAAGTTAAAAATGAAAGGAAATATAAGGGAGAACTCTAGTGTGTTCTGGTTTGAAAACCAAAATACAGTCAATATGATGGGTTTTTTTCTTATAAAGAATCACATTCAGTTTCTGCAATTGTTCCAAAACCACAAGAGCCTGGAACAGGAAACGAGGGTTCAAAAGGTAGACATTGAGCTGACATTTTTTCCAATGAACTGATACCAAAATGAAAGATTAAAGTCTCTAAGGATATACCCCCTTAATACTTTTACTTTTGATTTCCCCAGCTATTTTAATTTCAAGAAGTTCTGTAAATTGTCAGTTCTGCAGAGAAACCTACCCATCCTTCCCAGGTGGCTGCACTTTTCTGAATTACGTGATTCTCTAAATCACTCACCTTCTCCTCCTGCCACAGGAGAGCCAGCTGCCCCAGCTTTGCACAGATAGGTCCCCTCAAGGATGTGGAAGTCCTCACCTTGTCTCTGTGACACATCTTTGTTTTTTATTCCAAGACCCCATGGTAGAAACCACCCACCCTGTTTGGCTGAGGCCACTCTGGGGAGCTTTGTGCTGAGTTGTGCTCATGAGGCATCTGTGTAAGATTTGATGAGAGACAGAGCTGTCTTTAAAGTGAGCTGCCCTCACCAGACAGCACTCCTGGCATCTGTGCTGTGCATACCTGTGTGCAAGGAAGGCTCATTACTCTTCACAGTGCTCCACACAGCTTCAGGCAGTTTTGCTGTCCATGCTGAGACTGACTGAGTTATGAGTTTCTCCTCTCCATAACCCTAGTTCTGTAGTCAGCACATGTTTTGTCTCCTACTTCCACAGCTTTTTTGAAATTCAGGAAGTCTTTCCAGAGCTACAACACATTTTATCCCCTATTTTAGGATCTGTGGCCTGACTTCCAGGGGTCCCCCTCATCGAGTGCTTTCTGACAAATGCAATTTCTACAGCCTAAAGGCAGCTTTACAGCAGCTACTCAGGATATTTTTGTTTTGACATTAATTAATCTGTTGGTGCTGCAAGCAGCAAAAAAGAGCCTTTCAAAATTCATATTCTTTATTTTTGCACAATTTGATGATACATAGGTGCCTCAGAGGGACAAGGTTTATCCTGCCAAGAAATCTGGATGCCTTCTCAAAGGTAGATTTGAGTAGGCATCCAGTGGATACCATCAACAAAACATCCTACTTGTGTTTTCATCTCAACATGGTAAATATCATCTCTGCAAAAATAATAGAAATTCACTGGTCATGCTAATATTTAACCTTTGTTAAGTTTTAACACCATCAAGTAGTATGAAACTTCTTGTATGTCTTTTTATGGCCCTGGCACTCCCAGACTAAGTTTATTTGCCAATAGAAAACAGCTAATGGAAATAACATTTTAAGATGCAGCCAATCTGCTTAGCTCTGCAACTGAAAAATACAAACCCAAGTTCTCATTTGTGAGATGCTACAGTTCTCTGAAGTACTGAATGAGGCATTTCAAATGCAAGAGGCAGTTAGGTTTTTTTAAAGGATCCAAATTTCAGCACAAGTGTTTTCTACCACAACAATAACATCCACAGGTTAGAATTTATTTAAATTGCTGGCTTCAAAAAATATCTTCCAGCAGGAGTTCCTAAATGACTTTATGGTATAAAACAATAAATTGTTTTTAGGCACTTTCTGCTATAACAGTTAAGCATAAAAAAAGCATGTCCTGTAGAAAAGAGTAAGTTCTATTTAGGCTGGATTTTTTTTCACTTACACAAAAGCAAGAAAATTTTTCCATGTGATTTGACATACAGTCCAATGCCTTGATAGTTATTGATATCAGAAGTGAGGTTAGATGTTCAGATGATATATTAGATATGCAGTTGTGCTAAGAAAACAGATCATGAAGAAGAACTGTGGTGAGAGAATTTGGGCTAAGGCTCAAATGCCCACCCAGCTGCTCAAGCACTCCCACTCCTCAGACAGGCAGGGTGGAAAAGAATGAGGGATGAGGTAGAGAGAAACTTGCCAATTACTCTCATAGACAAAACAGATGTAATTCAGTCAGAATTACTTAAATTATTACTAGTTTATGTGGGTTTAGGTAATGAGAAACAAAGATAAACCTTAAAGCAGTACCTTTTGTCTCCTTGCCTCCTTCCCAGGACCAAATGCACTCACTCATTTCCTCCAGAGAAGAATAGAAGAGTTGTGCTATAAAAGCTGGTTGAGATATTGCTGTATGGTTGGTTGAGGTAGATTTTTTGGGTTAATTAAACACCTGAATCTGGGGCATGCCCTGTATAGTCTGGATCAGTGTTGCACTAAGGAAGATGTGGCCCAGCATCAGCCTTGATTAGAGGAGACTGATAATCCCTCACGCTGTTACTAGTGGCTTGTGAAAGACATTAGAACAGTATCTATTTTTTAATTTAAAAAAAAAAAAAAGTAAAATTACTTCAAGCAGAATCTGCTTTCTGTAGATTTTCCACTTTTTAGAAAGGATTTATAACACTGAAAAGTTAAACTTGCTGCAGTTCAGCCTGTACTGTACAGGTGACATTCACCAAGTGTTTTATTTCATGCACATGATGGGCCCATGTGTTGGATGGGAATTCCCAAACACAGCACAAGTCCCATGGTCAGAAACTGATGCAAAAGAAGGGAAAACTGAAGCCCACCGAGAGACCCTGCCTGATGGGAACATGACAACTGAGTTACTGACAAACTCTTTCCATATACATTTACCCTTATTACACCATTTAAATGCTACATATTTCTTTCAACTAGAATTATTAAGTGCAAAAACTGAAATTTCTCATCTGTTCTCATCTGTTCAATCAATGGCCAGTATCTAAGATAAACTAATATGATTAATTTGTTGTGCAAATAAACAAATAAAATCCTGAACCTCCAGGTTATTATACAGTAACACTCCCTGAATTATTTCTTGTCAATAGAATGACATTTATTTTGCCACATGTTGACAATAAGCAGTGAGCTAAAAATGAGCTGAGTTTATTTCATACTTGTGATGGAATGACCAAATTTATTTATCTAAGAGCCTAAAGTCCTTTCCAGATATTACATGATTTTCTCTGTTAATCAGGTTGTGGGATTTTTGCTGATTTTTTTTCCCCTTTTTTAAACAATTTTTACCTTTCTGCAAAGATCCATTTGGATTGCTTTATATTTTCTCCTTAAATATGTAAAAAAAAAAATCCCACATACAGAATCACAGAACGGGTCAGATGGGAAGGGACCACAGTGGCTCTTCTGGTCCAACCTCCCCACTCAAGCAGGGCCATCCCAGAGCACAGGCACAGGATTGTGTCCAGAAAGTTCTTGAATATCTCCAGTGAGGGAGAATCCACACCCTCTCTGGGCAATCTCTTCCAGTGCTCAGTAAGGAAATTTTTCCTCATATTCAGGTACAAAAACTTCCCGTACATCACTTTCTGCCCATTTCTTCTTTTCCTCAGGGAAACAGTAAAAGAAAAATCAGTGGTTTGGGTTAAGTACAAAGTATTAAAAAAGAGTAATTTTAGACATTTCTGAATTTAGTTTAAACCCGCTGAATAATTCTGGGTAAATAGAAAAGGAAATCTTCTTGGAAATTATGAAGTGATGAAAACAATTCAATAGTAATTTTCGAACTATATTTACACTCCTGAAATATAGACTTAAAAACAAATATCCAATCAGATTCCCAAAATGGTGGATGCCAAAATATCTTCATTTCTCCCTAGTTAGCATGCTTAGCCAACGTGAGGTAGAGCAGCAGAAAGTCAGTAGGAGAAGGAATGACTTTGTATCCTGGCCAACAGTACACCCAAAGGGCATATTTGTGTTGCAGTACTGATCTGGTGAATATTTAATAGAGTTGAATATGGAATAAAGTCAGAGGAGATACTGAGAATACCACATAAGATTACAGCACACTCTGGGGAAATGGGTAATGTGGGTTCAAAGTCTTTCAGAAATAAGGAAGATGTGAATGTTGATCTCTCAATTCTGAGGGTTTTGTGTTGTCTATTTTGAAATACTTCTTCTGGGCATTTCTGTGATATGTCCTTTCTTTCTTTTTTTGTGGGAGGGGACATAAAATATTTTTAAAAATAAAACAACTTCTTAAAACTATTTTCTAGATATTTTTTGTTTGGGCTAAAAAAAATACTCACCTTTTCCTGTGGTGAGAAGTGACATAAAAGGACATGCATGGAGATTATGCGGTAATTAGCAACAATATTATTTTTTTGCATATTAAAAATGTTGGGAAGGACGTTGGTTGTTGTCTCTTGAGAAATGTGCTCAAATTTTAATCCAGTGTACCAGAAAAAGTATTTTTGTCTCCCATTAATTAGGAGTTTCTCTCCTCATTATTATCCATTCCATGTCATTCATACTTGTAATATAAATAATCTGCATTACAAGGAATGAAAATATATTAAATCATAAGTTTACAAGAAGCAGAACAGCTTATTTGGAAAAATATAGAAGTAAAATGAATAATAAGTCAAGTGAAAAAGCTACACAAACTTAGTACGAAAAGTAATCAACAAGTTCATAAGATGTTATATTCAATTTAGTGTCAAACTAACCTGAACAAGGGCAGAAATATAAATTATATCTTTATATCTATGTGTATGCATATATATAACAATAGAGAAATAGAAAGGAACAAAAATGTATTTTTGTGTGTGTTTTGGATTTTGCTTTATTGTCTCAGCTCTTAGTCCTATAAGCCAGAAATCCATTTCCCACAAGACAGAATTCCTTATTAAGAAATAGTTATTGTTTCCAAAATTAAATTGATGCTGTTCTGAGCTCTATGAGTCACACACTCTTTTCTTTTTCTGTTTCTTCTGTACTATTACTCTTGAAAGCATGAGTTGCATTGATCCGTTTTTCACAGCTTAAACCTGCTGGCTTTGAAGCAAAACACAAGTGAGATGGAATAAAATTTAAAAAAAATAGAATAAAATAAAGAAAATACCAAGAGTTTGGAAGATTGAAAATGTTGTCCGTGCTTTTATGTCTTTATCTATACCATGACATGAAGTTTTTGATTGAGAAATGTTATCTGGTGACTGAGACCACCCAGTTGCCCAAATTCAAAGGCTTTTGAACTTATTTGCCACTATTGGTAGTTATCTGTTCATTCATTTAAAATACCTAATACTTCATAGGTTATAAAATTATTATGTAATAGCAAATTTACTTTAGTTTACAACACTTCTAAAACTAATGCTGACAGTCAACAGATGTCTCCTATAACCATGATAAAGTAAGTTTGAATCAACTGTTGAAATAAACATAGGGATAAGAGATAGACATTCAGTGGAATTTGACTAATATCTGCATTTTAAAAAATATTCAGTTGACTGTCACTATTCTTATATTTCCATATGGATGTCTCAAAAAAACTGGAAATGAATAAATAAATAATAATAACAATAACAATAATAACATTAATAAAAACATTAATAATAATAATAGTTAGTTTTGAAATCTGTAAATTAAATGGATAATTTTAAAGTTAATTCATTTTTAAAGTGGTTTTAAAAGCTGGGATGAGAGACATGAACTTGCTTCTTTGTAGACTTATTCTTTAGAAGTCGACAAGTTTATGTAATGAAGATGTAATCAGGGCAGTGACCCTCTTGCCTTCTTTTAAGTGGAAGCCTGAGTATTAAAAAGTGTTTAATTTATGAAGTAAAATTGAAGTAAAAGTAAAATTGAAGTAAAAGTAAAATTATATAGGAAAAAATAATAATTTGGAGGCAGTTGTTCTGGCCTGGTGGAAAAATATCTCTTTGAGTCCAAGTAATTTCAGAAATGGTCTTCCATATTCAAACTATTTTGGAAAAAACAAAAACCCAAACCCTCACACCTATTTCATATTCAGTATAAATCCTGCCCTGGAGGTCTACTGTGAGCTCACAATTATAATTGTAAATTTCCAAATGGAAAACTTTACATGTTAAGATATACTTTGTCTTTACAGAGAGATCTTTGGAAGTCAAGATTTAATTGTTTTATACCTTAAGAAACATGGGGTGAAATTACAAAGCAGCAACCAGAACAGAACACCCTGCATTAGGAAAGCTCAGGGCCAGAGAAAGCAAACAAACAAACAAACCTATATAAATGCAACCAGCTCCTAAAATCGTACTTTCTTTAAAAATGTAAATGAAATGTGCTTCATTTCACTGTTCAGTACTGCTGGGTAAATTTGCATATTATCTCCTTTTCTCTTTTCAGTATCCTCGACCAACAGCTGTGACTTGTCAAAACTTGCCAGCACAAGGGAAAAAGAAAATGAAGGGGCATATTGGAAAGTGTGTCAGCTTATCTATTGCTTTCAGTGAAATGTAATTGCTGAAGATGCCATTAAGAGTTGCCTGAAAAATCGTGTTAAGGCTACTTAAATTGGTTTTTTTTTCCCCTTCTCTCCCTTTAATAGCAGCAGTGTGATACCTGGGAAGGGCAGAAGGGAGAGAACAAAACACGTGTGTGCCCTTCTCACAAGCTTCCTCCCCGTGGCGATGAGGCACTGAAACTGATCTCTTTGTCCCTCCCCTGTGGCGATGAGGCACTGAAACTGATCTCTTTGTCCCTCATCACAGGTGTTTTGTGGTGCCTTTCATGTTCCTTGCTGCACTCTGAACCCCTCTGCAGCTCCTGCTCACTTTCGCTCTTGAGGCACCTTGTGCTGAGCAGCAAAGAGGTCAGGGCTCCTGTGTCAGCACCTGGAGAGGTGAAAGGAGCTGTGTGTGCAGGGAAACCTCTCTGCAGTGACCCTTGAGCAGTGTCCTTTGTGCCACCACAGGGTCAGGGCTGGATCATGGCTACTGAAAGGGCACCATGAAAAGAGACCACTTTTGACTGGAGAAATGAAGGGTTTGAGAAGAGGGGCTGGATTCCAAACCTCAGCTGGACAACAAAGCTCCAGTGCTTCGGCATTGCCCTGCCTGTTAGGGAGGGATGAGCAATGCCACAATCTGCTGCTCTCAGAGCTCTGCCCATTGGGATGTGTGAGGTCCATGCTGGATTCAGGGGTTCCAGTGTTTGTGTGAGCTATGGATGACCTTGGCTTCCCAGAGAGTCCTTGTCCTGCCCCAGGAATGAGTGGGGAAGGGAAGGGAAGGGAAGGGAAGGGAAGGGAAGGGAAGGGAAGGGAAGGGAAGGGAAGGGAAGGGACGGGAAG
>JAXCLO010000114.1:147112263-147153209 GCA_035583995.1 Arremon aurantiirostris
GGGAAGGGAAGGGAAGGGAAGGGAAGGGAAGGGAAGGGAAGGGAAGGGAAGGGAAGGGAAGGGAAGGGAAGGGAATTCACCCTGCAGAGGATAGCTCTGAAGTCAGCATGCCAGTAGTTCAGAATGAAGCCTCTGGGTTGCCATAGGGTGATTGATAGAAAGTGGAATTATCAGATTGCAGTCCAGAAAGGGACTAAGCTCCACTAAATTATCCATGCTTTTCTGACAAGTGGATCAAGATTCTTTGTGTTTCCTGGCTGGCCTCATTAAGTTGCTATAATTATCGTTTTATTGATAAAGTGCCTGCCCTTGGTGAGACCCGGGGGATGCTGTGCAATTAAAATAACGGATTATGTGAGTGTAAGATAATGTACTAACAGTTAGAACAAAACTTGTCTTACAGGGAAAAAAGGTGCTTGGGATTCTTCCCTAATACTAGAACTGAAGAGAGAATACTTTCTGGAAGTGAAAAACTCATGCATTCAAATGGGATTTTTTTTTAACTAACGTATTTCTCATTGGTATAGCTGAAAGTTAATTGTCAAAAAAACTAAGTATTGATCCCTGTTTGTCCTATCTGTCTCCATGGTTCTGAGACAAACCCATACACCTGATTTTCCAAATTCTAACTAATTTGAGCTAAATTCTGGATCATGAGTTTCCTAAAACTAGGCTAATGAAGATGTGAAATTAATTTAAAAATTTGAAATTCCACTTAGATTCTTGCTGAAATATGTATGTGAGCATATTAGACAATGATAGAGATCCATGGAGCAATTTAGGCACACAATTGCTTAACGGATAAAGAGAATCAGGAGATTGAAGAGGGTTGATGGCAAGGGGACCTTGGCATTATGATGGTCATAAAAAGTATAAGATGAAGGTGCCAAGGTTGAGAGGAGTTCATAAAGATAGGCTAAATGAGTGGGTTCGCCTTGCAGAGGGATAAGGCTCTTTTTTCATAATTCATACCAACCCAAAAGAAATCAATAGTTCAACAGTAGGAGAAATTCCAAGTACATCTGTTCTTGGTTTGAGCTCATTTACCTCTAGTAAATCACATCCAGGTTTGTCTTGCAGAGTGCAGACCTTTGTGCCTTACTTAGGAGTACAGTTGAAATCTTGTTCCCATTCTCCAAATTACTTCCATACTATTCATCCAGTTGTTTTCTAATTAAACAACTCTAGTTATTTTCCCTCTTCGCTGAATGACCTTACCAACATACTGTAAATTCAGGATTCACTGGAGTTGCCTTCCTTTATAGACTCCAGAGTTTACCTTTTAGGATAGATAAGTAGTATCTTTAGTAGACAGTAAGACAGGAGAAGAGAACTTCAAGCCAACTGGCAAGGTACCAGGAAAAGGTAGCAATGGACTTATAAAGGACCTCCAGATAAAATTTTATGTTTTTCTTTATGATGTCATGCAAGGGAGAGGTTTCTCTCCTTTTCTTCAGAGCAAGCTAAACAAATTTGACATAGTAATAATTATTCTAGCAAAGGGACCTTCATTAGGAATGTGGGTTGAGGGGTCTGTTTCTGTTTTCCTGTCTCTAAGCAATCTGAAGCAGAAGATAAATGCTGAACCAGCATCTAGGTAAGATAAAAACACTTGGTAGCATCATCTCCATGCCTGGATTTGTTAAACAAAGTTTTTATTGAAGGTGAATATTGTGTGTTTAGGATCTCCATCACCCTCCACAAAGGGAGTGTGGGGTCAATAACTGGAAGGTTAAAGCAGCCTAAAAAAGGTGTTTGAGTAGCCCAGGCATGAATGCAGAAGGAAACTCTCATTCATTTTGGTGTTGATTTGGTCCATGTAATTATACTACATATTTTTGCTTCTGTGAGATTACTTGCCCTGTGCAAAATAAATATTTATTTAGCACTTTCACCTTGCAGGCAATGCTATCATTCTTCTTTTAATTACTATGCAGCTTTTAATAATGATGGGTAGCACTCAGCATGCTGCTTCTAAATTCACAGCACTTTGCAAATGTTAAAGGTGGTTATCAGTCATTGACTTTCTATATTAAAAAAAGAGGAACTGGGAAGAAAAAACTCTGGGATATTTTTTTTCTCTGAAGTTTCTGAAGATTAAAATTATATTTATATAAATTATATTAATAAAATGCCCATTCCTAGATATTTATCTGAGACCAGGTAACTGAATCCTTGCTTTACACTGGAAGTCAAAATTAGTTCCATAGAGAACTCTCCTTAATTTCAACATATACTGACATTCAAAATTGCAATCAGTGTCTAAGCCACCTTTACACCCTGTACAAATCAAGCTGGCTCAGACAGCAGGATCTCAATTCAATCAGCCACATGCAAATTCTATACTGGGACTAATGTGCATTTCTGTCCAGCCCCATCAGCCCCCCAGCCCCAATGTTACACACTCTGCCAAAAGCAAAGGTAACCAGGAATGAAAAGTTCAGGAAAGAAAAATTGGTGAACATGAAATAAAAAAACCAAACTAACTAAAAAAAAACCCCAGAACCCTAATGACTTGCCTCCCCTTTATAAAACTCTAGTATATAGGGTCCAAGACTTTGATGGATGACAAGGCATTGCACCTCAGTTCCGTGAAACATGGCCACCAGTGATAATCCAAGCAAACAATTCCTTGGTTCTACAGTAGCATGGTTTGCATTTACTTTACCTGACAAATAACTCAAGAGACAGGAGCATCATGTAATGCCATTCACACTCAGTAGTGGCTCAGGAATTTAGGAACGAATTTATAATCTGCTGCTGCTGTTCAAGGCACCATTTGCAGGGCAAAGGTACAGTTGGGATCTTACAGGTACCCACTGTAAGATCCCAACTGTAATCTCTCCCCGTTAAAAAAATAATAACATAATAGGAAACTATTCTGAAAGTAGTGCAATTCCTCTGCATTTTGTACTATTCCCTAACAAATCCTGATCATTGACTTGTCCAGCCCTTGACTGATGTCTGTATATAGAGAATCATAGCCATTAAGACTTAAAAAGACCTCAAAGATTGTCAAGTTCAACTCCTAACTCAGCACTGCCAGGTCCACCATTGAACCACATCCCCAAGTGCCACTTTTATACATCTTTCAAATATCTCCAGGAATGGTGTCTCCACAACTGTTGCAATGCTTAACTCCCCTTTCAGTGAATATTTTTTTCCTTTGATCCAATCTAAGCCTGCCCTGGTGCAATGTGAGGCGGTTTCCTCTTGTCCTATTGTTTGTTACCTGGGAGAAGAGACAAATCCCCATCTGGCTACAACCTCTTTTCCAGGAGTTTTAGAAAGCAATAAGGTCCCCTCTGAGCCTTTTCTCCAGGCTAAACACTTCCTCAAATCAGTTGAACTCTTCACACCACAGGAGATTGTTTTTCCAGGAGAATGCTGTGAGAAATATTGTCAAAGCATTTAGTAAAGTCCAGGTAAAAAACGTTGACAGCATTTTCCTCATTCCATAAGAAGGTCATCTTGTCTTGGAAGGAGGTCAGGTTGGTCAAGCAGGACCTGTCTTTCATAAACCCACACTGGCTTGACCTGATCACCTGGTAGCCCCACGAATGGCAATGTTGTGCCACTCAAGGTGATCTGCTCCATGCCCATCCCTGGCTCTGAGGTCAGGCTGATGTGCCTGGGGTTCCCCAGAGCCTCCTTACAGCCCTTCCTTTAGAAGGACATCATATTTGCCAACTTCCATTCAGCTGAGACCTCCCCAGCTGACCAGGACTTCAGGAGAATGCATGAAGATGATGTGGTGAAAGCTGCTGGTTTCCTCATCACCAAGGGGTGGATCCCAGATGACTCCACAGACTGTATCTGTGTAAGTGTTGTAGCATGTGACCATTTCCCCTTGGGTTGTAGCAAGTCACCAACCATTTCCCCTGGGTTATCAGAACCAGTTTTTCCTGTTAAAGGCTGAGGCGAAGGTAGCATGAAACATCTCAGTCTTTTTTCTATTCCTTTATCATTATGTTTCCCCTTTTGTAAAATGAAATAGAGATTCTTCTTAACCCTCCTGTTGTTAAAAGAAAACAAGGTTTCTATAGAAATTTTGATATCAAAACAATAGTGGTCAATCATCAAGATGTCTCATGAGGCTGAAGAATATTAGGTAATTGTCCTTACAACTTTTTCTTGGTTTCATTAAGATAATATTGAATAACTATGGATTTACCCAGCAGCCAACATTTGAGTCCTTTGCACAGGTTCTGTGTTTTATTAGTGGTTTTGCATACAATCCCACATATTATGAGGCAACACAACCAGAAGTCCTCTGAATCTTTCATGTGTTTTCATTTCACTGACATCACAAGAAATTCAGTTCCACACATGTGTGGTGCAAGTGTATTCCTAACATTTTATGAACAATAGACTCTCTTAAAACAAGCCATGCAGACTGATGCCTGGTTGCCAACTGATCCTGCATCTGTTTCCTATGAAATGAAAGGGCAGGAAGAAGAAAAATTCATGTCTTGCACAGTTTGTTCTTTTTTATTATTCCCAAGCCTTTCAAAAGCTCTGTTACTTCAGCCATCATTAGATCTCACAGACAAACTTGGGAGTAAAGGAACTTGATTTTCCTACATAAAATTTCTTCATGTCACCACAAACACATCTGTGCACCTAGGAAATCTCACCTGAGTGGCATAATGCTTTGTTCCCTTCTTATTTCCTTTTGTTAAGTGGAGGCAAATTGGTCTTTTTTGCTTTTTTTTGGGTGGTTATTTTTTAATGAGTAGTAGTATTAGAGACCATCTTTATGTCTTGTTGCAGTAGCCCAGGGCTCCCTTGTTCAAGGTGATTTAGAAAAAAAAAATAAGAAGAATTTTCTTCATCACAAAATCTTACTCCTCACTATGTGAATGTGACTCCCAAATGTGTAATCTCAGCCAGCCAGAGACCAGCATGAATTTACCTGGGGTATGGTTTCATTTATGGTTTTCTAAGAGCATGGCAATCTGAGTCCCTAAATTAGAGAAGTAGTTTGTGGGGGATTGAGCTCTCACAAGCCCACAGCTTCAGAATGTCAAAATCTAGTCTGAGAAAGAACTCAGGTTCCTATTGTACCTAATAAGCCTAAGAGTGAATGCATCTCCAGCTGACCCATATGTGCTCACACTAATACAGCCTGAATCATATCAGAGAATTCAATGGCAATATTGGCCAGGCTTCCATGCACTGCCAAAGGGGGAAAAAAGCCATTGATTCTATGAAATGCAGACACCTGTACTGTACACCCTAACATTTATCCAGGAATTTTTTTGTCTTTATGCCTGTAGTTGTATTCAGAGCTGATACTTTATGCATTCAATTACAACTTGCATACATACAATAAAGCCATTTTCATTACTGCAAATCATCTACAAATACCTGCAAAAGCAATTTAGCATGCTGTTGTGAAGTAAATGCTGCTTCCTAGCCTCTGCTATCACCTCTTCAACAAAATAGAAAATATTCTCTGACTTGAACAAAATTCACAGAATCAAGCCTTCATTAGAAGGATGGGTTACAAGAAGAAAATACCTTACACAGATATTATTAACTATTGTTAAGTTTTTAAGCATAATCTGGAATTGGCTCATTGTTGTGATTTCTTTTACTGTTGGCCAATATTTAAGGATGTGTAAGAACTTTGGTTAAACGTTGGTTTGTTTTTGGTTTTTAATGTGTCTAGTAAAATAATAACTGAATATCTGCCCAAATGCTGCCCGAAAATACATGTGGAGGAAACAGGAAAAATCCCAAAGAATGTATTTTAATTGAAAATGAGAGTACTGGAAAAAGGACAGTTTAGGGCTAAGCTACTGGAACTGTGTATGGGCTTTTTTACAATCAATAATACTAACCCTGTCAGGACAAATGGAAGTTTTCAAACCAAGACTTGAAAAAGGAAAGGATGGAACTCAGTCATTTATCTAAAATTCTTTAGATCTTAAAAGTAAAGTTCAAATTATATGTTTTCTATCTAAGCATTTTTAACCCACATGCATGCAAGGAACCACAGCAGCTCATACAAGAAAAATACCACCAGAAGTGTCAGAATGGACTTTGGTTTGTTTTACTATTTCTTTCTTTTCATTTGTGAGTTTCAAGTGTAAATATGTGTCCTCCTGTTTATTTTTTTTTTTCTTCTCTTTCTCATAGAGCATCTCTAAGGTGATTGGAAAGATCCTAATTAATGCTCTTCTGAAAAATATATTATCATATCAATAGTCTACTTGGTGTTAAGGTAAACCAGAACAGAATAATCTTATCTCAAAATTCCATTCATCATCACTTAGCATCTTTTGAGCAGGGGAGGAACATCTCAGGAGTTACTGTGAGAAATTCCCTTGTCTTTGGACTAAGGAGCCAGTCCCCTTTACCCCATGGCCTCCAGAGGCAAGTCTCTCTCTGAAGAAGTGCTAAATGCATGAACAGCACGATTTTCCTTTTAGGCAGAATGCCTGGAAAGTGGAATTGTCATTAACATGAAATTGCTTTGGCCAGCACTTAAGCTCAATAGGATAATATTTAAAACATTAACTACAGGCTTCCAGCTGAGCTCTTCAGCCTTTCTTTTCTGTCACATTACACAATACAACTGCTTTATGCTGACTATCTGCCCTTTCTTCCTCTTTCTTAGGCTTATCTCAATAGGTCCTGTCTCAGAGTCACTGAAAAGAAGAAAGAGAAGCTGAATATATCTGACAGCTATTTCTATCAGATAAACTAAAGTTCAAATGACTGGAACTCTTTTGCCTTTCAAAGGCCTTCAGTCCCCTGATGTTTTCTCATGCAATATAGACCTTTCTTAAAATGAGGGTTGCTGTCACTGTCTTTGTGCAGTGATGTGGGACCAATCCACCTTTGATTTGCCAGCTCTGCTGAAGGATAAATACTTCTGCTGTGGGCAAGGGGAGTGTGGCATCACTCAAAGGAAAGCATAATGTTATTGACTGCTTTTCTAACTGCCCATCAAAATAAGTTTAAATCTTATTTACCCATATCAATCTTCAGTCCTGTTTAGGCCAGGTTGCTCTCTGTTCATGCAGTGCCAAATTGACACGCAGAATGTTTCCTGTTTGATGGGGTTCACCTCAATGGTCTTTCAGATTAAGGTGAGTATATTGGTTTGAGATGATTTGGGATTAAAAATACCCTTCAATGGAAACATTTTCTATCCTATTCAGCCAAAAAGAAAGCACACAGAACAATGTGATATTTTCAGCATTAATTGGCTTGGCTGGGGCAGACAAGGAAGGTCTTTGAAGTGACCTCCAGGAGGCACATGATGTCTCAGAGCAAGAGATGCACCCTGGGTATGTTCAATCCTCTCCTTTCCACTGCAGATGGAGTTTGCTGTGAACATCTACATTGAGCAGCAGGACATTTTAGCCCCACTTCAGTGCAACTGCTGATTAACAAGAAGTGGGCCTGAGTCTCTTGCTGTTGAGCCCCATTAAAGTAGAGCTCTGCCCTGTTAAACTTAATTGTACTTTGAGTATGAAACAAACCCCAAGAACAAAAGTTATAGTTTTGTCGAATTACTCTGGCTACTACAGTGGCTATAAACTTTATTAGTGTGATTATGACCTATTAAAGTCACATTAACTTTTTAATGTGCCAGGGGTTGCCACTGTAATGTCTGATAGGCTTAACTGAAGGCTTATTTCCTGCTCTTTATGCTTCAGAAACAGACTTTTACAAAGCAAATTATATCTTCTCTGTAATTAGTAAGTTCCATAACAGAATCTTTATCATTATTTCCACTAGGCAAGGCCGTACTCCTGTTTTAAAAGCTTCTCTACCTGCCCTATAACATCTTGTTTTCCTTTTTTCTTCCTTTTTTTTCCTTTTTATTTGTAGTTCCAGATCTTGAGTGTCAGTTTGGGGTATGATGAAGGCTGTCAAGAAGCTGCCTTACTGGGTAAAGAGTCAAAGCTTTTAAGAGATAAAAGGTTAATTCCTGTCGCAGGACAGGCTCAGAGTCAGGAAATTCTGCAATGGATTCATACATTTATTTCATGGTCCAGTGACAGTGATGTGTTCAGGAGCAAACCTGTACATCATTGGTGAGAACTCTTTGAAAAGCTTATGAATAAAGATGCACTTAGCTCTAGTTACAGCAGCTTCATCTGCTGCGAGCAGCTACAGAAGGTCCTATATACAATGAGGAAATTACCACTAAGACCCTCTCTTTCTTCTACAGCAAAACATGTAGCTATTTCTTTCCTTAGATTTAGCCCTGGACTTTTTGATAGAAGAAGCCTCAAAGACATCTGGCCAGATATTTACCTGCTCTCCACTCAAAAGCTCCACGTGACTGCAATGTGTGGTCACAGTCCAGAAAACCATCTGCATCCTGGGCTGAACAAAAGATCTGGGCCCAGCAGGTCAAAGGAGGGGATTCTCCTCCTCTTTCTACTCTTTGAAATCCCACCTGCATCTGCTGCATCCAATTCTGGGGTCTCCAACACAAGAAAAGCATTGACCTGTTGGAACAAATCCAGATGAGGCCACAAACATGATCAGGGGGATGGATACCTCTGCTGTGGAGACAGGATGGGAAAGATTGCTCAGGTGGAGAAGAAAGGCTCTGAGGAGTTCTGAGACCATCTTCCAGTGCCTAAAGGGGCTACAAGAGAGCTGCAGGGCACTTTTTAAATAGCATGGAGTGACAGGATGAGGGAAAATGGCTTTAAAGTGAAGTAGATTTATATTAGATATTTGTAAGAAATTCTTCACTAAAAGGGAGGTGAGGCCCTGGCACAGGCTGTCCAGAGGAGCTGTGGATGTCCCATTCCTGGAAGTGCTCAAGGCCAGGCTGGATGGATCCTTGAGCAACCTGGGACAGTGGAAGGTGGCACTGTCCACCACAAGGAGGTTGGAACTGGATGATCTTCAGGTTCCTTTCTAAACCAAGCTATTTTATGATTCTAGTAAGAGACACCAGACCATTTTACAAATATTAGTCTTAAATTTAATGTTTAAAATGTTTTTGAATATTTGAAAATTATGTCAAAAGACCTGTACAGAAACAGAAGTGTTTGAGTACCAGACCAAATTGAATCATGGCCATTACTAGAAGTGCACATCTATGTTTCAACAGTCTTTTAAATCATAATTTACCAGTGTGATAAGCAAAATTGTTCACAGGAAATACTAATTTTAAAAGCTCCCCCTACCAAGGACAATTTTAGAATGGTTGAAATGAAAGTTTCTAAAGACAAGGTTCTGGTTTTCTGGTTTTTAACTTTAAATTTTATTTTGCTTGTAGAAAAAAGTTACACATGAAATGAAACTGAGACCAGAAAAAAACCATTTAATTATATGATTACCTCAATTCAAAGCTTCTGCTTTTTATATTTCAGACAGATATATATATATGGAGTTTTACCTCAGTATGTATATTTTAACCAGGCATTTTTCATAGTTCGCAAAACTACTTCCAGTCCTCCTTATACTTCTTGAAGATATAAAAAATAATATTGCCATCCCCTTTTTATTTGCATGGATTTGACTGATATTGACAATAGATACAAAGTTAATTTCTGCTTACAGTAAATGAGAAATGCTGACCATCTTAAAAGCTGACTTATTCTTCATCAAAAACTTTATTATTCGTACACTTCTTCAATGTCATGAAGTGACAGTGATATTTTAAAATCTTTATATATTTATATATTAGCATTTTTCTGTTGTTGTTCTGAAAGACATGAGCACGGAATGGATCAATTTTTTACTTGGTCAAGTTTATCAGTGCATGGTAGCTTATTCCGAGGAATAAGTTTGCCTCCATAGCTGAAGAAAGGAAATTTTATAAAAGCTTTTGATCAAGACCAAAAAGGTAAAAGTTTAAGGCCTACACTTTCTCTTTCTATTAAAGTTGAAATTAAGAAAAATTATGGTTTTCTCTAAAAATTGATATAATTTTTTGTTATACCTACATTCCTTAATTCACCAATTAAATATAATTTATGGGGAGTGTCGTAATTGTTTTGGATCTCCTCTTCTTATTTTTAAATGGAATTAAAATAAGGTGGTTGAAACCAAAATAAAACATCTGATTTATGGTCCCTGTCAGATTTAGACAGAGCATCTGAAGAGGTCATCTTTCAAGGTGTCTGCCAAGCCATTCCAGCTGCGTTTGCCACATCAGAGCAGTATGTGCAGAGACCAAGTGTAGGGATTGAACCTTGCAAACTGGGAAAACCCAAACATATGCTGACTTTTGTTTGCATTATTTATTTGGTGGAAAGGACAGCCCCAAGTGCAAGACATTTCATTTTATTTCTTTTTATTTTATTCTTCATCATTTTGTCTTCTTAAAGGAAATCTCAGATCCCATTAATAAACAGATTTATCTACATAGATGAAACCAAAATATGCATTCTGGAAAATTGCATCATTCCTTTTCCACTTCAGCACTTCAGGTCTGTGAGCTGCTGTTAGAGTTCATTGTCCCACATCATATCCTGCTAGATGATTACAGAAATATGTTAAATATATCAAAAGAAACTATTAACTTTTCAATTTTTACATGGCTTCTTCTTGATGATATTGGAGGTCTTTTCAAACCTAAATGACTCTATGATTCTATGATCTCTTTCTCCAAAATTTATTCTTGTTCGCTGCCTTGAAAATTTAAGAAGAGGTTGATATTTCCCACTCCTTAAGCATGCCACTGGCTGTTTCATGGCAATTCCTGATGGGAAATAGGATGGATAATGTATATATGGCCATTTTGAGCAGACTAGACTGCTGCTGCACCCAGCACGAGGGAGGGAGCAAGGAGGACAAGACAGCAAACAGTCGATGTCTAGCAGAGACAAGCTGAAATTAGTCTGTAAAAAGACAGCATAATGCAATAGCAGAGGCCTTCCTGATAACACATTAGAGGGTTGTTAGACTAATCTTTCTCTCATTAGCTCATTCTCTGTGGTTTGACACATAACTTAAGACCCCACGAGTTAAACGGGCTGAAGAGACGACGGAGTCCTGCCATGTACAGTTATTTCCCTCTGCATGGAGCAATTAGGAAACACTAATGAGCATCCCAGGAGGATCCCCTGAAGAGCCTCACTGCTGAATGCCATATGAACAGTAGCAAAGATCAGTGGGAAATGATGTTTAGAAATGTGTATAAACTTGGTCGTGCCTTGCTGCTAGTTTAACCTGTAACTGCAGCGCAGTAAACCCTGCCAGGCCCTGATTTCCCTGGAGAAGCAAGACCCAGTATAAATCTGGATAAAAAAGAAAGTTTGAATGAACTATTATGCCTCATCCTGCTTTTGGGAGTAACAATAAAGCAAAGGGAAATTGAATCAGGGATTTGGGCAATAATCTATTCAATTTTGTATACATTAGTGAAATCAAAGCTGGACCTTAAGAGGTATAAAAAAATGAAGCTGATGGGCAGCTGGTTGAGGCTAGGTCAGTGTGGTATTGCTGGGCAATGGAAGAAAAGGAGCAATACAGGTTAATTACACAGCCTGGCTTTAGACTTCTAGTTGGAGTCCTAAGAAAAAGACCTCTCGGGAGGGATTCAGAGCTTAGTTTTCTCCACTGGCTGTATTAAAAGCTTAGCATCCAAACTTAGATACAAAAATTATCTGCAAAAAACAAGAATACTCACTTCCTTCATGCTATTCTGCCTCAGTTAACAGAATAATTAGCTGTTGAAATAACCATGAAGCTGTTTCTTCTATCATATCATGGAGTCATTGTACTGGGTCTGGCTGAGCTGGAGTTCATCTCCCCATGGCCCCCAGAGTGCTATGCTGGGTATTGGTGGCTACAAGGTGTTGGTAACATCCCAGAGTTTTGGCTCCAGCTCACCAGAGCTGGAACAGCACCAGCACTGTCTACAACATACTCTGCATCAGTAGGGTGGGGCAAGATCCTGGGGGTGACACATCCAGTTGATCCAAATTAACCCAAGGGATATTCTGTACCATGGAATGTCAGCTCAGACTAAAAACTAAGGAAGGGAGAAGGAAAGGGGGACATTCATTATTTATAAAGTTCGGCTTCCTGAGCAACCTTGCCTGTGTTTCCCAGGAAGTGGCTGATGGGAAGTAGAGAATAAGCCTTGAGTTTTTTCTCTTTGCTTGTGTGCACATAAACTTTGCTTTAGCAAACCACTTCTGTCAGCCTGTGAGAGACTGAAATGTTGGTGGTTAATGACTCAAAATGAATGCTCCTTTGTGGAGGCAGCTTTGCTGAGGCCAAGTTTGCACCTCCTGAGAGCTGATGTATTTTTGGATGTTTGGTGATAAATCCTCTGGTCCGCACAAGGCAGAGAGGGAGAACGCCCATCACTGGAGGCTGCAGTCCAAGCTTTGATCCAGGTAAGAGGCAGATCCTGTGACATGGAAGAGTGCTTTTCATCATACCAATTATGCTCCCTTACACATCTCTTGCTCCCCAGGAAGGTCACTTCGCATGGGACATTCACATTCACATGTAGGCCTGAGGGTGTTCATCCCTTCTAATGAGGCATACCTCATGGACATGAGACACTGACATACCCTAGAATGAGTCATAAACCATCAAAGACTCACAAAGTGCCCCGAGACTCATTTCTGAGGTCTTCCACCACAGGAATAAAAGCTACCCTACCCCCCCACCCACCCCAACAGGGTGGTACCTGGGCAATCCCACCAAGCCTGAACCTAAATTGAAAGATTGAACTTAGTCTCATGGACTTTCACCACTCCCAATGGATTACCATCACTCCACAACAATGAAGCTTCATTGAGGGATCTGTGCATGGTGATAATTTTCTACTTTTATCCTTTCTTTCTCTTTCGTCCTTTTCCCTCATTTATTTTCTTAAGTGATATTTTTATGCTTTTGTGTTGCTATATTACTGTAGATACTAACAATAGCAACTAAAATGGCTGCATACCTGCTTTCTATTGTGACCAAATTATTCTAGAATAAACACAACATATATAAATATATATGTATCTACAAACACTGATCATTCAGTGCTGTTTCACTCTGCTGCAAGAGAGCTATTAACAACAACCTGGGACACCCTTGCCTTCAGCGGTGGGTCACCACACAAACAGTGCGTTGTTTCCATTCTTATTTTCTCTCCCCTGTCCTGCTGGGAAGGGGGGTGATAGAGCAGCTTGGTGGGCACCTGTCATCCAGCCAAGGTCAACCCACCACAATCAGAACCATGGAATGGTTTGGGTTGGAAGGAATCTTTAAAACCGAAATGCCCCCACTATGAGCAGGGATACCTTCCCCTAGATCAGGTTGCTCAAAGCCCCATCCAACCTGGTGTTGAACAGTCCCAGAGATGGAACATCCACAATTACTCTGGACAGCCTGTGCCAGGGCATCACAACCCTTATAGTTTAGTTAAAGCAATAAATTTCTGTCCAATACCTGATCTAAACCTGCCTTCCTTCAGCTCAATGTCATTCTCCCTTGTCCTATCACTACATATCCTCAGGATAAGTCCTTCCCCAGCCTTTTTGGAGGCCCCGATTAGGTTCTGGATGGTGGTCTAAGTTCTCCCTGTAGCCCTCATTTCTCCAACCCTAACCCTCTCTGTGGTGGTATCTTCCTCTAGATTCATTCCAACAGGTCACCACCTTAGCTGAACATCCATGGTGCATTTACATCCCACGCCCCCTTTTTTTTCTTGAGGATACTGAAGTATACTTGCAGTTTTGAAAGGCAGATTTCTTTAAGATACTAAATGTGCATAGATACAAAACATTATTTGCATCTCCATTCATAAATCTAGATATTTATGTTGGATGGCTCCTTCTCACCACAAAAAACTAAAGCATTATTAGTTTGGAGGTAATGTGTTTTGCAATGTAATTTTAAGACAAATTTAACTCACTAACATTTTTTAAAAGCTAACATGGATTTGGGTAGAGCATATATGAAATTATAAATAATAGTTTGTGA
The DNA here is from genome assembly GCA_035583995.1 of Arremon aurantiirostris. Taxonomy (NCBI): domain Eukaryota; kingdom Metazoa; phylum Chordata; class Aves; order Passeriformes; family Passerellidae; genus Arremon; species Arremon aurantiirostris. Next base: position 147,126,181 of record JAXCLO010000114.1, read on the forward strand.
CTGTGATGTGTGCAGTGAAAAACAGCTGTAAAATCTAACAAATTCTTTCCAAGTACCTTGGAAATATCAGGGAGCCACAGAGTAACCATTTGTAATAAAGAAGATATATCAAACCAACTTTATTTTTCTTTTTTTCTCCTTTATAAAATTATTTGTGAGTGAGCAGAAGCTGGTTGTGTCTTATTTTTACTTTGGTAAGACTTCTGATGCAGGCTTAGTGGTTATTTTCACAAATAAGCCTGAGAAATCTGGACTAGACGAAACTGCCACAGAGTTGGTGGAAAGACAATTTGGAAGCTGTACTCAGGGATTATTTGTCAGTGGTTCATAGTCAAAACAGAGGGAAGTGCTGGGCAGGATCCAACAGGCGTCTGCCTTCATTTTGGAGCTCTTCAATACTTTTGCTAATGATCCAGATGATGGAATGCAAAGTGTACTTATTAAATCTGCAGGTGACAACAAGCTTCAAGAAGTTCAAGAACAAGACTAGAATTCAAAATTATGCTGAGACACAGGAGATACGGTTGGAAAAACTGCACTGAAATTCATTAGGGACTCATGCAAAAAATAACACTTCACAGGCATAATCAGCTGTAAAAAATCAGAATGGGGACCAGCTGCTTGAGCAGCCGTTACACAGAGAAGTGTTTAGAAGTTATAGTGGGTCATAAGTGAACAATCATCCCCTTCCAAGCCCCTCCCACCATCACGGCTGTAAAACCAGGAGCATCACCTTCAGTCCCATATGCTCCTATCCCTTCAATTTATTCAGCACAGGGGAGGCAGATTCTAGAGCAGCACATCGGAGAGAGTTGTGGACAGAAGCCAGCGGACGGGAGTGAGAGGGATCACATATCTGAAAAGAGTTATGTTTTAGAAAAGACTGAAAAAAAATCAAACCATTCAACCAAAAGAGGACAAGACTGGAAGCATACTGGTAACAGCCTTCATGTAGGCAATGTGCTGCTGAAAACAGGAAAGAAATATCTTTGTAGGACATGATAAGAAACACCAACCTCTATTTTTTAAAAAATTACGTGTAGGTTTCAGGTTGAAAATTCTCAAAGCAGTGGAATGTGTTTCACAGAGTCATAGGAATATTGGCTTGAAAGGATCTCTGCAGGCCATTTAGTCTAATCTCCAGTTCAGTAATGGACTTTTGCCACCATTAACTTTCCTGGAGGAGATGTGGACTCTTTATAACATAAGGAGCTTTAGAAGAGAAAGAAGCCAAAATTATGCACTTAGCCAAGGAATAGAGATCTCCGTATTTCAGTAGTTTTGTACTGACTGTTGTGTCTGCCAGCTGCCCCAGTTAACTGCTTGGAAGGGGACATGTTCAATTTCCTAAAATGTGTTAATGCTGAGAACTTACTTTTAAAGGTGACTTCTTTAGGAAGCTGCCACTATTTTTATTTGGAAATCTTCACAACTTAGCACCTTCAACAGATAATGGAATCTCCTTACCACATGGCCATTTTGAGGTGGTTGGTAAGATCAGGCATAACTTTCTGGTTTGAGTAAAGTCCAGAACCAATTCTTTCACTACTGAAAAGCACAAAGCTGTGTGAACAAAAATGGCTTTAGAAACTACCAGAAACTATTGTTACAAAACATTCTGTTAGACCCCCATTCCTGTTAAATCATCTCCATACATGGCATTGTTGGATCAAAAAATCATTCTTATGAAAGGAGATCATACCTGGACGTTTTGGTCAGAATGAAAAAGTGAATATTCTGTGGTTTATCCTGTAACATTCAATCATATTGTTGGAGGAGTAAATTAGGTCTCCAGGGGGTCCTAATCACTAGGCTACAGACTTATGCTGCCACTTGTGCTCTGCTGGGTTTCATGAATCTCAAATTATTTTGCTATCTAGTAGATTACTATCCTCAGGGGGGAGTAAAGAATGAGAAATATGCACAAATTCTCTCATTCTTCCTCTCTGTTCTATATCTAGACAGTTAAAGTAGCTTATTCAGAAAATGAGAGAAGTAGGTATGAATCTGTACAGATAAAGTTCAATATCAAACTGCACTCTCCCACCTCATAGGAGAGTCATTATATAAAATAAAGAAAGGCTCAAGGCAAAGAGAAGAAATGAATGCCATTCCAAACTTTTGCCTTGTGAGACATTCCCTGGGAATCTTTAATGTATCCCATTTTTCCAGGAAGGATCCTGATTAAGCAGAATAACCTGGGTAGAAAATATCACAGCCCTACCAGCACAGAAGCTTTCTGTGAAGCTGAAGAGAAACTTAGAGCAGCTAGAGAAATCTTGGGTAAATGTGTAAATTAAGTTCCTGTGGAATTAAATGCCTCCAAATCAAGAGTGAAACTTCTGAAGGTAAAGTTCCACTTCACCTTTTGTGGAGAATCAACACCTCATTTGCTTGGAATCTGACAATTATTTTATTTGGCAATTTGCAGAATTTTTGCTGAGAAAAGGAAACCCCTACCTACTCTTCCCCAAACCACCCATGACTTGGCAGACCTATGATCCTTCCACAGACACAGCTTTTTGTATGAGTTCTGCACGGTTTAGATACTGAGGCCCCAACTCATTTCACTGAAATCTTGTTACCGAACAAATCTAAATTAGTGCTATTATTGTTGTACAATTTCCATGTAATCAATGAAATGGGCAAGGCTTTACAGAAGCCAGCTTAAATCTCCTGTGGTCTGAATGACTTTCTGAGATGTTGTCATCCTCCTTGCTCTGATGACAGGATGATTCTTGGGCAGAAAAGCAGAGAAATTTGGGCTGTTGTGTCCTGGATGTACATGGTGGGTCCAGCACCCAGTACCCACCACACTTTCAATCACACAGCATTCAAAGACTTGGGAAGTTTCAAAGATTCTTGAAGTGTTTGTTATTTTTTTTTTTTTTTTTTTGTTCAGTAATGGGAGTGATTCTTTTCAAACTCAGACTTATGTGAGACTATCTGACTGATTTGAAGAGGCAACTAATTTGTCTGCTAATTGAACCACACATCCTGCTATTTTTGTGTATGTACTTGAACCTTGTTCAAAATAAATCAAATAATTTCTATTATCTTCTTCACCTCTAGAATCATTAACTTCTTTTTAGGTCATAACTCACAATGTCCTTTTATCAATCTCTTACAATTAACAAAAAATTTATTCTAATAAGTAGTTCTCATTTTTATATTGCACAGTGGGTGAATTTATAGCTATTGACATTTGTTTAAAAAAATAAGGATACCTTCCAAATATATAACTGGTTAAAAAATACAGTCTTATGATTGCTATTCATTAAGAACAATATTTGCAAGTCCTGGTCAGTTCCACTTGGTAAGATATTTCTTTAGAATCCAGTGGGAACGCTTCAGTAAAATAAGATTCCAGAGAACCACACAAGAAGTCCAGTAAATCCAAATTAATCCCACTCTGCAGCAGAAACATGGTCCCCTCTTACACATTTTACATTCCTAAGATAGACCTCAGGGACTGTAAGCCAAGCATAAAGAGCTAAGTTACATGTGATAGCACAGGGGATTCTGGATAAATAAATAACTTTTAAATTTTGAATGGACTGAATGGCATGTACACAAGTGTGTGTGGTGGTAGGAGAAGGGAGAATGGCCTTAAACTGAAGGAGAGTAGATTTGCATTAGATATTAAAAACAAAATTCTTTACTGTGGTGGTGGTGAGGCACTGGAACATATTGACCAGCGTGGCTGTGGGATCCCCAGTCCTGGAATTGCTCAAGGCCTGGTTGGATGGGGCTCTGAGTAACCTGCTCTAGTGGAAGGTGTCCCTTCCTGTGTCTGGGGCTGGAACTCCATGATCAGAATGCAGAAACGGCCTCATTAGGGCCAAGTAGAGGGAAAGGAGCTCCTCCCTCAACCTGCTGGCCACACTCTACCCAGTGCAGCCCAGGATGCTACTGTCTCTCCTATGTCCTACTATTGTGCCTCCTATGTCCTATTATTGTCCCTTCTATGTCCCACTATTGTCCCTCCTTGTCACCAGAGCACTGCCAGCTCATGGCCAGCTGTCACCCACCACGACTCCAAAGTCCTTCTCAGCAGAGCTGCTCTATTGCAGGCCAGCCCCCAACCTGTGCTGGTACTTGTGGTTATTTCTGCTCAGGTGCAGGACACAACACTTGCCCATGATCCTATTCCTAATGCTATGTTAACATTCAAAATGGATTCTGCAAGAAGGGAGAACTCTCCTGTTATCCTGTGAAGATCCAGCGGCTACAGGAGTGGGGATATAATCTATAAGCCAGACCCTGACTCACCAAGCAAGCCTATAAATGCCAACACATTCCTTCAGAATTTTCCTACTGAACAGTTCTTGGAACACATATTAATTTATTTTATGTAACATCCCTTGATTGAGCATTCTAACCTTGAATTCCCATCATGAAGGAGCAAATATTTTAGAAATGATTTGACACAGAAGATGCAGTTTGTCAGTGAATATAGATAATGTGGTGCAACTGAGTCCTTTAGGAGATCCATGCCTCCATTTGAAACTCAAGTCTAGACAACAGCTACAGCACTGGCATTTTCAAAGTACTGTATTACAGCTTCAGCTGGCATGAAATGGTATGCACAATGGAGCCAGAGTGATTTACACCTGCAGAAAAGCTGGCTTGCTTTAAAGGTTTGTTTATGAAGGGGAAAAAAAAGTAAAAAACAAAAATCACTTTTCTGTCTGTTTTCCTCCTTTTTTTTTCTTTACTTATTATTTATGATTTGCCAAAAACCGAAGAAGAAAAGTGAGAGAAAAAAAAAAAAAAAGCCAGGGATAGCAAACTATAAGCAAATTAAAATGGAAAGAAAATGCCAGAAACTACTACCGTGCTTCATTCTTTGGAGAATCAACTTGCAATGGATTAGCACAAATGTGCCTTGATCCATCATCATGTTCTCCAGTTCAGCAAGCACAAACTGATAGTTTGGAATGGAGGTGGCGTGAAGTAAATGCTGTAATTTGTGACTGTGTGACAACAAATGAAACTCGGCAAGAGGGCCAGGCTATCTGAAGCAAAACAATAATAGCTTGGTGAGCATATTAGGCAACCCCAGAGGAGAGGAGATGAAAGATTCAGGCAATAAGGAGAATGTATGTATTTTAGATGTTAGGCAACCCTATTCTCAAGGCATTACAAGCAACAAGAACATCTGAAAAGTGCATCTGGGTTGGGCAGAAACATATTCACCCCTGGTAAGCACATTTCCCAGTAATGCCTTGGTGAGAAGAAATAAAAATAAATAGGAAAATAGAAAAGGATTATCACCCTGGCTAGTAGATTCTTTTCAGAAAGCATCTGGCTAGAAGTAAATAGTATTATGAGACCTTTTCCTAGTTTTTATGATTTATATGTTTAGTTTCATCAGATCTAGGATAGGGCATTTATTGGGTACTACGTACCCTGAGAGTTTATGTTCCATGGCCAAACATCATGTCTGTATATCTTTTCTCAGTAATCTCTGATAATACCCAAATGGGCTTTTTATTTTAAACATCTGGACAGCCGTATGGTTTGTGAGAATTAAGGTGCTAAGTGAAGAAAACAGCACAACCATAAAACCTTTCAAATAAACAAAGCTTTCTTTGGAACATTAACTTCTTTACAGAGAAATCTTCTCTCTTCCTAAAAATGCACTTACTACTTTATGTCTTAATCTCAAGGTAATGCTTTTCTCTTACAAATAATCTCAAGACATTTAATGGTACCATTACTGTAGAAAACGATGAGATATTTGCATAAAAAGCACATCACCAAAAGAAATATAGAAAAATAAAAGCTCTTCTTTTCCCCCTAGCTTTTGTCTTTTTTTCATGCTAAAAGCAGGAAAATACTGTTCAGCAGGGTGTTCTCTTCTACTCAGTAATAACACTGTCAGCACTGTCATAAAAATAGCTAAAGGTGTAATTTAGGGAAATTTGTCTGCATATTAATAATAGAGTTTCTATTTGTTGACACAGAAATCCAAAAGAGAGGGAAAGATAATGCAGCGCATTCTGTTCTTTGTCTTTATGCACGCGCATGTCTGTGTCAGTGCATGTCTGCATGCTTATAGCTCAAAACTGCATGTAAAACTATTCTCTCATGTGAACAATAATAAAAGATATGCTGAGAATCACTACTCACAAGTCATTTAAAGAAGTAAAAATTTTTGGGTATTACTGTCCTTCCAAAGTACTTTAAAGAGTTGACAACATAATTCTATTTCAAATCAGAGCAATAATATATATACACATACATATGAGACAATGTCCTTCAGCAAGATAAGAAATAAAAATATGTTGAACTGGATAATCTGGTAGCTTTCCCTTTTTGCAATGCACTTTCCTTCATGAATGATTCTATTTCTGTTATGAACTACTGTTTGATTTTACTGAGGAATTAGATTCCATCTTAACTGAATCTTCACTACCATAACCTGTATTTCTTCCCGTATTGACTCATTCTCATGCATTTAAGTTCATTAAGTGCAGTGCAACAGGATGGATAAGTAAAGTTTGCCTGGATAACCATGATTTCAAGACTAGAGCCTGGAAAGAAAAGAGTTTGCTTGGTCATACTTGACCTATGTTGTATCACATGTTTTGAGGGGGCTTCTTCTGACTTTTTTAAGGAGCAATTGGAAAATTCCTATCGAGATGCAGAGATTTTTCCTGATTTATCATGCCTTGCAAACTTACTATTCACTGGTTGTGCAGGCATACCTATGGTAAAAAAACAGATTAGATGTACACAAATGATTTATGCAAAAGTCAATGTTTAGAGTTTTCCAGCTCTGTTGCACTTTGCAGTTATTCCTAATATAGGTTGCCTAATTTTTAGATGAATTTTATTTTGTTTTTAGCAAAAATAATTTTGTACATTTTAAGGCATAATTTTGCTGGAGGATAAACTAGATGGTCTTGGTAAGGCTGCCTTTGTGTGACTCTAAAAAGCAGAGATTTTCAGAGAACTTGATCAGTACTGAGGTTTAGAAATGGAAGAAACTGCTCAACTGCAAATGCTGATTTCCCTTTGTACCATTGAACTTGCCTGCGTATATGGGAGTTGCTGAGCAATGCTGATATCTTTGGGGGGATCTCATGCTATTTATTATCATTAATTTTGTGACTAAACCAGTGGCAATCCACTGGAGGGTCGCTAAGATGATCAGGGTCTACAGAGCACTGCATATAAACTCAGGCTCGGGAAAATGGAATTTCAACTGGAAATAGAATTTCAGCTGGAAATGGAATTTCAGCTGGAAATGGAATTTTCCCTCAACCTAGAGAAGAGAAAGGTAAAGGTGGCTGTAAGGGCTTCCATCATTACACAAAATTAAAAGAAAAGATTTTCAAGAATACAGATCCAAACTCTTAGAGGTATTAGGGAAGATTAGAGATAGTAGTCTTCCTTCAAGAAAGGAAATTCTGACTGGAAATGAGGAAAACAATTTCCCTCGGGAGAATGATGAATGCTGTGTCTCCATCTTTGCAGCTTTTGGAAGATACTCTGGAAAAGTTTGTGTGAAATCAACTTAACTTTGGAGTCAGACTTTCTGATGGAGGAGTTGTGTTAAAGATCTCCAGAGTTTTCTCCCAAAGATCTTTATACTTACTTAAGTGAAGAACATAAGGCTCCTTTTACAATCAAAGGGAAAAACATGTGTCTGAAGAAATCACTCCTTCAGTGGCCTAAGAAGGACCCAAAATCAGCATTTCTTCTAACTTGTGTTGTATGATTAGATATTCAAGTTTGTGACAAGACAAAATGCCAGCCTTCTAGTTTGGACAAATATTCTTTATACAGCTTGGAGAAAACATAAGTAACAACTCAACCTTAGTTAAGAAGGGCATGTTTTGCCACCCTGCTCCTTTTCTGTGCAGGCTTTTTGCTTGGTTGCGCAGCTACTGAGAGGAGAGGGAAAGGTGTGAGTCAATGGAGAGGAAAACAAAGCAGCCAGACCCACGGTGCCAGCAGTGTGCTGTACAGGCACACAGCCTGTGACCCAATTTGTGCCCTGCTGGTAATGAAGTAAATGCAAAGTAGCATTAGTAGGCAACCCAAATGCAATCCTTCAGGCAAAGGCTCTTTTTTTTACTTAAGCTCACACTCCATTTTGCATCTAAAAATGCCAGAGGACTGTTTGTCTGGAGATTAAAATCTGTTCTAATGTATAAGGATTGACAAGCAGTAAGTTTCTTTGCATTTGAAGTTTTGAGACTGTCTTATTCCAAGTCATTTTTAATGAAAAGGGAAGAAAATGAACTGTCTGGATCACTGATCTTTTTATAGATAATACACATTTCTATGAGAAAGAAAAAGAGAGATGGACTTGAAATTTTAATTCTGTTCAGCTTCTCTCAGCAATCCAAATTTCCAGTGTGAAGACAGTTCATTCTTTGGAAAAATTGGTGTTGAAAAACTTGGTCTATATACTATATACTATATACTATACTAAAACTCTATATGCTATATACTATACTATATACTCTACTAAAACTCAGTCTTCTTTATACTACTTGGAAAATACTTGGTCCTTGCCAAGGACCAAGGTAGCAAGGACCAAGTATTTTCTAAGTAGTATAAAGAAGGCAAGATACTGCATGTCTGTGTACAGGTTTTCAGGTCCACCCTTTATGACTGGTTGAGGCCACAACATGCAAAAGAAATCTGTATTTTCCTGTATTTCTACCATGCATTAGAGCTGTGTGCTGCCCTCCATATGTGGCTATAAAAAATGGGCTGAGCAAAATGCATCTTTGCCTTCAACCAGCCCCCGAGTAAACAAAAAAATATTGTCTTTTCTGAGGTTTATTTGATCCACAGCCTGAGGTGGAATATGATGGAAAGCTTTGGAATGTTTCTCTGGAAAGCTAAGAGAAAAATTGTCCTGCTGCTCACTATGTCTTGGCTGTGGTCTGAAAAGTCTGTCAGTCCTTGACTATTGCAGAGGAAAATCCTGGAAAAATGTGGGCCTACACAGCCAGCTTTTCCACCCAGAAAATGGACGCATACTGTCAATGAGGATGGCTGTGTTGGACTTCCTCTTGTTTGTTTGTTTGGGTTTTTTCATTTGTTTTGGTTTGGTTTTTGCACTTTTTCCCCCACTTGCTCTTGCAAATGAAAAATGTAAACACAATCTGGATCAAGGGTGAAAATCTGCTGTTTAGTTTTAGGGGAGTCTATTTTGTTTAGCTTTGGTTTGGGATTTTGGGTTTTTTGTTGATTTGTTGGTTTTTTCCCCTCACCTGAAGGGTTTTTTTGATAAGGGTTCAGGGTGCAAGTTGTCATTTTAGTTGAAGTTTAACACAGAACTGCCTCTATTTATCACAGTAATGTCTTCCATAGCACAAATCTAACATGACAGGAAGGACAGACCCTTTCCTTTTTGGGGCTTGGATTTTATTTATAATAGCATGGTACCAGCAGTTTTATACTAAGAATGTCTGGTCTCAAAACCAAAAAGAAAACTGGTTTTGAGTAACAATTGGAGAGAAGGAACTGGTTCAGGGTTATCTCTGCTCCACCTCAAGTGTCTTCACAGCAGATGAGGCAGCTACAACCTTACTGCCATTTTATTAAAAAGGAGAAAAGGAGAATTATCCCTGTTTTCCTCTCCTATTTGCCCTTGTATCCTAATAAATTAGCTGTTTTTTATTTTGAATGGCCCAGTTCTCACTGTTGTTTATATTTGGTACATTGATGGCTCCAGGGAGTATTTTGGCAATGAGATAAGCAAGTTGTAGCTTTTCACTTTCTTTCTGGTGTGGGTCTTTTGGGTCCCATACACTCTGGAGATTCCTGTCAGTGCCTGAAGAATATTTTATGACTGTTTTTTAATGTTTTCTGAACAATGCTTTAATAAGAAACATTATGAATTTGGTAATTTTGCTCTCTATGTAGTCACCTTTCACATGCAAAGCGGATTTTTCACGTAACAGAAGTGGATATATGTAGATAAGGGGTGTGAGGACAAAAGGTGCTTATCAGACTGGAAGTTTCAAAGTTTCAAATATTTTGCTGTATATATAACTGGCTGGCTTTTCCCATTCCAATATGCTGTAGAAAGTGAGTTAGTCCCTTTAAGAAAAGGGCTAGAAAAGAAAAAAAAATATTTATCACAGCTATTTTGAATGTTTCTGTAGGAAGTTCTCTGCAGAGAGCTGCCCTGGTGTCCTTGTCCCAGAGCTCTTTCTCCAGCTCCTGTGTTGCTGCTGCCTCCTGTGTGCCACTCTCTGTCCCAGATGTGCATTAAATGGATGAGTGCAGTGATTCCTTCATGGTCAAAGCTGACAACTGCCACAGGAATCCTCAGAAAAAAAAAAGAAATAAGAAGGGAAAAAAATTGAAAGGATATTTTAGTTTGAGATACTTATAGAAAGGACAAAATCACCACTCTTTTCAGGGAGTATTTTCCTTCAGCTCCTTCCCATGACACAGAGCATCCTGCTTTGTGTGACCTGCTGCACACCGTGAGTGACACGGCTAACACGAGGTGACTGGGCTGCAGAAATGAGGGGATGCAGCCAGAATGGTTGTATTGATGGCTCCAAAGAGGCTCCTGGGACTGCCAAGCAGTTAAGCTGCAGATGGGCTGTTTGCTATGCTGTGGTCCTTGACATTCTTTGCGCTGCTAGACAAAGAAGGGGGGTGGGCACAGCACTATTTGCCTTTCCACTGTTTTTTTTCCCTGCACAAAAGCATTTGATTTAGGCTCGGTTTTGTTTTGGCTCAAATTATTTTGCAAATAACACCATGACTCAGGAAACAATGAATGGTAGGAATAATGTGCACCTCCAGAATGTTGTGCAGGAGAACACATTATTTTGTATCTACCACATTAGCTGTACACTGGGCTTTGTTTTCCACCACATCATTCATGGTACAAGTTAATTACACACTTTCAATGTGCTGCTTTCTTTCTTACCACACAAGATAATACAATTCTGAACTCATTTAAGCAAAGCAAATGCTTTTCTTCCTATTATGTATTGTGCCAAGCAGTAAATAATAGTAATTAATAAAAAGCAGAACAGAGTTCAGCAAAGTCATTTCTTGCTTTTATTCATGAAGAAAACCAAAATTTCATTAAGGACAGTGCTGGATGTTCCTCTGCTGTTCCCAAAATGTGATGTTGGTCAAGGCAATTGTTTCTTGAGAAAGGCTGACAGTGACAATGAAGATTTAATCTGCTTTCCTCAGCATATCCCAGATTTAACTTTTCTACAGCATAATGGGTTAACTGCAAACACATCTCTTGTGAAACAAGACAGCTGGTTCCAGAAGTTTATCCTGTGTATGGATGTGCCAACAAAGCTCTGATCTTCTCTCAATTTAGTCTGATAAACCAGACTGTAGTAGCCTTCAAAGCTTTTCCCTTTTACCACAGTACTTACTCAAATTTCTCCATCAGTTGCCAGCTTCACATACTGATGTCCTTCTCCCTACATAATTATCTGCATTTATCTACATCTGCATTTATATACATGCATATATCCCTAAGATATATGTAGAGATTACACATATCTTAGCACCTGGTCATTCCCAAACTGGGGCTTTCCTCTATTCTGGAACACAATAATGACAATTGGGTTGTTAACATTCAAGGGAATATAACTATTTGAATTTTTCTGTATTTCTGTTCTCTACACTGAAGACTTTTTTGGTCAGCAATTTCTTCTGGTTGTCAGCAGCCTGCACCATCATGTGCATCAGTGTGGGCAGGTGTTGCTGCCCATGGCAGGGGGGTTGGAACTAGTTAATCTTTGGAACCTTTCCAACCCAAATCATTTCATGATTCTATAATTCAGTAACTAAGGAGAATGGATTTATTTTGTTTGCCTGTTTAAGAAGGCTGTAGGTAATAGCTGAGGTACCTGAAGAGGGTGGTAACCACCAAATGCCATCTCAGTCAGAGCAGGAGGCAATTCCAAAATCTCATTAACAACTATGTGCTCCTAAGGCTTGCGACTCAAGGGGAACCAAGAAAAGGAGAAGGCAGGGAGAGGAACCCGTGTGTGCAGAAATTTGTCCCACAGTCATGCTAGAGAAGATAAAGGGATTTTTTTTTCTCTACCGTACTATAAAATTGCCCTTGAATTAGATGTACCTATCAGAGACCTGTGGGATGCTGTTGTAATGAGTCCCTCCATGAGAGGCTATTCCACTACCAATGCCAACTAATTTACAGCTATACTACTTCAACATGTGAAATACAGAAGGCTGGTCATACAATAATTCTAAAATTAGGAAAAAAAGCCAAAACATTTGATAATAACCTATCTCAGTGTAGGCCTCTCTTAGCAATTTGTGCTGGTACCAATTAATTGCATAGTCATTTGTATTAATGTACTATCCTTTGGGATTAGTTTATAAATAAGTGTTTTGTAGTCTAGGAGATAAATTGTTTCATCATTTATTTTTAGTGACAAAAGCTGGAAGTGCCTGTTATAAAAAAAAAAAAATAAATTACTCCAGCTTGCCTGTATTTAAATGGTCAAGCTAGGCTTTAAAATTAGAAACATTTAGATGAATGACCGGACATTTTCTCTCTGACTAAAGCTTTTCTTCTTTTTTTCCTCTCTAACCTCCACTTAGGAAATTCAACAGGTTAATGAGTAGCTGGAATCTTTGTTTTCATTCTTAATGGGAAATTTTAGGAGGAGAATGATGGAGTTTTTTTTAATAGAACGATGTCCTTTACTTCTAGTTCTGTAACCTTCATGTCGAACCTAATCCCCACATCCTGCAACAGTCAAAGACCCTATCATACCTAACAGAAGATCTAAAAGCAATAGTTGTTGTATTAGACATTGATATGCATCTTTCAAATGCAAGAACATCTTGAATTAAGTGCTATTGATCTAGGTAAGTTAGTTCAAGTCTGGATTATATAAATGAATTGCAGGACATGAATTGAGACTGGGTGGGAAAGCTGTATATTATGTACTAGGCATCTCTGAAAAGAATGGTTCTGGCCATTTCAGAGAGACAAGAACTAGAAATGAATTATGGAGTGGAAACGTGGAGAACAGAATTATCCTGGGCTTGCCCCTAACTAAATATCAGGGAAAATGCTGACAAAAATCTCATATGCATAACTCTTATTTGGCATGGCTTAGCTGACTTCTCATGCTACCTAGAATAGAGTGCATCTGCTTGAAGTTTGCAGAAAGAACTTATCTCAAACTTTTTGTTTCTTCCGTGACAAATATTCTGTCTCCCTGCAAAGATGATTATAAAGCAGAGTACTCTCTTGAGAAGAAAGGAGAATGGAAATCCTAGAGTTAGAGATTTAAGACACCACCTTTAGGTCTGAATGAGTTGATAACCCCTCTATTTTCTAAGAAGGCACCTAAGGATTTTTTTTTTTGGCCCAAGAAATGATGTCAGAGGTCAAAGATTTCCAATATTGCTACTGTACAATTCTGAAAAAGGAGACGCAGTCTGCACTGTTCTGCTGAGAAAAACATTTAAACAATCAAGCTCAAGTTCTGGCATTCAAATGAGAATGCCATTATTTCCATTTCTCATCTTGATAGCAGAGAAAGGCTTCTTCTCTTGGTGGTGATATTGTCTGCTCTCACAGGAAGCGTATTGGATTCCTGTTCTAGGAGTGTTCTTTGTTTTAAGCCACCTGTTGTATTGTTTACTGCTCATGTTATGCTGACATGGAAGCATGTTATGCTTGAAGAAAATTAATCTCATGTCAGAATATCAACAACCATTGTGGCTTCACTGAGCTCTGAATGATGTTTATTTTGCTTGGAAGAACCACAGTTTATGCTTTCTCTTTCTATCACCTTGTTCCATTTAAGTGACAAAGGGCCTTGATACAACATCAGTTTGTTTTCTCCACACAGACACTCAACATCCTTCCCAATTTTGCACTCAGCACTTCATACATTCAAATTTCCATTATTGCAATTCAATTCTTTCTTTTTTTCTCCCTCTCTTTTTTTGAACTTTGTAGAGTTAAATATGATTGTAATTGTAATACTTTCCTACTGGTTTGCAATTTGTAAACAAAAAAATCCTACAGAAAATGGATACAAGCTGCTTGGAGAAGCATTTATACCTGCTGAACAATTGCTCTAAGTAGAAAATTGATTTCTGCTGTACACGTGCCAGGCAAATATGAACAAAAGTATTAATATTCATATTTCAGTGAGCAGGGAGAAGCGTAGAGAATTGAAGAGACACTTAAAAAGAAAATGCTATAACTGTAAACTCACACTGCAAAGTATTTGCCCTTATCTAGATTTGATAGACTTTATGTCTATATAGTCAAGATATCTGGAATAAGTGCTCCCTGAAATATCTTGAATAAATTCTCTCAAAGCCAGAAAGGACCCTGTATCTATCAACAAGCAATTTCACCTTCCAAACCATTTGTTGTTCAATAACGTGTAGGTGTTAGAAGATTCCAGAACACAAGTGACCTCCTCAACAGAGATTGTCAGTGGTCTATTTGATTTGCTATCAAGTGATTTGGTAGAATGAACACTACACATATTAGTCTATTAAAAGTAGTGCCTGGAAGGAGGACAAAATTCTGCTGGGGTCTCTGCCTGCCTGCTGCAGAAACTGCTGGAAGGAGGAAGATTTTCCCTTGGAACAGTTGGAGAATTGCTGTGCAAAAAAGGAATGAAAGACACCTTGAGTAGGTCTGCAACACAAATGCAGAAAATGAGTGTTCTGTGGCGGGAAAAGCCTCCACAGCAAGGCCCTTAAGGAGGAAGAATCCCTTGTGAGCAGTTTTTAACTTGTGCAATACTGAAGAATACTGATTGGGAAGAAGGAGAAAAACACTTTGTGCTTCATAATAAAAGATAACTTTAATTTTCTTTTATTTAGTCTCAGAATGAAGCATTGTCACATTCTAATTTGCCTAGTACTTACTTTAGCAGTGAGTATTGCCCAAATGTCTTGCTCCTCAACAGTGACCTTTCAGTCTGGTGTATTAAAATGTATTTTCTTTAAAAAAATCCCCCTTGCCAAGCACTCAAGTTCTTCATGATATCACAACTTCATCTTCATTACCATTGTGGCGACACTCATAATATTTAGATTTGTGTCCTCAATAACAGAAATTCTTCACAAGTCTTTCCAGTATAGACCTCTATACTGTAGCCACTTCAATTTTTTGGATTTCTGAGTGAATTCCATCACCATTATCTATGTGATTTGTCTTGAGGTGTTTGCTGTCCGAGAAACATTAGGAAGGACCTGTCTGTGTTTGACCAACACCTTCCACTTCCATAGCAATTCAGCAGGCTTCATATTCCATAAAGTCATAGATTGATTTGGATCAGAAAGGACCTTAAAGATCTCCTGGTTCCAACCTCCTGCCAGGGACAGGGACACCTTTCACTAGACCAGGTTCCTCAGAGCCCCATGCAGCCTGGCCTTGAACAATTCCAGGGATGGTCCATCCAAACCTTTTCTGGGCAATCTTTTCCTTCCTATTTGCCTCCAGTGGCACTGTGCAACTGTGAGCTCAGACACTTCATCTGAAATGCAACAGAATTAAAGCAAGCATAACATGAAAAGTGATTTAAATGTTGAATTGGCATTTTGAGAATGATAGGTGATTTCTAAGGATGTGCTAAGAACATTTGTGTCTAGGGGAAAACCAGAAAGCTTTTAAAAAACTTCATCTGGTTTAGCTGATTCCTTTCTCTCTCTGCTGTGAATTAGAGAGATTGCCATCTGTACTTACAGCAGAAGAGTGTTCCAGCTTCAGTCAGCAGATGCCCCAAACACTTCCTAATTTAACTGAAAAATCTCACTGCTTTCAGGCACTGTGTTACTTACCTTTGTAGAGAAGTCACATTTCAACACCTGACAGACTTTTCTGATCACCACTGTTCATAAGATTAGGAAACTCTGTCCTCAAAAAAAGAGCAGGCTTTACTAACACCTTATGCCTTGTACTAAAATTTGCACAGATTTCACATGCAAATTCTGTCTAAATGCATTTTTCTTTGTATGAAAGAGCATAGGGAGATTGTAGGGCTTATTTTCCAATTTTACCCATATATCCACTAATGGAAGAAATAGATGCCATTTTTGAGTAATATAATAAACTTTTTCCCAGATGAATCTAAATAAAATGGAAGAATGGGTGAACTATGGTTCACAGAGCATACCAATGGCTAGTAACTTTCCACTCAAAATCAAATTTAACCCAAGTCCAACAGCTGCTCAGGAAAGATAGATAGGAACCACAGAATTCCAGAAATACAGAGATTTCTTCAGTAGAGAAAACAACTATGCAGAAAGAGCCTTCACTAATAGGAATTTCCATTATAGGTAAAGACAAAGGTGGACTCAAGAGCAGAGTCAAATGAAAATGCAGGGCAGGTTCTGAGAAAGAATTTGGAGGTGGAGTCATGGGTTAGTAGTAAGTGCTGCAGTGCAATAATCAGTTTTGGGGCTTGGATTTTGTTGGTGGCCATTGAGGTGCTGTTTTTTAGGGGTTTATTTTGAGGATAAGTTGGAATACATACAATTGTGCAATCAGCAACTCTACAGTTCAATATTTCAGACTGATGCTCAGCCAGAGGATCACTGAAGCACCTTTGAAATTCCAGCCATTCTCCTGAGAGGCTAAGAATATATTTCAAATTGAATCTGCTAGAATTAATATGAGCTTGCTTGCATATTCTTTCCTTTAATCTATATATCTCCCAGCACTTCAGATCACTTGCTGACTTGCTTTTCTTCCTTCCACTTTTTTTTCGTTTCCCAGGAACTTGCGCTCACCAGTTTGAATACACATATGTTCTCTTGTTTACTGCTCCAGACGCATCCTTCATTTGTTAATGGATTCATATGCTTGTGCTCCTGATGGGTTTTGTTTGCTCTTGATTCAGTCACTGAAATCTGTGTGTAGCAAGGAATTTGAAAAGAGCATGCAGCTGTTTGCCAGATAAACTGACACATCATAATTTTGTACTTTTAGCATCTCCTTTGTTTTAATAAATATGGATGTCATGGATTTATAAACAAGTACTTTGAGGATTTGAGGCTCATTTCACTATTGACTTTCCCTTATCTTTTATTTTCTCCTTATTTTTTTGTAGATGTATTTGTGGACTTTGGAACAATCTAATGCTGTAGCAATCATATCACTTTCAATTTGCACAGGATTTTTTTACTGTCAGACTTCTTTAATGGAATGGTAATGATTCTCCTTTATGCCATGGCTGAAATGTGCTAGAAGCTTTACAGGCAAATAAACAAAATCTGGCCTTGGCTGTTCAACTGGACTCAGTCCCACACATAATCACTCTAACTGAGCACATAATAATAACCCATGATTGCATTGTCTTGTTGGTAGGGTTTAGTTGACAGCACACTGAATCCTGATTTGGTTACTCAGCACTGTGGTGGTGTAACTATGAGCAGAATTCTGTTCTTGGGCCTAGGAGCTTAGGAATATGCCAAGCCCCTGACTTTTTCAGTAATTCCTATGGATTTATTTATCCTAACAGAAAACGCAGTTTGCAAATTGATTTTTTCACCTGCATGGAAAATGTTTTATAAATAAGAAAATAGTCTAGATGTGAGCAGACACTGAAAATTGAGGTTACAAACCTGTATTTGGAAGGATCCAAATGCTCCCCAGAAATAACTTCTGTGTACCTAAGGTTAGGTGAAAGAGGACCTTTTACAAAACAACCTTCACGTTGTGCATCAGTATTTAGCAAAGGGACACACTATTATGAAATTGTAGGGACATCAGCACTGCTTGGCCTTTGTGACCCCAGTGTGTTCCTCCATGTGGTGATCTTACAGTTATCAGTAAGGACTGGGTGATCTCCTTGGTCTCACTCCTTTTTGCAATGCCCCTGTCACTTTGTAAATAATATCTCACCACAGGAGGTTTAGATAAGATATTAGGAATTTTTTTTATATTTTTTTTGTTATGGAAAGGGCCGTAAATCATTGCAGCACAGTGGACAGGGAATTGGTGGAGTCGTCATCCATGTAAGTGTTCAAAAAACATTTGGATGAGGCATTTGAGGACATGGTTTAATGGTGAACATCATCCTGGTGCTGAGTTGAGGGTTGGACTTAGTGATCTTTAAGGTCCTTTCCAACCTTAACAATTCCATGATTCTATGACCTCACATACATTTGTTTCTGTGGGATTCCTTAGGTAGGACAAAATTGCAGCATATAGGAGGTCTGAATTTAGCCAAAGATCTACTGATTTCTTGAGCAGGATAAACTTCTTGATTTTCTGCCATACTATCATAAAACTCAAGATGATGCAGATTTGAGCAAAAATCCCTGGACATGCATCATTTACATGTATAAGCTTACACTTTGTAGAAACTTGCTCCAATGCCATGTTATTTCTAGTGAAATTGTCAAGACATACAATTAAAAACAGTAAAAGAAACCCTGTTTTTCACTGATTTTTGTTTGCTGGGGTTTTTTTTGTTTTTTTAAGATTTGTCCAAAGATGAAATCAAAATGAAATCATCTTTCACAACAAAATGAACAAAAGAGTTTTCTTGAAAGAATCTATGTGCTTCTCCATTTCTTGCTGTACCCACATCCTCAAATGGCAAGCAGAAGAGGTGGTAATTTGTTTTTTCATGTTCCTTCCATGAAATTTTTCAGCACAAATATGGGAATAAATATTACCTATTAGTGTGCCAATCCCTTCATCTCCCCACAAGCACAAACAGAATAACTAATTACTGCCACAGTATGGTAACAAAGCTGTGTTATGCCTCACACCAAGTAGTTGTTTAAATATCTCCAAGCAGTAAGAACCCTCTCCAGAAGCATCAGCAAATTATAGTCTCACTGTGAAAACTGAGCAGATGATTTTTAGTAATTTTATTGGCTTGTCTGTCTTGACCATGAGTGAATATTTGTACCAACCTGTCCCCTACTTAATCTTCTGTCTCTAGATGTTTCAGGGCTCCATTCTTCCTCAGTAGATAATAATAAGGCATCTTTTCTCTGTGTTCAGAGAGGAAAAATGAAGGTGGAGCTCTGAGGGTACTGTATCTCTGCTCATTGGAAAGGAGTATATGATTGTTATTAATTTGAAGGCTCATGGGTGTCTGAGGTGGCTGCTTAACTTTTCAAGGAAATCCAGTATTGCAAAAGAATGCATAAATACAATTTCAGACTGTTTTAGATTAAACCAATGCCTTAGAAGTGCTGGGGCTTCAACTTCTTGTATAATTGATGGAAAACTTTGGACACCTCCACTGCATGACTCAGAGGACACAAGTTAGGAAAATCCACACATACATTCAGGGTTCCCAAGGCTGAGACAACTGATCAAGTGCCTGAAGAATAAAAACATACCATCACCTGTGGATCTTGTTATGAGACTTGATTGCTGCCATTTATTGTCTGTTGGTCTGATGATCTTGATCCATTGGGGCAGGGGAAGAAACACAAAGTCTGATGGGTTAAAATATCCTCAAGCTCGGTGGTAATGCCCAGGAGAGAGCTTTCAGTTCTCTGATGGAAATCCTCAGAAATTATTCTGGGGGCACTTTGGGGGTCTTTGTTGGCTTTTGACACATTCTAAGACATGCCAGCTCATTCTTGATGGATGTAGGTGAAAAGCACCTAAAGGTCATACAAGCATCTGAGGAGTTGTCCACCCAGGCTGGGCATATCCATGACATGATTCCAAAGTATTGTGATATTTATGTTGGACATTGGTTATTCCCACTGGGACCACAAAAAAGGTATAAATCTAAGAGGGAAGCTCCACAGTCATTGTACTACAATTCTCTGATCTTCCCAGGGAGAATTTTAAGTGCATGTTGCATACAATGGCTCCACACAGTAACAAAACCTTGATCCTAATGCTGCCTATTTCCTTTGTTCAATTTTATACCATTAGTTCAGTTTCCTGTGTTCCTCCCTAATACCTGCACTGTTCCATGAATGTCTACGATTCAGGAATAGCCATAAATAATTAAATCTGCACTACAATGAAGAGTTTATGAAAGGAACTTAGTCCCTGTGAATTACTTTGTGAAAGGAGATAATGAGGTTTTTTTGGTTTAAGTCCACCATATTAAGGATAACAGCAAATATTTAGCTTTAAACATGCAGTCTCCTGAATTAAGGTTCTCTCTGTCTGATACCAAGATGACATTAAAAGTGGCCATGGATGTTTGAAAGCTTTACCACCAGATCAATTTAAATTACTTACTGTAATTGAAGAAGTGTGGGAATTTCTGAGGTGGCCACAGGTTTTGTGTGTCTATCTTTGCCTTCCACAACTGCCTGAACAAAATAAAGTTTGAATCAGCTCCACAACTTACTCTAAACCTGAATTTTCACCACCACAGTAAGGAAAATTGTACTATCTTATTTCTGGTAGTTTTGAAAGAGTACAAGTGATGTCTACTTGCTTGTTTTAAAAGCCAGTAGAAATATTCATTTCTTCTGGAGCAGTCCATTATACATAGATCCTCCATGCTTGTTTCAGAGAAAATGGAGAAAGGAACCATGGTATTGTTCTGGGAGTTTTCACTGTATTTTCCTTAGCCACAAAAAAACCTAACAAACAAACAAACAGGTAAATATATCAAAGATAGAAAGTGTAGTGATGAGACACTACTGCAAAATTAGCGTTTTTACTCCCAGTGAACAGGCTCTTTAAAAGATCCCTTCATTTCAACCTTCTCATCTTCCTGAAATGAATTTGTAGTGAAAAGCAATTACAGTGAATATTTCCATATTCCCAGTGCCCCTAAAAGTACCTATATTAATTTTCTGGACTTATCTTAGTAATATGTTGTGTTTTCTCATATATTTTCTTATGTCTATATCTGTGTGCCAGTGACTCTGTGCATCTGTGCTTAAAAATTTCCCAGACAGGGCCAGGTTTGACGACCAGGGTCATTACCATTGACAGCAATTGGGAAAGCAGCTGTAAAGGCTTCTAGTCCCACCTATAGGGCTGCAGTCTCAGCTCCCTGTGGAATTTGACTGGGAATACTGACATTTCCATCCTGACTGTCACTGAGCTACTCAGGAAATCAAAACATATCATTTAAACCAACTTCACACCTCTGAGGATGATGTTGTCTCAAGGTGTCCCTGAAGAGGGTCCATTACTGCAGCAGCTGCTGCAGGAAGAGATTTTGCACAGTGGATCCAGATTGAGTTAAATTTAAGAATTCTCTAAAGAATTGCCAAAAAGATCTTGATTGAAACTGCATGGAGGGAGAATTATGTGTAAATGTCTCAATTTTGACTCTCATCAGGAGGATCAAGGAATTAAATGTTGTATCAGGAAAGGAAAAAATTCACTTACAAGTGATAAATGAGCATGAAGGTAGTGAAAATTTCCCCAACTTCATTCTAACATTTTGCTGTGGTTTACACAGACAGTTTAAGTGCACTACCAAAGTACCCAGGTTCATATGGCCCTGATGTAAAGGGTATGTGTGCCTTCAGCCTCATCTCAGCAATAACGTTGGGAGTAATGCCTGAAGGCATCTAACCTGACTGAAAGGCAGAGGATTCAGAAATGTCTCTAGTCTTACAGGGAGCTGGGGATAAAACACAATAATTTCTAAATGCCCATATGGAAAGAAAATGTTTGGTCAGAGTTCATAGCTCTTGGGTCATAAGAAATGCAAGTGTATAGAAGGAGCAATATTTTAGATTATATTGTATGAGGCAACATTGTTTTTTCATGAGCAAGGCTGTTGAGTGGAAAGGCTGAGGAAAAAACAAGAGAAAGGTGTAACCTTTCCTATAACTCCCTTATCAATATTTACAAAGCATGCTATAGAGGGGTTTCCTAAGCCCCATGACAAATCTAGAAATGTGAAAAAGCAATGTTACCCTTGGAGTAATACCAACAAGGATTTGCCTAGGTTAGGAAACTCTCCTGGAGGTCAGTCACTTCAGTACACCATGTCCCTTCTCGCTTCTTTGGGCTTTTTTCCCCCTCAAAAGAATCATAGAAACATTTGGGTGTGAAAAGATCTCTAAGGTCATCAAGTCCAGTCATTAATCCAGCACTGCCAAGTCCCCTAAACCATGTCCCCAAGGGCCTCAACCACACAGCTTTTGAACACCTCCAGGAATGGTGACTCCACCACTTCCCTGGGCAGCCTGCTCCAGTGCTTCACAACCCTTTTGAGTAACAGGGGTCTCAGAGATATTTACTTTCCTAAAAGTTTCACAAAACTAGCAATCTGAGCCAAGAAGGCAGTTCAAATGCTCATAACTTTATTTCTAGAAACTTTCACGTGCTAACTGCTGTAATCAACCACGGCAGCCTGAATGTACTGTCAGACTCTGCATTAAGGGGTTAAAAACAATGAGAATAAACTGTTCATTTGTAAATAGTTGGTCAGCTGAGAAACACAAATCCAAAATAGTAACATTAACTCTGCAACTCCCAAACTACTGGAGTTTGTTCCATTTTCTATGACAAAGCAGCATTACTAGAGTATGCTATTTCTTCACTTTTCAATTTTTTTTTTCTAGTAAATATAGTTTAAAAAAGAGAAAACAAAGTAAAAAAAAAAGATGAAGGAAAGTAAAAATGTTTTAAAAGTGTAAGACAAAGGAATATTTCTTCCTTTATGATAAAGTTGATAATGTATGGCCATCTATTTCTGATCATTTTCCTGTTTGTTCTTAGCTATAGTGCCTTTAAAATCAGCTGTCACAAAGCCCACTCTACCTCCACGCAGCTGCCAAAAATATTCCTGTTCAATCTGCTTTTGTGTATTTTGGATGTTTGTTCTAACCCACCAATTTTCCTTCACAAAGCTATGTATTGGCAGTATTTGGCAAAAACTCCTGTGGAAAACAGAGGCATTGAGACTGGATTTCTATTGTTTATTTGTTTGGGAACACAGGGGGGATGTAGGAGGGTCAAGGACAGAGCAGGAAATTGCTCATATCTTCTTAAGCACACTCTATAACCACTGTCCTTTCGTATAAGGCAGCCACACATAGAGGGAAACGACAGAAAATTGCAGCAATAATCCCGCTGAGCTAGCTAAGAGCTGGCTGTATAGTACATTCTGTACCTGGCAAATGCCAGATGTCTATACATCCAGGAGTGCAGAAATTGCCATTGAAATTACGTGTTTGTCCAGCTAAACAGCTCCCAGACAGAAGTGACAGTCATAGGGGGTTATTATTAGATGTGTGAGTGGTCCCAGCTCCAGCCAGGGGAACCCAAAGCATCTGTGCAAATCAGCTCTGTGCAGACTGGTCTGTTTGTTCCTGACTCCAAAGGACTTGCACACAGCCCGAATCTGTTTCAGTTTGGTGTTCCTCTTTTTTTTTTTTTTTTAATTGACCCACTTCTTTCTAAAAACTCATCAGGTGAGATGGAGGGAAAAGTGGAAACTAACAGTGCCATCTAATGGGTGTATGATTTTACTGCCTAATAGACCTAATTCCAGAAATTAAGAGAGAAAACAAACAAGAGCAACAGATTCTCAGGGGTATAGGATGTTCAAAGTCTCTTTCTTATACCCCAGGATTTTTATTTTTTGTTTTCCAAGGGAATCGGAAATACAAAGGAAACTAATTTATTTCTCTAAAACAGCCTGGACAGCTCAACATTGCTGCATTGTGAACAATTATTCTTGTTAGTGTGGATAATACAGATCAAAATGACTTTGGAAAATGGGCAATGAACAGCTGGGTCAAGTTTGTTTAAAGGTTTGCTTTCAAATCCCGGTTGCTTCAAAAATGAAGCAAACAAGCTAAAGCCAAGGAAAAACAAACAGAAGTTGTCTTTATCATATGGTCCTGATGTTTTTAAGGAAACTCACCAGCCTGCCCATTCACAAGACTCTCTAGAAGTCCCATTCCCAATGCCAGGGACTTTAACAGTAGGGACCAAAGCCCCTCCACAGTGGGCAGCTGCAGTGAGCCCACAGGTCCCTGCTTGACTCCCTACAAATCCCCCTCTCAGCCAGAGCAGGTTTCTTACCAGTTGAACCCCAGGTTTCCCATATCAGTCTTAGATTCCATAAATCTATTTATTCATGGTGCAACAACACAGAAACAGTTCAGGCTTGGTGCCTCCAAAGAGGGTCCCCAACAAAAGAACTTTTAGATTTTACACCCTCACAGCCTCCTGGTGCAAGTCTCGCTCTTCCTCCTGTGACTCCAGCTCCTGCCCCCTCTCTATGTCCATCCACCTCACTGGCATCACCAGTCTTCATCCTCTTTTTTATCCAAAAGATCAGCAATTCCTGCTTCTGCTGCATCCCCAGCATCTGTTCCCCTGGCTGGCAAACACCCACCCACCTTCTTGTCCTTTGTTATCCCAAACAGCTCTTGGCCTCTTGTCTCAATGTGCAGCTCTGTGAGCTGAGCTACCTGGACCAGATATATTCCTCAACAGCCTCAGTTCCATAAAAAGATGAGGGCTCTGGGAAAAAATGCGAGCTAAAATCTTCTGCCTGTGCTGAAATTCATGCTTCTCTTACCTGGATTTGCACCATGAGCTTGAAAGACCTCTTGAAGGGAAAACACAGATATCAATTTTCATAAAAGGCATTTTGTCTGTGTTTTATAGTCATAAATGACAAGTATCATTTAACTGGAAGGCCAAGGGTAAATATTAATGGTAGCAGAGAAAGAGTGTTGATGGCTTTTAAACACTCATTACCAGTCAGCTGATTGTCTCAAAAATGTAGTTTTGTAAACATCCTTACTAGGGCCTTTGCAGATATTAAAATATTTTTTCTCAGTACAGAATCATACATTTAAAATTGATGGCTCCACAAGGTTTTTTTGTTTTTGTTTTTGTTTTGTTTTGTTTTCAGCTGTCTGTTTGTGTGGTAAAAACCTGTCATCACCAAAATGAGACACTGAGCATTTTAATCCCTGTTGGTGTCATCTGAGATGCAGACCTGAAAATGTGGATTGACTTCTGCCATCTTGAGACATTCCACTGAAAGATCCTTCCCATCACTCCCACCAAACTCACTGTGCCAGCAATTTGCTACAATTGCATCCCTGCAACTGTGGGACAAAAACAAATTTACTTTATAAGATATTTGTAAAGCTTAGCAGTATTATGATACTTCAGATATAAAAGTGTAGCTACAGAAAACAAAAAACTGTAGTGTGCATAACATCTAATTGCACAATCCAAATTAAATTCACATCTGCGTTTGGCTTGAGGCAAAACACCAGAGCAGAAAAATGAGATCTGAGGATGCTATGATGCTCCACAGGCAGATGAGATCTTCCTTTGGAGGAAATGAGCCATCTTCTGAATATGTAGAAAAGCACCTCTTTTCTGACAAAGTGAATGAGGGCACAGATCAGTTTGGTCTTGTTCAGGCTTCTGGAAAACTATATTTCATACTGGCTTATTTAGGTCTTCTTACCTCTAAAATGAAAACAATCAGCTGTTAAGTCTTTGCATGAGTACCAGACCATCTCTCATTCTGGTTTCCTTTAACAACTCTTTAGAAGATCACCTATTTCTTCCCCAAAGAAGTTAAAATTTCAAGAACAGTCAGGCTATCTTCCTCTTTTCTAATTTAAAACCAGATGGCTGTCTCAGTTAAATCAAAGTTTATTGTAATTCAGGGAGGTTAAACTTTGCCATGGTGTTTGGGGGATGCAGCCCTCCACAGGATGGATGTTTGCAGATTGCAAGCTGATTCCCTTCAGAGGATTCCTGATGATCCTTCTGAAAAATCTCCCCTCCCTGCACAGTCCCAAAGTCTGCAGCAAGAGCAGAAGACACTGGACAATGGCTGTAGGAGCCTTGAAGTGAAACACTGTGATCAGTCAATTATGGAATCTTAGAATCATTTAGGGTGGAAAGGACCTCTAAAATGACCGAGTTCAGCCATTAACCCAGCACTCTCAGAGTCAATCACTAAATCATGTCCCCAAATTCCACACCTACACACCTCTGAAATAGCTCCAGGTTGTTGACTCAACCACTGGCAGCCTGGTCCAATCTTTCACTTAAGAAATATTTCCTAATATCCACTTTAAACCTTCCTTGGCATAAGCTGAGGCCATTTCCTCTTGTCCTATTCCTTGTTCCTTGGGAGAAAAGACCATCCTATCCTCTGGCATCACTGGCCTCCAATTTGAGGGTAGGGTGGTGTACCAGAGCAATAGTGGAGGTGATCATTTATGTAGTACCATGCTTGGTTTTACCTGTTTTGTTTTTTTTTTTGCTGTTTCCAGACAAGTTACTGCCATTTTCTGTAATAAATATAACTTTTTTATATCCTTGATTTCAAGGCAGGAAATTATTCTAACACCCCTTAGAGAGGGTGATGCTATTTTCATGCAACAGTTCTCAGTCTTTCTCCCAGATTCAGATTCCTTCACAGGGGAAATTGATACTGAAGTGATGTTTTAGTAATTTAAATAGTATCAGATGGAGTTTGCTGGAGAAAAATGAATAAAAAAAAACCTCACAAGTAACAATTTACAAAAAAAACCTGTTTTGTGTAAACAATAGCTTATTTCAAGATTTTATATAAGCTGATGACTGGTTAAAAGGATTTCCCAGGTGGCCACAGCAAATGTAGCTCCTTCCATTAGCACTCCTGGTGTAGTGGGAGAGCTTTTTCTAACATGCGAGGAATGTGTATTTTGATGGATCATCCCTCCATTCATATCTGCATGGCATCCCACACTGACACAGCCGACAGGTGTTAAAAGGAATTCATGTTTTTGTATAAGAGTGTAGCAGCATCTGTTACTGCACACAAACATGAGACTATCCTTTACAAACACCAAAAACCCAGTGCAAGATAAAGTCAAGCTCCTACGATGGAAAAGCTTCAAAAATTCTTTGGAAAAACTTGAAATCTATTCAGTCAATTTTGCTCTTAAATACCCTCAGTCACCCATCTGATAAAATGCAAGGTTTCTTCTAGATAATTCTGGATGTCCCCTCTCCTGAAGGTAAAACCACTTTGCAGTGTGGCTTAGCTCCTGTTTTCTCTTCTCTTCTCTTCTCTTCTCTTCTCTTCTCTTCTCTTCTCTTCTCTTCTCTTCTCTTCTCTTCTCTTCTC
>JAXCLO010000114.1:147161999-147191793 GCA_035583995.1 Arremon aurantiirostris
GAGTTATTTACAGAAAGTGTGTGAGAAAGTTCACTACAAGAATGTCAACATCAGAAGGCTTAGAAAATCTTTAAAAAACAGGGTGACATACGTGGCACACAAAGATTAACTACAGTCCTGCAGGATCCTGCAGAAGAACCTTCATGCGCCCTGATGCGCATGATTTGTTACACAGTGGGTTTAGGTTTTAACATCTATGTGTACCCAGAGGAAATGCCTCTCAATTATCCTGATCAGTGGGTCTTTTGGATGCAGAGATCAGTCTGAAGGCTCTGATGTTCTGTCAGAAGAGGCAGAGGATTTCACACAATTCCAAGCTGCCATTTGCCTGCAGGTGAAGTGAGTCACTCTGCCAATTACAGCAAATTATGAACGGGGTGACCTGCCATGACATGGAGATGTCAGGCAGGATTTTGTTTGCCTTTGCAGAACAGAGAAGGTAAATCCCACAGTAGTATCTGAGATTTTCATATCTGGGTTTTCTGCAGCTTTTGGGTATAAGTTTCCTGACTTTTTCTTTTGAGGGAACTTGTTTGGAATCACATCTGCACGAGGTGCTTTAGTGCTGTGGGTCATGGCAAAGGCCTTGTGGTGACACATGCACCAATTATCTTCTCTTTCCCTTCCCAGTATGGATCAGCTTTGCATCTGTCCCCAGTGAACAGGCCACAGAGAACCACAGAATGTTTGGGTTAGAGGGGACCTCAAGGGTATTTTAGTTCCAATCCCCCTGCTAGACCAGTTTCCTCAAAACCTGAGCCAATCTGAACATTTAAACTTATGGCTGTATTTCCTGCAGATTCTTGCAGCTGATTTTTTTTTTAATCTGTAGTCTAAATTGAGAAACATACTTTATACCCTGCCCTCCAAAAAATTCCATTTTCAGATTCCCATCTATTATTTTTAACATCATTGGTAAATTCGTTGTGTCAGGAGATTTGGAGTTATCCAGGGTTCTTTGATGTGTTTTCACCTTCTGTTTGCTCTTCAAAAAGAACATCAGACTAATGGATTGGTAGGCACAGCCTGTATCATGTCAGCTCTGTGACACACATTGTCCTTGTCCCTGAGAGCAGATGTGTGCTCAGGAACTGTTGTTCCCTGCCTGTCTCAAAGCACTTGTGTCAGGTTTCAAAAGAGGGCTGTGCTGCCATGGGACTGAGGGAGATGACACTCTTGTTTGGAGCAGTGAATGTGAAACATGTCCAGAGAGATGAAGTCTTTCTTCTACAGCACTGGATTCCTCTGTGCCTGTGCTTTGCCCTGTTGCCTTCTGCATTAATCAAAAGATAAGAGAATGAATGTGATCTCTCTTCACAGCCCTGCAGTGAGGCATCTCAAAGGCCAGAACTCAAGCACAGACATTCCCACCCCTGTCTTAGCCCGGCTTTGCCACCAGTGCTCCATGCCCTGCGGGTCCCTCTGAGGATAAAGGATTGGGTGATTTCAGGGTCCTTTCCCAGACAGACCATTCCACCAGTCTCTGTTGTGTGAGAAGGATCCCACACACTCTTCACAGTCATCCAGCAACCATATCTGAGAATCCAAATATTTAAATTAGAAGTCTCTAGGCAGGATAAAAATTATCTTTAGTTCCCATTTTTAGTCTGTGTAACTGCCTCATGTACATTATGGAGAGTTTGAGGTGTATATAACATATGTACAAAGGTATCACAATGCTGAGATATATCTATTCCCATTGACTTCAGAGGGAGCAAGAATGTCAGGGAAAAAAAAAACAAAACTAAAAACAAAGTGGAATTGTAAATAAGTAAAAAACCTAAGTAAACGCAGAATGTGTTTTTATGACTGGAAGTGTAATGATCCTTTTAATAATGCAGTATCTTTGGATTACCAAATCCAGTTTTTGAGAAGAAACCCTCTTTGGAGCCATTTCAGATGAATATGGTTGATCAAATTAGTAGTGGGTTTATCACATTCCCCTCTTATTCAGAAGAAAATGCATTCTAAAATGTTGCTGCCTTTGTTTGAGCTCATTAAGGTTGTATGTGCCATTAAAATTATAAAACTTACACTTTTGCTTATTCTTTGGGGGGAAAAAAAAAGAAAGAAAGATATCTACTTGGAACAGTATTTGGCACATTCAGACATTTATATATTCACACCCTCAATACCTTGTATCATTGTGTCTAGTCCTGTCTACATTTGTAGGAAACACCTTCAGCCCAGAACTAAAAAACACTACAAATATCACAGTTTCTTTATGCTTTGATAGCTCTTGAAAGAGAGCATTTACAAAACATGAGTCTTGCTTTTTATGAGACTCTTATCCTCATTTTCAGCTATTGTGCTGAGCAGAGTTACAGCTGCCTGAATTCAAACTCTGTCCCAGCAGCTTGAAGGGAACTGTACAGAACTTAACAGAGGGTAGTGGTGGGAATTAATACAGATCACAAATGCAGAAAAATAACTTAATATTTGCTATTAGAATCATGGAACGATTATGTTGGAAAGGATATTATTCCAACCTCCCTGCCATAGGCAAGGACATATTCCACTAGACCAGGTTGTTCCAACCCCATCCAACCTGGCCTTGAACAATCCCAGGGATGGGGCATCCACAGCTTCTCTGGGCAACCTGTGTCTGTGCCCAGCCTGGTTGGTCTTTTTTTTTTTTACCTTGTTGCAGACTAGTGATGCTTTTAGGCCAAAATATCTTGAAAATATTGATATAAACTGAAATCAGGAACTTAGGTTTTTAATTTTCCTTTATTTATTTTTTTTTCCAATCCTACCTACAAGAACAGTATGATATGCATGATACAGTGTGCACAGACACATGCAGTTACAGTGACACCACATAATTCAAACCTACACATCTCTCCTAGAACCTTGTGCTGGGATGGTAAAGGACACTCAATTCCTTTGGTCCTCAGACAGTACAAAATAAACGAAAGAGAAGAAGAGAAGGACAATGTGAAAAAAAGATCACCAAGTTCTAATGATTTCACCAAAAAAAAAGCTGTTGATATAGGGAAATTGAAGCCAAATAGCATATAAGAAAAAAAAAATCCCAAGCATAATATGCTACCTGTAGTAAGTCTCAGACAGAATTTATTTTCCATTTATTTTAGTGGAATTGGTTGAGAACATAGTCTGCTGCCACTGAAGTGACCAAGAAATTTCATAGCATTATTATTGTACATATATATGTACACTATTATACAAGTAGGGCAGCATGGGTTAACTGGAACCATACTTGAGAACTCTACAAGGATGGACTTCCAAGCTCATTTTAGAGTGAAGATGTGGTAAATTGACCATGATGAGATTTAAAACAGAGGTAACAAGAGTAGAGACCTGCATGTACAAAATGTGTGAGCAGCACTGAGATGATGGTGATGCTCTTCAGCACATCCATGGCTGAGCTAAAATTCTGTATAAGCACTGGGAGCTTCTCAGAACTAGCAAGGGAGGAATTCCAATTATTTAACTGAATGTGAAAAAGAGACAAAGAGAGTAAAGAATGCATAAAGTTTAAAAGAAAAGGAATTCTGGAGAGCAATATTTTTTCATTTAAAACTAAGGAAAGAGCATACTGCGAACAGAGGAAAGGACACCATTAATGCAATTACAGATTTAGACTCACATTTAGACAGAACTGGGCCAGTTGTTACCAGAAGACCTAACAATCATTATCATTCACTTAGAGAGGAAAATCAAGCTGTTGAAAAAGCATCAAGCAGTAGAAGAGAATTAGGACCCAACGAAAAAAAAGGAAAGGAAGGATAATAAAAAACTCAGCCAGGACTTCATATCTTTCTTTTTTCTCTCCTCATTTTCAGACCCATCTCCCCAGGAGGTGATACCTTCTCTGATCAGTGCCCATGTTCCCTCTTGTACCCTGGAAAAAGCCCTAAAACTGGGTTGCTAAGTCAAGAGCATTGTTTCAGTAAGAACAGGGTAAAACTGGTCATAATGGTGTCACTTACACTACAGAGTAATAGTTTCATACTAAACTTTTTTGGCCTGTTCTTGGTGTGAATATTGGCAAATAAGCCATGAAATGAAAAACAAAAAGGCAAAAGAAATAAAGAACCCATATAGATAGATTTCAGGATGATCTCAGACATGGATGCCTTTGTTCTGCATTGATCCAAAGGCTTGATTTCCTACAGCAGAAGGCAGGCAGAACTCTTGTTGACATAACTTTTTTTCTATGGCTTCATGGGACACTATTTGTGAAAGAATCATCAAAAAAAAAATTAAAATTTAACATATTTCAATCATCTATGCTCAGCTGAGCATGGTAATTATTTCTCTTTTCACCGGTAACTGCTAATTTAGTTTAGTAAATTATTTTCCTTAAATTCTGCAGCCTGTGTATTTTCAGATAGCAAACAATATATTTGTTTAACTTCAGACTTTTGTGTGCTGTGCGATCCTGTTCTGCTTGAGAGCAACTGCTGCCATTTGAAAAATAGCCGAAAATGTCCCAGACAAAGAGAATGGACCCAAACCATGTGGGAACCTGGTTGTCTGTGACTATGGAAGTGACTGCAGGCCCCATGCAGGATTCAGCACTAAGGGGTCACTTCTTAAGAAGCTGCCAGAAGCTTCTCCCATGTCCAACAGAGCCAAAGGAACAGCTCCAGGATGGACCCAACACTGGCCAAGGCTGAGCCCTTCAGTCACAGGGACAACACCTCTGGGATGATGTGTCTAAAAAAGGGTAAAGTTGCTGCAAAATTCCAATTGTGGGCAGAGAGAGGAGGGACAGTGTGTGAGACAACCCTGCAGAGATCCTTCTGCAGCCCCTGCAGGACCCCACATTGGAGCAGGGTCCTGGCAGGACCTGTGACCCATGGAGAGAGGATCCCAGGCTGGAGCAGGTTTTTGGCAGGACCTGTGACCCCAAGAGAAGCCCACACTGGAGCAGCCTGTTCCTGAAGGACTGACCCAGTGGGAGGGACACCACCGGAGCAGTCCATCAAGAGCTGCAGCATGTGGGAAGGGATCACACTGGACAAATTCATGGGTGGCTGTCCCCTGTGGGATGGACCTTGCTCTAGACCAGAGGGAAACTGTGAGGAGTTCTCCCCCTGAAGAGGAAGGAGCAGAAATGTGATGAACTGATTGCAGCTCCCATTCCTTGTCCCCTTGAATTACTGCAGAGGAAGAGAGAGAGAATTTGAGAGTGCAATTGAACCTGGGAAGGGAAGGTTGGGGAGAAAATGTTTGAAGATTTTATTTCTGATTTGATTAGTAATAAATTAAATTATTTTCCCCTAGTCAAGTCTCTTTCTCTGTGATAGTTACTGATGAGTGATCATTCCCTGCCCTTATCTCACACCATAAGCTTTTTGTTATATTTTCTCTCCCCTGTCCGTCTGACAGAGTTGCTTTTTTGGACACCTGGTGGTCAGCCCAGCCCAGCAGTAGATGCTGGATGGCCCACGCAGTTATCTAAATCAGTGTACTCAGAGAGTTGGAGCCTTTGGCCTCCTTTTGTGCAAACTGTCTCTTGAAGTAAATTTGTGTTGCTATAGAAACACCATACCTGGCACATGAATTGTGTTGTCAAGGAAAAAATAAACAACAGGCACTCCTTTAAAGTTCGTCAGAGCTGACCATGCCCTTAGGGAGGATCTGCTGCAGCAATGTCTCTGACTGGTTTATTTATGCCATTGAAATCCCTACAGGAATCACAGGACTGGATGCTCCCCCCCGAGCCCATCTTCTTCCCCACCAACTGTTTATCCTTTCCCTGGTTTAGACTCACAGTTGGTTCTGAAAATTGGACCCTCTTGCTCGATGTTTAGGCTATTAAAGTCTTTGACTACAGCCACTCTGCCCTGTGGCATATTTGTTTTTAAGCTTAAGACGTCTGTGGCAGCATTTTTTTCAAAGAAAGCTGAGGAAGAAGCTTCCAAATTATTTGTTTTCTCACAGTTATCAGACACAGTA
The DNA here is from genome assembly GCA_035583995.1 of Arremon aurantiirostris. Lineage (NCBI taxonomy): Eukaryota > Metazoa > Chordata > Aves > Passeriformes > Passerellidae > Arremon > Arremon aurantiirostris. The sequence continues at coordinate 147,167,928 of JAXCLO010000114.1, forward strand.
TGGATGGACTGAAAGACAGAAGAACTTGCAGGCACCCCCCTCTATTATCATATCCATATCAAAAATACACCCCTGTTTTGTTCCAGCAAGAAGAAAATTTTCATACTCCAGTCACCCATGCATTACACAATATTTGCGTTATGAGAGACTGCTTATCAAATTTGAACAGAAGTTGACATAGAATTTTAGAGAAAAGCAACTGACTTATTTTAGTGTGGCACAGAAATAGTACAGGCAGCACAATGCAAGCCTGAGATATTGATATAGAAGCAACAGCAACAAAAAGATGGTGCCTTGTCTTCAGAACATTCAAAATTTACCTTAGTAATTATGTTTGCATATTAGTAATGGATTAGAAACTGAGCTACTTCATTATGAAAACTACATGCATTTGTATTCATCACTTTTTATCCGGTGGGAGCAGACATTGGAATAATTTGTTTAAGAAGTTGATAAGAATATGCAGCAAGCCAGTGACATTTGCCAGGAGTGCAGTTTGGTGACAACATTAGCCACCAGATACCCAAGATGTGCTTTCTTCAGAGTTTGCACTGATATTGTTATCTGACCAAAGGCTAAGGAAATGAAATATACTGAGGAAAAAGAAAAGGTGAAGGAACACTGGTAACTTTATCAGGGAGAGCCAGAGTACTGAACCAGCCCATCAAAGAAGGACTAGACCATTGTCCTGGTGAGGAACCTACCATGATGTGCCAGTCCGTCCCCAGAAAGCTGTGCAAACTGAAGGGGTTATTGCCTAGAGCAGTTAACACATTGGGGAAATGCTGCTTTATCCACAGTTTTGTGATAAAAGTGCTGAAATCCTGGTTTTTTTAATCATGTGTCTGCAATGACAAAGTTTAATGCATGAGTGGATCACGCTTCATGGCTGGCATCAACACTGAAAATTTTTGCTACATGTCTCTTTAAGCTCACTCAAATATGAAACTTTCCCCCAGCCTTCCCTAGTTTTAGCTTTTGAGACCATTTACGGCAAATTTTGGAAATGTCTGGTGGTTGTGAACTTCCCAGATTTTTGGAAAGCCTGCCTTGCATCAGCCTGGCAAACAGAGAAGCTACATTTCAAGCACTGAGTTAGCCACCTCTTGGAAAATTTTCTGTTCTGAAATTGTGCCTAAATCGTCACGGATGTACCCACACAAGGCTCAGGAAGAGACTGATTTCCTTTCTATATCTGCCAGGAGTGTATCTATATTATATAATTACCTGTATCCCAGGACTGCAGTGACCATGTTTATTTTGCATTGAGATGGAGCATGAAAGTATGCATTTATGTGTACTGAGCAAAAAAATTCAACTTTAAATTGTACTAGACATTCATCATCTTCACTGTCCCCAGTAGCTATCCTGCACTCCCAGGGAATGGCCTGAGCTGGAAAGATGAACATCTATTTTCAGCTCTGTTTTGTAGGCTAGACCCTGAATTTGCATAGATTCTTTAGGGGAAAACTTAGTTCCTCAGTTTTGTTCCTTGCTTTATTTAATTTATGATATTTAGTTGGTACTCTCAAAAATTGAAGAAAAACATTTATTTCCTTCATAAAATACATATAAAATGATATTTCAGAAATAAGTTTTTTCAGATATTAATCTTGGGATTGTTTCTTCAAATAGATCATCAAGAGTTTCTTCCACAAAATTTTATTCTTAAACATTTAATTTCGGATTCTGCAAAGTAACACAGTGCCATAATCACCATTTAATTGATGTTTTAATCCTTCTGTTTGTCTGAGTGACAGCAAAGGGAATTTCAATTAAACAGCAATTTTGCTGTGCTAATATTTAAAAGCCCTTTAAAAGAAAAAAAAAGTATTTGACATTTCACAGCACTGACACCTGCCTGAAAATATTATATATTATATCTTAATGAAATGTGCCGTGAAAATACATTTTTATGCACTATACAGCTCTCAGTTGAATTGAAGATTTTTAATCCTTTAAAAAGAAGATGCCAAGACCTAATTGAATAGACCAGGGATTAGGTCACAGGCTTGATGCATGCCATTTGTAAAATGCATGATTTTCTTGAATAGATATGAGAAAACTTCTTCATTGAGTTTTGCTGCATACTGTCCCTGTATAAAATGGAGAAGACATTGACATAATGATGTTGTCTAATGACACATATGACACAAGACGTAATTTTTGGAGGAGAGGCTGGAAAGCAAACATGTAGAAAGAGATCTGGGTGATCCATGGCAAGTTGAACATGAGCCAGCAATGCTCTGGCAGCCAGGAGTGCCCACCCTGTCCTGGGGCCATCAGGCACAACATCACCAGCCTGGCCAGCGAGGGGACTGTGCCACTCTGCTCTGGCAGATGACTTCATCTCAAGTCCTGGAGCAGTTTTGGGTGCCGCAGTAAAAGAAGAATATAAAGGTCTTGGAGTGTGTCCAGAGGGGATGACAGACCAAGATGGTGAAAGGCCTCCAGGGCAAGACAGGAGGAGCAGCCAAGGTCACTTGGCTTCTTCAGCCTGAGAAGAGAAGGCTGAGGGTGTTCTCCTCACAGTCTGCACCTTCCTCCAGAGAACAGGAGAGGAGGAAGAGCTCATCTTCTCTCTCAGGTGACCAGCGATGGGACCTGAAGGAATGGGGCAACATTGTGCCTGATGAAGTTCACACTGGACTTTAGGAGAAGGTTCTTCACCCAGAGGGTGCTTGGTCACTTGAACAACTCCCCGTGGAAGTGGTCATGGCACCAAACCCACCAGGGTTCAAGCAGCATCTGGATGATGCTCTTTGTTCCATGGATCAGCAATAGGCAGGCCTGAAAGGAGCAGGGAGTTGGACTCGATGACTCTTATGGTTCCCTTTAAAATTGACTTTTTCTATGATTCTCTGCTTCTATGTTTTTCCTATAAGCAGTGACTGAAATTTTTCCAGAAGTTAACTTTAGCTCAGAAATTAACACGTTCCAGTTTTAAAGCATGTCTACAAATGTATTTACCACAACTATCTCATTCTAGTGTTATTTTGGAACAATCAATGTGCAATTGTTTTCTTCCTTGTCAGCCACTTCCACCTAGGTGTCAGTTCAAACCATCCTGAAGCTGACACCAAGATTTGATTGACTTCTGTGTTATCAAAGAAGATTGAAGGAGATTTTGTTTGTCCTTTCGTATCAAGAAAAAACATCATTAATGACTGTAGAAATTAATGTGTATTTAACTCTGTATTAATGTAGGATATGGGCTCTAATTGAGATCAATATTGCCCTGGAACATCCTCCAAGTTGATGTGGAGAGCCAGAACATACACTGAGGTGGAGCTCTGTCCTCTGCCATGACCAAGGTATGATGGGAGGATTTGGGTAGAAAAGAAACAGTTCAAGTAAAAAAAAACAATGACATTAATGATTTAAGTCTAATATGGACCCAAAACAAACTGCTGCTGATGGGGTGGGCTATTTACTGTGGTCTCATCTGCAGTTAAGTCTTATATTGTCTTTTAGATTAGGATAATGACTGACAGCGGAAAAAAAGGAAATTAAATAGAAGAGCTCTACTTTTCTTTGAATATGCACATGTCAACAGGGTTGCTCTGACCTATATTTAAGTTCCAACTTGAGTTTCCCTAATTAATTTAATTTATCTTTTCTATTTCATTCTGTCTTTCTCCTTCCCCTATCAAGAATTTCTCTTGACAGATCTTGAAGACATTAAAGACAAAAAGAGCTCCCTGGGCAGCATTAAAGGAAGCTGTCCAGTGGGTCAAGGGAGGTGATTCACCCTCACTACTCCACTCTGGTGATACCCCACCTGGGGTACTGTGTCCAACTCTGGGGTCCCCTGCACAAGAAGGACATGAATCTGTCAGACCAGGTCTAGAGGAGGCCACAAAGATGCTCAGAGGGCTGGACTGTCTCTCTTAAGAAGACAGGCTCAGAAAGTTGGTGTTGTTCAACCTGGAGAAAAGGAAATTCCAGAGGAGAGTTGTCGCAGACATCTTTTGTGAAAAATCTTTTCTTGGGATTTTTCTCCCTTCTGAGAAGCTGGGGCCTCAGAGACAAAATGTAAACAATGGTTGTCTGCGGCTGTGGAATGCATCAGGTGGATTTTTGATTGGCCCATCTTGGATGTTTATAATTAAGGGCCAATCAAGGCCGAGTTATCTCGGACAGAGTCTGAGAGAGCTGCCTTTTGTTATCATTCTTTTCTATTCTATTCTAAGCTTAGCTAGCTTTTGAGGAAACCTTTCCTTCTATTTCTTTTTAGTATAGTTATAATGTAATATATATATACATCATAAAATAATAAATCAAGCCTTCTGAACATGGAGTCAACATTCTTGTCTCTTCCTTCACCTGAAAACCCCTGTGGACACTGTCACAGAGAGTTCTATCACCTTCCAGTACATAAAGTGTGTCTACAACAGAGCTGGAGAGGGACTTTTTACAAAGACATTCAGTGATAAAACAAGAGGAATTATTTTAAAATGAAGGAGAGTAGATTTAGATCAAGAAAGAAATTTGTAATAGTGAGAGTGGTGAGGCAAGGAGCAGGTTGCCCATAGAAAATCTGTTAAGGGCCTTTCCAAATCAAACCATTACATGATTATATGAAGTCTGATTTCCAAAACTTCTTCCTTTAAATCTTTCCTTAGCAAATTTCTCTCTGCAATAGTCACTCATTTATTTTAATTAGTGAGAATTCCATAGCCCACTACAATACAAATAAAATCAATAAAATAAAATGAACAGCCTGGTCAACATCTTTGTTGCAACTATTTGGTTTTTTAATAGATTTCCCCCAGTCCCTCAGGAAATGAAACACCCACAGCAACAGCCCACATATTGTATTGACATATTTCAGTTCATTTCAGCTCTTTGGCTGACTCACTAAAAAGTTTACCAGCAAATTCAGTCTCCAGTAGAAGCACCCTCTCTCTCACTGCCTTTTTGTTGTGTTCATTTGCTTTTCTTCTCTGTCAAAAGGAAGAAATTACCACATAGCAGCTTTTTGGTTTGCTTCCTTTCAGGTTGTTTATTGAAGTTTTATTTTTCTTAAGGCATTTTTTGGTATGTGTATCTCAGCTTACAGGTACATCTCAAATACTGATTTCTCATGTGCCTCAATGACAGAATTTCAGACACTGCACACTTCATGCAATACAACTGAGCTTTCATCCTAAAGAGGTTATTTAGTAAATCCATTAAAGTAATAAAAATAGTAATGATGGGTCATTCTAGGGGTGATTCTTACTCCTGAGACAAAAGAGAAGTAAAGAATACCTCTTATTAGCATGGAAAAATTTAGTGATGTTACATCTCTATTGATTTCACCATCCCTGTTGAGGGAATTCTCAGGAAATTTATAAAGATCTTCCATTGCTGTATTTACACTTTCTCTGAGAGTCCTGAGATTTTCTGGAGTTACTTATGATGGCATATGTCCTTCTTTAAGAGTTGCAATGGATTATTTCTCTTAAGATGTGACTTAGCAAAGGGTAAGGAACATTTTCAATAAAAGATAAGCAGGTAGCTTTAAAGCAATATACTGAAAAGACACCTTCTTAGAGAAACTTCAAGGACTAGAACAACACTGGGAGAAGGTCACACCATATTCAGGAGGTAGTGAAAGAGAGAAAAGTGCATTGTCTGCCTGCCTGCCATGGGGCACATGAGTAATAAGAAACCTGTTGCCTCCACTTTGCAAAGCAAAATTGTCTTGGACACAAGGGATGCAAAGAGCAGTGAAAGTGTTTGCTCTGAACTAGAGATGTCTGGAGCATGATGTGCTCCACTTGATCTTTCAGGTCTCCTGAGATTCACAAATACCTGGAGATGAAGTTCATAGTGGCAGGAGGGAAGAGAGAAATTGGGAGTGCATTGATAGGGTAACATCAAGGGTGGAAATTGATTTGGGGTTTGGAGCAAGCTAATGAATTGCTATTTCATAGAATCATAGAATGATTCAGGCTGGAAGGGACCTTAAAGATCATCTCATTCCAGGTACCCTGCAGGGACAACTTCCACCAGACCAGATTGCTCAAGGCCTCATCCAGCCTGGCCTTGAACACTTCCAGAGATGGGGTGGGGCATCCACAGCTTCCCTGGGCAACCTGTGCCAATGGCTCACAAGACTCTGTAAAAAATATTTTCCTAATATCTAATCTAAACCTGCACTCTTTCAGTTTAGAGATATTACCTCAGTATGATATTTTCAGTATCTATATCTCTAAAAAGCCTGGACTACATTTTCCTGATAGCAATAAGCAGTAACACGAAGTAGTGTAAAAAAGTTACCATTTCACTTCTTCAGGTGCAGTTTGGTGACTGCAGGAATTGCATGTTACATTTAATTGGCTCATTCAATACTCAGTACTTCAGAAAATTTAAAATGCTTTGCTTCGTGCCTATGAAAGAAATCTTCACTCAAGGTCCTTGCAAATTACAAAATGAAAACAACAACTGTGAGGTTTTTTTAATAAAAAACATTTGACAAAATATGAAAATGCATGATGTCCACATTTATAGTTTATATCTTAATCTTCTATTTTATTTCTAAATGCAGACTGCTCTCAGGCAGGTAAAATGCCATGTATTTAATTCCTGTCTTTTCAGTCCATATTTTGAAAAAATTATAAATGTTACTAACAGAAGTGATATTATTTAAGCAATATAAAGTTAATTTTTTCATATGTCATTTTGGATGACTAATATAAGCATAGTGCCATCAGTAGAACTGCAGAATTTGGAGTGGAATGACCATGGGATGCATCTATTCTAGTGGATTTTCCTCTTATATTTGCTGGAAGCTCTTTTCCTTTTATTGAAACCTCCAGTCTCAAGATGAATCAGTAAAAGCTTCCTGATTTAAGATCCATTATTGTTAATGGTGTTTATGCAGAATTTTAATTGTTTATAGCTTCTATTCTTTTGCAGATAGCTTTTTTCATTGGGTTAGACTTTGAAATACTCTGACATGATGATTTTAAGACCTGTGTGCTTAGCAGTCATTCAGGGAATAAGTGGATAGTCATTTTTAGCAGGATGGGTCCTATGTAATTCAAACTACGTCATTCATATTGGACAGAATGAGAAGAGCAGATGTTATTCTTTTTCTGAAAAAAAAATTCCATGTAATGGGAAGTAAAAAAATGGACCAGTTGAACGGAATTTCAGAGTAATGTCTTGGTAAAAATGGACAAAATGCTTTATTTTCCTCATATTTCTTTTTCCTTTTTTTGCACACCACTCCCTGAGTCATACAAAAACCAAATAGTAACAAATCAGAAAAGGCAACCTTCTCCAAAGGGCATCCAAACTTCTCCCACACACCTCTCCCTGCTGCTCCCCATCCCTTGCCCCAGTAACAATGTCGATCTCTTTATGTAAGCAAAGCCTTGTATCTCAGGAAATAGCCTGGCTTCCAGAAAACAGCTGAGCTACTTACAGCAAAGTGGATTTGACTTTATCACTAAATCGTGAAAAAGCAGGATTAAGGATTGTTTCCTTTTCAATTTCTCAGGCTTGTGCTTCAAAGCATGTAGAAGCCAGCATAAAGCACGGCTTCAGTGCTGGGAGCTAATCCCTTTCCTTTGTGCAGCACTGGGGAATGGTTTTTCTCCCCTCGGAGATACTGCCCTGTATTTACCCAGCTCTGCCAGTCTCACTGAACAAGATTTCCTCCTCCTCCTCTTATTCCTCACCAGGTTGATACCAATCTTGTCCTCTGCTTGCTTCCTTAGGCCCCACATAGGCCACTTGGGGTGGCTTCTTTCAGAGGATGATAAAAAAGGCACCCATCTATTGAAAGAAGTTAGGAAACTGTAATTTTTAAGTTCACCCCCTGAGCAGGGGTTTGAAGGATGTGTGGGCAATCAGGGGAAGAGCCTTTTTAGGGCCATTCAGAGCATGCAGACATCAAAGTCTCCCCACCACGCCCCAGCTCTCAGAGCCAGAGGTGCTGTCAGCTCTCGTGGCTTCATGTATTATGCAGGCAGTGGAGCCTGCTCTTTGATCAGGGGAAAACTGAGAAGTAAAAGCACAGAAACAGCCCAAGAGGGTTGCTGTGAAGTGAATATCTGCCTGTTCCTCTGCAGTTACCTTCACTTTCAAGGCTCTCCCTTCTGTCTTACCAATATTCAAAAGATGGAGATGAGCAGCTTTGTGTATGATTCCAAGGTAAGGCCTTATGGAAAACAAAACTGCAAGGAATAAGCAAGAGGCTGAGGGCCTGCTTCTGTAAGAGAGTTTGAGTCAGCTCTCTGTTTGCTTGTGGTGTCCTAATTTAACAACACATGAAAACAGGGACAATGTAGAGCAGAGGAGAGCAAAGGAAGGATTCCTGCCAATAGCATTGTTATTATTTGCTGTTACCCTAAATTTTTGTCTTGCCTGAGCAAAAAAGTAGAGCACACATGGGGTGGAAACAAAACGTTTCTGAAGGATGGATCCCTTCCTGACTTTCTGCCATTCCAGCTCTACTTGTCCACAGTGTGGTTATTGCAACGTGAGGACTCAATCTGCAAGAAAGGCTTCTTATGTTTTGTGAACACTGGCCTGATAAACTATTAGAAGTCTAAGGATTGTTGAAGTTGGATCCATCTAGGAGACACTTCCACTGAGGTGGGTCCATTTGGGGCAGAATAGCTTCTGGGGGGCAAAACCACATCTTCTTGTTGGGCCGTTTGACTGTGTCTATGTCCTACTCAGGCTCTGACATCACCTTGCTGTGTAGCACTGTGGATTTGTTAAAATAGTGCCTGGCATGGTTTTGATCAGGGCCAGCCAACACTCTCCAGACAAGTTCCAGGCACTTAACCAGTCAATGAGGGGCCATAGGGCATTTCCAAGAAGCACATTAGATGCATCCATCCTGTTTTGGAAGGCAAGAGAGTTTCATAGGATAAATATTGATTCCATCATGCCAGCAAGGTCAGTGCCAGAGGAAGACACAGCACATTTAAAGTGTACTTGTAACCTTGTCTCATTTTTGCTATGCAAGCTCTTGTTAGCAAACAGGAACAACCCAAGAACCTGGGTGAAAACTGCTCTTATCCCACCCTCACTAGGAGCTTGTGCTCTCTCATGCTGTTTTCCTCCTGCAGGCATTCATTTTGCATTCCCATGCCTGCAGCAGCACAGGCTCATCCACAGGTAGGATGGCAGCACCCCTGCCCAGGTTCCAGGACATTTTTGGGATTCCCCTCAAGGATATGAGAGATCTCCAGTGAAAGAAGGCCTCACACTCGGGATGTGACCCTCTGAGATCTTTGTTATGAGCATGTTTGCACAGGCTTGGTCTGGCTGGAGTTTATTATACCCTTCATAGCAGCTGGTACAGAGGTGTGATTGACATTTGTGATTAAAGCCATACTGGTAACACATTCACATTTTATGTATTGCTGAACAGTGTCTGCACATCACCAAGGCCTTTCCTGCTTCTGCCTCTGCTCTCACAGTGAAGATGGGTTCCTCTATCCTCTCTATTCCTCTCATATCAGGAATAGATGGGTTTTTTCTCTAAGTCCATCCACTATTTTCTGGATCCAATCCCTTTTCTCTCTGCTTCCCTTCTCTTTACAAGAGTAACCCTGCAGAATTATGTCAGAAGTAAAGGAAAGACAGGTTGTGAAATGTGAAAAGTGAGGAGTCTAGATATTCAACTTCTATTAACCTATAGCAAACTTTCTTCAACTGTTTAGAAAATGCATCTTAATCAGATGTTCAGCTATTGTAAGTGTTAAAGTGAGTAGAACACATGCTATCCAACTCAGTACTTATTACAGCAAATAGCATATGCCAACTTGCACTAATAATAATAAAAATAATAATAATAATAATAATAATAAAGTTTTTTAAAAAACTCAGAATGTTATTTGTGAGGAATAAAAAAAAAGAAAAAAATAAATACCTACCCAGTGTGTTCCTCACTTATTTTTATTTTTAAAAGACTTAGTGTCTTCTTTGCTTGCTGAGAATAGTCCCACAGCAGATGTCTAATGGCACTTACCAAGGTCCTGGAGACCAAGTTGGTAATAACTAAAAAGTGCAATTACAATAATTTTCTTGCAGTGCCGCTGGGTAAAATCCACCCTGTTGCAGTGCACAGGCTTTTAAGCAATTTTCAGTCTGTGCCTCATGACACAGTTAGCAACATGTTCTTTCTCACTGCCAGCCATTTGGAAGGATAAGCAGGAGTGGAAGGGCTTTTACCTCAGCACTATTTTCAGGGTTATTTTCCCATTTTGTTGTGCTGATGAAGCTCTTCTCTCAACATCTACAGATTTTGTCCTGTTTTGGTCTCAGGGGAGTGAAATCAAACTCAAGAAGGTAATTCAATTGCATGTCTAGCACATGAAAGCTGACAGTTTTCAACTGTGCAGATTGTTCCATTTCTGAAAGTTCCCAGTTACCTTTTGGTCATACCTTGAAATCACAGAAACTGCCAGATATTCTTTGGAACTTTGTTAAGTTGTAGTGTTTAACACAATGAGGTCCAAGGCATGATGAAATTAGGAGATAATGCATTTCAGTAGGTGAAATTTCAGGAGAAATTCTGCTGTTGGTAGAATATGCACTGCAGTCTCCATGATTCCTTCTGGGCATAATATTTTACTAAGAGTCCAAAACTCAGCTTTGGAGACTGAATTTAATGGTATTGCTTGTATGACTAGGCAGTAGATCATATATATTCACTGGTGATTGATTTAGAAAGGCAGTTGATATTTCAGATCCTGAGATAAAGAATGAAACTTGCAAGTCCAGTGTGTCTACATTAAGTGACAAAATAAAAACAACAAAATGAAGGCATGAACATAATTTTAGCAAGCATGGTCATTTTCTTCTTTGTATATTGAACTGCCTTAGTATGGGTTGAAAATAATGTAAATGCAAAATTTTTCTTAGTGGCAAAGGATTTGGAATTTTTTGAGTTGTATTTAGAGCTTTTCATCCCTGATTCAAGGTGCTCTTAGAAACAGCAGCATAAATGAGAAATTGTTTCACGGTATGGGAATGATGTAGGCTTCTGGTTTTTGAAGGCAAATGGAACCTTGATTTTCAAAGTTACTTGCAGATGAAACTTAAGCCAAATCACGTATTTTGAAAACTTAAGCCATTAATGTCTTTGCCAAAAAAAAAAAAGAAAACCCCATACTTTTCACTGGAAGCAGCTCTCAGATTCCAACCTACTTGTGAAATTTGTCATGCTTACAGGTGTGAATCTTTCTGTTCCTTCTTCACTCATAGCAGACCATGATCATTTTCATAAATAGTCAATAGCAGCTTCCACTCTCACTTTTATTCCCCATTCTTGACCTTTATTTTAATAGAGGAGGACAAGCTTTGCTGAAAAGAGGAAAGGTCACTGCTCTGGGGGGCCATGAGAATCAAAATTTGATTTGGAAACACAGGTCTACATAAAAGTATGATATTTGATTGAAATTGATATCTTAGCTTGCAGAGAAGAGTCCTGTAACCTCAGTTACAAAATCACTGACCAACACCTTGAGGCAAGCTCGGCTTCCACCTCTCTTTATTCCAACCAGAAGGTTGTTTCAGACCATGATGTTTGGTGCCTGGAAGCCTTTTATATTCAGTGAAATTGTATTCACAGCTACTTTATAAGGGTTTGGAGTTTTTTATTTTCTATTTTTCTCTTCTTCTCCCTGTTACACCCTTCTTTCTTACAGGCAGCATTTCTGCCCTTTAACCATGGTTATTTCTCTCATACTAAAGCCAAGCTCTTTAGATTTTGAAAGGTATTTCTTCTATTCTGTTTTCATATTAGCCTATTTATATATTCCTTCATCCACTTATGTCAATTAATAATTTTTTAGCATTGACTGGACAAGAGTGGCCAACACTGTACATTCAGCTTCAAATGAGATTTCACTGGTAGCAAATCTGACAGATAAGATCTATGACCATTTCCTTGTCTTTTAAATTAATTTTTGTGTAGCTTTGTCTTGACTTTTTGTTGATTTATGTTGAATTTTATCTTGGATTTGCAAGATCCATAATCTTTATTCTTAATCCTTAAAATATTGCATGCTAATCAGAAGCCATGGATGGATCTGTATCTATTCAAAGTTACTTTTTCTCCAGAATAACTTCTGTCCTCTGCATAAACACACAGACTGTGAGAAGCTCGTTCCTGCTACTCTGGAGTGTGTCAGAAAAGAAACAGGAGAGAAGGGTCAGGTGCTCCTCACCCACTGCCTTTCTGTTCCCACAGGAAAAGGAGAACCTAATGTTGTTATAAAACCAGCCTGGGTATTTAAAAAAGACTGTTCTACACATCCATCCTTCTAGACTTTTTTATAATATAATACCTGTGGGATAGGAGATATTTTACCTGGAGAAGAGAAGGCTCTAAAAAGCCTTTTAGCAACATTCCAGTACCTAAAGTGTCTACAAGAGAGCTGGAGAGGGACTTTTTTGCAAGTTCATCTAGTGACCAGACAAAATTGAATGGCTTTAAACTGAAAAAGGGCAGGGTCATCTTTAGGAAGAAATTTACTGTGACGGTGGTAAGACACTGGCACAAGTTGCCCACAGAATTGTGGCTGCCTCATCCTAGGAAGTGTCCAAGGCTCTGTGGATGGTGCTCTGAGCAATTTGGTCCAGTGGAAGGTGTTCCTTTCCATGGCAGACGGGTTGGAACAAGGTGATCTTGAAGGTCCCTTCCAACCCAAGCCATTGTGTTTCTATGATCCCTCGAATATCTGTCATAACCCTTTATATCTGCTTGCTTTTCCTCATTATCTTCCTCTTCCTCTTTCCCTCTTTTCCTTCCTTTCTTCCTTTCCTCTGTGAACCCTTTGTCAAAACCATTGAAATAGCTTGTTTTGGTTGTGTTTTTTTTTTTTTTTTTTAACAGATGTGGACAAACAAAGAGGTTTTGATGAAGTACATGAATCCCCAGTGAGGGGAATTGCAGAACTGAGCAAGTGCTTGGGGCTTGGTTGGCTCCACAGTCACACCTTGCATGTCCTCAGCCGCTGAATGACTGATGAACTTCCCACTTATTCAAAGGTAAGACTGCAGGAAGCTTCACAGCATGAGGGCCAGGGCCAGCTTGGATTGTTGAACGGATTAGACATTATAATTATTACATGGTCCTTGTAACAGCAGGGACAGGACAAAATAATAACTCTGCTTCCTGGCCAGAGCAGGTGGTGTGGTATTCTGCCCTGCTGAATAAAGCATGCCATGTAATTTAGATCCAGCACTGACACACCTACAATCCCCACACAAATAACATTTCATTTGAGAGGAGTCCCAGCTCTTTCTGTCAGAATTAGTTATTGCTGAGCATAAAAAAGCCTCAGAAGAGAGAGGGTAACGTGGACAATTTGTTATTCATCACATCATGGTAACAGCCAGGAGAGCTGAACTAACTGCCCACTGCATCAATGCATTAATGCTGTGAGTTATCAGGGGTCTGCTGCATCTGGAAGCCCCAACAGGCACAGGCATTTTGTCAAAAAACATCAGTTCCAGTTTGACAGCCACCAAACAGCAAAACAAGAGGGGGTTTTGTCACTGAGCTCTGCCTTGTCTCCAGGACAAAACCTGCTCAACGCAATGGGAAGGGACAAAACCTCAGGCTAAGAAATAAAAATATAAATCTGACAGTACTGACCTGTCTGTGGTGACACTAGATGTGAGATGAGATTTTGTTTTCCATCAGTTTCTCCAATAAAAAGTTAATATTTGTATTTGAAAACACACTGCTACTGCAGTGAAGAGAGGGCTACACTGAGGGAGAGGCACCTTGGGAATCATTTGTCACTGTTTGCATTTGATTGTTTATAACCCCACGAGGTGCATGTGGCACACTGATAAGTGAGAACATCATCCACCTCTGCCACTAGTGAAGGTGGAGTGGATGAACAAAACCCTTGGAGATTTTTTTACCTTTCTCTTTTCTTTAGATTGAGACACAGCCACTTGTGAGCCCAAACTGAATGCAGCAAAGCAGGATATCAATCTGAGAAAAATTTGGGATATTGTATTTTACCTATAATTTTCACCTCTTCTATCTTTTCCTCATGATATATAAATTTTATCTTTGTAACATTATGAGATTTTAATCCCCTCAATATTTCTAGTGTAGATTAAGGTTGGTTTAGTGTTCAGATGAGCACAGTGGCCACTCATTTCTTCAGGCTAACTCCTTTCAGAAAGCAAAATAAAAAATTGCCTGGTTGCTAGCAAGACTGGGTAAATGTATATTAAAATTTAAAGGGGGAAATGAGAGTAAGAGGAGAATTAACAATTCACTTTATTATTTAAGAACTCTGGGAACTACTCAATAATTTTAAGTTTCTTAGTGTTAGGCATTCATTTCAAAAGCAATAAATAATCATTATAAATTAAGTCTATATTGGTGCTGAATTACTTTGCTGCTAAAACAAAATGAGCAAATTAACATATCTAACAAATACCAAACTTTGTGCTTCAGTGTTTGTTTTGGTTTGGGTTTTTTGTTCAGGTGTGTTCTCCTGTGCACAGGAGTGAGAATTTAATACCTAAGTGAATTCTATCTCCCCATCAAATTTAAATGAAATTGGACTCCAGCTGAAATGCTTAGCAGGACGGTGTAAGCATCATTTCCTCAAGAAAATAGTCTACAAAATATCTGAGGGAATACTGAAAATCCTTTATGCTGAGAGAACAAGTGGAACAGCGATACTTCTTCACCAATCACTGCTCCTTTAGGATCAATTGGAAACCTCTCCTCCCTGGGCAGGCAGTCAGAGGATGTGTTTAAATGATTCCACTCTTCTGTTTTGTCTTGTTCAAAGGATAGGTCAATATTTGCTCTAATTGAGGAACCATTGAAGAATTTCTGTTAAAAGCCTTGAAACTGCAAATACTATAAGCACTCTTGTCTACTAGGAATATTGCTTCAAAACTGCCCTGATGAAGATTAATCAGGTGGCTAAGTGAGATCATATGAGCATTTTCAGGGTCTCTCAGTTGTTTTTTTCCAGCTTGTTTCTCTTAGCACTTCAGCCTAACAATGTTTCCTCTGTGAGTGATGAGCACTGCAGTGATAGCTGAAATACTTTTTATAAATGTGTCTGAAGCTTTAAAAGCTTCTGACAAAGTCTTGACTAAGTGTTCTCTAACAAAAGGCTTTTTAAGTTTTTTTTAAAAATTATTATTTTTTCTCGTTCTTCATTAATTTCTCATATTTGATGTGTTTCTTTCTACATTAGAACTATGCTTGATCTGGCGTCTGATATCTTATTTCAGCCATTTATCATCTGATTTGGTGGCTGCATCCTTGAGGACAATGTGCTTAGTTGGACATGCAGGAATATCCTATCCAAAAAAAAAAAAAAAAAAATTAAGGGAAACTGAGTTTTCTCAGTGCAGATCTAAAGTTGTACCACAAACACTTCTATGAACCAAGGACCACCATGAAGACTGTGCACTCCTTGGGTGTTTTTCCAATTAACCTGTAGTAGAGGATGGAAATAAAACTGATAAACTTGTTGGCAGAAAAAAAAAAAAATGTTTGACTCAAGCTGATTCAGTTCCCCTCTGGAAAAAATATATGAACAAGTAATTTTCATTCCTGTGGGAAGTGCACTGGACAGGAGGGCATTCAACACATGCTGCTGGTGAGAGCAGTCCCAAAGAGGGTTGGGGAAATGATTTGGTGTTTGGGTCTCTGTCATGGGAATTTTATTATGGAAATTTTCATCCAAGAGAAGCTGAATGGCATTGCAGGAGGCTTGAAGGAAGGTAGGAGAATTCTGCCTGAGGATGTTTTCCATGACTTCAACTTCCGTTTTCCTTGTATTCAATTCTGAAAAAGGCCCATATGAAAGCCTTTCACAGGGAGGCTGTGACATTCACTATTTTAGGTTAGTTGAAAGAAAGATCACCCTCATAGAATTAACTTCACTCTACATTTAGACCCCAAGATCGGGCAGAGAGTTGTGTCTGTGCCTTGCATCCTCCCTCCCTCAGGATTAAGAGGGAATGGAAGAGGAAGAGCAGTGGTATAATGTGATCCTGACATTTGCTGAGGAAGCCAGAAGGGCTGAAGCACTTCCACTTTACTTCTGACACATTTTCACCCTGGATTTTGTTTCTGGAGCAGAACTATTTTCTGTGACACTTGGATCTGACCTGAGCTGAAGAAGTAGGCAAATGGACTTGTTTCATCTCAAACCAAGGTGTTATAAGGGTTTTCTAGAATGCTTTAAGAGAGCTCAAGCTTGGAAAGACCTCAGTGTCTCTATCAACTATTCATTTCCATCCATTTTAACAAAAAGAGAAGCAAGCACATACGTAGCTGTTCTGCTAACCTTAGAGAACAGCCAAGGTGTAGCAGAGAAACAGTGAAAAGTAGGTTCAGTTCCTGCATCTGTTTTTTTCCAGAGACAACCAGACTGAAGACTTCTAAATAAATATAATTGCCATGGTTTGAGAGGAAGTGAGTTTTTTGGTATGACAATAATGCAAAAGACAAAACAAAAAATCTGAAACAAAAATAGAAACCTGTTTAGTAACTATAGCACCACCAACAGCTGGCTTCCTGATAAAGAGGTTTAAGAGGATTTCAGTATTCAACTATGATTTGTCTTTTTGCTGTTGTTTGTGTTTATACTGCCAAAAGTATGGCAACAGAGAAAACAGTTGCTCTAACACAGAGCTAATCTGTCTCTGTGTATGAGTCATCTCACAGGAAAGGAAGTGTAGAACGTAAGAAAACCAGAATCCTAAAAAGGTTTCCAGAATGTACCCAGCTTATGCTTTCAGCTGAGCTTTGACATGTCACCAGTGGAATGGATTAATTTTTTCAATACAATCTCTAGATCATAATTCCTTAAAATAGTTCAGGATATTCAAACTGAAGGAGAAATTCAGCCAAGTAGGAGATCTGTTCCATTTCAAATTCTGTACTTGCATATTCTCCACTGGAAAAATACAACAAAAATTTAACTTCATACAAAAAAATTATTGTCTGCTTCTAGAATCATAGAACTATTAAGGTTGGAAAGCACTTCTAAGATCATCAAGCCCAGCTATCAGCCCAGCACCACCACCATGTCCACCACTAAAACAATGTTCTTAATTGCCATACCCACACATTTTTTAATGTTTCTTGGGATGATGACTCCACCGCTCCCCTGGATAGCCTGTTCCAGTCTTTGAAAACCCACTGAAGAAGTGGTTGTCATTTCTGGGAGGACTTAATAGCAAATCTTCACTGGACATTTTAATGAAAGCTGTAAGAAGCACAAATTTGGTATTTGACTACTGTCTCATGGCAATTTCTGTATTAAGAGCTTGAGCTATTGAAATGTTCCAGTTAAATTTCAGGAAGCTCTGTGCCCTCATCCTTTTTGATGGTGAAATATCCTAATCTTTGCTCAATTATTTTAATAAGAAGCAGTGAGTCCTGAACAGCCGGTAAAAGAAATCAGATTTGTGAGAACTCAGTGTTCATCTTCTGAGAACATCATGATGTAAAGCACGAAGTAATCTATGGGCACCAAGCCACATGCTGGGTCTGAATCTCCAATTTATGTCATCAGCAATGGGAAAAACATAAGGAAGCTGTGATTCATATCCCCCCAAGGATACATGGTGGTAGTCTAGAAAAGAGAAATTATTTACCAGCAGCAGCATTTTAAATCAGAACACACAGCTTTGCCTTTATGTCCATTCCATCTGCACTTGGTTCTGTGCTTAGCCATGGTGTTACACTTACCTGGGGTTGCTTCCAGCATCACATCCTTGGCCTGTCACAGCCCTGGCAGGTGCACAAGGGACATTCAAGGGAATGCTCATCTCGTTTTATTTGTATGAGCCAATACTGACCTCGTGTGGCTGCTGGCAAGGGCAAGATATTTCTCCTTCAGACTTCCCTTGGGACTGTCCACTGCCTGTAGGACTAAGAATCCTTGTGGTTTTTATGCTGGCAGCTTGGGAAGCCAACATAAAGGTAACAAAATCTGAATCATCCTTCCTGTTTTCCTTCTGAATACTTGCAGTGGCAAAGGCTTTCCTGTTGTGTATGAAATGAGTTTGCAGGTTATTTGGGACTGTTAATGCTACCCCACTGGTTCACTAGTCAGTGGCATTTCAGCTGTGGAGGAAATGACATGGACATGCAGGTGCTAGCTTGGTCTCAGAATTTAATATTGAAAACAGGAGCAAAGGTGTGCTGCCTGTTTAGCCCTGCCAAAGATCTCTCTTGTCGAAGCTGTTCACAAGGACGTGAGGCAGGATGCAGTTACACAACCACAAAATGCTCCTGGGAATGTTCACATCTAACCCAGACTGAACCAGACAGGGAGAGTCTGCAGTTACTATTACTGGTGATTTAAAATAACTTTCTTTTGGCTAGCTATGTCTCCCTGCCATGTACAGGTTGCTTTTATGATTTATCAAAGCTTCTTAAGGATGCTCTCTCTGAGCTGGCTGCTGCTTCTTTACAGTTAGTACAGTAGAGCACAGCTCTAGAGAGGTATTGCTGTATGTGCCCCACTTTAAGATCAGACAGGGTAATCCATAAATAACACTGCAGCTAAAAAGCTTGTGACAGCTTTGGATTATACAACCAGGAAAAATGCATGTTTGTGGAAAGAGTTTGTGCTATTTAAAGTGACACAATTTTATGAATATGATGCCCAAGTCCTCCAAAATAATTTGAAACTTGTTAGAGAAATCACCACATCTGTATAAAAAAATTGATGGAGCATAGTCAGGGATTCCTGAACTAATCGATCCTGCTGCACAGTGCAAGGCAAACTTGTGTTTCTAAATCTTTCTTTTAAGTCCGTGCAATGAACACCTCATGGTGCTTATGGGATTAATATATCCTAGATGCAGGTGCAAAAATTGCTACTAATTATTAATTAATAGGTGAATTTGAATGCAAAATGCAGAAGACATAATGAGAGGGAGAAAAGGCAAGCAATGATGAAAGATATAGCATTTTCAGTCTGGGTGTTGGTTCTTTTTTTCAATGTCATGGTTGAAGGAAGAAAAGCACAGGCCAAGTTTCACCTGTCTCCATATGTAGGCAATTTTGTATGAATATGAAATTATATAGCTGCCTACAGTAGAATTAACTCTAGGTATAGCACAGTGTGCATGTACTCTGTACTATCTGTGCTCTGTACCGTGTGTACTCTGTATTATATGTTCTCTGTACCATTTACACTCTGTATTATACATTCTCTGTACCACATGTGCTCTGTACCCTGTGCATGTGCTGTAGTGCTCTGTGTGCATGTGTGTGTGTTTGTGTGTGACAGAGAGTGTATGAATATGTGTCTCACTTCTTCTCTGACTCAAATCAGAGTGAAAACCTCTTTGGAGAGCAATAATAAAAACTTGATCAAGGCAGTGTAAGCTCTCAAGAGCCATTCAAGCTGACGAACGGGCTGCTAAGGCCACCAACCACTACTCTGTGCATATCAGTGTCTGAACAATGACACTCAGAATGATGAAATCCAGAAAATCCACACTTAGTCTTTTCTTCAATAATTAACCCTCAATTCCAGCTCAGTAATGAACTCAAAGTCCAGCAGACCAGTTTTGACTTATTTGTTTTGCTAATTGCAATCTAAACTGTGTAAAAAAGTGCTTGGATCTTCACTAACTCAGTCTCATTGAATTTGCCTTCTGACTTTTAAAGTCAATTCTTCATCACACTGAGTACTATCTTTGGTAACGGGCTGGGAACGAGGATTTGTTTGTCCAGGAAACACTGGCTAGAGGAAAAGGAGGGAAAAATTTGAACATAAATATTATGGGAAGGGACACAGCTTGCAGCTAGAGGTATGAGTTACACCTGGAAGAGCAAGACCAAAGACCATAAGCTAGAACCACAGGGAACACAGTGCTTCCAACTGCTGGAGAGCCTTTAGACCAGATTTGCTTTGGGCTATAGAGAACAATATTTTAATAGATTGACTACTTGCATTTGGGTCTCCAACCATAAAGGAAAAAAAATAGACTGTCCCCAGGCTTGAAAAGACAATGAAAGTTCACGTTACCCATGCTCTACTTCATATTGCTCATGCCTGTCGTGGGGTTATTTGTCATTCTCCCCATTTCTCAAGGGCATATGTATCCTTCACTGTTACACTCCCTTGAGAAGTTATTCAAAGGGCCAAACTGAGCCTTTGTCCCCTAATAGGTACCTGCCTATTGCTTTTGAGAAAATAGAGGTCTTCTCTAAAAGTGTTGCTCTTATGTTACTTTATTGGTCTAGAATCCCACATGTCTATGACTAAAACCTAACCAGGATGTGGATTGTGCCACAGATTTTTTGGAAGGCACCTGCTTCATTTAAGACAGCCATGGCACCAAATCATGGTGTTTCTTCACCAGGAGTCCCCAGCACAAAATTAGATTCTGATGAGGATATAGTTTACCGTATTACCACAATTACATTCAGAGGAATAGTAAGGGCTATTTAGCAATTTTTTAAATAATGCACTAAAAATACCAATTTGGACCAGACATCATAAAACTGGCATTGGTTTGGCTTTCCTGCACAGTTGTGATGAGTCTGCCCTGGCACTGACCTCAGTACCTGCTTATCTGCTTATCCTGATTGTTTTGAGGGGCATTCTGCCAAATCACAGAGAATATGCCAATTCATGGATGTAATGTTTCGAGGATGGACAAACAACTTGTTGGGACTAAGGTGAGGTCAATTCATTTTCAGCCTGTGAGAGTGGAATGTAATTATAATCAAAAGGAAAATGCATTTAACCAATGCACTAATTATGCCCTCTCTGCTGCTGGCCCCTTTGCCATTTGATATGACTGTGAAATGAGTTAGGAAAAAAACATCTATACAGACACAGACACAACAACACAGCTCCTGCTGACTGCTAATCAGTTTGCAACAGGAAGGCAGCAATGCCCTAAATTTTGTTGTCTCTCTCTGGTTCTCTAAGGGCTTCCATCAACTTCTCAATGTATTTGCTGTGTTTTGGAGTCTCTGGGGATGACAACTCTGAATAATTCTCTTTCCTCAAGAATTTTCTGAAAGAGGGTAAAGCACCAGTTAGGACCAGGAAACTTCTGGAATTAGACTCTGGTCTGCTTCACTTCCATCATTTCCAATTCCCAAGTTACATAAAATGGGCTGCATCCCATTATATAACACTGCACAACCCATGCCATCAACAGTCTGTAAATATCTGGAGAAAAATTAAATACATCCTTGATAGAAGGATAAACAGAGGCTCGTGCTGCTGATGTACAGCTGAGACTAATTTAAAATACAGATGAATTTTTATGGAAATAGTGAGTTAAGACCAGAACTTATGGCTAGAGTCCCTGTCTATTTGGTTAGAGTAAGAGCAGAAATGTCCTTTGCTTGTTGGTTAACTGGCATAGACATGGTCATTGAGTCACGAAGAAACAGCAAATCCCTCCAACCCCAGCCCACTAATTTCCATAACTTCCTGGTAACAGCATGCAGCCAGGTGTAAGGAAGTTCTCAGTTGCAATATATGGGGGCAGAGGAAAGGAAATCAAATCTACTTATGAATAAAGTTCCTGAAACTCATTCTTAAATATTGAACATGAAAACACCTACAAAATGTCCTAGAATTTACTGATTTTCTGTCTTCAAGGTTTTGCTGTTTTAAGACCTTGTTTCAAGTCTCATTCATTTCACTGGTCAGAAAGAGCTCCATGTCAAGGCCTTTTAAACCATGATTATTTTACTTAATAATTCTGTATTCAATGAATCAGAGATGGTTTTCACTGTTCAAACAGAAGGACAGTCTGAAGCATAGAATCACAGAATATTTTGGGTTGGAAGGGATGTAAAAACCACCTTGCTTCAATCTGCTTGCCATGGGTAGAGACACCTTTCACTAGACCGTGTTGCTCAAAGCCCCATCCAGCCTGGCCTTGAGCATCTCCAGGGATAAGGCACCAGTCTCAGCCCTTCATATAGCTCATCTATTTCCTTGTAATTGAGCATCTTTTATTCTACTTCTCTTTATCACTCTCATCATGTTTGCTGTGAGCTACATGGACAAAAAGGGTTAGGGAATTTCCTAATCAAGAACCACAGAAAATACAGACAAAAGGAAGCAAAGATTTTATTGACATTTCTTTACACAGAACACAAGCTACACAAAATGCCACGATAAAGCATATGTAGAAAAATAGTAGAATCATATTGGCACTGATGACTATTCATTATTATTATTATATTATTATTATTATTATCATTATCATCATCATCATCATCTTATTATACAGGTTTCATCATAACCATAATAAATAAGCATTAAAATTTCACAGTGGCATTATAAGCTTTACATTCATGATCTTATTTATACAAGGGACCATGTCAGATTTCTTCAGCTTTTTTGTATGGTCATGATTCAAAGTAGTAGATTTAAAAATTAAAAGCCCTTTCCCTTAACCTATAAGGATCTGTCCACAGTAATCCATTGACTTGATCCCTTGGAGAGGTCTGCATTGGTCTTAAAAGACATTATTTTTAAAACACATTTGACCAACTGGAAAATTGGCCTTAAAAAGAACTCAGAACATTTGTTATCTTGTGGTGGTCTGACTTTGAGATGCCATGGATGCTGCTGGTTGCCATTTGTTAAGATCTTGTGGCTGTATAAAGCTCTTCACCAGGTCAATCCACTTGCAGATTTGGTCCATTATACCAAGAGTGCATTTGACCAGCATTTCTCAGGATCAGACCTTTAATAAAGACTTTGTGAATGCTGTTGAGTCTGAACCTACATTCCAAGAAAATTGATTTGCATTTCCATTTTCCTTAAAATATCACAGAATTGACTCAACTTCACATGTTTCCACTTAGTGAGATTAGTTTTGGTTTTTTGATGTGTCTCACTTAAATCTTGACAGACATAGTTAAAGAAAATTGAAGTGTGTGGCAGTTGACAAATGTTCATTAGGGAAAGGGAAGTAAATTATACAGAGGCAGACAGAGCATGTGTTGTAAATCTTGGTGTCTTAAAAAAAATAGCACAGATTTTCTAAGCTCTCAACCTCTAATTATTGCTGCTTCTGTCTGATTTGAAATAATTCTTGAGAAACATAACTGCCTCAATCAAATATAATAATGTCTCATTTAAAAGTCCACACTCTAGTGTCACATGATGGAATCGGCTGTACTTGTATTCAGACCACAGAAAGGGTTATAATTAAAAATACCATAGACTACTCATCTGCAAAGTTCAGCCTCAATATCAAGTTACTGTATAAATTCAAATTTGCAGAATGTTGTAGTTACTGTTACATGCACCAGTTATATCATGCATATTGCTTGCCCTGAACAATCAGCCCCAAAGGAAGTACTCGGAGAAGGATATATCTCTGATGCTTTGCTTTGCAGCCTGTGTGCACAAACATGGGCATGAATCCAATGCTAGTATTTTACATCCACTTTGCAAGAGTACAAATGGTTATCAAGTTCAGGGGCCAACCTCTTGATTTTGTATAATTTTTTTATGATTAAAAACCCCATACATTTGAAATGCTTCAAGCTGAAATTACTCATTTGAAACTCAGCCCAATATCATTTGGCAGTTGCTTATCTGAAAAAACCTCAAACCATATTGTTTCATTCAAAAACTTTTCTAGCCTTGCCTTTGTTAACTAAAAATTGTAACAGTATGCATATAGAAAACCACTTTCAGAGTTAATTATTTACAGGAAACAGTAGGGTTTAATTCCAAGAGGTGTTTTCTAAATATTTAATAAATAAGTAAAAGATAACTCTGAAAAACAGGCTAAGAATCTTCACAGAATTATGCTCCTGTCCATACTAGTTGTGGTGGTTTGACCCGGAAGAAGTGGGAATTCTGGGATGCTGTGGTCAAACCAATGTGTGCTCTGATTTTTA
>JAXCLO010000114.1:147191893-147256516 GCA_035583995.1 Arremon aurantiirostris
CATCTCACAGCAGACACCAGGGAGAAGGTATTCTCATGGGGGCACTGGCTCTGTGCCAGGGCCAAACCATGACACTAGTCCACATGCCAGTTGAGGAACAGTGAAGGTCCAATTTTAGGTGTTACCATTGAGCTGGGAATTTATCCAGCAGTGTTCCAATTAATCCAAGGTGTTCCATTTGAATAGACCCTGTAAAAATGTGGTTACTTCTGCTGCCATTGTTAACTTTAACGATTAAAAAGTCAAAGTCTGATTTTGAGAGCTACAATTTTAACACACTTTGAAGAAAGTGTAATTAAACCAAGAATATGGTTCCAGTGTCAAAACCAGAGTAACTGTGTTTGTACATTTCATACAGGGAAAGATAACACATCAATCAAAACCTGCCTCAGAGATGTGTTTTGTTTGTAACACAAACTAGAATGTTTAATTTTAAGTGCCTGAATTTGCAGCATGGAACAGAGGGCTAAGAAAGAGGACAGAATTCAGCTAACTTTCTTTATTAGCTAAATTAGACTCATCAGCATAAACTTCCTCTAAACAAGAAAGAAGATCTCCCAACAGACAAGTCTTTCTCACTTTAGGCTTGTATTGTTCATTGAAGGTAATTCTGTATATAGAAAAAATTTAATTGTCTGCTGTCTCAGATGCTGTGGCTAATTGTCTAAACATAATTGAAAGGTAGAGGTTTAAGATCAGATTTTCATTTTTTTAAAGGACTGGAGTATATTTTAAGGGAGTTATAAAGATTATTGATGCCAGAGTCTAAGACAATAATAAATAGATTCATTGCTCAAGTCCATGGAAACAACTTTTCGGTTAAGTTGTTCCACTTGTAAGGAATCTTATTATTAGAGACAAATCCAAGTAGAAAAATATCAACATAATTTTCAATTCACTTCTTAACTTTGTGTTTTGGAATATGCTGATCTGTGTTTTGACCTGACACTTTTACCAAAAATCCAATAATATTCTAGAGTGATTTTTTTTGATAAAATGCATGGGATTTTGGAAGGTGCTCTTTTTGATTTCTCTGTCATTACTGCCATCTCGTTGGGGTATATATTCCTGTCACATCCTAGACAGAAGAAGGGTTTATCTTTGCTTTCTCCTCAGTCTGTCAGAGCCATATCTAGACTCTGACTCACCTGGAGACCCAAAAAGGAATGGGACAAAACATCAGTGCATGTTTTCTCTTGGCAAAACAAACACATTAAAAAAAGGAACACAAGATACTCTATGAATACTAGTGGGTTTTCAGTGGTGTGTGATTTTTTCCAGACATGCAGTGGCAAAGGAATACCATGGCTTGTCCAGACTTCTTGACTATTCTCCTTCATATTTCATAAGAAGATTTAACTGCAGAAAAAGGAAATAGCTAATTTCCAAAACTGGAAGCATAGTCAAATATATAGAAGACTAAAATTAGTAAGAGTGGCAAAGCTGATAAATCATTGATCTACCAGCTTGAAAATGAATGCTTGGTTGAAGAGGATGGATGTCAAGGAAAATTAAGAGACGGTGACAGGCTTCCTATATTAGGAGACAGGGCAGCTCAGTTTGACATGTTGCATTGACCACAGAAACCATGGGGGTGGTAGATAACACACATCAAACTCAGGGCTGCTTAGATAAGCTTTGTCAGCTAATGGTGTGCCAAGAGGTTGACAAATCACTGCACAAAAAAGCCTGTCTCCTCCAATGAGGTGGATGAAGCCAAGAAATGGCTCTTTCACAGGATGTGAATGAAGCCAAGAAATGGCTCTTTCATAAGAGCTCTCGAGGACAACCAATGTAAACTGTCCCCAAAAGCAACAGAAACCTGTTTGACTGAATGATCACCACCAGCTTCCTCCTAAGTATGCTGTGGTATGGAATATATACACTGTGTATGGGAACACAGGTTCACCTCCTATGGGAAAAGACACCTTCTGTTTACACATGTATTTGGGGTACACATCATATGGGAGAGATTACATACAAGAACTATATTTATATCAGCAATTTTACTGAAAGTGATGACTCATTTTACATCAAAAACATCCCCACTCAGCCTTTCCCATGCATGTAGCTGCATATTTAATAGTGTCAGAAATGCCTTGGCCTTTCTGCACAGCTGGAAATGATGCGCATAGTCTTATCCATATAAAAGTAGCAAAGAGTAAGTGCTGGAACAAGTAGATTCCTAATAGCACTTATGCTTTCTGGAAGGAATTTTAAACTTCTTAAATTAGTTGCCTGAAATATGGGAATTTTCAGCACCAAAAGCTGTTATTAGTGTAACCCCATTTACAGGATGAATGAAAAAAGCAAGATCATCACAATATTCCAACCACCCACTCCAAAATAAAAGCCAATTACCTTAGACTGGACTTTCATGTGGATAAGAGGGGTTTTTGTGTTCTCTTGCATAACTTGTCTGTGTTTGTAGCTGGTATCTTTCAAAGACTGGAAGGCATGATGCATTGTAGTAAAAGTTGACTGTATCACAGTTTCACATTTGAAGAGGCAGAAGATACTTGAAAACACGAAACTCCATGCAATTAGCATAGAGACATTGGACTTATGGAATATATATGTATGTGTCAAAATCCATTTCAGAAAGATATGGTTAGGTTGCTACTCAGATAAGAGCATTTTGCAGCACTTTGGGTGAAAGTAAAGAATTGAATTTTCAAAAGCAAAGAAATCAAGTTTCAAGGTTGTAGCAGAAGTTAATTTAGTCTGACCTTTTGCACAAAATGAGTTTATACATATTTATTCTTTATGCTTTTGTCCTATGAGGGGAAGGCCTGACTAATCTGCATTTAAAGCATTCTAACTGTTTAACACTGATTAAACTCTTCTCATAAGCATTTCTATTCAGTGCATGGATTTCTCTTGGGGAAGTGCAGATGTATTACACAGGCTTCCTAAAACAGAGAAGGAACATCAGCAGTCCTGGTCACACTGGGCTTCCTCAATATCTGTGCCCAAAGTACAAATTAATTTAGAGGGGGCTGGAAGATTCCAGCTGTGGTAACAGGAGAACAGCTCCATCTCTTTGGATTAAAGCCTCAGACAGGGAGAGATGTGATGAGTGCCAGCAGCCAGAAGCCCACCGGAACAAGAAAAAGGCACCAGTCTGCAGAGCTACCATCCAATGCACTTTACCAGTTCCTGGTGCCTCTTAAACCCAGTTCAGGGTTGAGGAACTTGAGGGGCCCAACTAAAGATTGCCAAGACAATGAGGGGGTCTAACACACAACTTCTGAGGACAGACTGAGTTAGGCTTGCCAAGCCTAGCACAAAAAGCACCAAGTGACAAAGAGCTGTCTGAAAGCAAGGAAAAGGAAGTTACAACTGTACCAGAAGCAAGAACAACCTCATGGAATAAAAAGGTGGGATAAAAAAAGGTAACAGAAAAAGCTGCAGCTCAGAAAGTTTAAATTGGAATTTAAAAAAAAAAAAAAATTGTTGTTTGTTTGGTTGTTTTCCCTAGGAGTGATATACAGCAGTTGAGAATGTATTCCAGAGTAGCTGTAGTATATCCATCACCAGATGTTTTTAATATCCAGCAAGAGAAATATGTGGCTGACGTTACAATGAGATTCATGATAATCTTGCTTTGAACAGGAATTATACAGGAATACTTCCAGCTGCTCCTTCTGAAACAAAATATTCTGTCATCTGTAACACGTCTGGATAGGTGCATGGCAGTCTTCATAAAGGATTGAGAAAATTAACTGGAATGAATTTGTGGGCACCGTGTCCCACCCCAGGAGAGGTGGAACGGCAGTGCTGGATATATTTGTGAATCCCTGTCTGCACAGACTTCACAGTACATGGAAGAGATGCAGCCAGGTCATGGAAAGGTGACCAAGCAAAAATGGGAATGTCTGGACAAAGAACAGTAGTTTAGGGCAATTTAGGCATCTCAAAGGAATTGCAAATTAAGGGAACCATGAACAGAGCCGGGGCAGAACCTTGCAGTGGTTATGTTTGACCCCAAAGGCAAAATCAAACCAGAGGAGAGTGAACTGCAGTTAATCAATGCCCCCATTACAAATTTCACTACTCCAAACATCAATGGTCTAATTTTTAATTCAGTGGTTATTTGTCCTGAGACTGTGGTACTACAGTCATAAAGCAACTGCATTAAAGAAGATGAACACTAACTCAAACAGACCTGTATTTATTCTGGTTTAAAGTTTGAAAACAATTCAATGATTAAATAAACACTGAAAATTTGGAGGAGGATGTAAATTTAGCTAGAAACTGTCAATAAAATAACATTAACTATCAAAACTGCTGAGTATGTGTGTTGAAATAAAGAAAAGCACTCCATAAGAGTTCTCTATGGACATAACCTTTTGTATCTAAATAACCAGCTGGAGTGAAATATGTCAAGCTGTTCTGATGATAATTTGTAAATGGAAATTTAAGTCAGCAAAGAAAATAATCATTCAGCTAGGCTGACACATATTGGCATGCTGAGACTGCCACAGAAATGCTCCATGACTATTCATTATATATTAAATTTGATGGGATATTTGCATAAGACTTCACAAGTGTCTAACCCTGTTATTAGAAGTTCTCATCTTTCTCCTTCATCACCACTCTCACTATTTTAAATGCAGAGGTAGAAAGCAAGAGAACTTCCTTTTTGTTTTTTTAACATGCAAAAAGCACTGAAGAAAACTACAAATTCTAATGGAAACTTCCCTTGAATTCCCAGTTTTCACACTGTCTTGTGATAGCTTTCTGTCTCAAGTGTGGCTCTTTTCTGGCAAGGGAACAGTGAAGAGGATTGGTCAGTGGATATTTATGAAATGCTTTGAAGTTAAATAGTGCTCAGAATTTGTGTAGGTAATTCCAAAGCTCTGTGCTAAGGTTTCAAGTATGTAGAAAATAATCCTTTAAAGCTAAAAAATTTCAATTTCCTCTATTGTTAGTGAACAGACCTGATTTTGAAAACAAAGTTTGATTTTAATTCATTAAAGGGAAAACGAGCATTCATTGGAGGCCAGAAAAGGACTCATTACCTGACAGATTTTAAAGGAGCCTTATTCATATCATAAATGTCTGGTTTTGGTCAAGGTGTGAAGTCAAAGCTTGCACCCACATATGAAAAATTGAAGTAATCCAGTCCACAAATGCTGACCCTCCAGTTCCTGTTGATGTCTTAGACACTCAGAAAGTGAGTCTCATTATAAATTACCTTGATAAGGAACGGAGATAAATAACCCTAAATGCTACCAAAGCACAAATCAGGATCACTCCTGCAGATTTTCAGTAGCACCTACCTTTCTTCACTGACTACAGACAGAAATTAGGCCTTTTATTTTAGTAGAACAAATTCATTTTGCAACAAATTTTTAAGCACAAATTAGGTGATTAAATTAAACAGGACAAATTCCATAATTCTCCAAGAAGAAAAAATTCCAGATGATTCCGGAGATGGGGTTCTCTTTTTCCACAAGATTGAAAACGGACTCCTTGAAAATCCTTAGCCCAGATGCAGAAGGAACTTACTATTCTGTCCCTCATCTACACATACTTAGTCAATACTGCAATTTCTCTCTTTCCTTACTTTAAAAAATCCATTTCAGAAGATATTAAATTTTTTTCAAATTGGGAAGAAATGGGGTCTAGGAGATGTAGAATATCAGAGAAAAATTTATTCAGCTATTAATAAAGGCATGATCATCAAATTATAGATATATAGATATTATATGGATGTTTTATAACCACACTGTTTTCAAGTTCTTAAATTCTTTTTAACATTTCAGTCTTCTTAAATGTTATAGTCTGCTTCAGGAATTTCTCATCTTTCTTCCATCCCTCTATCTTTGTCTCTGTCTTTCAAAGCTTTGACATCTGCTGGCTCTGCTCCTCTTTTCACATGGGCTATCACCTTCCCCTCAAAGAACTTGCTCATCTGGGCTACAGCCCACACTTCACCTCTGACACTGTAAAACCTCAACAGCCAAATGCACTTCACCTGCTGGAGATCCTCCTCCTTACTAGTTTTAAGCTTTTTAGATGCGAAAAAAACAGTCTTGGAATGCTGGGTTTGTTTTTTGCTTAACTGAAGAATCCTTTAGAATTGAAGGGAGTTTCACTTCAAATACAGCTGACACTAATATTGACAAACTAGAAAAGAAAAACAGGTTTGTCCCTCTGTCCAAGGTCCTGAAAAACTCTTATCCTCTATGAATATGAGTACTTCACTGAAGAGTTTAAGCCCTGCCCCCATAGATAGAGGAAGCCAAAGGGGATTTGTGTAGTTTGTGGGGAAAATCCTTGCAGAAATACTGCAAATGTACTTAAATGTATTTTAAAAGGCTTTATGTGAAAGGACAATATATTGAAATTCCAAAGGTTGTGACAGAAACAAAGATGCTAACTGGGCACTTGGCTAATTTTTATGAGGATAATTCTTGTTGTATATTTCTTTCCATGGAAAATAAGTTCATGTTGATGACTATACTTTGATGAAGTACAAGAACTTATATATTATTTATATTATAATGATAATGGAGATTTCTTTGCAGTATTGTCATACAATTGAGTGGATTCATAGTACCTAGAGGCAATATCCCACTAAAAAGAATACAAGAAGAAAAAGTGAGGGAGGCTATTCTGAGAATTTAAAATGGAAGCTCAACTAGACCACTACTGCCAAAATATCCCACAATGTTCTGCCAAGGATGATAAAATCTGTTTCTTATCATTTGACAGGAATGATACTTCCCAGACTTTTCTGCGGTTCCACAGGAGCTTTCTTCCATACTGCACAAGGTGTAAGTTATGTGGACCTGATCCAAGTCTATAAACAATCCAACTCCAACTCTGAAATCTGACTGAGCCATCCAAGGATTCTATATGAATAGGAGCACTGACACCTTTAGGTATATTCATCCATCACTCAGAGCACTGGTAGTGCTAGTAGGAGTGCAAAAAACCAAAGTGAACTTGGAAAGACCCATATCTTCCTGCAGCAAAGCAGAGACCTTTTCCCATGTCCATTGTCTCAGAGTCATGCAAACAGAAGTCTGGGAATGCTGTCCAAAGCACAAGGCAAGGCAAGAAGCTCCCATCTGAGAATAAGAACAACTACACTGGTTTGTTGTCAGACCCAGGACTATGAGAGCTGGTGAGTGAGATCTGGAAATAAGCAAATTTCTTTGTATAGACTATGTACACTCACACAGCAGGCATGTATATGGGTGTAAAGTCACTTCTTTCTAAATGTTTTTCAAAATTTTCAGTTTGCAGACTCATGAACATTTTCTACAAGTGGACCAGACCATCATACAGCACACTGGAGATTGCTTATGGTTAGAAGTTGCCTTTCTTTCCTTTTTTTCCATATAGGAGTACTACTCGTGGCTCAAAAGGGCTGCGCTATATAACAGCTCAACCTCCATGTCCCATTATATTTAAAATTCTGTAGGCAATTTACTGAGGAAGAAGTTGTGATATGTCTGTGCAGCTGGCACTAGACTGCTGAGGCCAAAGAGTGAGAAAGAATTCCCAAACAAGAAGTGGACACCACAGGTTTCCTGATAGAATTCATTTGTTGACTGAGTGGAACTGACTGTTAACATTTAAAAGTCAATTTATAATGGAAAAAAGAGAAAAAGAGAGAGAGAGGGAGATACACACACTAGTATGTACCCATTTAATTCAAGTACTGAGGTATTGTTTAAGAAACTTGTCAACGTTGAATCGCACCATGGAATTGTTCTCATAGAATTTCTGCCTCTATGAGGGCACAAGGTTTTTATGTGCAATATTTCTTTTCAGGTGGTTTAGTCTCACCTTTTGCTATTTACCTTCTTTCTCCTTCCTATTTTAAAAATATGCATCAGTTATCAAAACAGTCTTTTTCCTTTACTAGCATAAACTCTTTTCTTGAACTAATTTTGTGGTTTTCACTTTTTTTCTTTTGAGAAAAAATTAGTTTTACTTTTGTGACTACAAATATTTCCCTGTGGCTTTGATGTATTTTGTTTTCATTTTGTATTCTCTTATTTCACAAATCCCCACCATCCTGATCTTAGTTTACTGATGGGAGTCTTGACACCTAAACCCAACTGTGTAATTTTTTTTAGTCATTGTTAGAATATATGGAGACTTGTTAATTTTCATTTTTAAACTAATTGTATTTGTTTTAAAAAATTGCCTGCCTTTTAAACAAAAATAATTATGAATAATTATTCACTTTTTCTTTTTTCAAAAAACTCCTGTGACATTGAAAATTCATGAAAATATTATGAAAATGCGCAGAAAGTTATTGACATTTGTTACTTTAAATCTGATAACTTTGTGATAAAAATCCTACTGTAAATTTAACGAAAAAATTAAAAATTGGGAAATATGTTGTTTTTCAAAACTATTAAAAACAACCTAGATAACATTGCATGAATAAAGTTTTAAATAGTTCAACCAACTGTAACCATATAATAATTAGGACTGTATACAGCACTGCAAATGGGCATTAACAAAACATGTAGAGAGTATTGCAGAGGATCTTAAGACATTCTTATATTTTTAAAGCTTTCCACAATCCTTACCATTCTATATCTCCAGCCTTTATTTTTCCAAATATTGGTGTTTTCAAGGGTACAACTGGCTAAATTTTGAATTCTGTATCAGCGTAATAAATTTTAAAAAAATTTAAAAAATTGTTGGAACAAATGGACTTAGATACAAATGCAATGTAAAAAATTTAACTTTAGGATTGTAACACAGTCAGGTATGACGCTCTATAAACGTAAACAGAAGAAATGTTAACAGGTGCCACTGATATTTTACAAATAATCCAATATAGTCCTCTTGGTTTGGCAGCTTGTAACACAAATTAAATTCTTCCCAAACTAAAGTTGGGGCTTCTTTTTAAAGACAAATATCAATATTTGTTCATTCTATGTAAAATATTTTAGTCCTTTCCATTATTTGAATGTACAATTTGTATGTTACAAATTATTACCAGTAATGGAACCATCCAAATATTTTCTTCCATCAAACAGAAAGAGTGAAACTTTCATAAATGGTTTTCAGACTTTTCAGTTCATCACAAAGAAGGTTTTAACCTGAGTTCACATACACTTGTTTCCTTGTGTGTTAACTACCCCAAAAGTGCTACAAATGTAGGGCTTTGTTAATACAGTAAATCAAGGACAGACAAGTTCCTGGTTTAATATTCAGAAGAAATGGGAAATATATTGGTCCAATCACATTTAGAGAATTAACCTTCTTATTCTGATTCTGTACTTCAGAATTGGCTCATGTCTTTATGTGGACAAAAAACATAGAAACTGAAGAGGAATATTTATTTCTTCCAAAAGCACCAATACTTGGAAGCTTGAATGCCTTAAAGCCATAGCACTTTATTCTCCAAAAGAGAAATGGAAATGGAAAGTTTAGAAGTCCCACCTGATCTCATTACTAACATTGCACTCTGTTGGCTAAGGAAGTGTCCTCCACCCAATGGAAAGGTTGGCCTCTGTTACCCCGTACTTCAGGCACTATTTGAAGTAGTTGAGTCCGGCCACGAGGAAAAACTTCTCCAGGAAAAGTTCAGAGTCCAGCACGGCAATGTGGGCAGCCCGGCCTATCAACGTGTTGGCGGTGTTAGGCAGAGCGTGGAACACGTTGTGTCTGATCAACGTGCAGTCCTTGGCCCCAATCAAAGGCTGGAGCAGGTTGTTGATCATTTCTGCGTAAACAGGACCTGAAAAAGGGTTGAGATATCACAACTACACACCAAAGCTCCCAGACCCTCTCTTTTCTTCCAGTGTCATTTAATTACAGTCTCAGTGAGAAGGAAAATGGAAGCAAGGCCAAAATAAATGAAAGAGACAGCAATCCAGTTCAAAGATTTGCCAGGTACCAGAGTGGTGCTCTGATATATGGTTTCTTTGAGCTAGGTCTTATAAGCTCTTGGAGATTTATATCACACCCAAGATAGCTCAGCTACCTTAGAAGGCATAAAATCAGCAGGATGGCTTCTGTGGTTGTGTTGGAAACAGAAAAGTTTTAATAAAAGGCAAAATAACAAGACTCTTTACAGAGAAAGCCTGAGCCAAGTGCAAAAGGTTCTTGCTCCTGGTAAAATATCCCACAAAAGCAATTAGTTTCTTTGTTCTCTTCCTTTTCTAATAAATTGCCTAGGTGGGACTTTCTGGCTTCTGTCCAATTGGCTATCCTTAAGTTTGAGGTGAAGTCCCCAACGTCCTATGAGGTGTCTTTTTACCTAATTGAGGAAAGAAACTTCTGGGCTTTTTTCCTTTTTTAGGAGACAAAGGATAGTTTTGTCACTCCATCAACAGGGGCCACATTCCTACAGAGCTCATCTAATGGAGGTACTGGCCATGAGGAAGGATCTGCTGAAGCTGCTTAGCATGAGCCTGGGACATCCTCAGCCTTTTCTCTGTCAGTGAAGAAAATGCTCATGCTTCATTTAGGGGAGTAGGGTTGGACTCACACTGCCTATGAATTCAAATGTGAGAGGGTCTGGCATGACACAAGTCCATTTGGATTTCTCTGGTGATTCTAATGCAGGAAAGGAATATTGTAGAGATAGTTGTGATGTTTATAGGGGCAGAAACAATGGCTCAGGAAACATTTGCAGATAAATGATCTGATGTATTGATAAATGCAATGATCTGCCTCCTACTAGATAAATATGTATCCAAGGAACAACCACTGTAGGTGAGTTGAAAAATTTCCTTTTAATTCATGTCTGAAGTAGGTAGAAAGAGCTGTCATTTAAGTAAGAGGTGTAAAGGCAACCGTGCTGATTATTGGGCCTGTGTGTCTCTTCCTGCTTCCAAAGAATACCTCCATTTCTAAGTAATCATGTATGTGAAATGGGAATGAAATTGCACTGAACATTATTCCTGGATATGGCATCAAACTGAGGCCACGAAACATTTTATAAATGAACAAGACTGCTAATAACAAAAGCAATACACACAGCCTGAGATCACAGGAGGGACCCTGGTGGTGTGAGTCCTGATGTGTCTCACAGATTTTATTACGAAAAATATGATTTTAGATCTGTTCCTTAAATTATCTTGCAGTCATTTAAACACTATTACAAACAAAGGGAAACCCTCCTTACTTTATATGTGTTGAGAAAGATTTCATTATGTGAAAAAAGGGGATACAGTACAAGTAAATCAGTAGACTACATAAAAACATTGTCAAGAGCTAGTTCTATCACCTAAAAAAAATTAGAGGGAAGGGAAGGAAGCAGTAAGAAACCTTTGATTATGACCTGATTGAAATTTGTTTTCATCAGGAAAAGAGCTTCTTGAAAAGCTTCATTTATTGATTTCAGTAATTTCCTGTGGGAAACGAACACTTTCTTCCTTATCAAATAAACATTTGAGTTTTCATCATGTTGATGAAAAACCCTTCTAATGTAATGACCTCAGTTGCACAGAAATGCAATTCTTCAGCAGCCTTGGGAATATATAAAAGAACTCAAACATACCTGTGTGTCTGTCCTTAAGTGCATTTTTGCACATTTCTATTCTTGCTGAATGAAAAGGTACATATCTGTCTTGAGGTGAGGCCACTAACACAACATTTTTAAAATACTGAAGACCTGTGGCAAATATATTAAATACATTAATCACAATTAAGCACAGAGATGAAAAATAATACATTGTCAGCATGATTATTTCATGTTCAAAGGCTTTTGAAAACCTACAGTGCAAAATAGATTATAATTATTAAAACATGCAACAGAATATTAAAAATACTCATAACAGCTTATACACATTTCTGTTGCTTCTGTGAACTATTTGTTACTTATCAACGCACACATATTAATTGTATGTCAACAAGGAAAAGTAAGGACTGTCTGTAAAAAAAAACTTTCATTAAAACCTTATTCTTGCAAATATTTATACCTCTAAACAGGACCAAGTTCAAAAATAACACCATAAATTAATAAAATTCTTAAACAAAATAGAGAGAGGGAGAAGAAAAAGAATTGCTGTAATATCACACTGTTACATTGGTGTTGAGTGAGTCTTAGGGTTCATCCAGTCCCTGTATGCAGCAGTCACCTGACAAATCCACACTGCTGGTACATCAGCTGAAAACCCCAAATCCTGCCTCTTCCCTGGAGCTAATGGGGCCACTGATGAGCTCCTGCTGTTTGACCTGTCTATGGTCACTGGAGTTCTCCATCACCCACATTTAACAGAAACGCAAGAAAATGGATATTGACGACATAACCTACTTGTTCAGAGAATATCCTGAACACAGAAGAGCTGTGGGTTTGTCCTTCATCTTTCCCTCTCTCTTATGGGAAAATGGCCCAGAACCAGAGCCAGGCTGGATGGGGCTTTTAGCTGCCTGGTCTAGTGGAAGGAGTCCCTGCCCATTGCAGGGGATTGGAGACAAATGACCTTGAAGGACCATCCATGTCTCTATGATTCCAAAACTATGATTTCTAGACTTTCATAGAAAATCTGACCATCACCACCACAATAAAAAGTCCTGCTGGCTGCCTTTCCAAAATCTGTCTTAAGGTGTTTATCATTTTCTTCTTGTGCAATCAAACCAACCGAGTCTGCAAATTCGGTCTGAAGTAAAAGATAGAAGCCCCAGTGAGTGTTACCATAACTAAAACCTTATGTGAAGAGGTTCAACAGGGAAGAATATTTTATTGTGGGTTTTGTTTTGGTTTTTATTTTCACAACAAGCATGAGGAACATTTGTTAAGGAGATTGAAAGGTATCAGGGACTTCTACTTTAATAAGTCAGAAATTGTGGAGGCTTAAAGAGTCATCTGGCAATGTAGGCACAACACTGCTTCTGGCATTTCTCCCTCTGTAGGTTCTCCCCATGTCTTTTGGGAGCAGGGTGCCAGGGTAGGGACATCTCTCTATAGAATCAGTATGCCAGCTCATACATTCACCTATGGACACGTCTAGATCTTCAGATATTTTGCCTAAGCATCTATCCAGGTGATTCTGACTTTACAGACAATTCTCTTCACATTTAAATTTCTGCTTTCTGCACTTTCAAGAACAACACATGCATTTGTAGCCTCTTATATGTCCAGTCTACCAAGCTAACAAGCAGCAAATTGCTTTGACTCACTACACATGCTTGGGAATTCATTGCTTGGGAAGTTATAATATGAACTTTTTGTGTAGACCCAATGTTATTTTAACTTGACAGTAGTAAAGCAGTTATCAACTATATTCCATAGAAATAAGAACTAGGGAATCAAAGGGAAAACTCAAATAACACCTATTTATATCAACTTCCTGTCATTGATTGAGTTATGTAGCATATCTGTGAGATTTAGATGTTCTATTTATATTAACATAGCCTTTGTTTCCTATTAGCAGTGTACAAAAGTATGAGAAAAGAATTAAACTTCAAGTAGTGACCTTGTCACTACCTACTTAGCACCACTTTGCTCACATACAATATTATAAATAACTCTTAAAAGAAAACAACTGCTTCAACAGAAGGATCACGCTTGCATTCTTTTCTCAAGAAACACATGATTTATTTAATTTATTCATGACAAACTAAAGAATAGGAAAAAACATTCTCTATTCAGACATCATTTTTCTAGTGTGAGGCCATACATCTCTCTCTGTAGTACAGAAGTGTCAGTATAGACATGAATAAAATTTGCTCTTCATCTCACAGAGTCATATTTCCTAGAGACAAGAGATGTTAAACTTACAAAAAAATAATAAAAAAGGAAAAATGGTTTTCATCTCATAGCATAAATTAAGGAATGATGGCCTGTCAAGAATGATGTTTCTTTCTCACAGAATATAAACTCAGGTGCATGTTTACTACAGCACGAAGGCCTTATTTAACGCTCACACTTTGGCAAAGACGTTATCTGATAACTTTCACAGAAAAAATGCGCAGATGAAATTGATATTAGATTTTAGACAGGGCAGCCCTTCAGAAAAGCATGTTTAAAGAAAGATGATTAACAAAATGCAGATTTCCCTAGCTCCCTGGAGAACAGGACAATCTGCACAAGCCCAGGGAATAGCCCTTGGCATTTGCAAGTCTCATCAAGCCCCACTCACCCGTTTTTTGGCTGAGCTGATAGAGGAAACACTTGCGTAGATCTGCGTTGTCCCTGAAGGTCAGTTGCAAAAGTGACCCTGACTTTTTTAACTTCTGCATTAGCCATAGACCTGTAATGAAAATCGGTGCATATTTTTATCCTTCCTAAATCATCAAGCAGGAGAGTTAAAGACATGTGCCTATAGTAAGAATAGCACTGTAATTTTCTAGAAGTCTTGTTTGTTCTTACACTCCTGATTAACAGGGAGAAAAGTCTAAGGGTCTCACAGGATAGAGGCAACAGTTTTAAACTAAAAGAGGGTAGATTTAGGCTACATATAAGGAAGAAATTCTTTATAATGATGGTGGTGAGATGCTGGAAAATGTTTCCCAGGGAGGTAGTAAATGTCTCATCTCTGGAAATAATCAAGGTCAGGTTGAACAAGGCTTGGAGCAAACTGTTCTAATTGGGGATGTCCCTACTCATGGCAGGGGTGGAACTAGATGATCTTTAAGGGCCCTTCCAACCCAAACTATTCTATGATTCTGTGGTTGTCTCATGGTAGTCAGAAAAATACTCAGGAAGACATGAAACGTGGGACATTCCATTTCCATAATAATGTCTCTTTTTCATCTCCATCTTTTTCATGGAGATGCCTCTCTTTATTTGCAACAGAGAAGTGGGAGACTAAGTGGAAACTAAGGTTCATCTCTCACTGCTGCACACTCCTGAGCTTTCCAGGGAGCAATATGATGGACCTTGTAGATATTAAAATGGAAATTTTTTTTCTGAAGTTTGAAGGTTTGAAGTCTTCATCAAATATTTTCCCAAACTTCAAGGTACAAGTCATACTACAATAAATTCCTACATCCAGTTGTTGCCCTCTCATGCACTCTGATGTGGACCACAGCCAGTCAACTTTCCCATCAACTCTTACCTGTACTAACCAAAGTGCTGTTGTTGTAAAGGGTTCCCAGGTGAGGCCCAGAGAGGGACAGGAAGGTGTGTAACTTGTTGAGGTAATAGCGAAACCTGGGGCGAGTTAGTACAGATCGAATGATGACATTACCAAGGGAATGTCCAATAAAACTGTTGAGAAAAAAAGAATTACATTAATAGGAAACCCATCTGTGTTTCCTTTGAAATAAACACAAAGATGGCACAAATGGCTCTGGAGGGAGGAATCTGTCAGGACTTTCAATAAGATCTTTTAGTTGTCATTTAATGATTTTTTCAGCCTACAAGATTCTCTTTCATAAGAATCTTTCTCTTTCATTCTCATCCATAAGAATGTAAAAATTAGTATCACTGATTTAATGGCTTTTGACACCGGGCACTTTAGGAAAAGCTAATTTCACTGGATGTTGCTCACGTAACTCAAACAGTTGCACACTATTTGTTATCTAATAAAGCTTACCTTATTCGGGATATGGAGAGGTTGTACAACTGGATATGCTGAATAATTTCATCCAATAATCGATCAGTCATTGTATCAAAATCAGCAAAAGTATCAGTCTGTTGAAAAATTAAATGAGTTCATGAATTAAAATATATTACACTTATTGCAGACTAATGTTATTTTTAAAGTCAAATTCAAGCAGAAATGTAACAACCAGTGCAAATTTTCTTTTTACATGCTCAAGGGGGAAGAAGAGAGATTTTTCTCAGTCTCCAGGTCCTATTTTGAACTGAAGTTCTCCTTTGAGAGAGGTTGCTGAGTGATTCCAGAATCATCAGCTTGATGCTAAAGCAGCCTGACTTGACACTGGTGAGAGCTGCTAATGCTCAGCTGCTCTAGATACCAAGGTTTGCACATGAAAGAAAAGTTTTTGGCATTTAGGATTCAACAGATTACTGCAATAAAATACTTTACATGATTATATGTTGACACGAGGGTTATGTTGATGCTAAGGATGTCATCACAAAATTATTTGGCCATCTCAATCAAATGCTGTGTGTTATTTGTTATTCAACAGTCATCAGTAAGAGAATGAGTGCGAGAGACAGATGAATAATTTGTTGCTTGCAACAGTACTGCCAGTTGTGAGACAATAAAACAAGCAATATATTTCCAGTCTATACAATTACAGGCAGATCTTATTCAGAACTTTGTAATTTGGCAATCCAACAGAACTCTAAATCAAACTCCTAACTAATGAGATGCCACAAAACAATCATCAAATGTTGGAACTGCTATTCAGAGTAAAGATATGAGTAATTAATGCTTTTGAAACATATGAGTAATTAATGCTTTTGTGACACAACTCATCTTGCTAATTGCAGCTCTTGCACAGGAAAACATGTCGGTATTCACTTTGCAGCACAGCCTTAAAATAAATGTTCTCATAAACCAAAAACAGTCCAGTAACCTTCTGCCTGTTTGTTTTGTCTGCATTGATAATTAATGATTTCCTCCTGGGCTCATTATCCCAAACCTTTCATGTTGTTTAAAAGCGCAAGAATATCAGCCTGAATGTTAATCATAACCAAAATATGTCAAGTGTCATATTTCACCTGATTATATCTCCATTCTTTAACTTCACTTAAGCCTGACTGAGCTTGTTAAATGCATCACAAATAAATGCCTAAAAAAGTGATTTGAATTTTCCTCTATAAAGTAAACCAGCTAAATGACTGGTTTCTTGGGTCATTTTCAGTGTGGTTCTCAGAGAAGGGAAAAACAGTGATGAGATGCTTTACAACATTAAAATAGCCATCAAGCCACCTAGGTTCCACTTCCAGTGCTGTGAGAACTTCCCCACTTTCCCAGACAATAAGATCTCTAAATAGTTTCCATTATGGACTCTGGAGAAATACAAATATTGTATGTTTCATTCTCTCAAAACATTCTCTTCTCTTGGAAGAGGCCTTGATGGAAGTGTGAAGTGGTCTCCTGACTATTTTCACCTTGCTTGCATTCACTCTCCAGTTCTGCTGCTGACAGAGCTGTGCGCTGGAAGTGGCAAGTTCACACAGGAACACCAACCAGCCACTTCAAAATATAAAAGCTTTTGAACAAACAAGGTTAGAAAGTTTTAACTCAGGTTTCTCAGATACTCATAAATCAGAATAATGTTTCTGAATGCACAATGGAAATCCTTATCTTGTGCATAAAGTTAGGCCTTTGGTCATAAATATGGCTCCACTGCCAAGAAATGCACAGGATTCATTTCTGTTTCTCTACCTAGAGCAGCAAACAATTTTTCTGGAAGACATTTCTTTATCATTCAAGGAAATAAATCCCACCAAACACTGCAACAGGAGAAACAATGGCTGATGCTGCAAAGAATCTTTCTCTTTCATTCTCAGCAAAGGGAGCTGACACCTGCTGGATATTCCACATCCTCAGAGAATTTAGCATCACTAAACTTGCTGCTTTCTGTTGGTGCTGTGTTGCAGAGGCACCAGGCTGCCAAGTCTGCAAACTGGCAGGATAAATCCATTTTCTTCCTCTAAGGTCTAGTCCTATTACTGCTAATGTCATTGCCTCTGACTTTAATGCCAGGAATATTTTCCAATAGGTTTGAACGCCCTTTAAATTAGACAGGAATAGAACCAAGCCTTTGCACTAAATACTACATAAAACTCCCTGAATTCTCCAGGGCTTTTGTTTCACTCAGCTGGTGAAAAAGCTTTTGGTGAAGGCACTACTTCAGCAATCGAAAGGAAGACAGAAATTAGCTCTGTTCTACCTGATTTCTTTCAGACATTAGGAAGTCCAGTTTTCCACCAGGAAGTCCCAGTTCAATAAAAGTCTTTACCAGCCTCAGATCTGCACTGTTACCTAGGAACAAATGGTATTTTATAAGATGCAATTCAGCAGAAAAGTAACCAATATAGAGTCAATTTAACACAACAACCTTGACCCCATGGAGCTCTTACTAAGTTCTGCTAAGAACATTATCACACCTCAGGATCATGCATTGAAACAGCAAGAGGACAGAAATTCCCACAGCCTGCCCAGGTGGGCTGAACCTCACCTGCTGCACTGGGGGACTGCATAAATAGTGGGTTAGAAAGGGCAAAGATCAGGTCCAGAATAAATCTGTCGTCTATTTGCTGAACAGCAGAGGTAAAACAAAAAGACAACAAGCTCAGGTGAGGACCCCTAGGGAAACCTCAATACCTGTGCTGGGCTCTAGGGCTTCAGATGCAGAGTGGCCCATCTCATGTATTCACAATTAGAGGTGGTGCTGAAATGCTATCAGACTCCTAATATTTTGAGAGATGCCTCATTCTGTACTAGGAAATTCCAAAGTCTTCTGAAATTTTTGTGGGTAAAGAAGGTACCACTTCCTCATGAGAAGGGCATTTCTGCTACTGAGATATTCAATGGCAAATAGTCCTGGCACAAGCCAATGTTTGTTTTTCTTTTTCCTCTTTTTTTTTTTTTTTTTGAGATATCAGAGCCTCTACTATTTCTTCTCCATAGTTTCAGTGTTAACATCTACACCTTTCTAATTGATATCGATAATTTGCCAAGAGAAAGTTCACATTTAACATAACTGTTTCCTGCTTAGAAAGCATATACATAAAAAATCCCAAGACCTGCTTCCTCTGCAGTGAAGGATGATTTTTATTCTCTCACTTTATAAAGTCAGCCACTATCTAATCTATAACAGTGTTTTGGGGGTTTAAATAACATTTCCCTCCTGGGTACATGCTGCAAAACAATCAAGTGTCTGTGGAAAGACAAGGAGTTACTGCAATGCACTCTTCCTGTTCACAGGAGGACTGATGTGCTTTGGTGTAGATTGCTGTTAAAAAAAAAAACAACAAAAAACAAAAATCCAAAAGCCAACAACAGATAGCAGGACCCCATATATTAGCACCAATATTTAATATTCTCATAGATCCTTTATTACAATGGACCAAATAGCATAATAAGGAATAAATACCTAGCTAATACAAATACTTAAATACTCCATTTTCTTTCATACTTGCTTAACATCTGTCCTTTTTTTGTAATTTACACCAAAATTACTTATAAATAGCAATTCTTCCTGGCCTTACCATCCAATCCATGGACACAGACAACCAGGTGAATTCCATCTTCCAAATTTTCTTCCTCTTCCTCTGGTGGAAAATATGGGATATCAGAAGCTAGTACAGATAAGTCACTGTACAGAAATCCTTCAATCTTCATTTCTTTTTTAAATTTTTCTTTGGCCTGATAAAAACTGGAGAATACATTAGTTAATCACAATAGAACTGAGTGGTCAGCAACAAACCTTCAAACTAGAAATGAGAAGGCTTGTCTTTGTGAGAAAATACGTTTTCAACTTTTGAGTAGAGACCTGGATGCAATTCCTTATCTATTAAGACTGAGAGAAGTCAGAATGAAGGGAATAAACTCCATTTCTTTGTAATTTGTCTACATAAAGGGAAAAACTAAAGTGCATTAGCAACTCACACTTGCCAAAGGAATAATAGAGTAGCAAAAAATAATATTCTGGTAGCTCATAAAATGAGGCTGAGGTACAGAATTAACAATTTTGCCTCTTGACAATGTCATTGGCCTTGTAGGTACTGAAATGCAAAACGTATAATTTTTCTACGATCAGATGCACTTATAGTCAGATAGAAAGTCCTTTCACTCTTCCTCATGTGAGAGTTAAGGGATGCACCTCATGTGATAGATATTTTGGGGTTAATTTGATTTTGAATTCTTTTGAAAACAATTTCATAGAATTTAGAAGAACATCTCAATGCTGAAATAACCAAGATAATACCTTTCCTACTAAAGATCTAAAATTTGACACTCCTGAAGCATTCTGCTGCCTGAAGATGCCAAACTCTTCAATGGCTCTTTGGTTCAGTAAAACTTATCCAGATAATTTAGAAATTAATAGTCACAATCTAGGTGTAGAATTAAGTAGAAAACTGGGAAGGAAAAGCTTTGGAGATATAACCTTTAAAGCTTGGGGATATCTTAAGGCAACTTGATATAATCACAGAATCATTGAGATTGGAAAAGACCTCTAAGATACTCAAGTCCAATGATGAGCAATTACTTACATCAGCCCAACTAACTTTAAGGGGACAGAAGAATGAAAAAAATAGCTTTTGGGCCATGAATCTGGAAGCCTTGAATTCATGTGGATGAATGCATGCTCAAATGTTCTGTTTCACAATGAGGAAACAAATTCTGTGCTTAG
Organism: Arremon aurantiirostris; assembly: GCA_035583995.1. Classification (NCBI taxonomy): domain Eukaryota; kingdom Metazoa; phylum Chordata; class Aves; order Passeriformes; family Passerellidae; genus Arremon; species Arremon aurantiirostris. The sequence continues at coordinate 147,212,105 of JAXCLO010000114.1, forward strand.
ATTTGTCAGGACTTAAGCATGGTGCATAAAACTTCAGGACTCTTTCAAAAGAATAAAAACAAAATCTTGGGTTGAAAATGAATGTACATGCAGACAGCCAACATTTTGGGCAGCTGAATGGATTGAGAAATTTCAGTGCTACGTTTTTTCAGCAGCACAGAAGAGACACCAAACTATACTGGAAAAATATAAGTGCTAGTGTGCCAATATGTGAAATGTGCCTCTGTGGCGTCAAGGTCACGATGTGGCACTTTTGTGTTAGGCAATGAAGCAAGAAACAAAAATAATGCCTCTTCTCCAGCTATCCATGGCTTCAATTCTCCCATTCTTCCAGTCTGAGAAGGTGAAGTTGAGACGTATCAGCCAATCTGAATTCCCCATTTCATAGTTTAGCTACCGAATGGAATTATTAAAGCAGAGGAATAAGACAGTCTGTGGCATGGCCACAGTGAACTGAATATCAGGGATTGATACTCTGGTGTGGGTAACCTTGATTTCAGAAACGAGGCTCAGCTTCCAAAGATTATTTAGATACCTAAATCCCACTGCTTGTCATGCGACTTAAGGACCTGATGTCTTTGGCAGTCTCAGTCTCCCTGTGTTTTCATCCTTCCTGTCTATTTAGATTATTCATCCTATATGAACCATTTGTCTGTTCGGATTATTTATACTGAAATTCCTCAGGCAACTGTCTCGAATGCAAGCTTCCTGGATGCCTAGTGCATTAGGGTCCTGAACTGTGTCAGGTTCTCTCAGCATTACAGCTACATTAATGAAGTAATTAGTTATTCTTACTTCAGCATCCTTTCGTTGGTCTCTTCATCCATCTCATCTGAATTAGGACAGACGACTCCGAAGGAGCCCAGCGGCTGGCGCGTGATGGGGAACGCGGCCTGCTTTGCCGAGGAGCCCGCCATGGCAGGGGTCTCTTTGAGCACAGAAGAAAAGGGAAGACAGGTGGCTGTGCAAGAGATGGACATGTTAACCACATCAGCAGCCTTTCTGCTTTCCAGGGCCACTCCCTCTGTCGTGGCCAAAGGAAACCCGGTGCCGTTCGCTACAAGTTTATTCTCTTGGCTGTTGGGCTCCTGAGGATGTTCAGCCTGGTGGGCCCCTGATGCAGGGTCTGCTGAGGCAGGTGAGTCATTGAGCTCAATTTCTTGCAAGCCCTGCATTTCTGCACACACTGCTGGGCTCCCATCAGCGAGGGAGCTGCCACGTTCTCCTTGCAGTGAGTCAAATTCAGTGGAGGTGTCTGAAGGAGCTGTAACAGGATAGCAAAAATCTGGTACCACTTTTATGCTTTGTGAAAAACTCTCCTCTCCTGAAATTCTACTATTGGAAGAGCCCTGTTGTACTTTTAAACTGTCCGGCTTAAGTTTATCCTTTGGATCCTCAACACATGTATCAACCTTATCTATATTTTTGTCCAAGTAATTACAAGCCCTTGGTGTTTTTAAACTGCACTCACCATTGCTCTCCAGTGGCAGGCACTCAGAGACATTAACTTGGAGCTGCTTCGGACAGCTGGGTGGTCTTGTATTTTCCAAACTACAGCAAGTCTCTGGAAAACCTTTCTCCTCATTCCCTTGTAACTCAGTGTTACTGCTACTGTGTTTGAGGAGGAGATTGGGATGTCTTCTGTGTTCTATTTGTCCACTTTCAGTGGTCATTTGACACCCAGAAAAATCCATGATTATTTTTCCATCTTTATCCTCTGTTTCCATGCAGCTTCTTAAGTTGTGATCTGAATCTCCTGAGGTGGCTTCGCTGTGTTTTGATATATCCACCTCCTCCGGGGGCTCCTCCGGGCTGCTGATCTGAGGGGCAGAGACAGATTTGGTCAGCTTGGTAAGCTCCACTTCCCTCTCCTCTTCCTCAAAGGGCAAAGAGCTGATGGATGTGAGCGATGCCTGGATACCACTGGGCAAGCTGGTGTTGCTTTCCGTGTGGCCACCCTCCAGGGAGTTCCGGTGGATGGCGTGCCTCCGGACCAGGTGGTGCAGGATCTCTCGGTCACTGGGCAGCTCCAGGGCGCGGCTGCGAGCATCAGACCATGCCACCGAGCTGGGTTCACTCTCAATGCCTGAATCAGATATTATAGAGGACGATCTTTTAATGACCCCTGACATCAGGGTGAATTCTTCACTCTCCTCACTTCGTTGCTCCTTTGTGACTGATTTCGCTTCACAGCTGTGGGAAGGTAAAGCTTTCAGAACATGGAGATGAGCCTTGGTGTCTGCATCCTCTGGTTTTCCAAGACTGGTCAATTCATTCAGTGCAAGCTCAGATGAAGTGAAATTAGTTTCAGGATGACCAAATTCATCTAGTTCATGTATTTCAGTGCTGTCTTCCAAGCCATCAGTTCCACATGCTCCACACTCATGCTGAGCACTGACAATAAGCGTGGGCTCACGTTTGTGACAGTCCTTATTGCTGGGTTCTGTGTCTCCACAGGTAACATCTGCCCCAAGTCTACTACCTTTTAAAAAAACTTCCTCGGATGTTTTAAGGTCTTCTGACATGTGTTCTGTATTGCCTGGCTCTGAGTCAGAAATAGTTTCCTCTCTTGAAACAAAAATATTTTCAGGTTTCCTTTGGCCTTCTTTGTTTATTGTACATACCTGAGATGTGGGGTGCTGGTTTAAACCCTTAGCAGCAGCTTCAGTACTGCGGTGTAGGCATGAGGGATTCCTGCTTATCCTGTCTGTGTGTATTACAGGAGCGCCTTTCTCAAAGTCTCCTTTCATTACTGCAGTGGTATCATCTGACGCACAGTCTTCATTTTCCAGTTTTACATCCACTTGAGTATTTGCAGGAACCTCAAAATCTGGGAAAACTTCCAAATTCTGATCTAAAGAAAGAAAGAAAATTTTACCTGTAAGAACATAATAAATCCTCCCAAAGAATTGGGAGATTTTGAAAATGGATTTTAAACTCTAAAATATTATTCTATAATTTTACCTTATAAAAATTATACATACATTAAAGGCATATTACAAATGCACATGCCAGAGTGCATTTAAGAATTGCACTCACTGAACAACTATAGTTAGGCAAAAGAAGACAATATTAATAAAATACACTTTCCTCAGTATAGCTGTACCTATACTGTTGGTTTTAAGAGTGTAGGTAAGCAAAACAAAATGGACACTTCTTTGTATTCCTGTTGTCATTCAATATTGTTCATAGTATAGTTCTTACTTTGAATCAGTTTAATACTCAGTTTAATAATTTAAATATCTTTAATGAGCATTGTCACAATTTAGGCAGTAGAAAAACTGTGGAAGAGTGAAGATTTTGTAACACAGACTAGATTAACTAGACTATGAATGCTTATAATATTAATACATATTGCTTCCCTTTGTGTGAGTGAAAAGACAGAAGGTAGTAAGGACTATGAGGTTTTACTAAATAACTATTGGACTAAATGATTTCTTAATTAAAAATTTTATTTGGATACTCAAAGGGCAAAATATTTTTTGGAAGGCAATGCTGCCTTTCAGGGGTGTGGGGCTTTACACTGTAATTCTGGGGCTTTGTTCTGAGATTTCTTACCACTAGATGTCATAGTGGGGATATCAGTCTAGTGTTTTTTCTTTAAATTTTTACTGTAGCAAAAATCCAAAAGATCTGATTTTCTTTCTAGATTTTTCTTCCAGCTCTTTTTTTAAGGAAAGCTTAATTTCAAGATGAAAAATGTGAAGGAAATACTCTGCCGTCAGGGAAAACACTACAGTTCAGTTGTATTACTTAGGGGCTGACACTCTCTACTGAGTTCATGAGCCCAAGGGATGTGAGATCCCTTATCCAGAGCTGGGGAAGTGCCTCCCTCAGCTCAAGCTGTCTCATGAAGCTGTGTCCTGTGGAGTTTCACTCACCTTTGCAAGGCATGTCTGTGTACCTATCCTCAAAGATAACGGGGAGTGTGTTCCAGTCCCCGTCGATGTCCAGGCATTCCGCCGGTAGCGGGGGCATGCTGGTGAAATAATCCGAATTGCGAATTTCTGTAGAAATCTGTGCGTGGCTCTGGATCCTGGCAGCAAAATACAAAACAAATTGAGTGCTTGAGTAGCTGCTGACACATCTCTGCTGTTTCTACTGTGCTGTTTCTTCATTAGTCCTGCAAGCCCAGATATTCAGGCTGAGGACAGAGTCAATGTGTTTAAAGAGAAGCAGTTCTGCATGATGGGGGTACCCAGAACTCTTAGAAGGTTTCCATCTCTCAGTTAGAGATATCTACAACTGGCTCAATCCCTTCCTAAAAAATCTCAGTGGTTTTGAAATTATTCCAGATCCCACTGTCATAGGCTCCTGCGAGCTGCCATAACCCATTGCTATCCTCCCAAGGGTCTCAGCTGCTGGCTGGGGCTGGATCCCTCAGCTGGTTTCTGGTCAGGAAATGAGGTCTGTCACTGGCTGTGGTCAGGGTTTCAAAACCCAGATGCAGGAAGCAATAATCCAAAATCTGGTTAAGCAGTTCAGAGAGGAACAAAAACAAGAAGGATGCCTGGCAAGTCCTCTGTCTCACTTCTATCAGACCTCAGAGCACTCACAGAGTGCTGTCTCACACATGCACCAATCTGGAAGAGCTAAGGCAATTAGTCAGCCACTGTCTCTTGTCAGAGTCACAGAATCATAGAATGGGTTAGGATTGAAAGGACCTTAAAGACTATTTAGTTCTATCCCCCTTGGATGGTTAGGGGCACCTTCCGCCAGACCAGTTTGCTCAACCTGGCCTTGAACACTTCCGGGGATGGGGCAGCCACAAAGTTTCTGGATAAACAATTCCACTGCCCCACCACCTTCACAGTTAAGAATTTCTTTCTTTCTGATCTAAACCTACTGTCTTTCAGTTAGAAGCCATTCCCTCTTGTCCTATTGCTACATGTCCTTGTAAAAAGTCCCTCTCTGGCTTTTTTGTAGCCCCTCATCTGTTTCCATCATTTAGGCCATTCAAAATGTTACTTGTCTCTCCTCAGTGAATGTGACACTAAACTGGCAGATGAATATGTGTTCAGCTATAATCAGTAAAATAATTTTTATTTCTGATGAGCCTTCCTACTTAAATATCTGTCTCTAAATGAAATACAGAGAGTAAGGCAAAAAGATTTTCATTGATGGTCAGCTGAAAGCAAATCTGTTCTTCATCTTAAAGCCATTATCCCTTGTCTGATTATTACCTACCCTTGTGAATAAAAGATAAATAATTGATATTAAAGTGAGCAAGGAGAAATGTTTTTGTCCGTAAAATCTGAGGGTTTGTGACCTCTTAGAGGCCTCCACCCTGTGCCACATGCAGCCTACTGGGAATGGCGTGTCCTCTTCTGCCTAAGGGGTTAAATGCTGTCAGGCACAGACATGCACAGCTTCACACAAACCCACAATATCATGGGAGGCGAAAACCAGCTCCTGTCTGGTAAGAAGGAAAATAAAATGGGGAGAGAGAAAGTACTGCTTGAGGTTGTACAGAAACTGGCACACTGAGCACTGATCTGAGCTGGTGACTGTGAACCCAACCAATAATCCCTATTACCACACCCAATATCAATTATGCTCTGACAGCCAAGAAGCTGTTTTTCCATTTATATAATCTAGCATATTCAGGAAGAAAACTTGGCTCTACCATGAAGCCTGTATAGACCAAATTTTCTGCACAGACCAATTAATAATTTTTTTTACTTCTTTTTCTTTTCTTTTTTTTTTTTTTTTTTTTACTTACCCGTCTTGATAACGACTGAGAAAAACATGATATTTATCTGTAGGAAATGAGCTACTCCTGTGACTGCCTGGAGAAATAGAAGCACTTCATGCAATTAGGCTTTCCCCAGTGCAGAATTATGTTTGTTTGAACAGGGCCATGAGTGTGTGTGTCCTCACCCCAGGATCTTGACACGGGGTTTTCCTTGTACTCAGCTCCCTAAAATCCTGACATGGGAGAGCAAATGAACACAGCTGGGACCCTGCAGCTATGGTGCTGCTCTAATTTGGCAGAACAAGGCAGCCTTGTACAGCCCATCCACTAATGAAGTCATGGCCCTTTCCATCAACACTGAATCAGCCTTAATGTCTCCAATGGCAGCTCTGAAAAAAGCAATTTTCCCCTCTGCACTAGGTCAGAGGCAAATGTCTCACTTAAAAATCATCATTGTGACAGGACCTGATGTCATGGCCTTTCAGCCCCTTCTAAAGGATGGGTTTCACACTGGTAATGTTGTGATCTGCCCATGGTGACAAATAGTCTGGATAACCTTCATTTCTCAGAAATTCAAATCTGAGCATCCTTCTTTGAACTCTGCCTTCAGGGGTCAGGTCCTGAGCATCATCCAAGTCCTCCGCTTGTGTTCATGGGCTAAAACCAAGGGCAGGATTTGCCCTGATATAACTTTAAGACTGGTTTCTCACACTTCACAGTTTGGTTACAAGCAGAAATTGTCCAGCAGAAAGAAATACTCACCTTGTAATGGCTTAGGGGTGGTAAAAAGCAAATTTGTACATGTTAAGATTTGTTGCTTTTCAACAGGTATTTCCCACTAAAAGGACCAGTGCTGGATCTGGTGCATTTGATTTAGGAAGTAAATTGAAGACTATATATATACATACATATACATATACATATACATATACATATACATATACATATACAAATACATGTACATGTACATATATCTATGTAGCTAGAAATTAATTATTTCTGGGGCCAGCCTGATCAGTGACTTTTGAAACTCATTTCAATGGGTTTACCATACGGAGCTAAAACAGATCCAATGACCTCTCTCAAACCAAATTCCTTCACACTCTACAGAATAAGATCTTGTTCTTGACTGCAAAATATTTTAAAGTAAATTTTTAGTAATTCCAGAGATAGGGGAGTGTTGATGGGTTACTTACAGGCCTTCCTGGAACATGAGCACAGCAGGTTTTTGGTGCTCAGTGTAGAAGAAGGCTTCTGAGAATCTTCTCACCTGAGAGAGAGATGCACAAATTAAACATAAGATCTGCTGAAAGGTGGCAAGTGCCATCAGTCTAAGAGCACAGCACTGACTGCCAGGACCAGATTCATTAGTGCTGACATTAAAAAAGAGTTGAATTCTGCTTCATTTTCCCAGCCCAGCACAAAGCAGCTGCTATTGTAGCATATTTTGCTGCGGGGTAAGAGTCCCTCGACAATAAATCAAAGTTTGGTTATCAGCATCTTCTAACTACTTTTCTAAAAACTGTCAAATTTACCATTTTCCCCTGTATTGTTAAAGCTGGGAAGATTTATTCCTTTCCCATTGTGCAAAAGCAGTAGTGGAGTGATTTATTAAATTAGAAAAGTTCATAATTTATCATCTCTTCTATGGGAACATCCACAGTGACTCTCATACTACCACAACAGCAAAGGAAGTCTTACATATCAGTCCAGAGGAGAATGAGCCCTATCACAGTAGAAACACACCTGCCTATGTCATGATGCTCACAGACTGAGAGCTCTTCAAATCCCTTCATGGGCATTAGATATGTTCAGTGTTGGACAATCAATTACAAAAGAGCCATGGATCTGAAGTGGCTGGCAGAGCACAGAGTGTGAAATAAGCTATTAAAAATTCAGGGCTGTCATCTGCCCTGGAATAAGCTTTGAGTTTAAATGAATCAAGCATAATATGCAATCAAATGTACTGAGCTGTTAAACTGCAGCCCATACATTCCTAATAATAATTGTAAAAGTGACCTCTGTTACAGGGACAGAAAATGGCAATGGAAAGCATATGTCAGAGCATCTCAGCATTTCCCTAAATCCCAGCTGTACTTCAGCAAATGGCCTTACTAAACAAAGGATGAGCACTCCTTCAAAAAGACTGTGTCTTAACAGTAGGACTTTCCATTTAGGGTTCTCAAACCATTCTACAGAGGTGAAAAAGTGTAATTACACACAGTTTATATGGGGAGGAACCAGAGCATACAAAGTTATGTAATTTGACAAAGGTCAAGAACACAGTTGGCATCAGTCAAGGCTGGAACAACCCAGGGGCTGAGATTCACCTTGCTGGAGCTGGGAGCACACAAAGTTGGGTTCTTTGACTGAAAACCACCCAGGTCCCCTCAGAATCAAGGGAGACCTCACAGAATCACCAGAGGAGTTTCAGCACCAGGCACTCAGCCACCTCTTCCTGAATTTTATGCCCCATTTTTGTGAGCTCCAGGGGAGATTGTTCTGCTCACTCTGACCTCCACTGATTGACAGGAGCAGAACATGAGCTGAGATGTGAATACCTTCCCTGCACACTCCTCATGCACGCAAGGTGAATCCTGCCCTTTCCTCCACTGTCCTTACTCTAATAATTAGATCAGACTTTGAGTTCAGCTCAGGTGATGGGCTGAGCTGGTGTCTGGTCAATAACCAAGAACGTCCTGATGGAAGACAGAACATTTGCTGAACTAATCAGATAAGCAGATCTGACAATGTTTGCTAAAATGACAAGTGGTTTTGTGCCTTCTTTATTACCAAGTACAAGAAGCAATTTCAACATCAACAATATTAATATTTTGCTGTGTGCATTTCATTGTGAGAAAGGCAAATAGCTATATATATGTCAGAGAAGAAAACAAATCTATATTGCTTTTGGTAGTTTTGTGAAACCAGTTAAAATGAAATTATATTTTTTTTGTCACTGTGATGTTTGGGTTTTTTTTTAAAATCAAATGTTTTTGATTTATGGATATAAGGACATATACCGCTTCCCACACATCTGCTGTTCTATGTCTAATCCTGGTGTTCAAAGTTGCTCATTTTATGTAGGATCCTGGGTCACACAAACTCAGCCATCTTCATTCCAGAAACTGAAATCTGTAATTTCAAATCCTGGGTTTCACCTCTTCTTCCCCTCCTCTTCAACTCTTGTTGTGCTCACCCCATATCATGTAAATAATCATAGAGGCAGAATTGGATTGGAAATATACATCCAAATCAATCTCTAATGTTTATCAAGATGTGACCATTACTGGACTTGCTTTTAACTTTTTAAGATTACCCTTAGCATGTGATGTTCCTGAGTCAGATAAGCTGTGACTTCTGGATGGAGCGTGGCCACCTCTAGGAACTGGGTCCACAGGGCCAGGAGGTGAGAGCAAAGCCAGGCAAGGTCCTTGCTTATCTTCTCTGCTATGTTCTCTGGATTGCTCAGCAGCTGAAGGACAGAAACGAAATTATGAGATCAAAGATGTTATGGAAAAGAATCAGTTAGCACATCAGATTAAGTCCCTTTAGGAACAACAGCAACAAGAAAATTTTCTCTTGATTTAGGGATATTATTACTAAAGCTACCAATTTCAATTTTACCCTAAATAAAGCTGGGGAGACATTTTCTTTTTCTCTTTAAAATCACATATTTTAGTGCAAATGGTCTCAGCTACGCTGAGTTAGAGAGCAAGTAGTGGGAACAGATAATTTTTTGTAGGCACTTTACTGCAGGTGTAGTAACTAGGGGAAAAAAACCAAAACCAAAGCATGTGGGTTCCAAATTATCCACCAGATGGTGCTGGATGCTCTGAAATAATAAACTATGGCCAGACTGTTAGCAAAGGAGCCCTGTCAGCCATGTCACATTAGAATACAGATTGGTGATTGTGGGGGAACACAACAAGAAACCTCAAACCAAAACACTGTGTCCTCAACACATGATGCAAACAGACATCCCAGAGTGTGCTGTTGCCCATGTCCCACACTAGAACATGCTGGGTCTCTGTGTGCCCTCAGCTCTGTGCTAAAGCACTGCAAGGAAGCGAAGTCTCTGCATGCCAAACTTCCTCATTTCACAATTTCAGAGAATCATAGAAACGTAGAATAGGTTGGGGTAAAGATCTTCCAACTCCTTGCCATGTGCAGAGATATCTTCCACTATCCCAGGCTGCTCAGAGCCCCATCCAGCCGGGCCTTTGACACTTCCAGGGATGGGGCATCCACAGCTTCTCTGGGCAACCTGTGCCTGTGTCTCACCACTCACTCTCATAATAAAGGATTTCTTCCTTATATCTAATCTAAACCTGCCCTCTGTCAGTTTAACACCATGCCCACTTGTCCTAGCACTACATACTCTTGTAAAATATCCCTTTCCAGCTTTCCTGTAGCCTTTTTAGGTACTAGAAGGTGTTAAATTCTCTCCCAGGAGTCTTCTCCAGGCTGGACAAACCAAGTTCTCTTAACTTGTTAGCTTGTTAATTTCTTTAATGAGAGACAGACATTGCATTTTACCTCCATGTTATTCACTGGGGTTTTGGTGGTTTTTTTTTTTTTTTTTGGTTAGGACTGCACTCTAGCTGAAAGCCTGCTTATTTTTCACATTTTATTATGCAGGTAGTTTCCAGGTTGGTGACACTGCAAACTAAACCATGATTAAAAACAAATTGTCTGTGTGTAAGAGCAGCAGAGAAAAACTGCGTATGGATAGAACACATATTGTCACTGTGTTTACATTGTTTGCATGCTTCCCTATTTTAATGACTTGTCCAAAATAGTCCAGACTCCGGGACTCATTCTGGTATGGGAAAAATCAGGGGGATACTGGGAAACAAAAGATCCTGCTCAAACATTTCCCTTTACAAAGTCAGGGTACTACTTTATTTATGGCATCCAATTTTACAGGCTGTATGTCAATGTTAATTTTTTATTTGTTGAGTCAGTAAGGTGCTTCTTACATCATAAACTGAAAGCTCAGTCTTCAAGCAAAATGCATTATTAATGCAAGTCACCTTAGAAATAGGTGTGTGATGGCTATTTGTCCAGTTTAGTGGTTATCAAATGGGATGGAGGGATGGAGGGATGGAGGGATGGAGGGATGGAGGGATGGAGGGATGGATGGAGGGATGGATGGAGGGATGGATGGAGGGATGGATGGAGGGATGGATGGAGGGATGGATGGATGGAAGGAAGGAAGGAAGGAAGGAAGGAAGGAAGGAGCATTTCTAATTGTGTCTTACTGCACTGAAAATTACCCCAAGGGAGATTCTGGACTGTGTTGTCTGTCCTATACCCTTACAACTTCTAAGTCCAGTAGAGATGAGTCAGTAAGTTATGCTTCTCTAAATCAATTTTATGTGAAATCAGATTTTCTTCAAAGTATCCAAGTCAGGACTTAAAACTAATAAATTTGTCATTTGAAGCAGTTTTAAAACCATGGCTGACAAACCTTAGGTCACAGTTTGTAACAGGAATGTAAATGGACTTCTCATTTGGTTTAGACTTATCTTCCCTCCATTAATTGTTATCAAATTCACTTCCCCAGGAAAATGGTGGAATCACTAACCCTGGAATTGTTCAAAAAATGAGCAGGTGGCACATTATTTATATGGTTTACTGGGCTTGGTGATATTGGGTTAAAGGATGGACTTGATGATCTTGGAGGTCTTTTCCAAAGCCAATGATTCTATGATCCTATGATAAATAAAATATATGAAATCTCTGATTTTTCCACTGATCAGCTGGCACTTGCATTTCTTTCTGGCACTCTTGATGACTTGTCTTTGTCTCACTTGAAATAAACTTGGCAGGAGCAAGTTCAAGAGTGTAGTTCAGTCACTTCTGTGCCAAAATCACTTTTTTGCTCCCATGATCCTCCAAATACATTTAGGTATTTTTATTTGAAACTATATGGTTGAACAACCTGCCAAAGTACTTTTTCTCCTGTCAGCAGAAAAGCTATAATTGCAACCTACCCCAAATATTTTTTTGTCATTCTGATACTCAGGGTAGGCTCACTGAAGCATGCTAGAATAATCCAGCTGGTGTCTTGTTAACAGTGACAGGAACACCTTATAAGCAACTAATCAAAGTTATGCAAAGTAGTTGGTGGAAGAGAAACAGTAAACAAACTTTCTGATGGCACCAAATTCCCTTTTTTCCTGCTCTGAGTTATTACTGGGCTGTCTCAGTGCACTTGAAAAATGGACTTGGAAAACCTATGGGCAGGTTCTGATGAAGGAAATACCTGCAGCTCCACACAAAGCTGGGATACTGTCTCTTCCACAGATAGCTCCTCTGGGGAAAAAACACAAAGAAAGACATCAGGTTTGAGAACAGTGGATGTGAAATATTAATCCTCTGCTGTTTATTCATGAGAGAAGTCAGCCATTTGGTATTCTTCCTGATAGACAAGTTTCTGTTTGGGTGTGGGCACTCCACAACCCACTTTGTACTCCTGCAGGTGCAACTTCTGCTTGTGCAATCTGGACCACTAAACCAGCAGAAAATGTTAGGGTTTTTGTGACAAAGACAACAGAATTTGATTATTTTTGACTCTCTTTTGCTAGAAGTTTGATTTTTAGCCTTTGGTATTTATGGCCAACAGTAGAACTGAATACAGAGTCTGAACAAATTATGAGCAAGGAATGGTTGTCCCTGATGTGCTACAGAGGGCTGTCTATCAACATCAAATTCCTGACCAGTAAAATATTGGGCATCTCTGTACTGCCCTGTGAAGCTGGAATTACCTCACCACTGCAAGCAGCAGTGTTTTGATTTAGTCCTGAGAGAATCCAGCACAGGGACACTCTGCTTTAAATGCACCACAATCTATCAGGAAAAGGAGGACATCAATCAATTCTCCAGCTTCAGCAACTTCATTTTGCAATGCGGAACTTTCTAATGGTGTCCGTAAAGAAACAAAGCAGGAACAAAGCAAAACAACTCACAGACCAATGCCCTCCTCAATTCCCAAATGTCTCTTCTCAGATAGCACTGATAAATGGGAAAGGACAGATCACGATGAGTTGTGCCTTGAAAAGACTTGATCTGAGCTGGTAAAATGTGGAAAATAGCCATTCCCACTTTTAACGTCTAAGGTAAGCTACTTTCTTTTTACATATACTACTCAGGAAGCTAGGGAAAAATAATTAAGAAAACTTGCAGAGATTTATATTCTTGGATTTATCTTAATCTTTTGTAAAAACCTATGAGATTAATATGGCCAATACAGATGTTGCAACTGGATGAGCCATTTACATTCTTCCCCTGCTCAGTGGAGAAATACAGCAAATACAAGGTGCAGTTTATGCCATCCCAAATTGAAAGCAGTACCTGTGTCAGATGACATATTTTTAATTGGGTGTGTTTCACCCCAATGAATGTAAGGAGACCGATATAAAAATTTGATTTATATTCATCTTACTGCATGAATCTTACACCCCATAATTATACTGACTTGTGCAGCAGGTGTCAGAAGATCAGCCTTAAAACCAAATCTTTAGTAGATTTTCAGACTGTGAATAAAATGATGCAAATAACGCTCTGCTCAAGAGGCTAAAAAGGATATTTGCATTTTGCAAATTTTCATGCATTACAAGAAGTACCTTTGCAAATGAAGTGCTTGCTTCAGTACCAGAATTCATTTCAAAACCAGGAAAATGGTGTTTAGAACATAAGCATATGCTCTGGGGAGGTCATGGAGTTGTGGTCACTCATCCATGCAGAGCCCTGCCATCTCACAACCTATAACTCTGTCTGGGTGAACCACAAATCCTCTGTTATCTATACCTACAACCAAGATCCATGAAGCAGTTTTGTTGCTTGTGTTCTGTCTGAGAGCTCATAAGCTGCAAATTAAAATGGTGTTCTGTTCTGGTTTTATTTCATTTTTTTTCTCTTCTAGTTGGATTGAATAACACACTATGTTACCTACCTATGACTTTTAGACTGTCTTGAAGGGAAATATATGTTGAGGGACAAGAGATGAAGTGGAAAATAGGACCTATCAAGTCCACACGTGTGTGAAGCATAATCATTGTGTTTGATAGTTCTTATATACAAGGATTATACTGGAAAATTTTACTCCCTTTTAAAACCTGCTGGCAATCGACCCTCCTAATACAATCGACCCTCCTTATGTAATTATATCTGCAATGTAACAAAACTCATAACTTCAAACCCTGCACAGCACAGAAATACAAAACACAGATGTGAAATTATGAGGCACATTCCTTGAATTCAAAGAAACAGGTGAGACAGCAGGATCTGAATGAGATGACTGAGTCTCATTTTCAAAGGACCTCATGCTGTCATTACAAAGATGACTAAACACAAATTCCAGAACTCCATCCTGTAAATCCAGCCAGCCAGCATTTGCACATCAGACCTAACAGGTTGGACCAGTCAAAAAAACCTTCTGCCAAAAAACCAGAAAATCTATTAAACAACTGAATTAAGAAGAAAATCAGAATAATTTTGAAGAGCAAGTCATAATTGACAGTGGAGAAATATATTGTGAGTTACAAAGAAGGGAATGTAATTTAAACCCACTTGTATCACCTTTCAGGTTTTTCTTTTCAACTATAAAAAAATGTTTGCTCAAGAAAAAAAAAAAAGTCTTTCCAAGATTTCATGGCCATGCAGAACTAGAAGTTACACTTTTAAAAATGCAGCTGACACCAAAAATCACCAAAAGGCAAATATTCTGAACTGTATCAAAATATTTTATTCATCTACACATCAGGCCACATCCTATGAAAGGATACACATCATTTGAGGAGTCAGTCATCTTTAACAGCAAAAATAAACACTAATCAGGAAACATAGATGAAAATCCCTTAAAGTCTCTGAACAGACCAAGAATTTTGGTACTAAGATATGTGTGTTTAAAATTGCAGTACTGTAAAATATTCAGTGATTTTAAACAAATTTTCACTTACCCAACTTCAGCTGTGGTAAATCAGGAATCTCATTCATTATGAGGGTGTGGTATGAGTGAAGACCCCTTTGAGCATTCAGGAGCAGAAGACAGAGATCCTTATGCCACTTGTATGCATGCTGCATACAATTTTCAGATGGGACATAAAAGCTGCCCTGTATAGCAAAAGTATCAAGAAAATAAAGTAGAGAAATTAAAATTCATGGTCTCCATTTCTGTGACAGGTTTTCACAAAAACCCAGATGGGGACAGTCATTCATCTCTTTTTACAAAGGTATATAATGATAGGACAGCGGTAATGGCTTTAAACTAAAAAAGTGTAGGTTTAGACAGGAGATTAGGAGCAAAATTCTTGACTATGAGGGTGGTGAGGCCCTGGCACAGGTTTTCCAAAAAAGCTGTGGCTGCCCATCCGTGTCACTGTTCAGTTCCTGGCTGGATGGGATTTGGAGTAACCTGGTCTAGTGGAAGATGCCTCTGCCCATGGCAGGGGATTTGAATTAGATGGTGTTTTGGTTCCTTCAAACCCAAACCATTCCATAATTCTTCAATTCTAATCAAGCAGATGGCACCAAAGAGAGATTTTAACCATCCCAACCTCCCAGCCATCCAACTAGCTAGATGTGTAATCCAAGAGTGTCTCATTCTACATCTTCATTTTGCCTAAACCATAACAAAACTATCAGGTCTCAGCAAGGCTGTCACATGAGAAGACCCTCAGACCAAACAATCTAACAGAGAAGCCAACCTCTGTCCTTCCACGTGTCCCACTGTGGAGCCAATGTCTGTCCCCAAAAAACAGAGAGTCCTGTGTGAAATACACCCTCTCTGCTGCAGGAGGAGGGGTGGAAAGAGCTATAAAGATGTGAGGAGGAGTGGAAAGAACTATAAAGATGTCTACATTCACTTTCCTTTTCCCTCCTTATTGCCTCCTGCAAAGGTTGTAGCTTGATGGAAGCATGGTGTGCCTTGTAATCTGTATTAGTGAACAAATGCAGGTGGCATTGCTATACCATCAACAAATATGAGCCTCTCTGTACTCCAGGATCAATGTCTGTGTCAGTGTAGCTCTTGTGGGAGAATAGAACAGGACAGATCACAGCATGTTTGCCACAAATATTTCCCAAACAACATTTTTAGACTTAGAATGCAAGCTGAGTTTTCATTAGGGCATCATAAATCAGAAGTTTTCACTTTTGTCAGAAGATGAGTTTATAAATTACTGCTATTTGAGATTTGAACTGCTTAGGTTTAAAGCAGAACTATTTGTTAATCCCTGGGTTTGTGAAACATTGACAATTTGCAACTTAGTCTGTTGCTTATCACTCCTGGGGTAAGAATACAATTCCTACAGACCAGCCTGGTGCCTTTGGACAGTCCCAAAATCTGCACATCTCCAGGAGCAACAGAGAACCACATGCCAGGCACATCTCCTGTGTTTTTCTCCCTTTGACTTCCCTAAAAACTGTATTTCACAAATCTTGGCCTGAGCCAGGATGCTTCCTGCAGTTTCTCATGCCAATCTTCAAGGAGTTAACTAAGATTCTGTGGTAGGCACAAAGAGAACTGCTCTCCAGACCTGCAGAGAAACAGTTGATGATAATTGACAGGGTTGGCTGTTCTTCAAAGGCTTCATAATCTCCAGCCTCAGCACGGGTATTTTTTACTCTCACCATGGCCAAATAAAAAAAGGGAGCAGAAAGAAATGCTGCTCAAAACAATAGAAAACTGGAAGTGGATTGGTGTACAATGGCACAATGTCATGAAAATATGCCCTCCTTTATTATACACTGCTGATTTTTTTAAGCAAAAATTAGCCTGGCATTTAAATGCTACACTGCTGAGAAGAAGGAAGAAAGTGAGTTAATTTCATAGTTTATGTGAATGCTGTGACGTAGTTTTGTGCATGACTACACTTTAATAGGTCTATTTTCAGCCATTCCTCGGCATAGATTATAGTCTAAATATAAAAAGTAATAGAAAAATGCACCTGCAGGTGGGCTTAAAACATGCATGAATTAATGTTTAAAATATTACTCAATTAGTCTAGTTTTGAATTCTTTAGCATTTGTCTTCCTATCTCATGGTGCTTTTTCAAATTTTTCCTCAGCTGATTTACACGGGACAATTGACCACATGTTCTAAAAGGCAAACAAAGAATTAGGAGCACTGAGTACAACAACAACAGGCAAGTAAAATTTTCTCCAACATTTCTCTCCATTGCAATGTAAACTTTTTTTTAAATTACTGTAAGATGTGAATGGTATACCTGTGTGAATAGAGAACTGAAAGGATTGCTCCAAGCTCTCTTTTCCCCTCCTGTGCTATCTGGGAAGGGTGTCTGTGCCAAACAAAGGTGCTGTGGTTTGAGAATGACATTGCACAAGAGGCACTGCACAGGCCAGGCTGGGCTGTGCATGAGTAAGAGGACATATCATTAAGCATTTTGATTAAATTCTAATAAATGGCAACTGCCTTTGAAACCCTGTTGTCTAATGGGAACATCCATCCTAATTTGAAAAATGTTTTTGTTGAGGTGGAAAGTGAGCCTGACAGAAAAAAAGGTGACAAGCTCCAAATTTCTGGTTCTTTAGTGACTTAAAGATATTACTGCTCTCACAGGATTGCTTCTGCTTCTTCTCAGAGTTGTCACACACGTACAGGATACAGAGCAGGACATTACAGAGATTATTAAACCCACCTCAGGGACAGTTTAAACTAATGTGAACTAAGGTCTGTGCATCTTCATCTGCAGGGACCCCAGAGGGCAGGCATCTATCAGATGATGCCATTATGAACTGCCTCAGCTAAATCAGCTTATCCATCACTGTTCAGTAAGCTGAGAAATGTCAAGAAATGCCTTCTTTTGGGATGGTCTAAAGATTGCAGACCTTTCACATTTGCTATTTTAATTGCCTCTTCTGTGCATTTATTCAGGTGATTCCCTGTTTCCTTGCCAATAGCTTGAAATATGGATTCAGACTACAGCACTAACAAATCGAGTTTGGTAACAAATGTCACGTGCTGTTCTAAGGGAAAAAAACCAGCTCTCAGGAAAAACAGCAGGTATGACCCATTAAACAGCTACAAACTGCTCAGCTTTCCAGCTTTCTTCACTCAGGATGACAAATATTGTTTTACTTCTAGTTAAGGCAAACTTCTCATTAAACCAAAAAATAATACTGAAGCTGAAAATCCCACCTTACAAGAAGCCTGATGGCTGCTCTGAGCTTGTAATATCCATTGTAAAAATACATGTTGGTTTCCTTTGTAAAGATTCTCGTGACGTTTTGAACTAATTCCTTTGGCCTACTGTCATTTTAATCTCATTAATTTGTAGGTAGACAGATTCTTCTGTGCGGATTGTAAAATGCATCTGCACTGATTTCCTTTTCCAAGGTCCCCTCTGTCTGTAGTGATAGATTGCATCTCCGGCTTTTGCCCTTTTCCATTTCTGAAAATTTTGGGAGAACATGAATTCCTGACAAATTTCACTTCAAGACTTAAGACCTAAAGGTACTCTGATAGCAAAGATGGATGACAATACGGAAGCCAATAGTACTGACACAAAACGATTTTTTCCATTGTGTTAACATCATTAGGGCAAAATAGATCAAAAATTCTCTTCAGCCCTCCTTTTGTTCTGAATGTATTTATACAAATATTTTGTATTTTTTAGGCAGTTGCCAAATTAAGTTCTCCCTGAGTTTTGGCTATTCTAATTTTCTCCCTGCAGAACCTTACAACACCCTTGTAGTCCTCCTGAGTTTCCTGTAACTTCTTCCAAAGGTCATAAACTCTCTCCAGCTAAAGAGCTCTGAAAATCTTTTCTCATGAAGAGTCTTCAGCATATACGTCTAATTTCTCCACTTCCCTTTTTACTGTGATCATCATCAATCATAGAGTCATAGAATGGTTTGGATTGGTAGGGACCTTAATGATCATTTAGATCCAAACCCCCAGCCAAGCGTAGGGAGACCTCACAGTAGATGATCACATAAAGAAAAACCTAGAAAAAGTGAGATAAAAACTACTGCCTTGTGTTTTGGAAATGTAAAGGCTTCAGTTCACTTTGATCATGATGTGCAAAGCTGGATCCCAACACCAGACCATCACTGACCCTTGTTTATCCTCTAAGCTGGTTTTCTACTAGATTTACCCAGCCAAATAAAATAGCTTTCAATATCAACAAGCCCAAACAAACTAAGCATTTTTGCAATATCCCTGTTGAATACATTTAAGTAAATCAGCCTTTTAAATGAATAGATTCCCTGTGCAATGCTCTTATCACTCAACAGATTCCTCCCATAATTAGACTGTATTGCTTTATAAATGTACTTTTCCTTTATAATAAAAGAAAGGAAAATTACTTGCAAAAAGCAAACACCTTCATCAAATAAGGTTCATATCAATTCATTATTCATATGCAGAGCACAATTTGCAGGTATTCACTACCTGTGCACTATGCCTATCTAATATCAAAAGGCACCAACTGAATTTTTTGCTTTGTAATGTACATTAAGTAGATTGTATTTGTTTTGTATTAAAGCAATTCCATAAGCCACGTTAACTATGTGCAACGTTCAACAATAGCACTAACAGTTGGTAAATGAGACCCTTTATGTTTAATCTAACTCAACACATTTCACAATTCACATTCAAATTGCTCGTCAAGAATTTTAATGTACTAAAAAGCCATTCCAGATTAAATAGACGACTTTTGCAGTCTCCAACCATTTTCCAGTAGCAGAGAAAGCTACCCTACCTTTTTGCTTCTGGGAAAGATTTACAGAACTGCTTGAAACTGAGGGACAAATCTCAGCACTATGAGATAAATGTAGTTTCTGCATCTGCCCATTTGTCTGCAAGCCCATTTTTATTATCTAATATGAAATTTTATTCTGGTTTCAAACTCAAGGACCAAGGCTTTACTCTCTACTTCGGATGCTGTTTTCCAAGATCTGAGATTTCTGGTTATTTGGTCTTTGGAAATTATAGTTATGACTTGAGCTGCAACTTTCATGATTCCACTTCATTTGTGAAAGTGCTTGAGCAGTGCTGGAAGAAGGACAAGTTTTATTCCATTTTCTGAAACTAGTTGCATATCAGAAACTACTTTTGTCCTAAAGAAGTTATAACGAAAAATACATTAAAATGAATGCTCAGAGAATTCATGGAAGAGGCAAAGAATGTCTTTTGAGCCATTGTAATGACGGAACTTACATGCAATTTAAAGAGAAAAAAAGAATCTAGATGATTGAAAATAAAAAACTTTTGATGATGATATTTCATGAGGAAAACAACTAACCACCACCAACAACAACAAGAAGGAAAAATTCTGCATTTGTATTGACCAAGAATATTTTAATAAATATTAATGGTATATAAAGGAAAAAACCCATATGTATACACATAAAGATATTGTAGGAGTTTAGGATGGATATAAAGATAGATTTCTTCACTAAAAGGGTTGTCAAGCATAGGGACATGTTCTCCAGGAAAGTGGTGGAATCGTTATCCCTGGAAGTGTTCAAAAATGCCTTGGATGTGGCATTTGAGGACGTGGTTTAATGGTATAAATGATGGTGGTGCTGAGTTGACATCTGATAATCTTAAAGGTCTTTTCCACCCCTAAGCATTCTGCATGTGTGTATATGTATATTTACACCTCCATTCAGCTTTGGAAAACTGCCAAACACCAACAACTCCCCCTCATTAATTCATTCATCAATACAAACATCTTTTACATCCCTGTGCCAGGCAGTGAAAAATTATTGGCAAATCTAAAAAAACACATAGTTTAAAGATATGGAAGCCCACAGAGGCCAGATTGTGGATCCCATTCTGTGGTGACACTGTTTCTTTTCAGCCTGGTTTTGGAATTTCAACTGTTTTTTTGAACAGAGCAACCAGAGACTACATATAACAGGCATGGGACACAAATCTTGGTCCTATTTGGCAGAAAAATAACGCATTTCTGTTTTTTGTCTGATAGCAGCAGATATGTGAACACAGAACATTCTTGAGGATCAGATGACATCCACATAAGCCAGCTCCTGTAAATCTCTTTCCTCTAATACCCACTGACAGGTAGACACCATGCTTATAGGAGGAACAGCTATGGAAAACTGAGAAAATTAATATTTTCCATTAAAAAAGTAAAACTGAGGACCAAACATTTAAGATAAATAGAAATATTGGACTAGGATGTGCATATTCTATCAACTTAATAAAACTGTTTTTTTTGTATTGATTTATTAGTCTGTATTTGATATGTTGGTTCATTATCCAAAGCTCTAAAATAAAAGTAAAATCATTATGTTATATTTAAATTCTATTTCAGTTACACTAATAACACTAATCCAAAACTTCAATAACAGACAATAATTAGAAAGGCAGTGACAATATATGGAAGTATTTATGTTATGCCTCTCACTAAATCTGTTATGTAAGAAAAAGTAGGCTGGTATTTCATAAATACAATTTGACATTTATATTACCTCTAAAAATTAGAGCCACTTTGTTAAAACCCCTGGGATAATAATGCAGTAGAAAAAGTATTTGACATTTCAGTCAGATTTAGTGACAGGTTCAGTGATAATTTACATTTTGTACAAAATTAGCAGTTGGAAAGTATTTGACTTGAGACCCTTAAAAAAGAGGAGCCATCAAGCCTGAAAAAGAGCATTTTCTGAACAGATAGAGGAGAATTCTCCTGGTCAGCTCTAATTTGTCTCATTTGTGTCAGTGACTCTAAGTCACTGTTCTAAATGGAGGCTGTAGTTC
Source organism: Arremon aurantiirostris (assembly GCA_035583995.1). Classification (NCBI taxonomy): domain Eukaryota; kingdom Metazoa; phylum Chordata; class Aves; order Passeriformes; family Passerellidae; genus Arremon; species Arremon aurantiirostris. The sequence continues at coordinate 147,233,551 of JAXCLO010000114.1, forward strand.
ATCACTTGCAATTGGCCAAGGAAGAAGGAGTGGCCAGGAAAGTATTTTTAGGAAAATTATCATCTAAAAATATCATTCTAGTAAAGCAAAAGTGTTTCACAGATTGCACTGATTTCCCTTTAAGTTCTTCTAGGAGAAAAAACACTGACAATGTTCCAAATGTCTCATATTGACCCACTTAGAAAGAAAAAAATATTTCTCATATTTCTCATCTAAAATACATTTTCTGGCTTTTTTCATTTTTTTTTCCATCAAGACAAACTTCATATAGCAATATATTTTAGAATTTGAGGGTCAAAAAAACCTCCCTAAACACTTTTGTTCATGCACAGATGTTTTGGTTTCTTGTGGGTTTTTCCCCAGATTTTTCTTTCAGGGGGCATTTCACGATTTCTTAATTTCTATGCAATTATTTGAAGTCTGTTTCCCACTCACTTTAAAAGCTGAACTTAGTGACAGGAGGCTGCTACATCCTATATATCATCAGAAGTGTCTGCAGTCACAACGGCTCTTCATGTAAAAGCACATATAGGGTATTCGATAGAAGTTCTTGAACAATTCTGATTATGATAAATAAGAAGGGGAAAATCCTTTTCCTCCACCTGATGTCTAGGGTTATACATCACCACAGAGAAAATTAAAGCTGCAAAAACATTGCTTTAGCAGTAAATTAAGCACTGGGGAAAATGTGTCATGAAAGTCAGAGCAGTGTCTGACCCAAGGCATCCTTCTTCTAAGAGGAGCACTGAATCATCTGGCACAAGAAAAGTTGTATGAATCATGTATCATAGAATCATAGAATGTCCTGATTTGAAAGCGATCCTTTAGGATTATTGAATCCAAGTCCTTGTCCTCAACTGCTTCTCATATGTCTTCCCCTCTAGACCCTTCACTCTCTTCATCGCCTTTCACAATTTTCATAGCCTTTCTTTGGACACTCTGAAATACCTTCATATCTTTCTTATGTTGTGGAACCCAAAACTGCCCCCAGGACTCACGGTGAGGCCACTCCAGTGCTGAGCAGAGTGGGACAATCCCTTCCCTTGCCCAGCTGCTGATGTTGTGCCTGATGCCCCCAAGACAGGGCTGGCCCTCCTGGCTGCCAGGGTGCTGCTGACTCCAACTTTCCACTGACCAGGACCCCCAGGTCCTGTCCCACAGCTGCTTTCCAGCCTCATTCCCCAGTCTGTACATCTAGGGTTCCCCATCCCACATGCAGGATCCAACACTTACCCTTGTTAATCTCCATACTTTTCCCCATTTCTCTGATTTATTGACATCTCTCTGCAGAGCCTCCCTGCCCTCAAGAAACTCAACAGCTCCTCCCGGTTTAGTGTCATTGACAAGTTTACTTAGTATTTCTTCAATTTCTGCATCCAAGATGTTAATGACATTGAGGAGAATTGGGAAAAGGATGGAGCCCTGTAGAATCTCACTATTTACATTGCCAGCCGGATGTCACCCTGTGTTGGGGAGCTGTTTTCATGAACAGGACAGGGCTCCTGGGGTACATTCCTTGACCTTCTACTGCAGCATCAGCCTCATTACATGGTTGAGACACTAGAAAGATGGCAAAGCTCACAAACAGCCAGCAGCAGCCAAAGATTTCTTTGTTACAGAACATTTTAAAAACTTTCTAGCCAATTGCATATTGCTAAAGCTTACAGACAATTGTTCTAGCCAATTACTAAAAGTACACATACACCTGCTTCACAAAATGCTTGCTGGTCTGCTTTCTATTAACAATGCACAATATTTCATTATTAAGCCTAAAACCTTCTCCTATCTTGCTAAGCATATTTTCTTGCAGTTTTAAGGTGTATCTTAGCCAAGCCTAAAACTCAAGCTATTGTTTAATGTCCTTGCTTGTTATGCCATTGTAACTTTTTTACATTCAGATTTGGAGCTGCAGCCAATTCTCTGCTCTTTCCAAGGCCTGTTTTCTCAGCTTTCTAAAAATCTTTTTACCTTTACTATTTCCCACATTACCCTGTCCAATACAACCATTTGGGTGTGCATTTATTTCCCTCTGTTACATCTCTGTCTGAAAATGACTTGTTTGTTCATATCTTCATATTATTATTAATAAAAGTCTGTGTAGGGAACATTCACAAAGCACACTGTGATATCCTTTGCATAAGAGATGATAGAGCAACACTGAATAATTACAATTTTATGGGGAAACTCCCCCCAAATATAAAAATAACTGTTTATGAAGAAAAGTGGACATATTAGAGACAAAGATTTATATATATTTAGCTATCTAAAGCTGATCTTTATATGTAAATTTAAATTAAATATTTATTAATACATACATACTTATGGTGCAAATTCTGATCTCCTAACCAAAAATAACACCATGGAGCCATCAAAAAGGGCCTAAATATTTTATCCTTTCTGATTAAAGAGAGTCCATGCTGCCTACTCACAGATAAGGAAAGCAAATCCACTCCTGTTTCTGTGATCAAACAAGGACCCCTTAGCTGAAGAGCTGCCTTGTTATTACTCATCTCTGCAGGCAGCAGCACAAAACAGTAATTTTTTAAAAGAACACTTGTTAACAACTTTGTCTCTCCCACCTGTAAGTACAAACACACACACATGGAAAAGAGGACCCTGTTCAGCGATACTAACACAATTGTGCCATTACAATTGGCATTCAGGACATCAGAAAATGTCAAAATTGTTTTGATTCAACTTGCACGCCTGGCAACAGGGAAGGATGTGCTCAGCTGGGGCTCAGGTTGGGGTGGAGATGGCTTTTTGCTGTGTAATTATACAGGTTAGCAGCTGCCAGGGTATTTCTCTTTATATCCTTGCTGTAAACTGTCTGATATTAAGTATATGAATAAAAAGCTAAGTTATTAAATAAATTATTTTCCCTAAGATTTTATGGATTATTATTGGCTTTATTCAGAAATGTTTACATTACATAGGGGTTAATGACCAAAGCTCTAATACATGTCACAGTTTTCTCACATAAGAGCGGTGAGATTAGTAGCTATGAAAACTTTTATGTTTAGACCATAAACATGTCCAGCTCAGCTCACCATCCTGGACTCCCTTCACAGCACAGAGAGAGAAACAGGCATTTTTGGAGCGCAGCTCATCCCCTCTACTTTAAATGTTGTTGTTACAGAATTCTAGAATGGTTTGGGCTAGAAGGGACCTTAAAAGTCACCCAATTCCAAACCCTTGCCATGGGCAGGGACACCTTCAATGATCCCAGGCTGCTCAGAGCCTCAACCAACCTGGCCTTGAACACCTCCAGGACTGAGACATCCAGATCTTCTCCCAGCAGCCTCTTCCAGTGCCTCACCACTCTCACAGGAATGAATTTCTTCCAATTATCCAACATAAATATACCCTTAAAATCCACTACTGGAATCTACCCAAATCTACCCAAATCTAACCTTAAAACCTCCCTTGTCCTGTCACTTCACACCCTTGCAAAAAGTCCCTCTTCAACGTTTTTATAATGCACAATTCCCTAGAAATGCTGCTTGCTTTCCACTTTGTATGAAAGGAAAGGGCTGTGTATGAAGAAAATTAAACTAGAAGCTCAGAGGCAGACAATTCAGAGTTGTGCAGAGAAGTTCCACATCAGTGCTTATTAAAAAAAAAAGCAAAAAAAACCCAAAAAAACCAAAAAACCCTTAATTCATACAGTTTTGAACAGAGGAAAAAATGTGGAGCATCCTGAATTAGAGTAAGTATTTTCTTCCCTCAGAGAGGAGAAATGTTTCAGACATCATTATTTGGATTCTTCACTCAGCAGTAATTGCTGATTCCAAGCTGACAATCAGCCCCAGAGCATGTACTTTTGGGTCTAGTGTGAGCTTGTAAATCCTCTTAAGAAAAATTAGGAGCTGAAGGGACCTGAGATGGAAGTGAAGAGGTGAGCAGGGAGGGGAAGGTCTCGTTTTGTCCTCACAGGAGAGAATGGCCACAGCTGATACAAGAGCTGGCTGAAGACACTTTGCCAATGCATGTGGGCCAGTGTGGACCTAACAAACAAATTAAACTCAGTTCTCTTGCAGGTGAATTTTCTCTCATGGTGTTTGGCAGAATATGCTATTAAACACAGTGAACTTCTATCAAACTGCATGTACCAAACTACTTGGCTCTATGTTGCCTTCTGAAGGACAGACACAAAGCAAATGGTCACTCTGACATGCTTTTTATGTAATAAAAGCAACAATGAGGACTGCAGCTTCCTATTTAGAAATGCCAGGCTCTATTATGTGCTGACAGTCACTGCCAGACAGAAAGTGTCTTCAGGCTTGGATCTCTGTTCACGTAGGACAAGAGCTACAGGAATAATTGATTTTACAGTTCACTGCCCAAGCAGGAAAAAAAGAACCATGTTAAGTCAACTTAGAAAGAAGTATTTCCTTCTTCAAAGTGAAATGAAACATCCTTCTTTTGGTTTTTTTCTTTTCCTTTCCAAAGACATTTTCCTTAGTGATTTCAAGCTGTCTAGTCCTCGTGACTTCACATTTCAAGACCTGTCACTTAAGCACCACAACAAACATTCTACAATTTTTTTATGAGTTACAAACACAAATTAAATCGTATCTTAAACTCACCTATTCACAGTGAATTTAGATAAATTGACACAAGCTGAGTCATGCAACTTAGCACAGGACACCATAGCAATTATTTAATGTAGGGAGCAGTAAACATTAGGATGCAGAGAGGATGTTCATATGGAAATATATTCCAACCTATTATAGTATATGCCTTTTTCACATCTTCCCACAGAGGTGGTGGACTCAACTCAGCAGTCACAGCTCTCTGTCTCTGACCACAGAGTCTGGGGTTTCTTTCCTGCTAGGAAAATGTCATGTCAGTGGGCTGCAATGGACAGGAGGAGAACCAATGCTGACATTGCACTGTCTGCACATCAGGCAGATTCTAGAAATAACCCAACTCTCACTGCACTTGTCTATTGATGTTCCATTTGGGCTTTCTGAAATTTGGGTCCTTTTCTACCTTTCCAAAATGTTGACAGGAATGGCCTCAAAATTAAATACCAAAGTGAACAAATATTTGATGAGTTCTATTTTTAAGGAAGTGCATTATCATGAAATCAGACTGGTTAGGGTTATCCTGATATCCTATCCCTAAGCACAGGATGCACTGAACAGTCTCATTAATGAAATGTCCTTATTGCAACCACTGTTGCTCTGTTTAGGCAGAAGGTCATGCAAATGAAAACTTATTTGGGGCTATTTGAAATTCCCCAACAATCTCTGCTTGAATTGCATGAAGACCTTAAGCACATGAAGCACACAAAGTTGCCATTTCAAGCCAAAAGACCCAAAAGCCTCACATCCTGCTACTCTCTTAAAACTATTCTCAGCTACAAATATATCTGTGTATGGAGGAAGAATTTTAATTACTTCAAACACTGGAGCACCATTTATGCAGAAGGAAAGACTCAAAGGCAAAGACGGGAATCCTCCTGTCCAAAGAAAGGAATATATAAAGAACCAGACACAACAAAAATGCAGGAAGGATACTAAAGAGATGATAAAAATTAAGTCTCACTTAAACAATGTGATGAATTTCCTCATTTTCTGTTCACATTTTGTAGAAAACACATTTATGAGCTAGATGCTGACACAAGCAAAATCTGAGGACCGCTATTCAAGCATCATATAAATACAGTAAGAAACAGGTCATACTTCCTTTTCTTGGGAAATCTAAAATTCAAAGAGGCCATATATATAAAAAAAAATAATTCTATTTGACTATATTCCACATCAATCCAACAGGCTGAGCCATTGGTTTTACCAACACTCACTGGAATTAGTTGTAGGGAACATATATCCACTGTCTTACAACACAGTATGGTGCCATAAGAAGAATTGTGAATTATTTTAATAACAAGAGTATAGACATGAGTTCCTTTTAGCAGGAGTTTATGAATTGCACCATTTGCTTTCCAGGCTACCACGGCAGGTGGCCAAGATCACTGAACCCTGTCATTTTGCTACCACTGGCTTGACTTTTGAAATTATAGGTACGATCTGAAAATAAGTTTCTAGTAGGTTATTTTGGTTCTTGATCACACTGACTTTCAAAGGAGGGAAGAGATACAGTGCCAACCATGCCCACCCAAATCTATTTATTGAGAGCTTTGCCCAGAATTCACTGTTGAAATGTCTATAATCAGAGCAGTTGCTGCACGCTGGTTAATCACCTTTGTGTTCACAAATGGAGATAAAAAATGAAACAATCACAACACTATTTCTGATCTTTTCCTCATCTTAGCAAATTTAAACATTAGCAACAATGTCAAACAATGGCTAAAGAGGAAACATTTAACTGTCTTTTGACAGTGAAAAATTACTTCAACCTTTATGAGTTCATTTTTTAAGCAGCTTGACATTTCGTTACCAAGGCAGAGTTTTAGTTTTATTGTTTCCTTCAGCCACAAGTGTTACCAACTAGGTTCCTATGATTCACATGCAAGTGGAAAGAAATCATGTCTCCATTGACAGGACTGTTATTTTTTATTATTATTTACAAATGCTCCTGCATATCCTAGACATTGTACTTGATTCATGAATGACTTCTATTTTTCCCCAAAGACGTGAGTAAAAGATTTTGACTTCTATAGTCTTTGTCAAACCAGATCAGAAGAGAAATCCAACAAGTCTTGTGTTTTGCAAGCAATCACAGTCAAGAATTTGATGCTCACAGAAGAGACAGAGGTAAACAAAGGGAACAAAATAAAAGCCTAAGCCCTGACAGCTTCAGAAATTGAATTCCTTCCAGCAAAAGTCTTCCTCAAATTACCCAAATATTGGTTTATATTACAGCCCTCACAGTTCCCATCCCTTCAGAACAAGGGCCGTGTCAGTGCTGTCATTTTGCACAATTGTGACAAATCCCAAAGTTCACAGAAGCACCTTCTGGCAATGTGTTATACCAGCTCTCTCATGGGCTACAAAGATGGGGAGAAAAAAATCCTTTTATTGGGTCTAAACTTGCCTTCTTTCAGGTTACCTGAATTTTGTCCATTATTGTATTGTGTAAAAATAATTATTGTGTAAAAATAATCAACAGAAGATCTGTTGTGAGAACATACGTCAAGGTATATTGCAAAACCAAGTCAAATCAATTTTCATTACTTCCCTACTTATTTTGCTGAAGATAATTCTGAGACTCTGACTCCCACCACTCAGGTAATTGAAGTTGTCAAAGTTACCCAGTGAGATCCATTAGACTTTTCTTTTAGAAATGTTTCAAAACCTGTTTTTTAATGAGTATTATTTTATTTTATTTTATTAGTATTAACTTATTATTTTATTTTATTTCAAATCATACTCAGAAAAAATCATTTACAGCCCGGATTAAAGGCACTTTCCTTCTTGCAAAAAATTGCTCTGCATCAAAATTGCTCCTCCTTGGCCCAGGTGCTGTAATTTTGGTCTGGTTTCTTTGATGTGGGGGATGTGGTTTCTATGCCTTTTTCTGCCAGGAAACTGCTCAATGTCTAATCCTGTGATTATGTCACATTCCTGAAGTCTTCACTTATGACACTCTCAGGCAATGAATCATTTATAGGTCTTTCACATGCATGCAAACGTACATCAAATGGAAAAGCCAATGATAAAATAATATACAGTCCTTTTTACCACTGTAGAAATCTACAATTTCTGTTCTAACACTGAAACAGAAATAATGGCTAATCAGAATATTTCCTGGGTATGTTACTTTAAGGCAATTACATTGATATGTTATAATTTACCGCAACAAAATAGGGAACTTTTGAATAGCTGGAACTGTATAAATTTGCATAAATATTACATCTTCACAGGTTCATTTTCATAGCCCCATAGATACCTCCTGTATTATGCATAGTACATATACCAGCTCTCAAGTAATTTACACTCAAAGACAATCAAATTTTATGAGCTATGAGTAGCTTACCATTTATTCTGTAGGCCATAATTTTATGGTGTTAAATAAAATACTTCTAATGAGTTCAGCAGTGGAGAAAGAGACTGATTGGCAGCTCTGGAGAGTTGAACTGTATTTGTTTACAAAAGAAACACAATGTGCAGAGCAGAACCAGAGCTTTGCCACCCACATGAACATTACTGAGCACTGCCTTGGGGGTGTCCTGCTGTCCTGCTCAGCCTTTCACCCCTGATTCTCATCTGCCAGGAAGAACTAATTCCAGCAGAGACATTGCAGATTGCATCCAGGCCTAACAAAAACCTGTGAGATGCCAATGGCTTCTGCTTTGGGTCATCAAAGAGTAGATATATGATGCTTTCAACTGGCTTTGTGGTTTTATCCTACCCACAGAAACTATTTGGGAATATCTTGGGAGACCTTACAGCAGCTTTCAACACTTAAGGGCAATTTATAAGAAATATGGGGACAGGCTTTATAGCAGGGTGTGTTGGGATAGGACAAGGGGTAATAGTTTGAAACTAAAAGAGAGCAGATTTAAACTAGATATTTTGTGATGAGGGTGCTGAGAAACTGGACCAGACTGCCCAGAGACCTGGTAAATGTCCCATTGTTGCAATAGGACACAAAATAAAATGGCACGTATGCTGAAACTTCTAAGGTAAAAAAGAAGGGAAGTTTATTATTGACTTTGATATATATAGAATTTGAAAAGTGACTCTGGATTGGAGCATGAAATTGCCACCTCTCCAATGACACTGGTCAAACTAATAGTTTATTTATTTTCTTTTTCTCTAGAAAAGAATGCAAAACCAGTCATTACTTACATAAATGTACATGAGAAACTCCATTACAAAAATGTAAACCTTAGAAGGCTTAGAAGAACTTAGAAGAACAGGGCAGCATCCCATCCCTGGAAACATTCAAGGCCAGGTTTGAGCAACCTGTTCTATTTGATGATGACCCTGTTCATTGCAGGTTTGGACTAGATGGTGTTTAAAAGTTCTTCCAATCCAAACTATTCTATGACAAGGAAGAAAGGAATGAGTAAAGGCTTATCTGTCTTGGCCTTATGAGATCTGCTTGGAACCAGAGGCAGCAGATGACAAATACTGCAGCTCCTTCAACACACCCAGCTAATCTGGATCATGCAGGGATTGAGTGCACAGATATTAACAATCCATCAGACCCTGTTCAAATACCATACTGTGAAGCTGGGAACAGCACAGGTAAATACTATGGTAAAACTGGGCTGACTGGAAGCTTGATTTCTCAAGGTTTATGCCAGCCAAAAAACTAGTGTAAACTCATTTTCCTCAGACTGTGTCTGGCTTACCCTAAATAAGTCTTTAGATAGACCCATATTCTTACCCAAGTACTCATGTGTGTAACTGTATGAATATTCACATGCTTTTCCTGGTTTTGCAAAGATCTTCCTTGAAGCATTAACCAGTTTTGACACAAATTTCTTTTCTTTTTGACATTTGAGTACAGATTCTGGATATGTGATTAAGTCATCTTCCAGAAGAGATTCTAAAATTATTCTTATTTTGCCATAAAACTACCAAAAATGCTTTGTTGGCTAAACTTTTATCTCACGCTATTTACCTCTGGCAGCGCTTTTGAGAATCATAATACACTGATCTATCTCTTTCTCTTGCCCATTCTTATCTGATTGTCACATTGCCAAATTCTGTCTGATCCTTGGAGAAAATGTAAGTCCATTTGAATGGAGTCAGTTGGTTTTGCACAAACTGACTTTGCAGGGACTGCACTTCTAAATGTTCCTGCCTAGCTTTGCACCAAAACTGATAATTCTTATCAGCTGTGAAGCTGTTTCTTGGGTCACTATGACTGACATGATAGCTGTGAACAGAGGTGTAGGCTTTTGCTGTCACTTGGAGACTTGTTTCCACAAAACAAGTCAAAGTGGTTGGAAAAAGAGGGATTCTCTTTTCTTATTCCCCAGCCCCCGAGCTGCTGTCTGGGACATTTGCCAATAGCAAAGGGTTGGCTTCCAGATGATGGATCTCCCTCCCCTGTGCTGCGTTGGCATCTCTGCTCACCCTGGAAAGGCCAGCAGCTCAGAAGCTGTGAGAGATGATTTGGTCTCCCTTCAGGAGCTCTCTCATCATCAGAGTCAGTGGGAACTATTGTGCCTTAGGAGCTAAGGATTAGTGCTCCTTAGGGAACACGAACGTGATTTTTAAGTAAGGTACCACTAGGAAAAATACTGAGAAGAAAGAAAAAGTTAATAATAAAGCATTCTTTCAAAAGTTAGAGAGCAGCCAAGTCCAGCTCCTGAAGTGAGGAGTAAAAAGTCTTTTCCCACTGCTACTGCACTTCAGGGAATAAAGAAAAATAGGTATTGCACATGCCCCTTCCTATAAAATTCCTGAAAGATCAATGCTGAAATCTCTAGAAAGGAATACCTTGAATTGAAAGAATGTGAGCCAAGTGAACCACATAAATGGATGCAGACAAAGTGAGAAATTATGGTGAGGGAAGCCAAATAAATTCTTCAGTATATAACTGTAATAGTAGTTGTGAAAGAGAAATATGTTCTCCATGCTTAGTCTGCCTTTTATCACACTACTCACAACCCTCTAAATCAGTCATAATAAAAATACTTTCAGTTATGTAAGTCTAGATGAGATTTGGGAAGAGAATGCAACAATCTGATTTTTTTCCAATACATAAACGATGCAGAAAAATAGCAAAAAAAAAAAACATATGAAAAGAGCAACTTCCTATGAAACTTCTGTTGCTTAACAAAAGGAATAAATTATCAGTCCAATATGAGCAATTCCAAGGATTTTCTCCAGAACAAGTCACCATCACCCTCCCATCTGGAGTCTCATGAGAAACTCCAGTTGATGTCACGGCATTTTCATTGAACACCCATAGCAAAAAGATTGCAAGGCTTTTTTAACACCATGTTTCAGGCCTAAACCCAAATTAATCTCAGTTTTGAACTCTATAAAAATGCAGATCATTGCTTTGCTATACGCTGCACATGTCAGATCAGAAAGTAAGAACCACAGAAAAGAAATATGCCAGTGATTAAAGAAACCAGTTATTGTCACATTATTAGTCATATATTTTCTGCTACAGCTAGGAGACCATTTTTTTTTTTCTAGAGATCAGCTATTTATCTTCAGGCAACCAAAGATTAAAGATTTCATCAGTAATTATCACAAATGGTGCCTTGAACATACTGATTAAAGATACTTGTCATTTTACTTTATAAAGAGCAGTATATCAGCTGTCTTAGTGTTTCAGAATAATTATGTGTTGGACATCTGCTGGATCCCAGTCACAGCTAATCACCATTTGCATCAGCAAGACACCCAAGGAATCTTTTAAAACCACCCATTACAAATGCATCCTAACACATGAAAGAAGTGTTTGCCATTCAAGACTCACATCCAAGCAGAGAAGTCTGAGATGAAAACTAAAAGCATTTCAATGTAAAATTAACAATACTAGATGAAATTATAATGTAAATAACATTGAGCAGTTATAAGTAAAAGCTATTTTAAATACTGGGCTTTTAAAAAAATTGATTTGAAAAAAAACAGTAATATGTGTCAGCTGTCTTAGAACCACTCACAATAGATCCTATTTGGGCACATCTCTAATGCACAATCACTGCAGAATCAAAGAATATTTTGAGCTGGAAGGGATCTACAAGGATCATCAAGCTGAACTTTTAAGTGAATGGCCTGGACAGGGATCAAACCCAGAACTTTGGGGTTATTAGCTCTATGCTCTAATGAACTGAGAAAATCTCAGGGTGTTCTCACTTCAAGAGCTGAAAAAGTTAACTGTTTGTCCAAAGATCCATAACTACAGAGAAAAAAAAAAAGACGACTAAACCACAGATGACTGCTATGAGACATAACAATGTGGGTTTGAAAAATGTTTTGGTCCTAGGCTAGAACAGCTCAGGTTTTGCATATGTTGCTGAAAAGATGAAAATATTAGCAAACTGTCTGTGGAAAAGAACATTTATCATCAACAAATTTTATTTGAATGACACTCCTGGTTCTTGTGTTATGCCAGGCATAAACCTCATGTCTTTTGGGATTGCTGCATCAATGCTAGATGAAAGAAGAACACTTCTCATCAAACACCAGCACCTTATTAATGAGAAATCATATGATTAATCAATCTGATTACTTAGAAGTCAATTTATCTGCAGTGCAACTGCTAGCCAAATGAAAATAAGATTACTGTGAGTACAGTTTATTAATAATCCCCAGTATGCCATTGATTCAACTTGATTATATCACAGCAGGCATGTGATGCACAATATTACAAAGACATTAAACCAGCCTGACAACAGTGAATACAGAAGAGGTTCATGCTACTGGGTAAGGCACAGAAATCCTGAAGTGTTAGTGACCACTCAATTTGCAGATATGAAAGGAACAGTTTATTTTATTGTAGATAAATAAAGCTGCTGTTATTTTCCAGTATTCAGCTCTTAGGGCAGCTGAGATCACCTGAAAGAGTGAGTCAGTGTGGAGTTGAGACACAGACCTTGTAACATCCAAAACAACCCCTTGAACTTCCTCACACAGAAAAGCAATTTAGCAGACACAGAGGGGAATTCAGGTTCCCCAAAGGGACACCAGTCACACATAGCTCATGAAGCTGTTTCACCCCACTGGCACCTCCCATGACTGCACTAGATATGATCCTATTTTGAGCACATATCTACAGTGATATATATTCCCTGTGAGCATTGGTGATGGGCTGAAAATAACTTGAAAAAGTTCTAGTGCTTCTTATTATTTCATAGATTTTATTATTCTGTAGATTATTCTCTTCTAGTTTTTTGACAACAAAATTGTCTTTCTTCATATTTGTCTGACAACCAAAAATATCTTCTTTCAAATATCTTTGTTGTCTTAATTGTGCTTGAAGGGAAAAGTGCAGTATAGATATAGAGAAAATGTTAGAGAGGGAGGAAAGGAGGAAAGGGGAAAAGAAGTTCCCTGTTTGCTAGATAGGGGAATGAGGAGAGACAGAAAGACATTTTAAAAAATCACCTAGGTTTAAATAGAATTAATTATTATAACTGCTCTGCTAAGCCAGGAGATGAGGAAAGTGTCAGTGATGTCCAGAAGTAATTTGGTGAGATCCAGGGAAAATGCACGTGTGCAATCCAAAGCTGCTGGCATTAATTAATCTCCACAGTGAGAAGTCACAAGTGCAGAACAAGAACCCTTCAGGATCTGTCATTAAGCAGTGGCACCTCAGCAGCCCAAATGCAGAAGATTGGGTGAGGAAGTGGAAATAAAAGCCAATTGATGCAGACTATCTGTAAAAATTAAGGCAGCCAAATGCCTTTTCTGGGAGGAAAAAGCAAATCAGTGACATAAACTAAATGAGCACTTCCACAGTCAACCTGTGGGCCTAAAACAAGCATTAAGTCTCTGATGTATCCAAGTTCTACCAGGATAAAAGAGGGCAAATGGAATGCATGACCTATATATGATATACCAAGGTAAGAGTCTTCTACTTTGTATTCAAGAAATATCTGGAAAACATAACTTGGCAGTTTTAATATCATATTTCAGCACATTTCTGGCTTTCCTGGGGGTTTAAGACTGCTGCAAATCCAGCCACTACTCTACTGTGTTCGAATCTTTTCTGAACCATGACTGGTGATTTCTCTTTGTTTAAAGTGGGGGGAAGGTTCTTCTTTCCTCTCACAGAAGGCTCCACTGGTCCCATTCCCCTCTGGCACCAAAAACCTTGCAACTCAAATCACCATGCCACTAATCAATCTACTGTATGTGATGACACTAATGACAATGAAATTCATTTTGTGATTCAATCTGATTCTTAAATTTGTAGAATTTATACCAAACCTATGAAAATGAATAAATTGGGAAATTATTAAAGCTTCAGACTCCACAAACTAAATCTTTCCTGAGGTTTAATGCCTAGACTTGGGGAAAAGTGTGCAATAGGAATGATTTAGAGGTCCTGCACTGGAATTCTGGAGTATTCTGGAAGAATAATCTATCTGCAGCTGTCAGGGCAAAAATAAGCTCCTTTTGGTTTACTCACAATAACTAAGGCTAAAATAAGGAATGTCTTGACTGTTTTCAGTCCTTGAGTAAATTGAATAATGAGATTTGGTTCCCCAGAAAAGATACTCTACGGAAAGCACTTGCTCAGGAGATGCATTTTAAGAGCTAAAGCCTGGAGATTTCTTAGATCAAAGAAAACACAGAAATGCACATGAAATGTAGAAGGAGATGAAAATAGAACCAAACAAATTAAAATCAGGATAGACCAACCATCCATAGTCCATAGACAAATCATGGACTAAATGTTCCATGGTAGTTTATGACATAAACAGAAATTAACCAATATCCCTATAAAATTGATTTCCCCATGTCCTGCCTCTCAGTGAAGCTTTGTCAGCCTTCGAAGACCAGATCTATTAATGCTTCACCCTAGATTTAGCCAGTTGCATCAAATCAGAATAGTTTACAAACAGAACTTTGTGTGGTACATTTTGAGTTCTGGTAATCAACGGTTACTAATTCAGATATGCAGTAGGGAAGATCCAAATAAAAATATACATAAAGTAATCAGAGAGTTCTGCAGGTTTTGGGGGTTTTAATTTCATGAAAAGGATAGAATCCATTCTTATGCTCACTGGCTGTGAGGCAAAATTCTCCAAACCAATTGAAGTTTAACAAATACATTCAAACAACCTGGAATCATATCTACAAGTCTTTAAAGGGAAGAAAACTTCACCCAGTGCTAAGCACTACAACATGGTAAGAACTAATATTACTCCTCTTCCTTCAATTCCTAACAGCCTGGTATAAACTTCCATATAAACCAGCAGTCAGTCACATGCCCTTAGCTTGGAGTTAGGTGTAGTACAACAACAGTTTCTTTTCTAGCTCTGAATTTTAATTTTTTTTTTATGTTAAGCCAAGAGAAAATAGCTTTTGCTCATTATCATGTATCATGCAGAGGCAAAAAAGGCCATCATGGTCTATTAAATTAAAACACTCAACTCAATAACAGATGTCATGACTTATGGAGGTTTCTGAAGCTAAGCAAATGCACATCTGGCCATGTGGACTATGCAGAATTATATTTATGATGGTTGGTGTGTGGCATTCTGATGACTGCAGGGTAGCAGTGTGCTAAAGCCAGTTCTTGGCACAGCAATTTCCTTTTGGTATTTCATTTCATCTGCTAGGATAATAATAATAATTGTATTGGCTCTGACTGGTCTGGAGTTAACTTTGCCCATGGCAGCCCTCCCAGTGCTGTGCTGGGCATTGGTGGCTGCAAAGGTGCTGGTGGCACTGCAGTGCTTTGGCTCCTGCTGAACATGATGCCTCAGGTTTTAGCTTTTATATTTTTCAGATTTTGTACTGCTTCAGTGTGTAGTTCTGAGCTTCCTATTAGGGGATGGTGAGATCTCTTCATAGAGTAAGGAGACAAAACAATTCCTTCTCCAGCTGGGAACCAAGGGCAAATGATCAAAATCTCAAGTCCAAGAGCATAAACATCATGGACTGAAGAGAGAAAAACAAGAAGGATGGGACTTCATAAGCTACAGCTATAGTTGGACAATTATCTCCAACGTGAAAATGGACCAGAACTTATAAAAGTGAGAGATCTCATGACTGGTCACCCATTTTTGTGAGCATTTTGGTTCATCTTGGGTGTATAGCCCTGGCTGGGCTCCTGTGCTGCCCAAGGTGTATCCATTGAAACCTTTTAATAAATCCCTAATTTATTCTTTAACTCTGTTTGGTCTCTGTTCTAGGTCAGCCTTGACAAGGCATCAAGCACCAGCACTGTCTACAACATTCCCCCATCAGCAGGGTGGGAGCGGGCAAGACCCTGGGAGGGGACACAGCCAGGCCAGCTGACCCAAACTGGCCAAAGGGATACTCCACACCACAGGATGTGTGCTGAGCAAGAAAAGCTGAAGAAAAGATGGAAAAGGAAGAGCATTCACTGTTATAATGTTGGTATTCCAGAGAAACCACCTCATACCCTGAAGCCCCACCTCCCAGGAAGTGATTGGACATCCACTGCTGATGGGAAGGAGAAAATGAATCTTTTGTTTTCCTTTGCTTCTGCACATGGCCTTGATTTAGCTTCATTAAATTGATTTTATATTTGCCCACAATTTTTCTCTATCACACCCTGTCCTGGTGAGGAGGGGAATGATAGAACGTCTTGGTGAGCACCTGGCTTCCAGTTAAGGTCAACTCACCACAATTATCCTGCCATTAAAAAAAAAATTAGTCTACAGAGATAGGTAGAAGATAGAGTTTCCATCTAAGGAAGAAAATAAGGAAGGAAATAAGTTGGGGTTTTTTTCTAATTATAACAGAGCAAGGTTTTTTCCATTGAGACTAAAAGCAAAAATAGGAGCGGAGAGCTTTCCATTTCTCTTATTTCAACTTGTCCAGAGGAAAATGAAAATAGGCACCACTCTCCAAAGAAGACTCTCTCTAATATGATGAGATTGGCCCAAAATACAAACAGTTATTTAAATGCCTATGATGTGTACCAGAGAGGCAGAGGTTGAGGTCAGTTTGTTTGCCAAAAGCATACACGGACCCAATGTTTGGGACAGCAGCCTCAGGCCAAACATTTTCTCAGCCCTCGTTAATTCCCTGGTAGTTCCGCTGCACCAAGCGCTCTAGGCTTGCATATTTTTAATATTTATACAGAAAAGCTTTGACAGAAAAGGTTGAGGGAAGCTGAGGGCAGCATGTTAATCAGAAGCCTTGATTCAAGGTTTCTTAACAGGTTAATGGTTGCAATATTCTGCGGTGAGTTTCTAGGGCTGAGGAAACATTTTTGACAAAAAGAAAAAAACAACTAAAAACCAAATTCAAGACAAAACTAGCACTTAAAAAACATAAAAAAGAAATTAGAAAAAAGATCAACAAAAATCAATAATCATTTTAAAACACTTTCTTTTAAAAATTGCACAAGCTCTTCTTTTTATCTGTGGTAATTAGCAAGATCAAAGACACACACTAACTGTGGGACCTGCATTGTATAACACCCTGTCACCAGCACACACAATACTCTTCTTTCATAACATCCTTAATAATGACTCATATCCTCTGACTGTCATAAACAAGACCTGAAAGCCAGGACCTTTTCCTGAATAATTAATTTCACCTGACAGCAGACACCTGGTCAGGTGAATCCTGTGTTAAAAGTGTCACTGTTCATGCAGGGTATATCCATACATCTTGAACCATGAAATGGCCCATGCAGGTGCGGGCTGAACACCCAGGAATTGTGTAGCCAAGTGCCAGGTGGTTCATGCAGAAATGTTTGAAGGGTTGTTCTTCCAAAAAATCCTTCTACAGGAAATATAAACCCATGACATGTTCTCCACAGACTTTGTGGATGCTCTGTGTGATGGAATTGAAGCAAGACATCATTCCTCATCCTCCTTACCTCTGAAGAAGTGGGTTTGCAGTAGCCAGCTCCAAACACCAGATTTTCTAATGACATACTAGACTGGTCTGGTCCCGCCTCCAGGTTGCCTTTACCAAGCCATGAACCTTTGCCTGGACGAGCAAAACTAGAAGGAGAAAAATTGAGAAGAAAAAAGTAATCAGAGGAGCATTGTTAGAGAAGAATAATTGTTGTCCCAGTATTATTTCCTTGCTTAGAAAAGATTTACAATTTTGGTGAGTTTTGCTTTTGTTTATTTCACGTTGCACTGTAAATTCATGTTTTCCTTTTTGTCCAGTGTGCAGTAATGTAAATTAAGTTTGCTTTCTAGGCATTCAGTAGAGTGGTTTGACGGTTATCTTTAGCTAACTCCTTTCTCTGCTATCTTACAGATCTTTTTCCAGCATAACATCTCACCAACACAACCTTTCCATCTGTCCACATGGATCACATTCTTATGCAACCTCTCATCAGCTTGCACCTTGATGGATGCAACATCTTTGTCTTTAACCACATCAGCCTTCCTCACCAACATGAGTTGTGCATGATCTCTCCTGAGATCTTTTCTAGCTCATCCCAAACTTATAGATTGGAAGTTTGGTTGCCACTTCTCACTCTCCCATGGCATTAGCTTTCAGCACCAAAAGGAGAAAAAATCTTTATTTTTTCTGGGTGCAATTTGATTTCACTGTTATCCAAATTCTTCCTCAAAAAGCTGTCAGAATGTATGTTGTTTTATTCTCAGTGCTGACTATTGTGGTTAGTGCTCCCTTCTGGCTATATTTGTACATTTGCTATTGAAGACCAAGAATCCATTAAGGTGGAATAACCTGTCTGAAGTTTACTCAGCATCAAGCCCACCAGAGTATTGATGCACAGCCAGGGCTCATACTTTGGATTAATCTGAGTAGTGCTTACACCCCAGTTAATGATGCCTTTATATTCATTGGAGAGGAATTGGCATTTCCAGCATGAGTCATCTCTTGCTGAAGCAGTGATATCAAACAGATCAGAGAAATTTTACCCTCCAAGTATTTAATTCTAATTGTGGACTGTAAAGAGAGGCTGGATGACTGTCTCATCAACAACTGGAGATGAGATAACCATACTGTTAGTCCCTCTGATAACACATGCTGTACACAAACTACATCAATATTTCAAGAGGGAAATCAATCTACTTGTGGGGAATGCAATGAGTCAAATTACCAACTGTGATCACTAAAGTGCAATAAAAGTACCCAAAAGGGTTCTTAAAAAACATGCAGGCAAAGGTGGAACTGAAATAATGAACTGTAGAGAAAAAGGAAAAACATATTTGCTGTTTGTACCAAGGGCAGAGGCAATGCCACTGGCTTTGTGCTACAGCTTCCAAACTGGGATCACCATCCACAGGTATCTGATGCCCATCCAAGCATCCTAAATCCCATTGCACCCAGGAGACCTGGCCTTCTTGAAAGAATAAAACCTTCCAGGATGGAGAGCACAAAAAACATCTCAAAAGCATAATGTGCCAGAACTAGAAGCCACAGGGAAGTGCTACTCCTGCTGCAATGTCTTTCCATTCTGAGGTTTTTTCTCTATGTAGATGTGCATCACGTGGCCACATAAGCTCAGATAAAACTAATGAATTGATATCTACACCAAATTCAGTTTTTAAGGACAGATGAAAATTCAGAGTACTCTACAGAAACACACAGAAAACAGAGAATCATGGAATCACAGAACACCCTGAGATGGAAAGGAGCCACAAGAATAACCAAAATCCAACTCTTGACCCTGCACAGGGCAGCCCCAAGAATCATACCATGTGCCTGGGTGTATTGCCCAAATGCTTCTTGAACTCCAGAAGGATTTATATTAAAGATACAAACAACAACAAAAAAATCTTAATAGCCATACAAAAGGTGAGGTTCTTGTATGAAACAGTTTTGCAACATTGCAAAAAGAATCTCAAGCAAAATTACAAATTGGACCAGTTTCAGAAGGTTAAACACAAATCCCTGTCTTGTCTGTAGAACAAAACTGCTGCTTGTTATAGATAAACACTGGCAAAAAGGTCATGCCATAAGAAGGAGGATGGGGTAGAACAAATCAGCAAATATCTATTCTTGCTTATGTATACTTTAATTTATGCGATCAAAGCAATTTCCAGCTGGTTGCTTCTAAGCAGCATGAAGCCTTTCCATGTATTTCCTACATGCACCATTTAAGATAAAAGCAATAAATAAACAAACAAATAAATAAAGCTATTTCCAACAGACAAGAGCTATACACTGCTCTGAATAATTTCAGCTGTTGAATGATGTTGTCTGCTGTGGTCTGCTGGAAAGGCTCAAGAAACAAAACTAAAAAATGATTGCTGTGGTATCAGAGAGAGAAGCTTAAACAAATGTTCTGTGCACATGAAAAACTCCTCATTTGAATATGAGCAAAGCTTTCAAAGGTTTAAAGGAAAAGAAGAGCAGTTTTAAATGCCTTTTTTTTATTTATCTTTTGCTTTTACAGCAGAGAAGGGGTTTTAATCTGCTGGTTTTATGGAAATTGATTTCACATAGCACTGTAAAACAAAAACCTTCTTTTGGGAAACATGCCAAAACATCATCAGTCTGCTAAGGGTAAGTTTAAGTGGAAGGTTTAAAAACTGCTGAGTCCCTCTAATGTTATCTGAAGTACATTATGATGGAAGAAAATTTTTATTAGCAATAACAGGATCATTTGCTACATCAATTATTTTTTCGCTGTATTTATTTCTTCTAATTATTTCTGTAAACATTCTCATTTGTATGAATCATGAACCTTGGTTACTTACGTGTCCATTTGGACTATCTATTTAATAGCACTGATTTAACATCAACATTTAGATCCTTATCCAGTATGATAACCTCAGCTTTTAATTGAAGTCATGATAAAAAAGGTCAAAAGAGGTAACATGTGTGTGTGCCCGAGAGGATTAAAGTGTGTGCATGTAGACCTATTAATATTTTCAGTGAAATGTTTTATGGGTTCTCTTTGAGCTGGCCTTTTGATGACCTCATCCATGAGACCATGAGTGGTGAGGCCCTGGCTCAGGTTACCAAGAGAATTTGTAGATGTCCCATCCCTTGAAGTTTTTAAGGCCAGCTTGGATGGGGCCCTGAGCAACCTGGTCCAGTGGAAGGTGTCCCTGCCCATGGCAGGGAATGAGATACCCTTTAAGGTCACTTCCAACCCAAACCATTGTATAATTCTATTATTTTATACCCTTATCCTTCAAAGGAGTCTCCCAATTATTGCAGCAGTCATCTGTGGACACACAGTACAGCAAACTGCCTTGAAAAGTCCATTTCTTTTTTCCTTCATTACAGCCTGCAAGATCCAGCAATCAAAATTTAAGACCTTTCTGACTCAAAGGTTGTATTCAAGCAATTATTTCCAGCAGTCATGGTTACCTTCTATGAATTTGTGTCCATGACTTTGTGATTTATACTTTTGGCCTCTGTAACATCTTTTGGAATTAATTTCTCATTGTAATAAGTGCTGAACTTTCTGGGTCTTTTGAACTTGCTATTGCAGAACTCAATGTGGCAACACTAAGTTCATGTGTAGCACAAAATACTAAATTATCATTCCCTGTTTTTTTCTCTTCTGTGGACAATTATCTTACATATAAATGAAATTACAGTTTCCTAGCATAAGAAATTGAATGGCCTTGATAAATGTTAATTCAGATGTGTCATTGAAGTAAATCAGAAAAATTACTTTAGGGTAGTTTAATAGAAAACCATGCTCTCAGATTCACCTGCCCAAAAAATAAATAATTTTCTTTCATTTTTAGTTTTGCTTTGGGTTTTTGGGTCTTTCTTTTTGTAGCAGGGAAGGGTTTAGTTGTTTGGGGTTTTTGGTAAGCAAAACAATTTTTTTCACAAAGCAAAGTTTTTAGCAGAATGGGGGAAAAAATTAGGATCTGATTCTTGCTTGGGGGAAAAAAAACCATCCTGTACTATATTAAATTATCAAACGGTAAAAAAAATAAACAAAAACAAACAACCTCCATACACACAGTCACTGCATTTCTAATGACAAGAAATTTCAATCTTGTGAGTAAACCAAGAGTGGAAATTCAAGAAATGAATTTTTATCCCATTTAGGCCAGATCCTTGGAGAAACTACTTCTTTATATCTCAGTACCTTATACATAAAATACTACTGCTTTAAAAATTGAAAATATAAGTCAGTCTCATAGAAATAGCATAAATCAAGATTAAACTCTCACAGTCCTCACTAACATCTATTTACATGTTAACCAGTAACTGCCTTCTCCCGCAGATCAGGAAAATTGTAGTGACAACACTAATTTCCGTCATTGTTTTAACTCAAACCTTTAATATAGCTTTTGACAAATTCCTACTGCCACATGGCCATAGAGTACATGGGTGATCTGTTATTTTTTATGAGAATAATCTGTGGATGTTTACGGATTGTGTTGCTCTAGACATGATCCTCTCTTACCCAAGGAGTTTCACTAAGGTTATAATCAGTGACTGTAAAATGTTCTGAGCTTTTGGGGTAAAACTGATAAGGTTTATTAAAATTAAATTTTAATGAAAATACATATCTCTCCTTAGATACCAAACAGAGTTGAGGGGGGATCTGGTTGGAAATCTTTAGTGATTTTGACTGCTGAAAAATGCTGGCTCATTTGTCCTGAACTTAACCTCAACTCCTATAAAACTTGAAAGCAGATAAAGCCATGTGGTGATATTTAATTTACTTTTGAGTGGGATTTTTCTTTTTAAATTTGACTCAGAAATTATCATGCTTTTCTTATGTGATTTCTCAGCTGGTACCACAGGAAAATGACATGACAAAGTGGAGGTTTACCTTTGCAGATATGAAACAAACTACCAAATAAAAGAAAATCCAAAGGAAAAACCACCCAGTTATTACAGATGAATTCCTAGAGGAAAATAATATAAGCCTGTATTTTTCTAATAAACATATTATGGGAGGAATAGCTCTTTACTGCATAAAAATTCCATTTTCTTTTTACAGATTAATTTCTTTGCTAACAGGGTGGAGAGGGGGAATAAGTGAAGAACTTTAGTCCCCAGTGTAAAATTTGTGCAGTTTCAGATACAAACTGCCCCTAGGTAGGAGTCAGCAACACTTCCAGCTCTGGGAGAATGGACCTGCATAATCTGCACCCACATTCAAGGTACACAAGGCAGCACAATGTGCGTATCATTTATAGATGGATCAGTTGTGCTTTTGAGGAACAGGAGAATGCCTGGAAATAAACAAATTTAGGTGAGATAAAATCGCTCAAGAAGGGCCAGGTTCGGCCTAATTCCTCAGTGCAGTGAAGCAGAGAACAAGATCAGGGCTAGATCAGCAATCTTTAAATACACTGTGTCCCTCTGTAAAAGGTAAAGACACTGAAAAACTGAGTATCTGTGTCTTGGTTGCTCCACCAACAAAATGTATATATTATATTATACTATATTATATTATATTATATTATATTATATTATATTATATTATATTATATTATATCATATCATATCATATCATATCA
>JAXCLO010000114.1:147256616-147278502 GCA_035583995.1 Arremon aurantiirostris
AAGAGAAGAGAAGAGAAGAGACGAGAAGAGACGAGAAGAGAAGAGAAGAGAAGAGAAGAGAAGAGAAGAGAAGAGAAGAGAAGAGAAGAGAAGAGAAGAGATCCTAAGTGGGGAGGGAACCATAAGGCATCATTCAAGTCCAGCACAGAGCCAACAATCCCACCCTGGCAGCTCTGTCCAAACCCTCCTGGAGCTCTGGCAGCCTCGGGAATGTTCCCTGGTGACCTGGGCAGTGCCAGCACCCTCTGGGGGTAGAACCATTCCTGATATCCATCCTGAGCCTCTGCTGACACAGCGAGGTGACAGAAACGCCAGGGCGGGGAGCCTGGGCAGTGACAGGAGCTGCACCAACCTCTTCCTTCCTCCCTTGTGCAGTGCTGGGGGCAGCCAGGGCAGAGCCCAGCCCCTGCAGGAACCAGTGCCACGGTGTGAGGAGACATCTCAGAGTGCTCTCCAACACCTTCTCCATCCCCGAGGCCTCCTGAGGGCGTCCTGCAGCACACTGGGACCAGCAGGATGCTCTGGGCAGGGTTTTGGCCCCTCTGCCTCCCTGCAGCCCCACACCTGGCTGGGTTGTGCTGTCCCCACACCTGCTGGCCCTGCTGGTGTCACCTGTGCCCCAAACCATCCCCTCTCACCTGCATTTCAGCCCCCTGAGCCAGCCCTGGGCTCCGAGCTCCTGGCACAGGATGAGTTTCACAACCCTGCCTGGTTTGTGTCTCTGTTGCTGTAGATACCAGCAGCTTCTGCCTCGGTGTGTTTGCTTGTTTTTCTCATCTCTGAGCGGCCTTGCAGGCACAAGAACTGTAGAAGCGCACAAGTTCAGGGTTTCCAAAGGAAGCTGTGGTCTGAGACATGCAAAGAAATGTCGGTGGTGGAGAGTTACCCTTGTGGTTGGTGACTGTTTATTTGTTTTGCTAAGTAGAAGCAGGTGTCACAGAGGGTATTTGGGGAAAGAGGAGAAGGGCTGTGCTGCTCACAGCCTTGAAAACATCTCACCAGTGCGAGCTGTTGCTTTCAGACACAGGCAGCACAATGCAGGCAACAGAGAGAAGGATTTTCCTTCAGTCTTTTCAACATAAAGATTAAAACCTTTCAGATTTCTCCTTTCATTTTCATTTTGTGTGTTACAACTTGAGAACTTTATTATCAAGGACTGCACTGAGGTGACAGTGAAGCAGTGGCAGGAACCCCAAACGCGTTCACCTAAACCCCTAAAAGTGCTCAAGGAGAACCATGAGAGCTCATTAAAACGCCTTGGGGTGCTGCTGCAGGGTTGAAGCACAATTAATGCAGGAAACTTTGTGCATTTCAAGGGTTACTCTCTGCCATTGACCGTGGACTATTTTAAAATTTACTGTCTGACAGGGAACTACCAGTGCACTAAAAATTCTTCTCTGGAAAGCTAATGTTTGTATGCCTTGGCTGCCACTGGTTGCTAGCATGATGCTCAGTGTTTGGGGTGTGCTGAGGCTGCCTGGATCCAGGAATCTTTGTCTTCATCACCCTTGAACGCTCCCAAATCCAGGCTGGGGAGCGCTCTGGGACCTGCCCAGCGAGAGCAGACGAGTCTGGCTGCATCTCAGATATTTCATGATGTTCAGGAGAAAGTGCCTTGAATTTAACGCAGGTTATTTACATAGTTTCTCTCTCCTTTTTTACTTATTTTTTTAAAAAATCAGGTTCACATTTTTAACGGGTGCTTTGTGTGAGAGGTTTAATTTCCTGTGTCAGGATGTTGTTTGTAATTACTGCAACCAGGATTTGGGCAGGTTTCTGTTCTTACCTTATTTGTAATTACTGCAACCAGGATTTGGGCAAGTTTCTGTTCTTTAATTTATTTGTAATTACTGTAACCAGGATTTGGGCAGGTCTCTCTTTTTTAACTTATTGTATTTTATTTATGTAATTACTGCAACCAGTAATTTTATGTAAATAGTATATAAATATATATTATATAAATAGTATTTATATATTTATATAATATTTATAATAATTATATAATAATATATATTCTAATATCTATTATATTATATATTATATAACAAATATAATATATATATATAAATTATTTTATATATTGATATATAAAATAATTTATATAAATATTTTATAAATATAATTATTTAAATAATTAAAATCAGGTTCACATTTTTAGTGGGTGCTTTGTGTGAGAGGTTTAATTTCCTGTGTCAGGATGTTGTTTGTAATTACTGTAGCCAGGATTTGGGCAGGTTTCTATTCTTTACCTTATTTGTAACTCCTGTAACCAGGATTTGGGCAGGTTTCTGTTCTTCACCTTATTTGTAATTACTATAACCAGAATTTGGGCAGGTTGTTGTTCTTTACCTTACCTGTAATTCCTGTCTCCAGGATTTGGGCAGGTTTCTGTTCTTTACATTATTTGTAACTACTATAACCAGGATTTGGGCAGGTTTCTGTTCTTTAACTCATTTGTAATTACTGACACCAGGATTTGGGTCGGTTTCTGTTCTTTAACTCATTTGTAATTCCTGTAACCAGAATTTGGGCAGGTTTCTGTTCTTTACCTTATCTGTAATTCCTGTATTCAGGATTTGGGCAGGTTTCTGTTCTTTACCATATCTGTAATTCCTGTATTCAGGATTTGGGCAGTTTCTGTTCTTTACCTTATCTGTAATTCCTGTATTCAGGATTTGGGCAGTTTCTGCCCTTCACCTCTCCCAGGTGGGACATTTCCTGCCCTGTGCTGGCAGATTGTCCCCCCTGTCCCTGGCCCCAGCTCAGGCTGCCAGGGCACATTTCCCACTGTGCACAATTTCCAGGGTAATTTTTGCTCTCAGCTTTTGTCCTCCCTTCCCGCCCTCACACACTGTGAGCAATTAACTCCTCTAAAACACCTGAGTTTTGCTATTAAAAGTCCACACCAGAGCACGTCTAGATGCGTTTTAAAGATCGCTCCTTTGAAATGGAACCTTTTATGCATTTTGATATTTATTGCTGTTGTTTCCTTGGTCCACAGAGTAGAATTTGGCAAGGTTTGTGTGCAGTTCCCACTTGCACACTGAGCAGTTTGGCCTCTCTGCTCTGCTCCAGGGGCTTTGAACCAAGGAGAGCTCACAGGTGGGTCAGAGTCTCATCCTTGCAGACAAACACAGAGGTTGGGATTCTTCACTCAGAGCTGTGCAACGAAATAAAATAAATAAAAAAATATGAATAAAACCCTTTGAGATGTGACACTGCCTGTGTAGCTCTGGGGGTGTCTCCATGAAAACACTTTGTGAGCTAAAGCTTGAAGGGGGTTTGGGTTTAATTTTTTGGGTGACCTGGGTTTGATTATTTGGGTTTCACCTGGGTTTGCTGTAAGTGCTGATGGGGGGCTGGATTCAGCTGCTGGGCTCTTTGTGATATTCACGGAATCAAAGAATAAGGAGGTTGGAAGGGATCTCTAAGATCATTGAGTCCAACATTATATTTATATTATATATATTATATAATATAAACAAATTATACATTATATATTATATAATGTAAACATATTATATAATATAAACATATTATATATTATAGACATATTATATATTATAAACATAAACATAAACATAAACATATAATATAATAGAAATTACACAATATATATATTATTATATTATATATATAATATACTATATATTATATTATATATATTATATATTATATATTATACTATATATTATTATATTATATTATATTATATTGTACTATATTGTACTATATTATACTATATTATATCATGTCATATCATGTCATATCATATCATATCATATCATATCATATCATATCATATCATATTATATTATATTATATTATATTATATTATATTATAATTTCCCCATCTCAGATTCCACCAAGATTTCTTGTTTTTCAAACTGTGATTTGATGAACAATTAAGAATTCAATGTTAACAAGTAAAATCCTGAAAGTCTAGTTTTCTCGCATAAACTTATGTATGGAATTGGGGAAAGGAATAGAAAGTTGAGGAGAATCCAGAAAGATGGGAAAAATAAACCCCTTTTATGTGGAAGCAAGGGGAAACAGGTTTGCCAGCTGCCCATGGCAAAGGATCTGCTTATCTGCAGCAATTCCAAGACTGGCTTTTTTAAATTTCCTTGGTGGTTTGGGTTTTTATTTTTTGGGAAGCAGTGAAAAGCTCTCTAGAATTAATGAGCCATGTTTCTTGCGTTTATCTCCTAAGTGAGTCCAGTGTAAGTGAGGCACTGTGCTTGCAGCATGCCTGAGACTATGCAGACCTCTACACCACAGACCCACCACATTTTCCTTTGGGAAAGAAATGAAATATTCCTTGAAGTCTGAGTTATGCTGGAGCAAAATGTTTTTCCTAACGGCTGCAGCTGGGCTAATGAGCACTGGCTGCACTCACAGCCCTGGCTAGTGACAGGGAGCTAAGGGAGAAGTCAGTGCCTCGGGCCTGAAACCAAACTCATCCATACAAATGAGAAAACTCGAGTGCAAATCCCCCACTCCTGCTCCTCCCCCTCACCTTCCTCTTACAAGTGTCAGCTCACATTTAACCCCTGGATCTTAGGGAAGAGAATTGAAGGGATTTAGTCTGTGCCTCAGCCGGGGAGCAGTCTCAATCTTGGACATTGTTCCTTTTTTTTGGTTATCTTTTGATATGAGCTCATCTGCTCATCTCCTGTCACCCTGGGTAAAATGAGGTTGCCAGAGGCAAGCCCTCAACTTTCCAAAGAGAGCTGCCATTTGTGTCATATTAGGATGTGGCATCCAACTCCTGCTGTGGGTTCTGCTCTTTTTCTCCCACATTCTAAAATCTGAAACACAACTCCATGATCTGCAGGGGCCAGAAGCACTCAGTGCAGACACCACAGCAGCTGTCCCTGCTCTGCCCCAGCACAGCTCCAGCCCTGGTGTCACAGTGTCCTGCTCTGCCTTGTCAAAGGGTTTGGGCTTAGGTATTCCACACATGTGATGGGAGAAATGTTTCAAGTCAAGAAAACAGCTATGGCCTTACATTGCAGTTCTCCCCTATTATTCCACTCCTGCCTGGAAAGAAAAGTCTTGAACTTGGTCCCTGGCAGTCCAGCTTCCTGAGCCACTCATGGGGTGGTTTTTAGAGAAGTCAAAGATCTCTAAGGATCAGAGAAAGAGTTTTTAACCAAGCTCCGGCTCGGTGCTCAGCAAGGACAAGTAAAACCAAGCAATCCCTTCCCTGCTGCAGAGGGATGCAGCTGCCCAAGGAGCAAAGAGATGAGGCAATCCAAGCAGCAAAGCATCACACCATGCTTGTGGTCATCCCACAGGTACAGCAAATATGATTGCTCTGGAGGTAATGGGCCCACAAGACCCTCATGAGGTTCAACAGATCCAAGTGTCACCCCTGAGTCTGGATATTCCCAGGTGAGAGTACAGACTGAGACTCATTGAGAGGAGCCCTGCAAAGAAGAACCTGAGGGTTCTCGTGGACGGAAAACTGGAGAGGAGCCAAAAATGTGCAGCTCAGAAAGGCAACCATATCCTGGGCTGCATCCAAAGCCCAATGAGCAGCAGGTGAAGTGAGGGGATTCTGTTCCTCTGCCCTGCCCTTGTGAGACCCCAGCTGCAGTGCTGCATCCAGCTCTGGCATCCCCAGCACAGGAAAGTGTGGGATAGTGTGGGTCTCTCAGAGCAGGCACAGAGGAGGCCACAAAACTGGTCAGAGGGCTGGAGCATCTCTCCTCTGAGGACAGGCTGAGAGAGCTGGGGTTGTTCAGCCTTGAGAAGAAAAGGTTCCAGGGTGACATTGCAGCACCTTTCAGTACCAAAGGGTAGCTTATAAAAAAGAGCAAAAGAGATGGTTGACAAGGAGAGGTAGTGATAGGAAAAGGGGAAATAGCTTTATAATGAAAAAGAGATTTATTTCAGATTTTAGGATGAACAATTTTTTTTTTTTCCCTGTGAGGGTGGTGAGGCCCTGGTGCAGGTTGCCCAGAGAAGCTGTGGCTGCCCCATCCCTGGAAGTGTTCAGGGTCTGGTTGGATGGGACTTGGAACAACCTGGGACAGTGGAAGTTGTTCCTGCATATGAAAGAGGAGTTGGAACTAAAATATCTTTAAGGTACCTTCCAACCCAAACCATTCTATGGTACTGTGCTAACAAACCTGAACTGGAGATGAGTTCACTCAAAGTCTGCCTCACCACCTTCCTACTCAGCCTCTCACTTTCCCAGTAAATCCACAAAGCCATTAGCAGTTGCCATGAACTTGGACTCTGTCAAAAAGCTGTGTTACACTTTTTAGAAAAGCTGAATCACAAAATTCCCATCCAGAAGCCTGCAAAGGATCTCAGACATGTGAATTTCACTCATTCTCAGGCTGGTAAAAGGTGAAGGCTTCAAAGTCTCAAACCTAATGTAATATTTATTGTATCAGAATTTTTAACCAGGACAAACATCAATATCAAAATGTTCACTTGTCAAAGAGCCAGGAGGTAATGGAGGCACCCTGGAAAGGTTTCCCCAGCAGGAGCCGTTTGTGAGTATGCACCACCATGAAGGGAAAAGCCTGGACTGGTCTTGCTGATTCTCCTCTTTAAACACAAACAAAAGTATCTATTTTGTCATCAGAGCTGACAAAATATGAAAAGCTGAGTCCACTTGGCATGTATGAGCTGATAGATGTGCTTCAGGTAAAGTGGTGTTGGAGGAAAACTTCAATACAGCAGTGAATTTCAATTTTACATCATTATTTTCAGGGTAGGTCTAGAACAGTTGCAATTTTACATATAGGTCTATGGATATCTGTCGGAATAATGCGTATATACACACATGGTATGTGCCATGATGGGGCAGTTCAAGTAGTAAATGAAACCACAGTGAAACACTGCTAGATTTTTTTTTTTCCTTCATAATGTAATTATTCCCATCCTTGGATGTATTCCAGGCCAGCCTGGATGGGGCTTTGAACAGCCTGGTCTAGTGGGAGATGTCCCTGCCCATGTCAAGATTGCTGGAACCAACTGATCTTTAAGGTCCCTTCCAACCCAATCCATTCTGTGACTGTAGGATTTGGGGTTTATTTTTTTTCTATAAGGTGAGAAAAAAAATACTCTATAGTCACTCAGATTCTGTTGTGTTATGAAAAAAAAATCTGATTGTAAACTTAATTTTTTTTTATGCTCCTAATAGCCTCCAGTGATAAATAATAAAAAGGTAAGCTCTGAGCTGTGGGAAACCCAAATAAGTTTTAATTGGCTGCTTTTATTTTAGAGTGTTTGGAAGTGCCATTTATTTTACATTACTGTCTTCATCCTGATTTATACATAGAGAATGCATGATATAAAAACTCTTTGGGTTTGGAATATTTATCAAGAAGAACATAAATCCTCACTACCATTCTTTAAAATGATTTTATGGGCTTAAGCAAATGAGACTGTATATTGTGTTGCCAAAAATCTTCATTCCACCACATTAAGTAAATATATTGTATACTTCACAAATGTCCACAAAATAGTATTTTAAAAGCTATAATAATCTGACTATGGAGCAGTTGCTCATCATGTGATTTATGCCTAATAACAGTAACAAGGCTGTGCAAGGCCATTCATTAGAGGATAACACAGAACTGGAAACAGTCATTAAGCCTCTTCAGCTATTGTTCTTTCATCCTTTCCTGTAGTAGAACAATGAGCAAATTATCTGATCAAAACTCTCTGGTTAGAAGTAATCTGTTACAATCTAATTCACTGTTTAAAAAGTCAACGCACAGAAAATCAGAGATACAGCAGTTACCTGTATCACATCAGCAGGACACAGATATGTCACTCTGATCTGCTGGTATGAGACACATCCCTGTCACGTCTCACAGAATCATTCAGCCTTAGAATGGATTGGTTTGGAAGGGACCTTAAAGGTTATCTTGTTTCAGCCTTCTTGCCATGGACAGGGACATCCTCCACTAGATCAGGTTGCTCAAAGCCCCATCCAATTTGACCTTGAGCAGTTTGAGGGATGGGGCTTCCACAACTTCTCAACTTCTCACAATCTCAGGCTCAGCTTCCTACAATCCCAATTCATTCTGTGGAACCATGTTCAAGCAATGCCTTTACACTGATAGAGAAATGAAGCAAAGAACAATTAAGTCAAAACACCAAACCTGAGGAAAACAAACTCTACAGATTTATCTTTCCTTTCTGACACCGCACTCTTTGCACAATATTTGACAAAATTAAGATTTCTTGGTCATTTCAGAAAAAAGACCTTGCTGGAGTTAAGGGAAGCTGAACAAATATGAATGCTGCATTTTGCTTCAAAACCAAAGGAGCTCTCTCCCTCGCTCCCAGCCCTCTCTATCGCACGGTCTGACAAGATTGGACTCTAAGTAAGTTGCCAGAAAGACCTTTGCTTCCCTTCACCTGCTCTAAATATTAGAGGATATTGACCTCCAGCCCTGTTTTACTTAAAGTAGTTCTGAATTATTTTCTTGTCATTATGAATCAGATAACACAAAGCACACCTAGACCCCATGGCAGCTGGTATTACAGTGCTGCACAGTTAAACCAGATGATGCTGCAGAGGAAAATCCAGTGCAGCCTTAGCCAGCACTGACTCCTGTGTGCCTCCTCCAAACCGCTATATGAATTATGCTCATGCACAGAGGCCATGGATGAGTCCAACTGCCCTAAATGCTTTACAAATCACGAGAGAGGAAAAATGTAAAACTTGTAGTTGCTTTTAGTATAATGAGGAAAAACAACCAAGGAAAACATAATTTGCACTTTCCCCATTACAGATGGGGAATAGAGACCAAGGCTAATCCAAATTCTTAACCTCTTCCCCAAAATTTTTATATATTTTTACCGGATGCCCACTGTCTTACCAAGGGAAAGAGGCCTGTGTCACAGTTTAGCTCTAAATCTCCATCCTCATCCCAGGACCAAAAAAAGCCTTTAAATTAAATTATCCTCTCTGCTTCCCCCATCCAATGAGCAAACTGTGTGAGAGAACCCAGCAGAGGAAGCTGCCCTGCCTTCCCCCAGCCATTCCTGTGCCCATTACCTGATCAGAGGCTGGTGCAGAGCCACCAGGGAGGCATGCACCGTGACGGAGACCACGGAGAGGTGGAAGTAGTCGAACATGACGGGAACGTGGTGGTGCAGCCCCCGGCGGGGGTGGAAGTGCAGGCACAGAGTGCGGCTGCTGATCATGGGGATGGCTGGCACGTCCCTCAGCCTGCAAGGGAAAGGGGTTGGCAGGGGTCAGTGAAAGGCTGAGCTGGCACAGTGCTACAGGCAACAGACAGAGATGGCTTGAGGAGAAATTTTGTCACTCCCCAGCTTCGTAAGTGTTAATGTAACTGAAGAGCATCTTGTGCTGTGCTCGTGCCAAATTTAAATATTAATACTAATGTAGATATAATTAATATAAATAGAAATACAAAAAACATAAAGAACATATGCAGAGTTATATATGAATATACAGTATACAAGAAGAACAGATGTGACACAGCTCTGGTTTTCCCTGGTGAGCGCCCTTGATGTCCAGCTATGCACTAGTAGGCACATCAAGATCTAAATAACAGAAGCAAATGCATTTAGCAAACTGTTCAGTTTATTTGAGTGTTCATAGATGGGACACCACACCGCTTGTGTGTGGCATTCACATTCTCTGAAAAAATCCCTTCGCCCAGGACTTTTCTCCTGGGAAGCTGAGAATCCTCAGAGAAAAGGAAAACAATTCTTAATCTCATTTGCTTCTCCTCTGTTTTGCTCATGTGGAATGTGTTTGGAAATTGTTTACCCAGAGGTGATTGTTTCATTGGATTCTGGTGTGAGTTGTTTTGACTCTTTGGCCAATCAGGACCAAGCTGTGTCAGGACTCTGGAAAGAGTCACGAGTTTTCATTATCTTCTTTTTAGCATTTTAGTAAGTATCCTTTCTGTATTCTTTAGTATAGTATAGTATTCTTTAATATAATATAGTATCATAAAGTAATAAATTAGCCTTTTAAGAGCACGGAGTCAGATTCATCACTCCAGCCTTCATGGGGACATTTCCCAGCTAGTACAATACTTGTGTTTTTCTGTGTAAGAACAATCAGCTCAGGCAATCTGTGAGAGTTAGGCGCAATCCTGTGTCAGACACAGCTGAAAATATTCAGAGTACCTTTCCAGATTGTCAATCTAAAAAAAGAAACTTTTTGGAAGAGGCCAAAATTCAAAAGAGAAATTGAAGTAACTGCAGAGAAAGAGTACAAGTTGGATTAGCTTCTCTGGGTTTTGGGTTGGTTTCTTTCTTTGGTTTTTTCAGTAAATAAAAGTCAATACTTTAATTAAAAGTTTGTTTATAACTATTCCAGAATAACTATCCTAGCGTGCAGTCAACCACATGACATCTGAGTCATCTATAGGACAGGAGACTGAGCTGTAAACCTGGAGCATACCTAAACAGATCCTCCCAATACAAGTGAAACTTCTAAAGAGGAATTATTTTAAGGCATTAAAGACACTTCTGAAGACAATTGTTTCCCAGAGCTCAGAAAACCTAGGAATAGATGGCTGAGTGGTGCATGGTTAGTTCCAAGAAATGTTTCAATGATATTTGCAGTATATAATTTTCTAAAAATCACAACTTTTGTTTCTAGTAAATCACACTAATCTTTCAGGTGATAACAGAAATTAGGTGTAGGGGCTAGAGCACAATTCCATAACCTAAATGTTTCAGTTCTTTTTATTTTTGGCTGTAACTTAATGCTTGTTTTTTTCTCTCTTTAAGACCCATAAGCACTGATAGTTGAGTCCCCCCTGCCTGAGAGAACAAATTTGCTCTTTTTGCATCTTGAAGCTAACAGAAATATGTGCTTGAAATTTGTTTGTGTGCTCTGTGGGTATGAACAAAATCTCACAGGGACAGTCTCAGCATGAAACACAGCTCAGATGATTTCTCTGCATCCCCTCCCACTCCCCATAAATGCTACTCAAGTCACTGGAACCATTCCCCAGATTCAGGGAGGCTCAAAAACATCTGGCATCACACTTCCTGCTATGTCTCAGGAAGGCATGCTACTCCTACTTCACCTAAGATTACAGAATCAAATTCAGTTAGAGGAAATCAAATTCAATAGGAAAACTACTTCCTCCTAAAATGTAGAGGCTATTCTCTAAATAGAAGAAAAGTGCTTAGCATGTTCATAACTCCTGTCTTCAGCCAGAAAATACTTCATTGCCCCCTGAGATAAATGCATTCCTGAGTCACAGACCCTGACCATATGAAGGTCATTGATGATATTCCCTTTAACAGCAACACAGATAGACCAACACTTAAAACCTTTGAGAAACTTACACTTCAAGGAGAAAAAACTGCTCTCCCTTTAAGCAGGAATATGAGATCCACACTTCAAATACAGAGGGAAGAAACAGGAAAGCTTCAACACTAAGGCAAATGGGAGCCTTATCAAAGCTCTCTTTTTTTAAAAAGGACTCATTTCATCAAAGTAATTTTCCAGTTGAACAGACCCCAACATTACCAACTGGACTTTAAACCAGCACTTACTGTTGGTCACTATCAGTAAAGTGCAGGTCCAGCTTGAGCTGAAAATCTGCCTCATTCAATGCATCTTCCACCTGCAAAAAGAGAGAGACAAGGTTACCTTTTTAAGCTGGCACCTACAACACACAAGGCAAAGGTGGGTGGGTTTGTCTGATAAGAGCAAAGGCAAAACCACACAGCCACAGCAGCATGACAGCACAGAGGCAGAGAGAAGCAAATGTGACAGTGAGTCGAGGTAATTGCTGAAGGAGTCAGAGGGAACCAGAGCAGTCAGAGGTGTTTTCTGTCACCAGGTGCCATGGCATGTCAAAAAAATCACTCGAGACAAGAGGAACCAGAGAGCATCAAGCTCTGCATTTGTTGGATCCTTGCTCTTACACACCAAGAAAAGCATTTCTGAGGCTGCTCTCCCTCACTGAGTGAGCCTTTATTTGGGTTATCTTAACAGCTGAAAGAAAGCAAGGACTCGGTTTTCCTGGATGAGAAACAGCCACAGATCTGTGTGGTTACCTACCTGTAACAAATAAAAATTTAAAATTTTACAGCTTAAAACATTCAGAAGTGGCTCAAATAATTCTGGAAATTTCTGATCACTCATCATTGATCTTTGAGTTTGTCTCAGCAAACCAAGGCTTTCCTGCTCCACGGCAACTCTTTCAGGCCCTTAGCAGATTCATGGAGGTAGTTTGTCATTGATCCTCATGTAGACCATTTTCTTTCCAAAACTCAAAGGCCTTGGGTCTTTTAAAAACTAAAACAGAGGTTTAACTTGTACATGGCTGTTTCTACATGTGGAAGGATTCTGCACATCAAAACTACTGAACAAATCATGTGTTGTTCACTGGTAGCTCCATTCTAACTCATCTAACAGGTCCCACCAGTAAAATTACCCATCACTTATTGTCAATAAGATAGTTTTATTGGATTTTTGGAGACAGTGCTAGAGCTAGTAGTTCATTTCCTTCACTGGGAAAGAAATAAATTGGATAACAGATCCCAGCTTGGCACAGTTAAAACAACGGTAATCAATGGAAATAAATAAATTAGAATAGAAGAGGATTAAGCTGTCCAGCACTTTCTTATTCACTCCTTTGAAATTTCAATTCTTCCCCAAGAAAAATAGGTTTAATAGAATGAAAAAAATTAATTGCTAACAACTTAAATGGACATATGAACAAAAAAAATTTACACATTTTATAATCAAAATAGTTGTTTTCTGTGAATGTAAACATCCTTTATAGCATGACAGAACACAGCAGGAGAAATAAATGTGGAAAATTGAAGTTATTCACTGGGGTGTGATACTATAAATACAACCCTTTTTTGCCGCAAAAAGGTGAGATGTATGGGTTCTGTCTTCTGTCAGTAGCAAGCAGAGGCAGAGAGTGACGTGCTCCATCCTGAGGAAGCCACTGGGAAAGGACAATTAATTCCTGCTTGTGCCTGTCTCTTTCCATTGACAATAGGTAAAGCTTAGAGAAATATCTTAGTCTAGATACATTTGCATTTTATATGGCTCAAAACAGGCAAGATGAACTGTGCTTTCCAAAAGTGATCATCATCTTCTTAACAACAGAGCAGAGACTACAAATGCACTGAAGGCAACATCAAAGGCATCTACCCTGTTCTGACAGATAGGATTCATAAAATAAATAACACAAACCATGTTTAGGCAGGTTTCCCAAAGGTGAAACTGCATTGACAATGTACAATGTTTTCCTATTGAGGTAAGAAAATTGATATTCAAGGATTGGTTGTGCTTTGAAGAAATTCTGAAAGATGTCAAATTTAATTCCTTCTGAAGTAATATGGTATTTCTTCTAGCATGGCCACAGGCATAGAGATGTGAAGGGAAAATTCCCACTTCTAGACACTGAAAATTTGCCTTTCATTAAAAAAAACAAAAACAGAAACAAACCACAAAAAAACCCACAAAAAACCCCAACCTTTTTCCTTTTCAATGAGTTGCTATCACTAAAAATCACAGTTGCAGTGGCAAAAAAAGTAATCATTACTGAAGCTATATTATGAATTCCAACCAAGAATTCAGTACAGTGCTTCAGACAAAGCAAACCTCCTCCTCCTCCAAATAAAGGGGATGAAATTTTGGGTCTATGCCCAGCCCTGCTGAGCACCTGCAACAGCCCCTGAGATCTGAATGTGTGCTCCAAACAAGTTCAGTACCTGGTAACACTCGCCCCAAACACCTTGAGGCAGTGAGCAGATGCCTGAGAGAACAAGAGATGCTCTTCACTGCATGGGGTCATGCAGTAAACTGCACAAATTAGATATTTTTAATCCCAAAACCGTATTGAAATCAGACTGATCAGAATAGTGCAAAATCCCAGTTTTAGGTAGGAAATAAGGGTATTCTATTCCTATTCGCTAGAAGTGGGGCAGTTATCTTCTGTTAATTGGGCAGTTTTTCTTTATCTCTTCCACAACCAGTCCTCCCTCCAGGAGATCTCTTCTGTTAATGGGCCAGTGAGTGCCACAGCATGGCTGATAAAATTATCATCCCACTGGGAGATGCTCTGCCCAGGGGGAGGAGCCAAGCATTCCTACCTGAATATAATCTGGGGTTTGGAACACCACAGCAGTCTTCTCTACTGAATTCCCAGAGAAGCAGTTTTCTTCTCCATTGGAGTCCATTGGAGGAAGATCAGACCCATCTACAGCAGCTCTG
This sequence comes from Arremon aurantiirostris, assembly GCA_035583995.1. NCBI lineage: Eukaryota > Metazoa > Chordata > Aves > Passeriformes > Passerellidae > Arremon > Arremon aurantiirostris. The sequence goes on from JAXCLO010000114.1 coordinate 147,270,823, forward strand.
GACCTTCAGAGGAAAACTCCACCCTTCTCCAGGATCACTGCTCCAACAGAACCACAGCTGGCACTGCAGGAGGGCTACAGGCACCATCTAATGGGACTGCTGTCAAGTCATATTCTGACTGTCAACATATTTTTTTGTTTGTACTATTACATTTGTATTTTTTTTTAAGTTTTCCTAGTAAAGAACTGTTTTTCCTATTCCCATATCTTTGTGTGAGAGCCTTTTAATTCCAAAATCATGATAATTCAGAGGGAGGGTCTTTACATTTTCCATTTCAGGAGAGGATCCTACCTTCCTTAAGCAGACACCTCTCTTTTCAAACCAAGACCACCCCACATAAAACCGATCAAAGTTCCCACTACAGAGGTAATGTTTTCCTTTTTCTCTCACTAATATTTAACCATTTAGTCAGTGTCAAACTGGATGTCCCAGATCACTTAAATTTCTCTGGAAAATACAAAATCTTATATACTGTCTTATTCCAGATTGCTTCCCTCTGTTCTCTCCCTGCTACTAAATTTTCCCTGAACAGGGCCAGCAAGGAAGAAGCCAGACCAGTTATCTATTCTCCTGCAGGATGAAAGAGGCAAAGCTTCTTCTCTAATAAAAAGGAAAGCAAAAGCCTATGAAAATAAATTAGAGCTCTTTGTAGCAATAAATTCTGCCCCAGCCCAGAAATATTGTTTTCTTTGAATTCAAAAAATGCTGTATGCTGGGACAATATAGAAAAAGACATCAAATAAACCAAAGAGTTTAAAGGACCATTTATATGGTGAAATGCATGTTCAGTGCCATTTCTAGGCAAATAATAGCACTTCCTTCTGTTTAATACCAGGCAAAAAAAAAAATTATATATTTAACTGTATCTAGGCTTATGCTAAAGGAGGAGGGGGAGAATGAAAAAAAAATTAGCAAATAATCTAATTTGGACATACACATTGGTTTTGATTGTTTGGGGTTTTTTTTGTCTGAGTTTCTATCAGCAAAACATCTCATCAGCAAAACTACCTGAGCACAAGGAGGAACAATGCTCCCCAAATATAATATTGGATAATTCCAGCTCTGAGAGCAGAAACTGCATGGAGTGTATGAACTCAATTATTTCATTACCCAGACTAACTCCTTTGTCTATTTATCATAACTTCCATCCACAGACAAAAACAGTGAACAGAACCTTCACCCTCAACCAAGAAAAATCACCATAGCACACAAGAGCCACAAAAAAAGGATTCACATCTGTTGTGTGCTAAATAAATTAAGAGTTATGAACACAGATGATATTTAAAACACTTTGAAAATCTCTAGCTGACTTGCCAACACCACATTGCAAGGATTTCATCCAACACAGGAGATTATGTGACAAAGATACAAAACTGTCTCTGAAGAGTTGTGGATGTTGTAGTGGCACACTTCAGTCCCTCCCACATTCATATCAAATTTGCAAAGCTGTGGAGGACAAGACAGCAAAGCAGAAAAAAGAAGCCTAAAAGCATTAAACAAAGTGAATTGTGCTAATCTGCTCAATACACAAAAGATTTTTAGAGATTTTTTTTTTCTATTTGATTCTTTAGAGTGCCTTTAGCAACTCATCTGAAACAACAGACCTGTTTATCCTCTTATTCTACATTGATGAAAACCCGAAGTTACTTTGCCACACAGAAAAATTGAGTTTATCTGTGCAAATCCACTCTGTAAGTACAGAATTGGGCAGCTGACCTCTTTCCAGGGACTCCCATATAAAAAGCCAAGTGGTGCTGCATGCAGCACATCGAGTCACAATGACTTTTAGCTGTGAGGCATCTTGTGAGTTAGTTTTTATTTTCCATTTCATGAGGTGCACAACTTTCCTGAATAATAATGCAAAAATCATCAGAAATCATCCCTGCTCAATACAGTGGAAACTGCTGTAATTTGAGGGGAGTGATATTTAGTCAGATGTACTCCACAGAGGAAGGATAAAATTAATATTGGCTAAAGCATGCTGGGACATTTTCCTAACAAATATTGATAGACTTGCATTTAGTAATTTTTCACACAAGTACAAACCAACAATTCTAGGGAGGAATAAATTGACAACACCATCATTAAAAAAAGAAATCAAACCAAACCAAAACAGCAAGAGGAAAGTGGGAGAGGAAAGGAAGCATGTTAACCTTAAATTGGGCTCCCAAGCTGTTTTAATTTAGATCTATGTATAACACACACATATACACACACACACACACACACACACACACACACACACATATCTATATATATGCTTTGAAATAGGACAAAAAAGAGATTTTAAATCTCATTATCATCAAATAGAAAATTATACAAAGGACAGGTGAGTGTCTCTGGCCTTAAGTTCAACACACAGCACATGATTCACACTGGCTGTGTAACTCATAGTGCCTCCTTTTGATGCAAGCTGACTTGGCAAAGATGCTGGTGTCCCATCTCTTGCCAGCATCGAGGGCAAGTGCCAATGCCATACATTTTGTACCAATCCTTGGCTGGCAAAGCACAGTGATGGCACATGGGACATCCCTGAATGCCATTCTACTATGACCCTCTCTCCCCTTCCTGTTTAAGATTTCAGCAAAACAGTTCTCTCCATGAACAAAGATTGCTCCACCCTTGTAGCTCCTGGGAACAGAAATTGCTGCTGGAAGCCTTTGGTTTCACACCAGTAAGATTAAACTAAAGGTGCTCTACAAGCTGGGTGTCCCAGATTGTGTTTTTACCTTGTGTGAGTGCTCCTGTTGGCTGAAGGAGTGGATGGAAAAAGGGGAAAGGGGTCTCAGGGTGGACATGTTCTTGCTGAGGTACCACAGAAAGCAAAAGGGTTGTACATGGACGCTAAGGAAGGGAAAGCTCCAGCAGCTCTCACATGGGCTCCTGCAGTCCGGAGCACCAAGGACAAAGGTCAGGAGACCTCTGAAGGATGGAAAGGGACTGAGGAGCTGTGGAAAATTTCAGTCACAAGAGAGAGGAGGAGGAGAAGAGAGTAATAGCAATGGAGTAATAATAATAGTAGCTGGTTCTAGAAAGAAGCAGCAGACTCACACTTTTCTCAGGTGGGGCTGATCAGCACAACTGTGCTAAGTGAGTGATCCAGTGCACAAATGACAAATTATGGTTGAGACACTTGAGTTTCTGATATTCAGATTTGCCAGAGTATGTCAGCATCTTATTCCACTGGAAATCCAAAGTGTAGCCTGCTCCTCATAAACAGGCACAATGCAGAGGCTCTCTCTGACCTCATGTAGAATTTTACAGTGTCAGCATGTACAAACTAATAAATCACAGGTATTTAGGGGTACAGGACAGTCAGTCTCCTCCTAATTCAGCTGCTGGTGTATTGGTCAGATAAACTGTGCCTTTCACACCAGCAGCAGCATTCATGAGACCTCTGGCAGCACATGGACTTCTGAAATGGAGATACCTCTGCAATGCACACCTGAAGTCAAGTAAGAGGAATCCCAGCCCTGCTGGTTTTTGTGTGCATCCCAAAAGAACTCACCCTTTCCCCATCCAGAAGCAGGTGCACTCTGAAGTTCATGGTCTCATTAAGGATGATCTCTTCATTTCTGTACAAAATCTGAAATATTCTGCTGTAAACATTGTTTTCATGAACGCAGGTCGAGCAAAGGCTGGAATCACCTGCACAAAACAGACAAACTCCTGGTGTGATTTCAGCAGGGAGATTAATTTGCATCCTATGATTTCACTCCAGGGTTACCTAAGTAGTACTTGTAATTAAACACTTGCATTCTCAATAATTAATGTTGTAGAGCAGGCTGTTATTGTGGGTTGCAGGTTCACAGACATGATATTTAAAGAAAACAAATCTTAAACGGTAGGTAGGCTGGATTTCAAAGTGAGAATAGTTGATCCTGTGACAGCACTTAACCTATTAAATTTATTTCTAATAAAAGTTAAAGCATCAAATGCTCAATTTGGTGCACCCAGCATGACAACTGTGGGAGTTCACCTGTGAAACTTCATCTTTTATCTGCAATGGCCATCTTTCAGAAGAGGAATTTTCCTTTTTCTACCAGAGATGTCTGGTGCTCCCAGAAGTTACTACATGGGAGGGGGAACAATAGTCAATAGCAGATATTGCATATAGAAACTGGAAGTGCAGAGGCATCTCAAAATACAGAAACATAAAAATATAATATTTTTTTCAAGATGCCTGTGTAATCCTTCAGGTCCTTGGCACATGTGAGAGATGCCAATTTGGTCCAAAAAATTGGATAAATCAAAAGAACTCAAGAACCAAAACTCTAAGCTTCTCCACATCAAATTCAGCCAATAGCATCACCTGTGTGCTGATGCATCAAATGATCACAAATAAACATCATATAAACTGAGGTGGGATTTATCCTTTCTAACTTTTAGGTACCTCCAGCGTGTGAATTTTGTTTTGATTACAGTGGAGGCTATGGAATTTAGGACATCATTTAAAAAAAAACCCATGTTTTATACTGAGGAATTTTTTGCTTCAAGTCAACTGCTTTTTGAGCAATTCCCTTTTCAGTAAGAAGAAAAAAAACCTGTGTCTTGCTGAGTTATACAAACTCACATTGGAGGGAACATTCACTACTACAGTGAATGCCTTCCAGAGGAGCTTGCAATGACAGTGTGACTTTTAAATGAGCAACTGGGCACCAGAGTTAGGAATTTTCAAGGTTTGTCTTGGCTGGTAATCAGAATCCCCTGCTAATTCTACTTTTGTAGCCCCAGAGCAACAACAGGTTGCAAAATTTACTCAAAGCAGGTTTTGTCCCCTTCCAGCACTCAGTCCTGGAGGAATCTGAGCTTTTGAAATGTTGTCCTTTAGCAAATGGACCCCTACTCCTGAGAAGGGGTGCTTAAAAAAGGTGCACCAGGATTAGTCCTTCAGAGAGAGACAGATGTGTGATCATCATCAAAAAATCAGAAGGCAATTCTTTTTAGAAAGTACAGTTTTTCAGAAGGTACTTCTTGAAATTTGCCCCTTTGCAGAACTGTTCTGGCACCAGAAGCTGTGGTAAGATAAAAGTCCAGGTCCTGCTGTTTTGTCAAGAGTTTCAAACCAGGACAGGTTTATTCTGCTGAGATTTGTAATGATATGATAATTTGCTATCATAGGTCAGATTAAAGGTGAGTAAAGACTGACAGAGGATTAAATATTTTATGAGGTCAGGTTTGGTTATATAAAGATAAAATAACAGAAGGAACTTCAAAACAACCAAAAAACCCCAAATTAAAAAGGTACCGAAAAAAAGTAGACAAGTGAATGGGGTTTTGTCATTATAAAAATTAGTTTAGTGGTGCCAGTCTGCTGGAACTGGAATAGCAATGGACACTGAAATATCTCAAAAAAGAAAAAAAATCATATGGGGCAGAATTTACTAAATGACAATAAAACCAATAAAACTTGATCTAATTAATTAGCAGAACCATAGTACTGTCATCCAGGCTACATTCAAATAATTTTACTTTTACTGACTTCTATCAAGCAGACCCAAGTATTTAATCCTGCTATTGTCTTCCCACCACCCAATCTGCACACTAGTTAACCATGAATCCAGGCAGCCTAGATAAATACATATTTATTTTCATGTGCTACACCAATAAGGTTAAAATGTTTCAGCCTGATTAGCTCTTCAAAAGCATGCAGTCATATTTATTTTAATTTAAACCCCATGATATTACAGACACTGCAAAAATCATATTAGAGGTATAATGCATTCTTACTCCTAGCTGGCAGACAAAGGAAACTTTATGGTATTTGATTTGGATATTGATATACTGGCACTCTTCTTGGATAGAAAGTTTAATCTCATTTTCTTTTCAAACACACTCCTGAGCAGACCACCCCTCATGTGTAATTGCTTCAGGAGCTGGATTTGCAAGGTGGCAGCAGGAATCATTTCTCTTTTTGGAAAGGTCAAAGTCAATGTCATGTCACAGTGTTTGGGGCTGCCTCAAATAAGAGTATGATGTTACAGGGCCAAAAATCACTCAGTTTTAAGCAGGGAGACCTCCTTTGCAGACAGCTGGCAGAGAACTACAGCAGATGAGTCACTGATCCTCCCTAAACACATCCATCCCTGCCTGCTTAAGTGGCCACAGGTGGCTTCTCCCTCTCTTGGAGAACAACCTAAAGTTGCAGCAGGGATTTCCTCAGAGGAGAACTTGGCAGTGCTGACAGCAATGCAGGGATCCTCTCAAACCAAAGGGGAGTGACAACATCTCACAGATATTTTCCTTCAGGCTGCAGCACCTGCTGGTGTGTTCTGTGCTTCAGGTACAGACAGGAACCAGGCTACCTCACTCTGCTTGTTGCTGCTCAAAACATATCCTTTACTACTGTACTCCATGACAACATCTTAATCCAAGTACCTTTCCCAAGCTTCCCCTAGTTCCTGGGATTCCTTCTGAAACCTGTGTCTCTCTAAACCCCAGGTGTGTCTGCTGGCAGGCAGTGGCACTGAGGTTGGCATTTGTCACAGCTGCCACTGTTCAGAGAGGGCTGCTGGCAGAAGACACAGCAGGTGTAGCCCCTGTTCAGGAGACACAGCAGATGTATCCCTGTGCTCACACAAGGGCCTCTGTCCTTTGGCACAAAGCACAGGAGGATGTGAGAGAGAAGATTGGAACCATTGGGCTTTCCCACATCTCTCTGTAGTACAACAGCTGCTCAAAAATCCCAGCAGTCACAGGAAGCCCAAAGGAGACAGACGCACTGTCTGGAAACTGCTGGGAGCTCCCACTCAGGGAGATCTGGAGCTAAAACTCTACTGACCTGCATTTATTCCACAGTTTCAAAGGCTTGAGCTTTGGTGAATTTAAAAAAAACAGTCTATTTCTGCGGTAATGAATTTTTGATCAGTAAATTTCCCTGTCAGCAGATTTATTTGAGACATGTGCAGTATTCCTTATGCTAGAAAGACTCCTGATTTCCTTCCTAAGTGTCTATTCAATTTACTGCTTATTATCTTTGGGTTGAACAGTTCTTCAGTTTATCTGGAAAGTGAAAGAGCTCTCAGGGCTGTGAGAGCCATGGCAAGTATGAGGAGGAGAGTTGTGTTCCACAGGAATTCAGAGAATGAAAAAAATTTTATGCATCCTCTCTTACTTTTCTTTCCATGCCATCCCACCATCACTCCTAGAAATTCCTCCACAGGCTATTGGACAATGGCATTTTTAAAAAGGAAGGGGGAAAAGGTTTTTTGCACTTATGGATGCTTTCATGCACAGGGTGCTGGCACAGACCAGTCACTGTAGCATGTCCTGCTTTCCCTCTCTCCCACCTTCCAAGTGTCCCCAGATACACTCCAGTCTACCCAACTTTCCCATCTGGGTGTTTCTATAGATGGAGGTTTCTAAATATTATTGCAGCACATCATACAGAAATTACTCATCTCTTCAAAGATTCAGAGAGAGGTTATTTAGATCCTGGAGGCCCTTGAAAAATTCTCTCCAAATAATCTCATAAGAAATGAATTGATGGATAGGTGACCTGTAAACAATTTTGTTACGTATTTAAAACCTAAATTAGTGAGAATAGAGACCATAGAATTCTAACCACTGCCAGGAAAAAGGCACTGAGGTGGGTTGGTGTGGTGGAGAAGGGAAGGGAAGGGAAGGGAAGGGAAGGGAAGGGAAGGGAAGGGAAGGGAAGGGAAGGGAAGGGAAGGGAAG
>JAXCLO010000114.1:147278626-147337208 GCA_035583995.1 Arremon aurantiirostris
AAGGGAAGGGAAGGGAAGGGAAGGGAAGGGAAGGGAAGGGAAGGGAAGGGAAGGGAAGGGAAGGGAAGGGAAGGGACACCACCAGAAACCTTAGCCTTGTCCAGAGACATGTGGCAAACCCCATTCAAACCCCCCGATCAAACCCACTTAACCATAGCTTTGATGTTGGCAGTAGGTATAATTTGATAAAGTAGATAATGAAATCTTCTTCTCTTGACTGTTGTGCTATTTGTGTTTTGAAGGAGTGTGATATGCCAGAGCAATTGGCATTTCTCATTGAAAGCACTGAAAGTGTTTTCTGAATGCTGAACTTTTGTTCACTGAAACTGAAGTGTTGCTGGATAGACTGGCACTGTCCCTCAGCTGGTGCAAAGCTGTGACAGGGACTCAAATTTTGCCACTTTTTAAATATTCTCATTTGTGACATTTCCCCCAAGAGAACCCTCACACCACTCCCATTCATGAGAAGAGAGGGAAACATTTCCAGGGAAAAGTAATGGAAGGTGGTGGTAATATTCCTGAAATTTCTAAGATCCTAATGCACACATCAGATAGATTAGCACTCCTTCTCCCAAACTCCAATGGTCAACTATCCCAATTGTTCACTCCAGGAAATCCATCTATACATTTTTCAACTCCGAGCATTTACAGCACTCTTTCTCTGCTTTCATCATGCCCAAAATATATCACTTTCCTTTAAAATTATTTTATTTGAATCCTCCTTTACTCCTTTGTTTTAACTCCTATAAAAATAGTTTGAGAAGTTTCACGATTGTTGTAGGTCAATAACTCTCCCATGGAGCAAACAATGACACATGCATATCTCAACCTCTGATTTCAGCCAAGGAGAGACTGACATGGCAAAGTCTTGGTGTAGCTTGATGAGATTTGAGATAAATTATTTCCCCAGAGCCACCAGGGCCACATGAGCCGTTGCTGTTTGCAGAGCAATAGGACTGGCTGGTCCTTGTGCCCTCTGCCTTGTGTTTGCTGTGTCAGTGACTGGAGTGCTCAAATCTCACCAGCTAGAACCTTTCCATAATTACATTTTTGACTTTGCTTCCTCATGATGTCTTTACCTGCCGAAGAAAACTGGAATCAATGTCAACCAACAACCTTTTAAAGGATGGTAAGCATTCCAGTATGCAAACCCAGATTGGCCCAGCAGTATTAATCTTTGAGAAGTCATGGAGGTCTGTTCATATTTATTTTTTCAAGGCTTTAAAGCATAAATTCCTTGTGGCACAGCCCTTATCAAAGAACCAGTGCATGAGGTAATTCTCCTCTGATAGGACGGAATACCTTGAAAGAGTGAGTGAGTTTGTTTTGGAGAGGTTAGAAAAGGAAAGTTAAAAGTCCTTCATTTCCTCACTTCACATTACTTTCTAGCTCTTCTTCCAACAGGCACTAGAAGCCTGAAAAAACCCTTGGAGTTGGTCCTTTGATTTATTTTAAAGTTACTATCATACTAAGAATAACTTTTAATGATGTTAGATTTCTCCACACAACCAGGAGTGTGAGATGTAAATGAAACATGAAAAATTTGTTTCTCCAAAGGAAACACATTAAAACCTCCTGCACAGAGATTTATATCCTACACAACTTTTCTATTAAGCCTGTAGGTCTTGGCTACAGAATGCTGAGAATTTCAGGGGGAAACAACACACTTAGACCCCTTTGCATATTTTCTGTTTAGTATAGTTTAACTTCTGAGTTTAACAAAGGAAAAGCAGAGACAGCATTTATCTGACCGCTGTCCTCTATTCTGCAGCCCATAAGTGTTATTAATTAATACTTTTTCAAAATGAGAAAGGAGGACTTGTGACAATTCAGTCCTTGCACGCTGCTGCTGAAAACATTACATTGCTTCCTATCCCCAATGCAAGGCAGAGAACAAAGAAAATAACTTTTTTATTATTCTAAATATAAAATTACAACTTCAGGCCTTTGAGAAGGACAACTTCAGGTTTACAACCAGCTTTCTCTAGAATTACCTCTCTGTATTTTCATGAGCACTGTGTCAGAGGTTTAAAAAAAATATGGAGTGCTTAAACAGTCAGGAAAAATCCGTATGGGAAACAGATCTAACTTCAGATCTAGCCTCTCTAAAGTCTTTATGACTATAGCATTGGAAATTAGATAATTACTCAAATGCTGGCAACTTCTTGAATGTCTCTTGCTATCTGGGAAAAGCAGTATTATTATGCTGCTATTCAGATAAATGGAAAAGCAGGATTCTGCTAAGTTTTGCTTTAATGAAAGAGATGCTCTTCAGTAATGTAGGGAAATCAAGATACTGTAGCTATAAAAAGAACTTTACTGTAAATGTTTCTTTATAAATATTAGTGCACACTTAAACATTTGTGTTTCATCCTAATTCATGGCCGCAAGAAGCATATCATACTTGTGTTTCCACACAGGAAAATCTCAGAGGCAGATGATATCTGTAAAGGCAGATGGGTTCATTCTCCCAGGTCACTCGTGCACAGACAGGGGGAGGGCACTGCAAGGCACTCACTTGAGAATGAGCTGTGAACGTTTTGAAACTTTCCTGCCCACAAACCTTATGCTGCTGCCCACACAGCCATGTGGTGTCAGCAGTTCATGGGATCTCTCTGGATCTGCCTCCGTGGAAAGCCGGCTGTCAGTAAATCCCAGCAGAAGGCAGTCTGAGCCCGGCTATGTGACCTCACCCCAGAGCTCTTGGAAGCGTTTGCACAGTCAGGTAATCAGGGGTGAACAGGGAGGGTGACAATAAACAGGTAGAGAGAGCATCATAAAATGTTGGAGCCCTGGATGCTGAGAATTTCAGATTTTCTGTGCTGTCAGGCACTGACCCCCAAGTGAAAACTGCATTTGACCTGAGGCCATGGAGAAGGCTTCCAAAATTGAATGATAGTACTGGGATGACAGGTGTGGAGTTTGAATATAAGTTGTAACATCACATGGTGGGAAATTGAGGGTTTAAGATTTTAGAATATAGTAATACGTATTGAGCTAAAATGGAGGTTTTAGGGCAGTGGCTGGTCCTCCTTCTTTACCTTCTTCTTCGTGGGTTTGGATGGTATTTTGTAATAGGACAGAAAAGTCCGCAATGCAGGGCATGGGTGATTGGTTATTGGGTTAAAAGTAAAAATTAATTTAGGTGTCATTTCTTAATTGGACAGTTTATCCTTAAAAGGCCCTGTAGAGAGAGCTATGTGGCCATTTGGTACTTTGTTAGAGCAAAATACTGCAGAACTCACAGCTTGTGAGACTGTGAGTCTCACAGATAAGAACTAATAAACATCTGAGTCTGAACAAGAAACACCATCTCATGATTTAATCCCGACCTTGGCATGAAAGAAGCAAAGAACCCATCAATAAAATAATCGCAGAATCACACAATGGTTTGGGTTGGAAGAGATTTTAAAGATCCTCTATCTCCAATCCCCTGCCTGGGGCAGGGACAGCTTCCACCAGACCAGGCTGCTCCAACCCCATCCAACCTGGGCTTGAGCATCTCCAGGGATGGGGCAGCCACAGCTTCTCTGGGCAACCTGTGCCAGGGCCTCACCACCCTCACAGGAAAGACAGTATTTCTTCCTAACATCTAACCTAAATCTCTTGTCTTTTAGATTAAAACTGTTGGCATTGTCCTATCCGTTTTTGTGTAAAAAGTCTTTCTCTCTCTTTTTTTTAAGTAATGGAAGGCTGCAATGAGCTCTCCCCAAAACATTTAAAATCTCAGTCTGGACTAGCTGAAATCCACCTAGCTGTAATCTGAGTGATCTCTAGAACACACAGCACCCTGGTTGGTACTGCCATAAATACAACCCAGATCTCTCTCTTGGATCCATCTCCCTCATCCATCTACACATTTGCTGTCCTGTTCCTTGGCCTTTACCTCACAAGCAGAACTGGTTCTTGCTCAGAACCCCTACTAAAAAAATTTTTTAAAAAATCTAAGTTTCCTTGCTACCTCAAATCTTCTATTATTATCACAATTCTTAGATAGTTGTAGGCCACTCTATTTTGGTATATTTAGATAAAATTAAGACATCTAAGTATTCTTCATATGGAGAGTAGGCCATCTTTCCAGAACCTAAGCAAGCACTGTGCTGCAAAATGTAAGCAAAGGAGACCAGAAAACCTTGTGCAAATATCCCTGTTTATCTAACTTTCTTTTTTTCCTTTACCATCTGTTGCAGCCATATGCCTTCTTAAATAAGAGCTAATTATAGGTCTCCACCAATACTAATCAAATAGTGGTAACTGTAGCAAATTTCAACTGGAATTTTCATTTCTCCTTGATAGAAATGCGTCCAAGCCAGGTTCTGAGAGGGTTACCTTTCTCTGGTTTTCTGGACTTAGGTACACATCAGTAAAAGCTGTCACACTCATGTCTGTGTTAACACATAGGAGAAATTCATAAAAAGCTGTGGAAGTAGAAAGAGCTAAAGTACAGCTCCCAAGCACATTAGGTGGGGTGACTTTGGGACAGAAAATGGCTGTGTCTGATAAATACCCACTGACATATTCTGGAGCAGAGCTCTTGGTGATTTGAGTTTTCCTTCACTGCCCCTGTGCTGCTGTAGTGAGTGAAAGAGAGGAAAGAAACAACTTTGTCACAAAATCCTCTTGGTTTTAGCACGGAAGAACTGGAGCAAAGATAAAACCAATGCTAAAATTAAATTCTGGAAGAGAGATTCCACCCTATTTAGAGAACAATATATCTCCTAATGACCTCAAAAAATACGAGACTTCACTTTCATGTCCAATGAGCATTTGTATAAATGTCCATTTGTATAAATGTCAATTTGTACCATTCAGGCAAATGTTTTATAACTGTCTCTAGTGTCAACATTATTCTGGTTTACTGTGTAATGTGAAAAGACAAAAAAAGACTGAAGGATAAAAAATAATCCAGTCCTAAATATGGCAAATGAACAGTTGAAGTGCCTTTTGAAAAACCCAAATACTAAATAGCTCTTTCAGCATCACAAGACTCTGGCAATTTCAGACTGTGGTACTGACCTTCCAGGAAGTTTGGAACTATTCTAGAAGAAATTAAGACTAATAAAAGAAAATAAAATAGAAGAGAAATTAAAATAATATGGTTTTAATTCATTCCACCCATCAGGTAGAGAGTTATTTCCCATTATAACCACCAAGACCTCCCCATGTAAGTGAGGGGTGCACAAAGAAGAAAGAAATCACTTCCAGAATTTCATTTCAACTTGTCTTTTCCTCTGGCTACCAATAAGAAGATTCTCTTCCACTTTTCTCACCACTGTTAACATAATGCTTTGGCAACTGGGAAACCCCAAATGTTTAGAGGTCCAGAAATGTAAGAATTGAAATACATATATAAAAGTGTGACTATCTGTATTTTACAGACAAGCATAGACATTGCATTAATCCACTGGTTATTCCCTTAGTGTCTTGCAGCATATTTGGCACCCTCTCATCAACACAGCAGCTATAGATTCAAAAAGAAAGATCCTGAGTTAAAATCCCAGATCTAAAGTCAAAGTGAAAAATAAAGATTTCCCTGATGTATCTGTAACACTTTGAAGTCCTGCATCAATGGTATAGATTGGGAACTAAATGCTTCCTAATGTGTTATTTCAATGTCTCCTGTGTTCAAGAAGGTGATGGATGGAAATTGTACATTTACCAAACTTTTATCTTGAGCACTTTGGCCAGTTGCACTTTAGGCAGAGGGTAAATTACTTTGAATTGAATATGTAAAACATTTTATGTTTTACATATTCAATGTAAAAAAATTATAAAAAATATGAAAATCTAATAAAAATATTATTAAAAAATCTAATTTTCCAATGTAGATGTAGTTCCTAATATTCCACTCTAATATAAAAATTCTGAGGGTTCAGTAAAGGCTTCAGACTTACAAAAAAGGCTTCAAGGTCCTACAGATTTTTTCCCTCTGTGTACATACCAATAAGGAGGTATTTCACATCCTTTCTATGACTCATCTTGAGAGTCAATAGAGATAAGAAGAAACCTGATACAAGATAGAGGTACAAGAACCCTGATATCTCAGCTGTAGCAGCTGCTGCTGTTGAGGGTCTTTCATTCCACAGCCTTCAGTGTCCAGTGTGATGTTCAGGGTGGTTTTGTCACACCCACATCTGCAAGGGGATCCCTCTACATTCAGATTTTCCTCCACATTCCACTGGACCTGTACAGATCCCTTGCTCATTCAGGAGAGACCTGATCCTACTGTCCAGGTGGTCTCTGATTCTGATCACTAGATTTGATATTTGTATAATGGGAGAAAAAGTGGGAACACATCCAGTCCTTGCTTGCCCATAAAAAGGTGGAAGAGTTCTACAAGTTCCCAGGTCAATACAATGTCCTCTAAATTAGATGTTCTTCTCCTGACCCAAGTTCTTTCCCCAAATTACAATACAATCCTTGCTCTGGAGACATTTCACATGTACAGTGCTGGTTTCTCAAGGCAAAGAAATTGCAAAACAGCCTCCAGAAAGGAAGTGAACATGATGGAGACTGGCAGAGAAAATTAAAAATTCTCCTAAATACTAACCTACATGCACACAAATATAAATTTTGTTTCTTTTTGGTGGGAAACAATTTCTGTTAAAAATAAAGCCAATATCATTATGAAGTAGCTTCTAAGTAAATAAAGCATATTGCTTATTTGCCACAGGAACTCTTTTCATAAAGAAAGAGTTCTCAAGCCATAAACTTAATTGAAACCCAAAATGTTCTTATGTTTGTTTTGTATCCTTTAAATACTCCTTTAAGCAGATATTTTTAAAGTTCCCATCAAGCTGAGAAATAAGAATGCTCCTTTCCTAGGTCAGCCAACTCTTGCCTGATTAGTAATTTAATTGCTGTCCATACAGCTCAGCACAAAGATATAATAGATTTTTTTTTTCTTATTTATTTGCTTTCCCAATTAGACTCCATCAAGATCTGCTGCTGCATTTTTTGGTTTTTTCCTTTCATTTTGGTTTTGGGGTTTTTGGTTGTGTTTTTTGGGGTGGCATTTTTTTTGGTGTTTTTTTGTTTGTTTATTTTTTGTTGTTTTTTGGTTGAGTTGTTAGGTTTTCTTTTTTTTTTTACTTTTTTGTTGTGCACCTCATCTCAATTGAAATCTTCAGGCTTCATCTGTACCACACAGATATAAATATATAAATAATATAAATAAATATATAAATCAGTAAGAGACTGATCCTTCTTTGCCAAGGCAGGTCAGGCAGGAGCCATTTGGGTTTATCTCTGGGTTCACTAAACTGCATTGCTTTTCTCCCTTCCTGTGATGTGCCAAAGGTATCATTACTGTTCTCTTTCTTTGATTTGTTTTCTTGTAAGACCATTCATTGCCTTCAGTCTGAGATAAGGGTCACTCAAAAAAAAGATCACTTATTTCTTTCTGACCCATCTGGGTTTTATTTGGTAAACTTTGCATACACATCACAGTTCTGCAGTGAGCTCTTAAATGGAGTAATCACCATAAGATAAAATGCCTTTCATCTATAACCCCACCTGCCTTTCACAAACAAACCCATCTAAGACTTTGAAATCGAAATGAGCCAAATCCTCTTGATCCAAAAAATCTCATGTAACCTCGCCTGCACTCAAAAGTGTAAATGCCTTTACCTCCCCAAGTGAAAAAAATTATGCAAAAAAAGGCCTTACAGCCACTACAGACAGTGATCTTGCACAAAGTTATGGTCAGCTGTTCATGTTAATCCTGAAAATCAACAGCACACCTGGGAAGGAACTCATAGAATGTTTGGGTTTGAAGGGGTCTCAAAGCACTGGGATCGCCAAAGAGATCTGGATCCCTGTGCTGTCTTCTTGAGAGACATGAGGCAAATCAGGAGGCAACACTGGGCCTCAGTTCCCCACCAACTCCTCCTTTGCTTTGTCTCTCATTTAACCAGTTTGCACTTGGAGAGCTGAATTTTTCTTCAACATTTACCACACTGCTTTCAGCTGTTGTATCTACCTTGGCTGAGAAATACTTCTTGAGCTTGGAATGTAAGTCCTTTATGGCTCCCATATGGAATAAAATGTGCCAATATTTCCTTAGATATTTTTGCCTAGTGACAATCACACTTTTCTTTGTCTAAATTTATCCATCAAAATTCCCAATAATTTTGAAGCTAACGACTCCAAGTGCAGTCCATGGAGACAAGTTTGAGCTGACAATATTCAGGACATGATTTGCAAGGTTTGAAGTCCATTTCCTGGAGGCTTTATAACTATATTCAAAGTTCACAGAAGGTAACAGAAGAGACTATGTTGCAGCTGCTTACAGCTAGCTCCCTTCCTAACTTTTAAACTCTTTCCCAAAGAATGATAGTTTGAATATTATATATTCAAGTGACATAACTTTGGGGGGAAAAAATCATTTCTGCTGTTAAATTAAGATAATTTGATGGTAGGAAAGTCTGAGAGAAATACTGGAGATTCCAACTAGAAAATATTCACAGAATCCCGGGATGACAGAATTGTTAGGGTTGGAAGGGACCTCTGGAGATGATCTAATCCACTCCCCTGCCAAGGCAGGTTACACAGGGACTTATCCAGATGGGTTTTACATGTCTCCAAAGAGACTCCATGACATCTCTGTTCCAGTGCTCTGCCACCTACCATGTAATGAAATTCTTCCTCATGGGGAGGTGGAATTTCCTGTGCTTTAGTTTATGGCCTTTGCTCCTCATCCTCGCTGGGAACCACAGAAAAGAGTCTGGCTCCATCCTCTTGGCACCCACCTTGGAGATATTTGTTTGCATTGAGCTCAGTCTTCTCCACACTAAACAGGCCCAGCTCCTGCAGTTGCTCCTCTGAGAAAGATGCTCCAGACCCCTCACCATCTTTGTGGCCTCTGCTGGGCCCTCTCCAGTAGTGCCTTGTCTTTCTGGAACTTTCTGAGAGCAGAACTGGGCACAATATTCCAGATGTGGCCTCACCAGGGCCGAGCAGAGGGGCAGGATCACCTCCCTTGACCTGCTGGCCACACTTTTCCTGATGCACCCCAGGATACCTTTGGCCCTCCTGGCAGCAAGAACTCCCTGCCATTACTGCACTAATCAGGAAACTACAAATATAAAGTAGGGTAAGAAGACTCAAAGCCAGTAAAAACAATGTCTCTTCTCCTTTCAATACTTTTACAAGTGCCTAAAGCCAAGATGTTGTTTTCCATTACCCAGGGAATAGTGATTTAGGTTAAGCTTGTTCTACAGATGTTAAGATGCTGAAAAAAATTACAGAGCCTTTGGAATATAGCACTTTTCTACATGCCAATGTCCGTGCAAGGTCGAGGCTGTCCTTGAAAGTGAGAGCTGTGGGAAATCGTGTAAGAGTCCATGGATATGAATCACTGGGAAAAGACTAAGAGTTAGCTTGTACTTATTCAAAATTAATAAAGAGAATTTAAAGGCTTGAGGGCAATATTTCAAGTGGAAAAATAAAAGAAAGACAAACTTTCTGCAGACAGATTTCTCAAGATTTTCCATCCTGTTGACTCTACCTGTTTGTGAGCCAGCCCTGTAGCAATGATCAGAGCCGAAAAAGTGACAGTGGGAGCTATGGGGAAATCCCTTAATAAATTAAACTTCAAATATGAGACATGCAGAGTCAGATAAGGTGATTATGCCAATATTTTGAGAGAATTTTTTGCTTCTCCTTTATGTATTTTTTTAAAAATACGGGGTTGAGGACAACATAAAACCATGGGCCAAATTCTAATCCTGTTCCAGTGACCTCAGCACTGAACTTGACAGTAGGCACTCCTGTTCCAGCTTGACCAGATACTTGGTCTGGGGTTCTGAGTAAATTACAAGTGACTGGATTAAAATCCTGGCTCCATGTTCCTAAAGCTGGATCATTAACATACACATTAACATACACAATCACCCCATACTCTTCTATACCCAAATCTGGGCAAGGTCTCCCAGTTCTCTGAAGCATTATCCAGCCAGCAGACCTTTCTGGAGGAGGATATGGTTTTTAGAAACTCAGGAGATTTGGAAAAGTCACCAGTTAAGTAAATTGGAAAAAAAGGACTTATTTTTTTTCTTTCAAAACCATATTTTTTCTGGTTTCTCTTAGCTGCAGCTGAAATTCTGTATAGAATAAAGACAAGGAGTTTCTTTCCAAAATTGAATCCTGCAGAAACTGTGTCTAAATCAGCCAGAATTACAGCTGAACAGCTGAGTGAATCTTAATTTCTACAACCAGATGAATAATTTAAAGCACACTAACATCAACACCTGGTAAATGTTTTTTTTTATCTTGTTGCAGTTTTCTAAATTTCTACATTTCTCTGGCTGAAATTACTCAAATCAACTGGTTTTCTTTCATACTTTTAATAGGGACTTTGATGTCTTTTTGAGAAAATACTCTGTCAGGCAAGAACTGCAAGCGCACCAGTTTCAAGAAGATTTAATGCAAAGCTGGGTCAGCACCTCTGAAGAGAACTCGTGCTGGAATGGCAACCCTTTCTTCAGTGCAGCTGTGCCTTTCCTGCTTGAGAACACTCTTGAGTCATTTGCCACTGGGACACTTCTGGGAACTTTCTCAAAATACACCAAAAAGGGATGATTTCCCACTCAAGCCTGCAGAGCTGAAAAAACAAAAACTGCCTACTAGAATGGTTTTGTTTCTTTCCTTCTACAATTATCTAAGATGTTTGCTAAGGCTGAACTCTTCCTAACTGAGAATGGCTTTTCCCTTCATGCTGTTCCCTTTCAGCAGCAGTTGTATATTAAGGGCTACCTTGCTCTCAGATTGTCTCAAAGCTTGCAACAACAAGGATCTGACAGAAAAGAGGAGACACTTTGATCAACCCGTCCAGCCACAGATGTTACTAATCCTTTATCTTTTCACTTTACTCCAGTTAATGAACTTTTAAATCAAAAATGCTTCTCAGGTTCCTTTGGCCTGGGCTGAATTACACTGGCAAGGATGGGGGTGATGTAAAAATCAGTGCCTTAAATGTGAGGTTTGGGTCAGTGGAGAATAAACTTTTCAGTGGAGTATAAAGTATGTTATGACTAATCCTCATTGAGGCATTGCTCCTTCCTGAACTTTTTTGGCAAAGCAGGATTTGATAATTTCTCATGTGTACAAAATCACTACCAACACACTATTTTACCCTGTCCCTCGTGTTGGAGGAGCCATTTGAATCAAGAAGTGTAAGTGATGCAATTAAACTCCTGTGCAGGAATGGGCTGCCTGCCTCATGTTTCTACATTCCCCCTTTCCCCAAGATGCTGATGGACCTAACACCTTGAAGAACAAGAAGAGGGCTTTTCCTTTTTACCCATGAGTAAATTCTACATCACAACTCAGACTACAAAGCACTTATTTAATCTATGGTTATCGCCCTGTTAGAAAACGAAGTACCTCCTCCCACACTTCTCCAAACATGTATTCAGCATCTTCTTTTACTGTGCAAAGCATCGAGATTTTGTTTGCAATCACCAGGCAAGTGACCTCACAGAAACAGGCAAACAATTCCACTCAATTCACTGGAGTTTTCATTAATTGGCTGCCTAACAGGGATGTATCCCCTCAGACACCCCCACAGCTTCAGCTGAACACGGATGCAGGGAGCCCTCCCTCTCCTAGAGATGCTTGTCACTAATGAGTCTCAGCTCCCTTGCATAAGCCAATTTCCCATTCCACATAGCAATTATGTAAATGAAGGTGAAGTTCCTGATAACTTCCATTGGTTCCACTTGACTCACAATTAAAAAGAAGAAAAACATCGAAAACCTTTCGCTTCAGTTTGGGAAAAGAACTGCTTACCCAGAGAAAGGAAAAAAAATGAAAAAGGAAAATTGTAAATGGGCTTTCCTCTTTATCCCAAAAGGACAGCAATAGTTGGATGAAACACCACTTCCAGATGATATTCAAAGGGTTTCTTTCATTGTGCGTAGTCATTCAATTTCCTGTTGCAGCTAACAGCTGCCAAAACCAGGCACTGTCAATGCAAACAGTGATCAATATTCTACATGAAATCTCTTTGACTATAACATGAAAGCCTCCAATTTTTTTCACAGCTTAGAGGCAATGCATCACATGAACATTTTTATGGCTTTGCCACATCCTCACAGTATGTATTTTCCACATTTACCCTTCACAATGTTAATTGTAGTTACTGCTCATGTCTCTTTTACAGGTGGGAAACTGAGGCAGGGCTTGACTTGCACCTGTTTCCTCAGGAGTATTCAAATCAAGTCAATGTAAATTAGGTCTTTGAGGGATATTGAAGATCTGCATCTAAGTGCCTAACATTGGAGAGAGAGCCTGCTGGACAGTAGGAAATAGAAGTCACATTTCATAGTTCAGAAACAGTATAAACTCCTTTTTCTCCTCTTCTTTTCTTTAGTGTTGCAGAAACTTGTATCACTAGAAATCAAAATTAAAAAAAATCTGAAGTTTAATTTCGTCTCATTAAAACCTAAAACTCAATTCAACAATGAAAAATAAAAATTTTGAAACCTCCTAGCCTTCTGATTTTAATGCACAAAAGAGAAATTCGTTCTAGAAATCTAAACCTCAGTGTTTGGTTCCTGTATGTAACTGGTACAGAGCCACACAGCCTTTCCTTGGATCCTCTCAGAGATCCCTTGTAATGTCTTCCAACCTTAAGCCTTGAGCCTCTGAATTCTGGTGGGTGCAATTTCAATCAAATATTGTAATATCTAGTAACAAAGAAATCCTTCCTGGGTTATTTGTACCTCAGATTTTTCATCTCCCACAAATATAACACTTTATAAGTATTTGCTAATTTTATTTTATTAGTAATACTTTATAAGTGTTTGAATTGAGTTATTACACTACTTTCTACTGCCTGAGACAGAGGGAATTTACCCTTGATATTTTTGGAAAGGGCACATGGGGAAAACTCAAATCCTGTTTCCACATATTTCTTAGAGACTATTGATGAGGTTCCCCAGATCCACCTCATATCAGCATTGCCCTTTGGTTGCACCCACTAGCCCTTATCAAAATTTTTAGGACAGTATCTGTCTCATTTTGGTCACAGGAAGGACAAGCAACAAATTAATTCTTGGGTTTTTTGGGTTTTGTTTTGGTTTTGTTTTGTGTTTGGTTTTTTTTTTGTTTGGTTTCAGGTTTTTTTTCAGGGGGGGGTTGTTTGTTTTTTGGGGTTTTGGGGGTTTTTTGTTGGTTTTGTGTTTGTTTGGTTTTGGTTTTTTTATATCAGGGGTAAGAAATTAAGACCTAATAGCAAGAATCACTGTAACCTAAAATTCATCCTTCAGACCTGTGGAATGAAGTCCTCCCAAGGTTACTTAGGAGGAAAACTTGCGCAACTATGTTAGGCTACTCAATCTGACTCCAGGACTGCCCAAGTCTGTAATTATTGCTAAGATCATGTGAGAAGCTCCCATCCCTCCTCCTGAGATTGGGAACCCAATGCCAAGACCAGCAGACAGAGAGAAAAGAGATGATGTAAATGTATCAGGGGCATGGTAGAAAATGTGCCTACATGTGCGGAACTCAAACATAAAGCCAAGTGATTTTCACCTGCACAAATGGCTTCCAGGTGAGGTGTGAGATGAGGGATAACAGATGGGCTGACATAAATAGACAAATCCAGGAAATTACTGGATGATGTTAGACTCCATGACTGGAAGTACTCTCAGCACAACTTGGCTGAACTTGCTGAGACCTTCACCAAAGCATCATTACTGTTGGAAAAACTTACACTATTCAGAGGAAGAGAGGGAGGGAGACCTCACTCAGGTGTTTCCATCATTTTCCTGACTAAAACTTGACCTCTGGTTATACAGTTTTCTTCTTCTGAGAAGGCTTGCAGACAAAACCAACATTATTGTTGGCCAACATCTCTGCTGGGCTTTGTGTGAGTTTTTCTGGAGTGAAAATTATGGGAAATAAACTTGGCATGATACCAATAATAGAACAAGTGCAAATGGTGCCAGTCCTAAGATAAGACCCAGCAAACTTCTCTCAGAGCAAGATACAGGATGCAATGTGATGACAAAGAGACATTTAGCACAAGTGCAGCCTCTCAGGAGGTAAGTTAGCTCAGGGGAGGTGTTTATTAGGTCATTTAAATATTATTTATTAGAATAAACCAGGATAGAGTCAGGCTAAAGATCTTCAATATATATTTTTTACACTTGGCAGTACAGTCAAACGTTCCTGTTTACCTCACAAGAACTTGGCCTCAAAGCTGAGTTAACTCACAGTAACAAGACATGCTGAGATATGCAGGTGGAAAGTGTTAGACAGAAGTGGCAAGACCTCATAGCTGTTAATAAAAAAATACTAAATATCATAAATCAATGTATCTGAGCTGTTTAAAATTAAATTGAGTTTCCTCCCACATTTTAATTGATTTGTCCTGTTGATTCTGAAGACATAAATATGCATCTTCCTTTATACAGGACAGACATTAAGGTCAAGTTTCCCAGAAAATTGAGGAGCTTTGCCCAGTAAACAGGATGGTGTCTACATCTGACTGAGAGCAGCCCAAAGGTGGAAAAGGTATTAAAGAGACAAATTTCCACTAAATTAGTATCTGGCTGCATATGTTGTGCTACTCAGGTACTGTACAGAAGGGATGCAACTAAGCTGGTGGAGGAGTGATTTTTGCTGCTTGAGTTCTAAAACTCCTTTCCTCTGAACAGCCCTTGACTGCAGACTCATCTCAGCTGGTGTCTGTTTCATATTCCCAAACTGGGCACCCAAGATTTGATGGTCGTGGATCAAGTGAGGCAGTGCAGCCTCTCCCAAGGGAGCTCTGCACTCATCTGTGCTCAGCATGGGACTCATGTCCTGCACCTGGCCCCAGAGGTGTCCATCCCTCACCAGACTCTCCCAGAGGAGTCTCCTATATTGCAGTGCAGGAGGATGGCAATACTTTTAGTGGGCAGCTAAAAAAAGTAGTTTTATATTTTCATTTACACATAATAGGAGAACAAATCCTAGCTCCCCCCCCTTCCCTCACTGTGTCACCCACAATAGGGTGCTGAGGGCCAGCACCTTCCACCACACACTCCCTTATTTCTTGCAGTACTGGTAAAACTCCAGAGCCTCTGGCTGTTTTCAGACTGTCAAAGGCAGAGGTTTTTTCACTGCTGAAGATTTTCCAAACGCATACTAGTAAATTCTGACATGTTAATGTGTAGAGGTTCAGGGAAAAAATATGATCACAAGCAGAATTATTCTTCTAATTTTGGATGTGGTACAGCAGCTATGATGAAGTTGCAGCACAATTCCATTTAGGACATCAGCCACATTTAAAAACCTCCCACCTAGAAGAAAGTCAGTGGTTTTAATTACATTAACAGACTCCCAGATTACTGTTATCACTGCGACTCATTATACAGTGAGTAGTAGAAATAGTAGGTCAAACATTTCCCTCTTTAGATCGGCTGGTTTATTCCCTAAAATGTAAACTAACCATTAAAAGTTTCAAAACCATGAATAATTATCTACTCTCCTGCACTTTATCATATCCCAAAAAAGTAAAAGCTCTTTATATTAAGTAATTAAGTTTCACAATACCCTTATGATACAGCTCCCATTAGACATATGGGGAAACTAAAACAGAGAAGCTGATTGCTCAAAATCAGAGCAGAAGAAGAGCCCAGCAATCATAGGAATTAAGGACTAGCAAATCCTCCTGGGTCCTCAACTCCTCCTGCTATCACATTCCATACAGACACACAGCTTGGTGCTACAGAGACTCAGGGATTTTGTTTCTCATAAATTCTTTGCTGGATTTCTGCTCCTGGTATTTGCTGGCTTGAGAGATGGCATTGGATGTGGGATGTTGGCCATACACACTGGGTACTACCCACAGTTTCCTTTTTGCGTGTGTTCTTTAAGCAAATAAACTGCCCATAATGCAGGGTTCTTCCCTACACTATGCTCTCAATTGAGTTACTTTTGTAACAGCAAAGAAATGCTGAAATAGTTTTTGGGGACCTAAATAAGAGTAAAAATTTCATGGCTGTTTCTTCTAACACGATGAGAAAGACTTATTCCTGTTCTTAAGGGATAATGTGTTTATCTCCTGTATTTTTTTTTCTAATGAACTTTGTTTGCTTGCTTTTTGTTTGAATATCAGCTTTTGATACTAACAACAGATACCTGTTAGGTAATGTGCAATATCATTCCTTTAAGCTGAAAAATCAGAAGATAGAGTACCATCTCTCAGTTACACATTTTTCTTGTCGCAGACATCTTTTTATGAAAATCCTTTTCTTGGGATTTTTTCTTCCTAAGAAGCTGAGAGGCTTCAGGAACAAAATGTAAATAATAGTTATCTGCTGCTGTGGAATGTAACAGGTGCACCTGTGATTGGTCTCATGTGGTTGTTTGTAATTAATGGACAATCACAGTGAGCTGGCTCGGACAGGGAGTCTGAGGCAGCTGCCTTTGTTATCATTCTTTTCTATTCTTAGCCAGCCTTCTGATGAGAACTTTTTCTTGTATTCTTTTATAGTATAGTTTTAATGTAATATATATCATAAAATAATAAATCAAGCCTTCTGAACATGGAGTCAACATTCTCATCTCTTCCCTCACCTGAAAACCGCTGTGAACACTGTCACATTTTCTTGTCATGCTATACTTTCTATATTATCTACAGCATTATAAAATGCTCTTGTGAAACAGATCTCTCCAAGTTATAGCCTGCAATACTAGAGTAAAAAAATTATGGCTCAGAGTTGCTGGAGACTGATTTTATCACTTTCTACTCTGACACAGAAAGCTGTAGTGAGCTGACTGCTCCACTGAACTCCCCACCTTACATGCAGCCCTCAGAGGAACATTTAAATGGACACCGTGTAATTTCAGGGAGTTTTATGATCTTACCAGTGGAGGGGGTTGTGGTAGCAAATTTTACTACTCATTATGACTTCCCACACAGATTTGGAAGGGGAAGAATAAGTTACACATCATCTGCAGTAGAACATGAGCTTTTACCACCTGTCTGTAAAGGCCAAGAATGTAATTTTGAACTTCCTTAGTTCTTGTTTCCTAGTGCATCATTTTTATGCTATCAGGTACACAATTTAAAATCAAGGTGAGACCATGGGTTTTCCTAACATTCTTCCCCAGTCTATCAAACAGGACAAGCTATTTAAGCAACAGCTTATCTAATAAACAACCAGGACCTATTTAAGCCAACAGGATTGTTTGTAAGTTTTAAATTATAAATCAGCATTTTACTACACATGAGTCACTGGGGAAAGTACCTGCTTCTGACAGATTAGGTCATATTCACAAATATTAGGTTACTTATGGGTGGAGAAAGTTGTTTGCTCATGGCATAAAAAAGCAGAGCCAAATTTACATTATCCTAGATATAGAAAGGAAGAAATCAAAAAACTAAATGTGGTTTGGTTCCCTCAAAACCTTGCCCCTCTTTGAGCCATTTGACTTGTCATTGTGCTTCAAGTACATCCCATAATTTCTGCAAGTGCAAAACCAATGGAAATTGTAAATCCCTGCTCAGGATACAACTTGCTGTTAATTCATTAAAGGGGTAAAAATTCTGTATGAAATCCAAGGCAAAAAGGGTAGTTAAGTGAATCTATAGGCATACAGATATTACTTCTGGGTGTGAAATGTGTAGGAAAGGAAATGCTGAGTTTCAGCACTGTCTGCAGGCTCCGTGGTGTCCCACCAACAGGGAACGCAAAGAGGATGAAGGGAGTCTGAATTGTTCTATTCCTCAGTATGTTACACAAACCTGATGTCTTCCTCAACTGAGCCCTCTAACTTCTTGCCCAGATTATTGTAGTTCCATTGTCTTCCCAAAGATTCCCTCAATTATTTTGTTAGAGAGAGCAAGATCAGGTCTTGAGGCAGCAAGAGGCTCAAAACTGTTATTCACTCTCTGTGAAAATGGATCTCAGGCAATGAAGTCTAAAGCAAAACTAGGGTTTTCCCCCTGGGACAAATGGTCCAATGCCAGGGCTGACCAGTGCATCCAACAGCAATTTAAACATCAAATTTAAATGTAAGCATTTGAAGGACAATCTTAATCCAGCAAAAGTGCTTAGGCCTAAATGGACCAATTTGTTTGCACATTTCTTCACACACTTAATGGGTATATAAGGCAATTGTAAGCAGAAAATTGAAATTGCTGCGTTCAAATCCATAATATTTTTGTTCACTGTGATCATGGCAATTCATATGTAAAATCATAGACTCATAGGATGGGGATGGTTTGAGTTGGAAGGCACCATTGAAGTTTACCTAGTTCCAACCTCACTGCTGTGAGCAAGGACATCTTTCACTAGATTATGTGGCTAAAAGCCCTCTCTAGCTGATATTATCTGAATTTTTTAGCTTCTTTTAGCAATGAGAAAAAGAGAAATGAATACTAATTAAAGCTGCATGACTGGACATCATATGTCTCTGATTACAACTGCTAGAATGGCAGTGAGTGTTTCAGTTGTTTCCACTATAAAGATATTCATAGAAAGCAGGACAATACTTTCTCTGAAGTGGAAATGGAAAAAAAAAACAAAACACTGAAACAAATGAGAAACCTAACCCAAAACCAATAATTCCAAGACACTTACCTCTTTTAAAAATTAATATTGAGTGTATTTCTACAAAGATATATCACAATTCACATACTGGAGCTGTGCTCTGCACACAAAGCACTGGCTAAAGCTCTATGGCTTAGGTTTAGAGCATTTCAGATTAGCTATAAAAATAAAATAAAGATGTCCCTTTATGGAGTCAATAGAATTCCTGCACAAATCATCCATGACTTTCCCCTCTTGTTGTGGCATAATTGCCTTACCTGGGACATAGCTTTTCTTCAGATGGAATATTTTTAGGCAGCTGCTAGGAAGTGTATGTCTCTAGCTATTTGCCTTCCTTTTGCTTATCTTACATGTTTGAAAGGTTATTAAATTATATTAATATTTGGATCTCTGAAGCAGTGCCATCGTTTTACAGATAAGTTTTTCCTGCTGTGTGTGTTCCCTGTTTTAACATCCAGACTGAAGGAACTTTTCAGAGATCTTCCTGACAATGATATCATTGGGAAATTAAACCAAGCAGCATTCCTTAGCTAGAATAGTAAATTAAGCAAACCCTTCTAAAAGGTCCACAAATACACTGGAAGGCACAGAAAATTCTGTAAATTTTCTACTTTATGGCCTCATCTCATACATAGTGTTAAGCTTCAGAGGTTCTGACCACAGAGTAATGTCCTAGAGATCTGTTAATAGCACAGAATGCTTTGCTGAACCTCAAATTAAATTTCTGGTTTGTCAAACTTCAAACCCAGCTTCTATTTCCCAGGATATTGTTTTGTTCATTTTTGAAATTTATGGTTAAAATAGAGTCATAGTTTTAGTCTTACAAAATATAAAAACAAACTGCTACACCGCTTCCACAACTTCATTTTCAATTAATAAATTACAGCGCCACTACAGAAGGAAAATGCAAATTCTTTTTTTTTTTTCCATAATACAGTTGATTTTTTTTTTTCTATTAGTTCCAGAAACAATTTCTAAGAAAAGAATAAGAACAGTTGTTCTCATTTTGGAGTCTTCTCCTTGCTCTTTTATTCACCCTGAAAAAATCTTTAGGAACATTATTTAAAATCCTGAATAAAGATGCCATCTATGATTATTTGCTGAGAAAGACAAGAGCACCATCTTCTTTCTATGTTGACTGTGTCACCTTTCCTACCTTTCATCATTACTTGCCTGATTTGCATAGATACATGAAGGCAAAGCTGCAATCACAGCCTTTTTGTGACAAGTCTTTTACAAGCACAATGAAAATGTCTCTCTCTGCAAAAGTTCCTGCAACTCCTTTTCTAGTAAATGGGCAGAAATAGGTGTGATTCAACTCATCTTAAAATAGGTGTGTTAAATTACTCCCTCAAATTACCTGTTTCTCTCCTCTGGCTATAAAGGGAGACTGCCTGATTAGCTTAGGTAGAGACACCCACAGCACAGATTTCAGCACTTAGATTAGATTATTTTTACCCTTAGCCACAGATTTTCAAGGCTTCTTCCATCTTGCAGCCATAACTCAGGTTACAGATTATTTACTGCCTGTCCTTCGAATATAGCCTAACATATCATTACAGGACAACTGGTTCCTGCTGGTATAGAAAGCTTGGTGAAATAAGGTTTGCTAGAAAGCTAATTTATAAATCATGCACTACACCCTCCGCAGGGAAGGACCGTTATTGCCACTAGCTGGTAAGGATATATATATAGATATGTTGTTATGAATGAATATTGACTTCTTACTTAACAACTGTTATTTAAACTGACATCTGACTGTCATCTATAGATCTCAGGATACTTAAACCCTAATTTTTAAGATGTTCTGCATCACATAGTCACTAGGAAATCCCGACCACCTGTATTTTCAAGGAACCATCACTCCCTGCAATGTCTGTAATCTCTGATGATTTCCCAAATAGAACAGTGGGACATAATCCACCATCCATAATTTTTTTTATATAAAATATTAAAAATACTTGTAGTCTCCATACAAAAATACAGTTGCTCCTTCCTGAAACCATAACAATTTAATTACTACTAGACCCCAAAGTCTTTCATTTCAGATGGTGCTGACACTTTATATTTATCACCTCAATTGTGTAGCAAATTCTTTATTGCAGAACTACCTGCTAAATAGGAAAGTAAGACATGAAGAGGTGGAGATAAATGAGAATGTAATCATGCTAAATGATTTTGTTACTGGAGAACCCCTCTAACAACTGACTCCAGACATGCTGCATGCTTCTTCATATAATCCCTCACTTTCCTCTGCATTTTAGATCCATAGCAGGTCATCCCTTAATTGGTGATTCACAGCCTTCAACAGAGATGCCTGTCCCTTTCCTGTAGGAGTTTAACTAACTAAAATAAGTAAAAAAGCAGCTTTTAGAAAAAAAGAAAGATGACAGCAGAAAAGAGTAGATGACACCAAGCTGGGCAGAAGTGTTGGTCTGATGGAGGGTAGGAAGGATCTACAGAGCAATCTGTCAGGCTTTATCCATGGACCTTGGATGAAGTAGTGAGGTGGGAGTTCCTCTTTTCTCCCAGGTAACAAGTGATAGCACAAAGCGAATGTGCTATCACTTCAAGTTGAGGCCAGGGGTGTTCAGACTGGATATTAGGAGAAATTTCTTCACAGAGAGGGCTGTCAAGCACTAGAGGAGGCTGTCCAGGGAAGTGGTTGAGTCAGCATTCCTGGAGGTATTTAAAAGGTGTCTGGATGTGGCTCTGGGGGACATGGTTTAGTGGTGGACTTGGGTCATCTCAGGGGTCTTCTCCAAACTAAATGGCTCTGTGAAAACACTCAGTTGTGCTATTTACCTATTTCTTAGCTAACATAAATCCAGCACAGGAGCATCTTCTGCAGAATTTTCTAGTGTTTTCTGGGCCTCTTTTCAGTGTGTCATAGTCCCTCTGATTCATCCTTCCTCAAGGAAATCTGAGGTTTTCAGAGCTGCCAGTTACATTTGATACTGCTCCGAGTTCACACTGACTTCAAGTGATGCAGGACAAATTTTCAGTTTTATCTGTCATATCTCCAGAATGACAACACACCTGCTCTTCAATCTAAGCACTAAATCTGCTGCACCAACATTCCAGGCACTTGAAGCTCACAGGAATTTACAGCTCCATGAACCACTAGGACAAATCCTGGTTTTGGTTCTGCTAACAGACTTCAAGGAACTGTGTTAATAAAACAGGGTTATTCTATTCTGAATAGAATTCTGGGTACATTTTGTGGGGTTTTCTCCTCCTGTGATATAGATAAAAAATGTATATGTTGGTTTGTAACAGTTGATTGTCAAGATTTTCATAATTTGTTGCAAGCTGTCCATGTTTTTCACCTTTTTGGTATTCAATGAACAGGAAATATCAGACCTTATTGCAGACTTTAAGCTGTGATTTGTTATTTAGTTTGCCATTTTGACATCCCAGTTTCAAGTACCTTTCTATTGAAATTGTCACGTTCCAGGCTGAACAAAAAAATAAATAAAGACTGAACCAATACTGTATGTAATGTAGGTAATGACTTCTGAAAATTTAGGCTCTGAAATCAACAAACCAGGGGTGAATATGACACATTTATCCTCATGTACTGAGTTGCAAATCTAGCTTTAGGGAAGTTTGAAAACCCAGTTGCTGAAGGTTGAAAATGCACATTCTTTGGCAGAGGAACACTCATGCAGACCCTCCAGGGCTAAAATAAGCCTACTTGTAAAGTGCAAAGACAACATTTTTCAGGCATGAACTCACTCAATGTATAATCATTTTCATATTTAAATGTTTGAAGAGACTTGTTTTAATTTTGAAATATTATGTTTAGCATATTTATATTGAGAATAAATTGAGATGTTATATTTTTAAAGGAGACCATAATTTTAAAATTCTTTGATCAAAAAGTTCAGGATGTTTTCTCCCTCAGTGTGACTTTTGATTAAAGCTGCACATTTCTGAGAGGAATCCTTTATCTTAACCTTGCCTTTTGACATTTTGCATTAGCCTCATGGAAAGAATTATATAAAGCTACCTCTCTGCCCATGCATAGATTCAGTGATGATAAAAAGCAAGATGTCCTATTAATTTCCTTGTAGGAAGGATCCTAACATAAATACAGTCTCTTATCACTGATTTGTTCTATAAACCAAGGTTCATTTCTCAGAGATGCTGAAATTTGAGATAATGGTATAACTGAACTGCTTGGGATCAGCAGAAAAAAAAAGCATGCTTAATACTTTGTTAAAACAAACAAAGGATTTTCTTTTTTTTGTTGTTGTGTTTATTTCTGTTTCTAAACTCATTGCTAGTTCCTTGAGAGCCTTGTTTAGTTAGAGAATTCATATCTGCAAAGAGTTCTGTTCTTCAGAAACTTGTGTGAGCAAATACTCATTCTCTGTGTTTGTATAACTCTGTAGCTGCCACTCCATATATCTATTCCAAATATTAATTCAGGTGGCAAAAAACTCTGAGTAAGGTATGGGACCTTACAATAGCACATAGCTTTTCAGCAATGCAGAAAACAAGACAATTGATGTCTGGGTGCAATTTGCCTACTGAACTGGTGGGACCCACCAATGTTTAGAGCAGTGATGGATTTTAAAGCAGTCCCAAGACTGAAATTTACATCAGAGTGAAGGCAGGGAGAATCACTGTGTGGGGAAATTAAAGACATGCAGGTGAACCTGGAAGAGAGGACAGCTCTGTGAAGGCCAGTTCACCCTGGAGTGGTAGGACTGGAGCTGATACATGGCCAATTTTACCCCAAAGGTGAAGTTCACCCTTGGCCTCAAGCACCAGAAATGCTGTGTTGGTTCTCTACGTATGAACAGCTGGATTCTGTCCCAGCCAAACCTTCACTGGTGCTGAAGTTTTGTGTTTCAGACTCACTGTATAGGGAAAGAGACTTGTAGCCTGTATTGATGCTTGCAGACACTTCCTGGTTTTGGCTTTGTCCACTGATCAGGTCTCAGTTTTGGGTTGGGATGCTGTTCAGCATCTCCAGCACTGTGGGACCTACTCCATTTCCATCTGAGTGATCTGACCCAGCTTCTGGAGGGGGGAATTGAGGGTTTCCTGCTTAGCTGAAGGTCTACAATGGAAATTCTTATAGGCAAAATACTTTTCAGCTTCTATCCTTTGAGGCATTTATGAAAGGCCTTGACTGAAGGATGACTGAGACATGCAGACAAAAATATCACATCAGTCAGAAAAATCTTCTCCTTGCTCCTTTTCATTATTTTTTCTCTGTTTCTTTCTCCTTTTCTCTTGGAATATAATGGAATTACTTCTCTTTAGATTGTGGATTAACAAGTCTTAAAATGTCTGATCATAGAATTACAGAATGATTTGGGTTGGAAGGGACCTTAAAGATCATCTCAATCCAACTCCCATGGCACAGTCAAGGACAGCTTCCATTAGACCATGGGCCCCATCCAATCTGTCTTGAATGCTTCATAAGAGATGAGATGGGCTCATCTCTTATGGCCTCACAGCTGAAGTTTCTAAGACAACTCATCCCCAAAACACCTTTTCTCACAGTGAAGTGCCCTCTGGATATAATTTGTATTTATCAGGTATGCTTTATTTTATATAGAAAATCCCTATTTATTTTCAGATTACTTTTAATAAGCTTTGAAAATAAACTCATTTGTTTGCTAAAGCATAAATTTCTACCCCTTTTCTTCATACTTCAAAAAGAGTAACCTTACCTTCACTTAATGGAGGAAAAAATTACCTTTCAAGAAGTTATTGAAAATAATGACTGCAATTTCATACTGTTCCACAAGTCATGGTGCTGTTTCTCCTTGCTCTAATGAGCAACTAACTGCAACTGTTTGTTTTGACTGCATTAAGAAGCCATTTACAATAAAAGGTTTCTCTTTAATAATCAAAGCAGAATTCCTTCACTGGGAATTGCTCTGAGAGAGTCAAACATTAATGAAGAAATTAAGATCACTGCTTGTTTATTAAAAACAGGCACAAACAGTTAATTATGGAACATATCAGAAATGCAAATAACCTTTCAAATGATGTCTTAGGTGAAAGGTAGCCAGAGACTTAATTAAATAATTTAACTTATAGGAAAAGGAATTCAGTGTGGATTATCATGAGCTTGTATAGTTCAGACAGAGGCTACAGCAATATTCTTTGTTTTAGGGACATGGGTTAGTGGTGGAGTTTAATGTGTTAGGGTAATGGTGGAACACAAGAGATCTTTTCTAACCTAAATGATTCTATGATTTCATGATTTTCTGATGTTCCTGTTTGGTTTTTTTTTTTCTTTGCATGCCACAATTGAAATTGTGCTTCTTCTTGTCACCTAAAGTCAGGCATTCCATTTTATGAAAAAGAATAAAATTGTGAGTACACAATTTTACGTCACCAATAAAAAGAGTCAATGTGTAATGGCAATCACAGCTGCTTTTTCTTGACTTGTCTGGAAAAAACATTGCACCTTATCTCCCTGCCTTTTATGAGAAAAAATGAAGGAAGAATCTAATTCCTTGGCTGTCCTTGGCGTTTTGCACTTTCAAACAATAACCCAATTTAATTGATTAAAATAAGATGGAAGACTTCTACAGTCCAATAAAGATTAGCATAGCCAGTAATAATTTTTCTTAAATTCTTTGTATTACTTGTAATTACATTTTCAGGCCAAGTTTTCAAAAATATTTGTCTATTTGGAGTATTGAGAATTGGTAATGTTGTACTTCTTGGTGGAGAAAAAAGGAGATCAAGCCACGAATCAAAGTCCTGAGTAATTTCTTTAGTTATAGGCCATGCAAAAGATTTTTTTTTTTCTTAATGTTCACCCAGCAAAACAATTTCCCTGCCTGTAAGGTAAACAAGTAGGCAAGCTGGAAGCAAATGAGTATTGGTGGTTGCAGTACATGGGAGTGAGGCATAGTGGGTTGAAAACTTACCAAAAAGCCAATTGCAGCTTTCACTTATAAAGAATATTTCTGTTTCAAAATTATAATGCACTCAAGTGGTGTGTAGACTACTGCAAAACACTGCAGAAGAGATGGAGATTTATATTCTTTCTGAGATTGAGTTTATCAGGCATTTTCAATGCTGTAATTCACCCTCTGAGTCTCTGTTGGCATTAATGCTGCCAAGATTTATCCCATGCATACCATGTTCTTTAACTTGTCCTCCTCTGTACTGTTCTGGTCTCCATTTTCCCCTCTTTCACACAGTGCAGAACATCAAGATAAAACCGCTAACCCTAACTGTTTCTGAGCATTGCTCTTTCTCCCAGTGTTCTGAGGAATGAGCAAAAAAAGATGGTTTAAATGCATGTTTTTAAGATAAGCTTCTGCAATTTTTCAACTTGTGCCTGCAGCCTGGAAATCAATGAATGTATGTTCACTACTTCTATGAATCCTTGCCCCAAAATTTATATAGTAGCTTAAAATCTTATGGTAGACAATTAGTGGGTCATAAGACAACTGAGCCAAGGAACTAATTATACAAATTATAACTGAGAGGAGCATCTTCACTTCCCTGCTCCTCTGGCTGTTCATGCTTGGGTCCCACAGGCTCAGCCCACTGCCTGCTGCAGGCAGACACCATCCCATGGTGACATTAACAAGCCATGCTGCTGAAGAGCACCAGAGGCCAAAGCCCCACAAATCCACTCAGAAAGGCATTTCTAGGGTTTAAATTCAGGCTATGTCTGCATTAACTCAGCCCTGTAGGAGGGATGCTGAGGGCAATGAAGTTTGTGCTGTTATGAGCTGTGCATGAATGAGCAGAGAGCATAATTTCTTCACAAGCCCAAAGCAGTCCTCAGTCATGGTATCTATTAAAAGGCAGGAAGCTGAATTTCGTGGGGGTATGAAATCTGCATGACAGCAACTTGCGCACAACAAGCCTTGTTCCCTGTCTCCTTTTCATTGCTCAGAAATGAGGAGCATAATCTGGAATATAAGGAGCAGATGAGGGAGCTGGAGAGGTTTCGTCTGGAGGAAAGAAGACTCAGGGGAGACCTTATCATTCTCTACAACAACCTGAAAGGAGGTGGGGTTCTCTCTCTTCTCCCAGACAATTTGTGATATTACCACGAGTTGAGTCAGGGGAGTTTCAGGTTGAATATAAGGAAAACATTTATTTCCTGAAAGAGTGGGTAAGCATAGGAACAAGCTCCCTGGGGAAGTGGTGGAGTCACCATCCCTGGAAGTGTTCAGAAAAGAAGCAGAAGTCCCACTGCACTGTATGGTTTAGTGGGCAAAGCAGTGTTCAGCCCAAAGGTGGGCTTGATCTTGGAGGTCTTTTCCAGATTTTGTGATTGCATGATTCTGTGCAAATCCCCAGCCACCAGTCTTGTCTTGTGTTTAGGGAAACAACCTTGCTAAAAATGCTTGGGAGTATGAATGAAACGTATATTTTTATGAATATATTTATGTTCACAGCATGTTCCTGCTCATGCACCCTGACTCAACACAAGCTAATGGTCAGTATGAGGATGTGAGTGACAACACCATAGAGGCTCCTGGGTTCCAGCACAACTCTCCTGTGTTTGACTAAGCCACACAGCCCTCTCTCTTCCTAAATTTTACACAGGATATGGATAAACTGTGGATCACATGGTGGGTCACCAAGACTTCCTGCACAACCTGTCAGTCCCATGCCATGGGTGGAATTCTGGAATTCTTTCTGCTCACATTTGGTTGGTCACCACCAAGGGACTGCCTAGGACAGACTACAGCTTTCCCTCTGCTGAATTGTTGTAAACTTTGGGAGTTTTTGCCTCTGCTGCTGAAAACATCTAGTGGGAGGCAAACATTCCTAATGCTGTCAGTTCCCAAGGTTTTATCGTAAATCCTGTACATTTAATAAAAATAAAAACCATGTGCATCAGAAGATAAATACTGCCTCCTATTTATTTTGTATGCTTACATATTTTATATATTTTATTACTGCATAAATTCACAGATTTTACTTTATGAATTTACATAATCATTTCCAAAATATATTCTCAGTTTTCACAGATCCTACGAACCCGATAAGGGAAAGATTAAAAATACTTCCTTTAAACTGAACTCATGAATTCCACTTATTTTATAGTCATTCTTGCTGGTGAGGTAGGAGTTTATTCACTATTTTATATCCCCCATGTTTTGCTGTAATGTTATTTTAATAGGAGTGCCTTATTGAAACATGCACAGAAATTTAATTAGCTTTATTCCAGGTATCCACATACTAAGAGAGATCAGTGTCATGAAAAAAACCCCACATTATGGCCTGTGTACCTTTAAGCTCAGTCCCATTAAATAATGCTCTCTTGCAGATCTATGGAATCAATTAGGAAGTACTTGCAAAGATAGCCAAGGAGAAACTGTTTAAAGCCTTAATGGCTTAAATATCCCTTGTCTTGATGTTAGCCCTATAAAGCTATTAGAGCCCAGTCTGGATTGCATTAGCACCGTGAAAGTCAAGTGCTAATCCTGTAACTGCGCTGCCAGCCTCGCCTCTCCCCTGCCCACGTGTCTACGTGAGTTGTTTCGAGAAGAAGTGAAAGAATCTTCACTATTTTCTTGATGCTGAAGGCGTATGAGGGAGAAGAAAATACTATTTTGTAAAAAAAAGTAAATATAAATCATAGTTTATTATGAACAGGACTAGTTTGGCTTTTTTATTGATTGTTATTGAGTGGTTTTTTGCCCCAAGAAAGTGAAGTTCTAGCTGTCTTCATAAGAGGTTATTTCATTAGTTTAAGACTACTTATGCCAGAAACTGCTGTAATTTGAGGACATATCCAGAAATCTAAGGAACTCCAGGGGATTCTGGATATGCTAAGGGCAAATTACAGTGAAATATGTTGTAAAATAGTACTTTTTTTCCTTGAGGATTTTTCACAAGATGTTTTTCCAAACCTACACTAAATTATTTATATATTCGTTGATTTTTCCAAGAAAACTTCTTTATTCAGCTTTTGCATTCAGGATTTCTTTCTTTTTTTAATTAAGGTGATTCTCTCAGATTTTCGTATATTATTTGTGTTTTATATAAGATGTCCAATAATTTTGCATTTTAATTGAACCAGACTTCCAAATGGAACAATACTTTTTTCTATTTATTAAAAAAACATAGAGAGAACCTTAAAGACGTAAAGTTATATTAAACTGGAAAATTGTCAGCAAGGAACCACATAGAAGAGACATGCTTTCAGATCAGATTGTGAAAATTTCCTCTGCTTTTCTGACAGACACAAGCCCAATACCAGACACAAACCCTTACCCAAACAGAGATGAACAATACTGATCATTAGGGAAAGCCAGGTTTGGATCTCAATCCAGGCTCGCCTGTTCCACACACAGTTTCCTTCTCCATCTTACCCTACCTACAGTCATGTCACATTGCTCTGGGACCTGCTTACCTGTCTGTCCTGCAATGGTAGCAAACAGCCTGTGGGGGATCCTGGATGGGATCTTCAGTCCAGCTCTTATCTGGTAATACCTGGAGAGAAAGGATGAAAAGTTACTCACTGCTAGAGAAGTGACCTCTTGATCCAACCTGAAATCCTGTGAGAGCACACCCCGGGCATCTGCACCCAAAAGGGCTCAAGAGAACAGGCATGTTCAGGATCTTTTCTTCTGCATTTAGCTTTAATTAAAATGGGTTTAATCAGATCCTTTCAATTTTACACCAGGCAGAGTGGACACAATGGCCTGATGTGTGAATAATGAGGAAAGATTGTGAAAAGCACTTGGCCTCCTGTAGGAAAAGGAGACATGGACAAACTTCTATGATAAAATGCCCCAATTTTAGACAAGGAGTGACAAAAATTAATACAAAACAAAGCCAAAAAAGCGAAACAAACAACAAAAATCTTTGGTGGAAAGATAGCCAAAGTGCTAATCTCACATCTAGGAACATTATTGCACATATTATGAATAATAGTTACAACTCTGCTGTTCCATGGTGAGTCTACCTTATCAAGAAAATGTTAACATTAATCATTTGCCCAGAGAAGGTGTGGAGTCTCCCTCACTGGAGATATTCCAGAACTGTCTGGACACAATCCTCTGCTCTGGGATGACCCTGCATGAGCAGGGAGGTTGGATCAGATGGCCCACTGGCGTCCCTGCCATTCTGTGATTTTTTTAATCACATCTAAACCAGTTGTATTCTGGTTGTTTTTTATCCCATAGGGGATCCCTGCGTTAGGTGAAAGAAGACAGAAAAAGAAAACATCAACAATTTCACTGATCTAAATTACACAAAGAATCATAGATTACCCTGCATTGGAAGACACCCACAAGGATCATCAAGACCAGCTTCTGGCCCTGCACAGGACACCCCAAATATCCCTCCATGTGTCTGAGAGAATTGTCCAAACACTCCTTGAACTCTGGCAGGTGCTGGGACCACTTCCCTGGGGAGCCTGTTCCAGTGACCAGAACATGAGCTCAGTCTAAAGAGAGGAAAAACTCATCCTAGTCTTCCTTCACCACCACTTCCATGGATGAGGAATACAAAGCAGTGTTCAGTACAGTACCCAGTGCAGGATATTGTAGCTCAGGATACTTCCACCTCTTTGCAGACCTCCCACCAACCAGCTCTAGCACCATGCTGGTGTTAGAAAATCTCCCTTTCTCTGGATTTTCCCTCCTTTGGTCTCTTGATTTATAAAGTCCTTTAACCCATTGGTGTTTACAGATAGTTTTGGCCTGATTTTTGTCCCAGCCTGTAAGTGCAAGTCTTTTCCAACCTGAACCATTCTGTAACTTTATTAAAACACCAAGTTATCTGTGAACTCCTGTATGAACATCCCAGGCTACACTTAACAATAAAATCTTTCCAAAGTGTGTAATAGTGAATGACCTAGATCTGTCTTTCTGAGGTTAAAAGCTGAAGAAAGGAGTTTGATGGGGAGAAAACAAAACAAAACTAAAAAAAGTACCACTCCAGAGGCAAATGTTCCATGTCCTTCACAGTTGAAAGCCCATGTTACTCTACCTGCTTCAGCTGGCAGTTCTCCCCATCTGGGATCTAATTCCAGCACAACCTTTGACATTTCTAGCTATCTGTTTCAGTCAAGAGCTTGGGCATGAAAACTCTCTGTTTACATGCTAGTTTTCAGAAAAGAAAATATAAGCAGTCCATATTTTAAATACACACAGCATCTAGTTAAACATAACAGCAATCAAAGTTACCTGACTATTCTCTCCATTATGCTGTTCTTGCACTATGCAGACATTTTTAATTGATAGTATTGATCCTAATTTTTTCTAAAGCAAGTACAAGACCTGCCTTAAGGCCCTTTGAATTTTCATTATGGTTTTATGCGATACAATTTTTTTACTGACAAAAATACTCTGTGTGGACTACTCACAAAGTCTAATAACTTCCAAATACCAGTTACAGGGTATTAAAGTGATATTACACATTAGTGTAACAGGACACTCCTCCATATGCAGATATTTAAGATTAACCATGTGCCCATTCTACTACATCAGCTCCAAAGAATAATATACTATAACTGTCTGACCACTTTTTTTTAGATTTTTGCTGCTCAGAATTGTGGTGGGTTATCCTTGGCTAACAGCCACATTGCCAACCACATGAGCTGTCCCTCCCCCTCATCAACAGAACAGCAGGAGAAAATAGGCTGAAAAATAGGATGGGATAAAGACAGGGAGATTGCTTACCAGTTATTGCCACTGGCAAAATTGATTCAACTTCTGGGAAATTAATTTAATTCATTCACAACTGGGTAGAAAGAAACAAACCCAAACATTAAAATAAAACCTCTCTCCAGCTCACTCCCTTCTCCCAGGCTTGGCTTCAGTCTTTTAGACTCCTCTCCTCCCAAGCAGCTCAGGGGATGGAGATGGGGGTTTGTGTCAGTCCATAAAGGGAACCCTCAGCTGCTCCCTCCTCTTCACACATTCCCTGCTCCAGGGCAGATGCTTCCACAGGCTGCAGTTCCTCCAGGGAATGTCATACTGGGTACCTCCTGCCACACTATGGGAATGACACCCTTCCCTCATTGCGTGTCTCATGTTCAGAAACAGCCCACACAGCCCTAAAGATTTCCAGTAGGAAACTGATGTCCAATGGCTTTCCTGGTGCTTCTGATTAAGCCACCTATAGCTGAGGAGATTATGCAGGGGTGTCTAGGGACCTAGGCATGGTTTTGGAAGAGACCTTAAAGCCCACCTCGTTCACCCCCTGACATGGGCCGGGACACCTTCCTCTAGACCAGGTTCCTCAGAGCTCCATCCAACCTGTCCCTGAACACTTCCAGCATCCAAAACCTTTCTGGGCAATTATGGCCTTGCAGTCAAATCTCTCAGCAGACTTAGAGACATTCAGCTCCTGGAGGATGCTGGGCAGACATTTATTTCCTCATTGCTCAGGCAATTTTGCCTTGGATATAAAAGCCACATGAAGACACTTCACTAGTGGTGACTTCATAGCAAGGTTAGTTCCAGCATTCATTATGTCCTTTGCCAAATGGACCGAGGTGCAAGGACATAAAAGAAATAGGTCTTCATCTAATTCAAACCTTTCCCTATTCATCCCCTAAATTCTGGTAAATTCATTTGGATGGCAGAGATGTTCTAGGGGTCACAAGCAGCTGTCTTCCTGCGTGCCCACCAAACTGAACTGGTCAAAGTAAAAAATACATAGCAAATTCATAGAAACCTAAGGAGCTCTCAGACTAAGATCAGACTCCAAGACTGAAGGTCCAGATATAAAGAGAATTCAGAGACTAGCAAGTTCTGCACTATTGAGGATTGCCAAGAGTGTAACTCATATTATTTAAGTAAACAGGTATGTTTTAGTTCTCAATAAAAAGAATCACAATAAACAATTATTAATAAATTATTTATTGCAGATTATTTGACATCGAATGCCAAAAAGTCTGGCCTTCATAATGCAAAGGCATAAAGGAGTTCTGGTATAAATCATCATGGAATTAGATTGATTCTTCCTAAAGAAAGACTTTGGAGAATGGTCTTCTAGTCAAAAGACGTAAGAGGCTTCTAAATGTCCTGTTGTTGGTTCAGTTGTGCGTATGGGTGCATTGCAAAGGTTTGTACCTCAAGGTGCTCAGCTGGATTAATGGCAGAGGACAGAGATGTAAAGCACCTCAGATCCCCCCAACATCTCAGGGATATTCATGGTAAAGAACACACATGGCAGTGAGAATGTTAAAGGCTGAAACTGGTAGATTGAATTACAAATCACAGAGAAATATTAGTGCTCACAACTTATCAGTTTTTTCTTTAAAAAAAAACAAACAATAATTTTCCTGAAAATATTTTTAGTGAGAGTTTCATGTAAGATGTTAACAGCTCCAGAGGAGGTAAATAACAGAGATAAATATCACAAGCAGTATATAAAGAAAGAACAGCTTCACTTTGGGTGGTCAGAAAAACCCAAGGACATCCTTATTTGAGGCATTCACAAGAATGCTTATTGTCCAATTAAAATAAGCAACCTCCATACAGGAAACGTAATAAAACCCAGTACCTGTTGTGTTCTTGCTGGTTGTTTTTAAGCGACATATCAATATTTAAATCATTAGACAGGCAAACATTATCCATTTCTCCTTAGAGCTTTCTCTAAGCCTTTTGTAAGCAGGGAGGAATTGCCAAATAGTGACTTTATAACCAAGCAAAACCAAAAATATGAAGGTTCTTGCTCTTACACTGAGAGGTTGGATGTTACTCATAATAGCTTGTGCATTGTGAGGAGGGGTGCCCTGGTCTAAACACAGGAAATCAAATATGTTATAAATACACTGCAAGATGCAAAGTCCCCCACAATTTCTTCAGCAGTAAACACAGATGTGTCTCCACTGCCCCATCTCACTGTGCCACACCTCTTTGTTTTACCAGTCTGAGTGACACTGAGACCAACATATAAAATGAAGCCATGTTATTTTGAGCATAAATAAAACATTTTTTCAGTGCCTTCACAAAAACTCACACTGCTGGGTGACTGAGTACTGTCTTCAGTCCCTGCCAAGGGACAGGACAAGGAGGAATGGCTTCAACTTGAACAGAATGTATTTCAGTCAGATATTAGGAATAAATTCTTTACTCAGGGGGCAGCGAGGCCCTGGCACAGGTTGCCCAGAGAAGCTGTGGATGCCCCATCCCTTGAAATGTTCAAGGCCAGGTTGGATGTGGTCCTGAGCAACCTGAGATAGTGGAAGGTGCTCATGCTCTGGCAAAGGGCTGGAGCAAGATGATCTTGAAAGTCCCTTCCAATCCAAACCCTTCTATGATTCTAACAGAATGGCAGAAAGAAAAGGGTTTTTTGGGGTACCTACTCATCAGTTCCAGAGAGGCGCTCTGAGGTACAAATGACATAAATCATGCTGAGAATCAACAGGTACACCTGACCATGCAGTGTGCCTTGTTTTCCTCAAAACAAAGTGAACCGTCTCCAGCTGGTTCTAAATATTCTCATCAAGGAGTAGCCTCAGAGTCTGGTCATGCTCACCAGACTCTTCCAATCCCCTCAAGATAAAGAGGGATAAGTTTTGTCTCCTCAGCTCTGCTAGAGTCTGCATAATCTGTTCTCACCTGAGAGGAACATTTGCTGTGTGGAGCCTGCAGCAGCAGAGCCCTGAGGGTGGGATGCTGCTTGGCTGGGGGCAATTCCAGGGACTTGGCTCCTCCATCTAAGTGAAAGAGGCTGTCTCTGAATTTCAGGCTTGGGGAGAAATCCTACAGACAACTTCATCTCTTCCCAGCTGAGCAACTCTCTCCAAAATCATGTGAAGCATGAACATAAAAAACTACAAACAGAACAAGATGTGGAGATCAAAATCTATACTTAAAACTGGAGAATCAGATTGAGGGAGACATTGCAAAGGCCACCAAAATATTTACAGGAGGTCCTCCACGACAAATGTGTAGGAAAGCACTGCCTGACACTGATATGGAGCTGACAGTAATGATAAATGGGATATTGCCTCCAAAAATAACAAGTTATTTTTCTTAGACAGCCTTGGTAGAAGTGGCAAGTGAATTGGACACTTGGTAATACAGACTTACAATAAATCCATAAAGTTACAGAAGGGCTGGCAAAGAGCAGAAGCTGAACAGACATTTTGCAAAGGGAGTGGAATGGGCACCACTTGGTTCCCTCAGTGTGGCCCCAGAAATGCATAAGGCTTTACAATAGATTTAAGGAAAAGAATAATTAGGGAATAAATGAGAAACTGCAGCCAATTCCTGTTTTACTTCAATTAGGCTGAGTCTGGCTCATTAGAGTTAGGCTAGGCAGTACCTCTTTTTGAGTAAATGTCTGGTTTGTGGTTGGTTTTTGGTTTTGATTTTTTTTCCTTTTTTAAATGGAAGAGCAGTGCAGAAAAACTTATTTAGACTTCAGTAAAGTAGGGAGAGCATGGAAAATTGCCAGATAATGTGGTACAGGCGCTGTGAAGGCAAGATCAGGAAACTGCAAGCTGATTTTAAGAACTAAAGGAACTTGGTACACTTAACTCAGCAAAACAGAGCAATCAAATCCCCTCTCCATCTATAAATATATTGGGAGGAAAATAATCAGGAAGAAAGAAGACTGAGGTACAAGAAAGTACAATATTGGCACAAGAACAAACACATATAAACTGTCCATGAATAAATCCAGTTTAGACGTAAAAACTGCAGCTGGCAAAGGAGCAAAACTGTGTAAAAACAAAAATCAAAAGAGCTTCTACCAGAAGCAGGAATGAAAAAGCCAATTTGTTTTTAGGGGAAGCTCAGTAAATTTCCAAATGATTTAAAAGACATGGATCCTTTTTATTTGCAGTACCATTTTATTTATGCAGGCAGTGCATACTACACCAAGTCCCTTCTCTCATGCAAGATAGACTGCATGGGTCACTCTAGTAGCAATGAATTTGCCATCCTCACCCTCACTGGCTATTTGTGGATTTCTAATCTTTAAAATTAAACAGTTCAAGTGGCTCCTTTGTTTTCCTGTGGCTGGGCACACATTAAGCCCTGCT
This sequence comes from Arremon aurantiirostris, assembly GCA_035583995.1. NCBI lineage: Eukaryota > Metazoa > Chordata > Aves > Passeriformes > Passerellidae > Arremon > Arremon aurantiirostris. The sequence goes on from JAXCLO010000114.1 coordinate 147,314,135, forward strand.
GACCTGCACTGACTCTCCTCACTCCTGGCCCTGGAGCCTCCCTCAGGAGCCTGGCTGCACTGACAGATGTGCTGGGTGACAATCCCTGCACTGACAGATGTGCTGGGTCACAATCCCTGCCCTTGCCTCCCCTGACGCCTCTCAGTCTCTTGACACTGAGGTGCTCAGACCTCCTCTCCTAATGTTAGGATAATAAAATGTTTTTGGTACAGATAACTCATCGCGTCATCTCTAGCGATCTAACCATAGCACAGGGCCGTTCCTAATTCTAGAGGATTTAAATCAAAACCAACAGAGAGCTGGGTGGTACCAGCCCTGTTACTGATGGTCTGGACTCTATCCTTCCTTTCCTTCCTCCTCTCACATTAATACCAGAATATCTCAGCTCTGATCTTCTACTTGTCTTCCCCTGTGATTGGCTTGTAATGACACTGTAAAACTCAGGGTAAGAAGGGTTGACTAGTTTGAGAGAAGCAATTTGTAAGATAATATTGATGCCTCACACCACCAAAGCAGATCAGTCCCATCAGGAGCACTGACAGACCAAACTGCTCCTCCCTGATCATCCCTGCAGCACAGAAATCAAAACTTATGGCTCAGTAACAGTGTCACAGGAACCAGACAAGTTCAAATTCCACCTGCTTCGAATTATACCTGAACAGCTCCAAGGCTGAAAAACTCATTCCAGGTTAGGCTGCATTTAAATAAACAATCCTTAAGCTGATACATCCAGCAAACAAACGAGCTGTGTCTGAGCCTGGTGAGTCAGTCTGGAGCTCCAGCTGCTCCTCAGACCAGTGTTGGAGCTCTCCTCCAGGAACCCCTGGATATCAGCAAATCTTCTCCATTGAATTACTGCTTCCAGGGAGCCAAGGACTGCGGCACACTGGTTTGGGAGTCAGTGAGAAAAAGCGTAAAAGCCTGACAGGCGAGGAAAAAGATGGATGTCTTCATGAAAACAGCAGAAGAGGAGAGCTCAAAATCTCATTGCAAGGCTTAACTTGATGGGCTTTGAACTCCAGGTCTTCAGATTTAAAAAACCTCATTCTCTCTCTAACAGCATTAAGAGACCTTTCTGTCCTGTGCTGATGATCCCCAGCAGAGGATTGCCAAGTGTGTTACCATCTGAGGGCTTCCTGATGGATATTCCAGAAGTTTATGCAGGACAGAGTAAACATCTGCAACCACCAGGCTGATTCCCAGAAAAAACAGTAATCTATAACCAGCCAAACACACTATTACTTTCCATATAAACACTGGGGACTAAAGCTTAAAAATAAAGCTTTCTATCTGGTTAGTTTCCTGCTGAAAAAGAAAAACTTAAAAGCAATACCCATTGTGGAATTATAGGGAGAACACCAGGGCAAGGAAGGCAAGCAGACCATTGTTTATTTCTCTTTTCCCTTTAGTGAAACAGGTCAGAGGTATAGCCACAAAAATTCTGTAAGTTTGCATAAAACAATGTAAAATTTTCCTTGTTTGGGGTGATAATGTTTAAGGTTACATATCTAACTGAGTCAATAATATTTGGTGGATTTCTAAAGTGCATGAGTCATACAGAAGCGCACTGACTAAATCCATCCTTATTTGTATATAAATATTTTGGTGGGTTCTTTGGCTATTCAAACAGAAGAGCAAGGGAAAAGGTGATAATTTTACACCTAAGATTGGAATCAGAGAGATAAATCAGGCTGAGGAGCATATCAGCAAAATTACCACATTGTTATATATGCAAGCACAGTGTGCAATACCATGTGCATGAGGAAGCCCTACAATATACCCACAAAATATTTCAGACATATCTAAAAAATCCAGTCATTTCTCAATTAAATATTATTTCAAGAAGCTTTTCTGACCTAACTCTACCTCAAACTTCTGGCAGGCTCTAGAATAGCCCAGAAAAAAAGGAGTGTGGGACACAGGAGTTAGCAGCAGGCACGAGGTGGATGCTCACAGAAGTCATCACCACTATTAGCATTTTATTCTCGCCTTTCTGGAGATAGGAAGAACACCTCAGACAGCCCAATCTTACACGCGCTTTGGAGGCTATTAGAGGTAGGAGAGGAAGGCTTTTCCAACCCTCAGTGTTGCACACACAGTAACAGCTCTGTCTGGCAATTCCCTCTGTGATGCCCGGAGCTGCCGCTGTGCCAGGGCAGGTCAGTCAAACACAGCTGCAGTTCCCCAGTTCAAACTCCACAACCATTTATCACATCAAGTTTCTACAATCCTCATCCCAGTATTATTCTCAAGCTCTTTGACTTTTGATGAAGGTAGGTCTAAAATTAATGGTGTGGGGAGAGTGAGCCATACCCTCCTTGAAGTGCAGTAACAAACTGGTCTCCCAGTAAAAGATAAAGTGGGTCTATGAAAGCAAACTTTTCACCTGCCAGGAGTCTTCATCATGCAGATAAGATGAAATTGTTCTATTGCAAAGGTATGACAACCTTTTTTTTTATTTTTTCTTATTTCTGTTATGATAGAAAATGCTATTTTAAAACCAGATGCTGCCTAGATCTGCAGGCTTGAGAAGTGCTTGGTGTGATTCCTTCTCATCCAACCAAATAGTACACATGGGCTCTCAATATCCTCAGAAGGCGCTCAGCATATCCCTGGATCAAAGATGGATACTTATGTCCTGAGTCCAGGATTTAGGGCTGGAAGTTCTCAAGAACACAGTGCTCTGGGCATAATTAGAAAAATCTACCCAACTTCTGGCAGAAGAGTCACTAAAATATTTCAGTGCATCACCAAAGGAGAGCCCTTGATACTTTTCAGGCAAGGATTTCATTTGGATCCAGATAAGCCACAACCTTGATTGTTTTTATGCATCCAGCTTCTTGTAGTTTCACCAGATCATCTCTCCTCTGCAGAAACTTGCAATTCCACAAGCCATAAAATCTCCAGCCCATGAAACCCTGCAGCTCTCTGACAATTACACCAACCAGCTCTCTTTACATCTCCTTTTATGCTCATCTCAGGGGCTCTTGCCCTTTTATTCTCATCAAGGTAACAACGCTGTCTTTTATTTAGTCCCATATTCATCCTTTTAAAGCAATTTGCCCTTTACTTCCCTTTCAGTCATCATAGCAAAGTAGGGGTGAAGAGGAGTGGGCAGTAGAATGGTGAATAAAGAGTAAACTGATAGAAATGTGCTTTAGTGTTGGAAAAGAAAGGCAGTGAAAGGAAAGGGCAGAAAAATTAGGACTCCAATAAGGATAGAAGCACTTATATTCTTGTCTCAAAAGCAATAGGAAACCTTGAGAACATAATTTAATTTAGTCTCACAGTCAAGTAGTAACCTTTTCCAATCTGTTCTTATATCATATGAAGAGCTAAAGATGAGAGATTTTGTGCTTTTCTAACTGAAGCACCTGGAAAAACATTCTGATTATATGAGAGAGAGAATTAACCCTCACCTGTTCTGGGTGCAATCAAGAGATTCTAAAAATATTTAATATATATAAAATTAGCTGAATATTCCTGAAGTTCAAGTCAAACCCTTATATTACATATTTTTTTAGTAGAATATGGCAGACAGCATGTCTCATGAGATTTCTAAAGTGCTTCTGTGCTTGTGGAGTGAAATGGATAAACAGGTTTGGAGATGGGATTATTTACACTGCATTTTGTTTTGTATCCCACTCCTGGAAACAGGAGAAAAATGAAAATGATAGGCATGAAATGACTTCTCAGAAGCTGTTGCTTTAAAACTTGTACAACTGTTTTTCACATCTCAGAACTTCTCAGAAATTTGAAAGCCAAAGTGACCTTGAAAAAGATGCAAATTAATGGGGACACAATGCCTAATCCAGCAGACCAAGGAGAGACTTTCACTTTATTCACAGCCTGATAATTTTCTAAACCCAAATGAATACAAAACCTGAGTATCTTCTAGCCACTGACCCTGAATTAGATTCCAAAAGAAGCAGGTTTAGGGAAATGAGCACAGTGGAGATGCAACGTGACCTGGCACACCGTGAATCACGATCCCAGGACAAGTCTCTTTACTTAGTTCATCCAGCAGATCCCTAAATTCTGCTGTCACTATATTGGCCAGCTCAAATACCAGGCTGACCACTTGTTGTGGTGGAACAAAGCCATGCAGATAGGTGAAGTTGTGTGGTCTCACACCCGTTTTGTCTTGTGGCTATGCCTGCAACTCTCACAATTGCAGGATGGTCTCCAGGTCCTTGATCCCAGACAGACACTGCTCTGCTATTGATCTGCCATCACGGGACTCAATTTCAGTCTTCAGCAAAAAGAGGAGCTGCATTACCTTACTGCAATTGGAAAGAGCCTCCACCAAGGCCTGACATTTGCTGGAGCCCAAAGGAATTCATACTCACTGGCTCCTCTGTCCCAAAGCAATTTGGGGTCCCAGGCTCTCCTTCCAGCACTGACCCAGCACGTCAGGCCTGGGCTCTGCTCAGGTGCATCAGCAAGGTGGGAGCATCAGGCAAGAGCACACAGCACATTCCCAAGGGAATGAATGCAGTACTCCGTGCAACTGAGCCCAGAGGGGCTGATCAGTACCACAGCAAAGAGAAATACAAAATTCAGCATTTCTATCTGGGTCCAGCTCAATTCTTAAGGTGAGAAAACAGAAATTTTGCTTCAGTGGTTTCTGCTGAAATGCAGCTTTATTTGTTATGAGGGGAGTTTGTTTTTTCATTCAACTCACAAGAATAATAAAAAATCTCAAGCTGGAAGGGACCCATCACTGGGTTCAAGCAATCATTGAGTCCAAGTCTTTCATAGGACTAACTAAAACTAATCCACATGACTGAGAGCATCACCCAGACACTCCTTGAACATCAACAGCCATTTTCTAAGATGTCTCATGTGAGTTTCAAAGAGGAATTTGATCCTGCTCTCTTTTGGATCCTGATTCCTAGAACTAATTACAACTCAACGTCCTCCCATTAAAGAGAAAGGGATTGCAATGGTCCATTTCTTCTCAAAATTAGGTTCTTAATTCAGACAGACAGATTTATTTATGAGGGTAACCCCTGTGAGATGTAAACAGAGACTGATGTGTCTGTGTCATACATGTACATATAATGAAACTGAAAAACAAACAAACAAACAGCATTTCCTATTCTGAGACTAAAAAACCCCAGAATCAGAAATCAGAATCTGAAAAAATCAGTACAGAATCAGAAAAAATCAGTACAAAATCAGAAAAAAAACCACTCAAGAAACAACTAGGAAACGTGGACACTTTTCAGTGTCAGAATAGAATGAGGAGCAAAAATTACATGTTTGTACAAAACATAATTTTTTGATGTTTCACACAGCCTGTACAACTCCATAAGAAAAGAAAGCGATGTGCCACAAAACTGTAATACCTCTGCTCCTGTTATAATTATTTTCTAGGACTAGAAGTATAATGTTTAGTGAAGGAAAAATTAGAGCTATAGTGTCAGGGAGGAAAGGACCATTTGAGATTGTCCTCTCAAATGATAAAACAGGACGTAGAACATGGAGAACAACTGCACAGAAACCAGGACTTGGCTAAATAATTATTGGAGCCTGTATGTCTGAGAAAGCAAATTTCAGTCCTTGAAAAACAGTGGCAATTGATGGATAAACTAGCTTTTAAACGGAAAATTTAATGGGGTGCAAGAAATTAAGGAATAGGAAGAACAGTTAAAACTTAGGAGTAACATCAAAGACTTCTAGAATGCTTACAGAATATGAGGTAGAATTTTTGCAAGCAGAAATAAAGAATTGATGAATATAATAAGTTTTTATTAGCAAAGGAACAAAACCATTAAGAATTTACAGCCTCTGACAAAGAAATGGGAAAACTGGTAGCACAGATGGAAGAACTGGAGAATAGAAGTAATGAGGTCTTAGAGACTGTAAGCTGGTTGGAACAACAACTACAAAGAATTAAGAAAGTGGTAAGAGAATTAAAAGAAAATGAAGAAAGATTACAACAGCAACAGTACAATAACCAGATTCAGATGTCTGCTTGCAGTTTAAATTGGATGATACAAGGCATGGCTACCTACAGAAGGCAGCTCTGATTAAGTGCTAAAGGAACTGTTGGAGGCAGAACAGGAAGCTGTAGTGACAAAAGAGAGATCGCAGCCTTATTGGAAAAAATAGAACCATATAGAGATAATTTGATCAGTATAAATTAGGAGATGTTACAGCTGAAGTGACAGTTAGAGATGCAGGAAAAACAAAGGATTTCCACTATCACTCAGTTTTGGTCAGGGAATGCACACCTGGAGATGGACCTGGGTGCTCTGGCTTGGCCTGGGTCAGCTGCCACTTCCTCACTCCCCTGCCTCAAAAGAACAGCAAGAGAAATGAAAATAAAAAATGTTCTTGGCTCCAGATGAAGATAGAGGACTTACTATCACAGTGTAAACAGACATGGTTTGGGTAAAATAATTTATTTATATTTAAAAGCAGAGTAGGCTGATGATAAACAAAAATAAACCTCTTTCCCTTCATCAACTCTTTTTTTTTTGAGACTCAGCCAGCCATATTCGATTCCTGACTGCTCTTCCTGCCTTTTTCCCAATCTCAACCTTGCTCCTTCATTCCCAGCTCCTCCTTTCCCCAGAAACTGTTTGTGTCTGGCATTGTGCAGCCCCAGGCTCTCCCCACAGAGTCTCTCCTTGCTGTCCCTGCTTCCAGTTCCTGCACAGGGACCCTCCAGATTTTGTCTTCCAAAAAACAGTTTCAAGAGACAGATTTGTGATAATATATCTGCATCACATTTCCTTTCCTAACCTTTCTCAAGAAATGGGTCATCTCTATGTCTACCCACTCACTCAAACAAAACTCATTGCTAAATGTGGGATTTTACCAATTCACTCATGTTTGTCATTGAAGTGCTGGCAGCATTGAGGGGACACTTCCCCCTCCACCAAAGATGAATATTCTGTTCTGAAAGCACACCCAATGCTGGCACAAGCATGACAGCTCTAGAGATGGAAATCCCATTTTCTGCTGAATGGATTCAGCACTAACGACTACACTGAAATCTCTTCACAATGTTTTTTTGTCAATATGACTCCTCAGTCCTTTACAGAAAATCTGTACAGAGAGGTGAAAAAAGTTTTCATTCCCAATTGTACCATGAATCTGTCCTCTCTTCTCAAGCTCTGATCTCATCTTGAGCTAATCCTAAAAATATTAATATTAATAATATAAGAATTCACAAAACCTTGTGTTTCAGAAATTTTGCCCCAGAAGAAATTATTCACAGATGAAAAAATAAAATCAGAGCAATACTGAACAACACAGCAGCAGAGACAAATGATGATGTGTCCACCTGAGCTGCCACCAAACTCTGGAAACACCAAGAGTTTGCAGCCACTTATCTTTGCAGCAATAAAACCTCCAAGCTGCTTGCAACTCTGCTCTTGGTATGAGGGAGGCTTATTTCCAAAACAGCTAGAAGTGAAACCCACACTTATCTTCTAGCAGGATCCATGGAAAAACTCTCTCCATAGAGTCACAGAGTCATAGAATAGCCTAGAATGGAAGTGATCTCAAAAGATAATCCAGTTCAGCCTTTCATGGAAATGGAAGACAGGAGATCATCCAGCAGCCTTTTCTGCACAGTCACATCTAGAAAACCTCCAGAGATGGGGACTCTACAATGACCCAACCCCTGAGGTTTTTCCAGTGAATGATTATTCTCACTGAAAAAAATTCTGTCTTCTTAGGGATGAAACCTTTTCTGGTGTAAATTGCCCTTTGTCTTCTCCATGTGGGTCCTCATAAAGAGACAGTGTGTCCTCTTCACAGTTACCCTGGAATACTTCTTGGGTAAGTATCTCACTGTGGTGGGATCCCCCCTGAGCCTTCTCCTCTCCAGGGAGATGAAGCCCTCAGTCAGAAGAGATCTCCTGTCATTCCTCAGAGGTCAGGTCTTTGGTTATGTCATCCCAGGGCTAGGACCCTGCCAAACTTCACACAGTTGCTGTTGCCTGCTGTTCCAGCCTGTCCAGGTCCCTCCTGACATCTCCACCTCACCATCACCTTGAATTCCTCAGCCAACACTGAGGGTTCAGTCAATCTGTCCATCCAGGTCATTTATGGATTTGCCACCTTAGAGAATGCAAATCTCACTGGCTCCCTTTAACAGTTTCTCTACTATACTTAATTTTTCAGTGCCTGAACTCAGTGGATTTTGTACCTTGCTAATTTGGCTAGGAAACAATCTTTAAAAATAAAGGATATTATCTGCCACCAGGCTTATCTTGGGGCTGGACCATCCTAACAGGCTTGACCATCATCTAAGTTCTGCAGAGTCCTGAAGTAGAGCAGCACATCAAGAGTAATCCATCATTGCTTCCAATGAGGCAAGCATTAGGACCTGAGAAGAGCAGGAAATTTTAATGTTGTTTTACTGGCAATATGATAGAGTAGAAATTGTTCAGCCTTGGGAAGACAAGACTCCAGGAGATCCCATTGCAACCTTCCAGTACCTGAAGGGAGCTTATAAGAGAGTGAGGGATTTTACACACCAGCAGATAGTGACAGGATATGAGATTTTAAACTTAAGAGGAAAGGTTTAGATTAGGTATTATGAAGAAATTCTTCATTTAGAGGGTGGTGAGGCCCTGGCAGAGGTTGCCCAGAGAAGCTGTGGATGCCCCATTCCTGGAAGTGTTCAAGTCTAGGATTCGAGCAACCTGGTGTAGTGGAAGATGTCCCTATCCATGGCAGGGCAGTTGCAAAAAGATGAGCTTCAAAGTCCCAAACCATTCTAGGATTTTGCATTTTCTTTATAAACTTTTAAGTGATTGAGCTACCCAGAGCTGTTCCTCTCTGAGAATCTTCACACCCTGTCCTTTCCTTAAGCTCTATTGCATCAATTTATCTCTTTCCACTGCTTCACAGAGTTTATCTTGTGAGGAGGACATGTGGGTCCTGGAAATAGCTAAACCAAAGAGATTACTTTAAGCAGATCAACAAAAAATTACAAAATCAATTAAAAATCCACAGCTTTCTCAGTATTTGTGGTGGGTTTTGGTTGCAGACAACACTTCAAAAAGTCACATTTTAAACTGACTTCTCATTTGTAGCCAGACATCTATATAAAGATTTATCATGCATGGCCAAACAGGAACAAGAGATCACTAAACAACAGTTCATTTTTCAGTTGCATTTTATTTGTAATACCTTTTATTGGCAGATGTTATCCCCACAAATGAATTAATGTTCCACTGTAACGAAGTGGACGTGGATTGATGGGAGAAATTGATTAGTGTTTGTTAATGTACTTTTGTTGCAGCAAGCACATTAAGTAATTAAAGTGCTAAAAGAGATCTTCCCATCCAGACACACAATATACTGAACTCCATTAATGAAGGACAAAGGACAACTGGGTTTTTCATTGCATCGTGAGTGCACCCTGTCTGCAGCATATACACCATATAGCTTAATTGCATCCATAGGTTTAAACAGTTCCAAAACCAGTTAATACAGCAAGGAAACTCTAAAAGATTGCATGTCTAAAAAAGAATAATGATTTTGAGTTGGCAGCATGAGCCATCTTAAAAGAATCTGATCAAGAAATTGTATGCAGTTTTCCATTCTGAAAATTAGACTTTGGGATATTTTCAGCTGAACACAAAGATAAATGATAAATGATATTAGGTAAGATATTAGATAAGCTATTAGATAATATATTAGATAGATATTAGACAAGATATAAGATATTAATATCCTATATAGATAAGATATTAGATAAGATATTATTAAAATTAGACTTTGGGATATTTTAAGCTGAACACAAAGATATCTGATAAATGAAAGTCAGAAAAAACCTTTCCCATACACAGTAATATTTTTTACTACCACAGCATCTGAGCATTTGTAATTGCACCCTATAAAGAACAATCTTCTGAGATATCATTACTACTCCTATGTTTGTAGATAATAGTTGATGGACTAAAAGGTCATTTAAGCTCACCTCAGATAATTTCCCAAACTCACTACTCATTCCAACAAATATCAATAGTCAGATACTGTATTTCAGCTTTAGTTACATTAAAATGCACCTTACAAAAGTGCAATGAATTGTATGAACAGGATTGCCAAGGGACAGGATTGCTTCAAATATGGGACAGGAAAATAGAGGCAAAACGCATCTCCTGGACATTATGCAGTGTCTCCTCTCTGAAAATAATGCGGACATAACAGGGAGAGAAAATACTGGTGTGGGGTTTTTTCCTTCATCTAACACTTCTGAGGGCTACTCCGATGTTAGTGATGAGTATCATATAAAAATCTCATACAGAATGGGATTGAAAAAAAAAGCAAAGCCTTTCACCTGGTGTGTTTATGTGCATGTTTATGTACATGTTTTTAACTAAAGAGTTTGTAGTTGAGTCTTTGGTAATGTCGATATTTTATATGCCCATCCTTCCCCTTTCTTTTAAAACCATATTTCCTGGAGTGTGGCAATTTGACAAGAAAATCTTGCACTATTTACAATAAATCTTTGAATGCGCACAGTTGCTACAAAAACCATGGCAAGTTGTACCCCCAAAACTCCAAAACCAATTAGATATGTAACAGTTTAAAAAAGTATATATTTCAAAAATACTAAAACCACGTTCCATTCACTTATTAAACAATTCATTGCTGTCAGTCAGTGCTAGAGAAGTGGAATGGAAGTGTGTTCTTTGCAAGCCCTTACATAAAAAAAATCAAAAAGCCCCAGGCTGGGCTAAATGTTGCATTTGGCAGGCCAAAACTTAAACCTTTGCCCCTTAACATCTACATACTGTCTCCTCTGCAGAAAGCAAACATCATCCCAGTTCAAGTGACATTTACCTTGTTGTCTTGATGACTTTCTGAGTGAATTATGTCAGAAAGCAGCCTCAATCTCACCATACATTATTTATATTTATACAAAACTGTACCTGAGTTGTTGACTAGAGTTCCTAGCTCAGAGAGTTACAGATGGGCCCATGTCTGCTGCTGGGAATCACTCAGCTCTCTGCAGTGTAAGCTGTGGAAGGAAGCCTAAGCCCTCAGGCTTGTGAAAGGATTTATGTGTATGTGCTGCAACATTTTATTACTTAAGAACAAGTGAAGTGACACAGTTTTAAAGCACTGATCTTAACTAGAACAAGCCAGGAACATGGCATCAGCACAGCCTGTGTCAGGGCAATTATTCTTAACGAGAGAGAGTGCCAGACATGAGTGAATGAGAAGGTCTGGTAATAAAATAACTATGAAATGCTTCAAAAACCCCACTGTGTTCTTTGAGTGCAATTTTTTAGGGAATGAGAATTTATTCTCCAAGTTTTCATGTGAGGGTGATTGTGGTGGTTTTAGTTCTTCTGGCACTTTTCCTCTCCAAAGCACTCTGCAAAGAACAGCTAGTAGAGGCAGATGAAGTTACCTGTATTTGGAATTTGTTATCACATTGTTACATATGTGGGTTGGAAATAGGTGGTCTTTAAGGTCCGTTCTAGCCCAAACCATTCCATGGCTCTATGGCACACACTGGGTATATCCCTAGGGAAAGCACAGAGTGACCACAAGCAGAAAATCTTGTCTTTAAATACAGGGCAAGCTCTTGGGAGGACAACTGGACCTGGTCCTTGCAAGGGAAAAAGTAAAATCATTTGATTATACTCAAGTTCTGAAATTTGTTGTGCACAGTCTGGGGAATCTCTGTCCTTGCAAGTTTTCAAGATGAGACTGGACATGGCCTTGAGAAATTTGGTCTGAATTCAATAATTCTTGCTTTAAGCAGGTATTGGGTTGAAGATCACAGAAGTTCCCTTCCAGCATGAATGATTCCCTGACTCTAGGATGAGTATAACCATAGTCTTCCTCAGCACAGAAATAACACAGAAGCTCTGCAGCTTCTTTCTGCACTCAGTTTTAGCCCATGAAGTAAACATTGTTTTAGTGATTTATCATCAGGATGATGGTCTCCAGTTACGCACCTTTTAGCTTACAGCACAAAACAGGTTGACTTGATTATCACTAATACGTGATTTTAGCTGAGCAATGTGGTTTGCTAATAAAATTGGGTTCTGTTCTAATGAAATTGGCTTTTTTCAGCAGTATGCAATGCTCCATGCCTTAAGTCTTGATGTCACTCTCTCCAGTTCCTCAACAAGCGTGTCACATCCTGGAGGAGCTCAATTTTCAATGCTGCACTTAAAGACACAATGACTGTAAGAATTTATGGGGCTTCTGTCATCAATTCACAGGGGAGACAGAGGGTAAAACAGTGAGATCCAAGTGCATCAATGAAGATCACAGCTACTTCTAAAAGACCTATGAACAAAGAGAAGCTACTTTTTTGTATAAAATCTATTGGTTCAAGTAGAAATTCACCTCAAAGACATGCATGTAGTTCATTAGATTAATACATTTGATTAGCAGAACTCAAGGAGGATCAAAGCCACTTGGTGATACTCTAGGGGATGACACTTTAAATTTAAGATCTCTGCTTATAGAAATATTTTTTTTTATTTTATGAATTGAACTCATAAAAATAGGAAAGGCAGTGCCAAATTACACATCAAGAGCTTTGAAGAAAATCTTATAATAGTCAATTTTTAATGTTACAGATGATAGAATGAACTGTCTTCCAGGTTTATGGCTGATGAGCATTAAAAGCTGGCTAAATCCCAGAAGTTTCATTTTGGTTTTTTCTTCTCTTTTTAACTCTATTTTTTTTTCCCAAGACTTTAATCTAACATCACAGCTTGCATTTTATTTCCTAGGAGAGTGGATCCCATCTGTTTGCATGACATTCCTCTTGGCTAGCACTGTCTATATGATATATTTTAATGTTTGTCTTCCAGGAGCAAGCAGAATGCCTTCTCTGTCTGTACCCTTACCTTTGATTTATGAATTTTCCTGGTGTGTACAAAGCTTTCCACCTGGATGCCAGAGCATCTATACCAAACTGCTCTCTCTGTAACTATCACCACCTTTTATCTTTGGATCAGAAATTGCTTTGCAATTTCAGCATTTACCGATCCTTCAAAATGTCTTTCTTAAGTCCCAGTTGTTTATTTTCTGCAGGTGGGGAAAACCAGAGACTATCCTAACAAGACCAGGATCAGAAAGAGAGATAGGAAGGGAATGTATTGATTCCCTAGAACACAATTTTTTTTACCTCTGCTGTGCCCATGAATAAACGCCAATTTGCTGAATGTTGTGCAGTGTGCACTTTTAAGTAAGCTGTTTTAATGACTAGTTATCACACTAGTACTCATGACCAAGAGGGAAACAGTTGCTATCCCATGTGTGAGGGGTGGCTGAAGCAAACTGAGCACATTCTTTCTCAACATATGACTCAGTCAGCTCATGTTGTGTGACATGGGTGCCAAATGGGAGCAGAACAAGTGGTGAGGCTGGACCATATGGGTTGAGGAATGGCAAGACGACATTTGGAGTTCTCAGAAGCTCTCAAATTGCTCTAACATATCTGGGCTCTCCAACATGTGTTTGTTCCAAGTCACTGTGTTGTCCAGAATTTTCCCTCTGACATTGCACAGGCCTGGTTTTTACTCTGTGTTAATGATTGCTGGGAACAGAGTGTGAGAAGCAATCACAAACCAGCATGTAAAGCATTATCTCAAGGCCTTGAGCAGTGTCTATCCAGGCCTCTTATTTCTGAATTTGTTCTACTTCTGTGATACTGCCTTGGTTAGACAACTTCTTCGGAGAGGAGAAGCTGGCCTCTAACTCAGTTGTCTGTAGGTGACCAAGTGACACAGAACAGCTACCTAATGTATTTAGGGTTGGGTAAACCAAAGTATTGCTCATTTGAAGGAGAAAGATAATTTCCAGATACAAAAGCACCCTACTTTCCACTGACCAATCAATTACCTGTCAGTGGAGTTTGCTGAGATGCTGCTCTTCACCTGCAGAACAGCCTCACCTCTGAGGCTCCACTCCATTTATTTTCAAAGTTTCCCCCCTACACTGGCACAGGACTCCCCGGTTCTCTTCAGCAGACACAGAGTGCCTAGAAATTAAAGATGGCTATACTCATTAACCAAATGAGGAAATGGTCTTCACCAGCTGTCATGGCAATAACCCATCACTCATGATTTTCATGAAGCTGCCATTTGCTACACTTCAGGACACTGATCTTTAGCTTCATGCACATCTGCACTGCAGCTACTTTTTGACTTTAGATTTGTGCTATAAGCTCCATCTTGTCAGTTCAGTGCAGCAGGTTCTCGAATATCACTGCATGACCATGGCTGATTCCTGAGGGGTTTTATGCTTTCTCTTTTTTATGCTTTTTTTTCTTCTTTTCTTTTTTTTTTTTTTATTTCTTTTTAGAATATTGGATGCTGCCTTAAAGTGAAGACACTATGTCATCATGGCAAGAAAAAAGTCAGTTCTGTCAATGCAGCTGTTCCAAGGGACAGCACTCATTATTCTAAAAAGGGATCACTTTCATCACTTTACAATGCTTACAAGCCCTCTTCCTTTTATTTTACCTCCCCTTTTTTTCTTCATTTATAATAAAGAGAATTCATGCATCATAAATGCACTAGGTAAGTATTTTCAAAATGACAGATTTACAGTCCAAAAAGTGATTTGTATTTCATTACAGGTGAGAAGTCTGAAGAAATGCATATTTTTATGAACAAAGTAACAAGATTTACTTCTGTCCTACACTTTCAAATTATATGATGATATATATATTCTGACATTGTCCCTCAAAGGCTCTGAAAAATAAAGTCTGAAGCTCTGAACACAATGTGTATTTTTCAGGTACTCATCTGATGAGAGAGGCACTGATGGATTGCTGAATCCCAGTTTGTTGGGGAAAGGACCTGCTGCATTTTGTCCCTAAAGGAATTACTTCATGGCTAAGTACACTGAAGCCCAGGTGTCCATCTGGTAGTTAACAGGGATGTTTTGCCACTCAAAAGCTTAGTCTATTAAGTCAGAGGGCCTTCTTTCCAGCAGCTCTGAATGCTATTGATCTCTGGTCTGGTCCCTGTAGAGTTTTGCAAGCTCTGAAACCACTCATCTTTTCTCCAGGGCAATGGTGCCTTCCTTTCAGAAGAAACTGGACTTCATTTTTCCACTCATTTTTAATCACCACCACCCCTCACACACATAAACCACCAGTGTAAGTGTCAGACACTTACAAATTGCAGCCTGGAATTTGAGGATTGAGAAAACTGATAAGCAGTGGATTCAGCCCTGATCAGTGACCAGTGACTCACCTTGGTCCTAGTTTTATAATACATCGATGCCAGAATCCTACCACAGCTCAGTCACTATTTCAGCTTCTTTGTGCCCTCTCTTTCCTCACAAACTCCAAATATTACTCACCCTGTGGATGCAGTAGTTGTGGAGTTAATTTTTTTTTCCTCAGTCAAATAGATTTTGAAAAGCTTTAAGAAAAAAAGGTGCAGAAGGATTGCTTGTGACAGAACCAGACAAATCAATTAATTGATCTCCGGCAGTCAGGGATAATTTTATTTCCTACTCTATTAAGGAAAATCAGAATCAGTTAGCTAATTTCACTAGAGAAAATGTCACCAGTTATTAAGCAGCACATGATAGAAAGAATTAAAGACGGAAAGCTCAAAAATGTTTTTCCTTCTAGAAATTGCATTACTTATTTCTCAACCTTTAGAACTCAGGCATCAAGCAGCATTGCAAATCCTTTGGTTTGACCAAAAAAAAGGTTTTCTTCCCCTGTAGCAGCACCTACAGCATTTAACCTTTGATGTCTATAAATACTGACATGGTTATATTTGTGCTCCAGAAGAAGATATATTTAACAGTAACTGACCAAACTACCTGCAACACATAATTTACTGACTGTTCCTGATATATATTTGTCAAAAACATAAACCATGACAAATGTTCACCAAAAAAAAAAAAAGTCCTGATTTTTGTATAATATCTATTCATACAGGTAAAGAAACATGATTCAAATAGGACATATTGTAGTTCAAACTAATTTAAGGAGCTTCCATTTCTCACGGGGAGGTAGAAGTGACAACTGTCTGTGCATGCACACAGATTTCAAAATAGCATCCAGTAAAATCAAAAATAGAACAGGGCCATTACCAGCAGCCTAACACTTTAAAGCACTTTGTGACTTGTGGACAGCAGATCATGTCCTTAATCAAGCTTGATTAACTGTCACCCAATGGTTCCAGAAGGGCTGATTCTTCCTAAATCATGTTGATTTATTCATTCCTTTATTTGAGTGGAGTGCTCTTCTCGAAAAGACTCGTGGTTGGCACAGCCACACTCTCCCAAAGGGCAATGCTTTCAGAAGGACTGTTAGCCAAGACTGAGTGGTTTGGGAAATATTGCCTTTATTTTTAAAGCTGCCAAGTTCCAAACCAGAAATTTCAGCCTTGTCAGTTAGGCATACAGGAGTAAAATTACTCTGTATTTGTGGGCATATTCAGGGTTTTTATTATGATTTTTAATTTTGTTTTTGCACCAAAATGTTAGGAGGAAAAATAGATTATATAAATTATTATTAAGGCTCTTCATTTTTGTTCATGCTTTTGAAGTAAAAAAAAAACACAGCATGTTGGGTTCCCACAGAAAACAAGATGAATTTCAATTTCTCTGCTTTTCTGATAGACAACACTTCATAAATCACCTTTCTGACCTTCATCAGGACAGAATGATATTGATTCATTTTACAAGTCACTCAGAGAAGAAAAATGTTAGTTAAATAGAAAATACACATCATTCTCAATTCTTTCACACTCTCATCTGTGGAGACCATGTAAATCCAAGATATCCCAGATGTCTATAGCCAATATCAACAATGGCAATATAAAAATATCAAAATAAAAGTGTCCCCAAGTTAAAATGGAATTTGGCAAGCTCATCCACTCTTTCTTTTCACATGTTCATGCTACAGTGAAAGGGCATGCTGAGCAGATGAAGTCAGCCAGAGGATAGTGACCAGCAAATATGAGACACCAGGGTTTTGCTGGAAATGCAAAGGTTAAAATGATAGAAGGAAAGAAAATGTAATATTGTGCAGGATACACTGAAACAAAAATTATTGCAAACAGTTTAATGCAGTATAACCTATAGTATCATGTGTTTGGAATATTAATCAGTAAATCAAGGTAAGTACCAGTGGGGAAAAAAGCAAAGGTAATTAGGAACTCATTAGTGTGACAGCTGAATATATTATCTGTGTTAGTGCTAGGCTTACCCCCACACCAGAGATTTGATCTGACTGTCAAAGCCAAGGAAAGCATTTTACAGGAATTATTGAATGCAAAATCAGACCAATACAAGAAAAAACAGGCATGTCATCACAGTGAAACATGGAAAAATTCCTGGCTAACCTCTGAACATCCTTTTGTCTAAGTCCAAAAAAACACATAGCCCACAGATGGGAGTGGATTTTCAGTTGTGAGGAAGATCAAAGACATTACAGTGATCACCAGAAACCAAGGGGAAAAAACAAAATCCATAGTTAGGTTCTCCTTCTGTTATCATAAGGACCAGGATACACATGAGATTTTTTTTAATAGCTTGGATAAACCAAACAGCTCAAGCACAGAGATTTCTTTTTCAGTTTGACACCAGTATTTGACATAGTCAGAATACTCTCTAACATAAACTTGGTGGATATTCTCTTGGAGGGAGCAACAGAATGACAGATGCCAGCTGTTAAAACCAAATAAAGCTGTGTTTCCTTCATTCAAGTTCCTAGCATTTTTCCCACACAGCTCATCAAAGTAAATCAAATAACAAAATGCTGCTATACTGATGGAAACAGCTCTACCTAATCCATCCTGATACCTGAAAAAATTCCCTGGGTTTTGCAGGGGAAATGGTGCTTGAGACAGACAAATCAGCTGTGAACCACCCCAGTGCCAAGCTAAGGCTTGAAAGAGAATATTTAATCTTCTGTAAACATCAGTTGTGGTAGGTGAAAGAAAATAGTATTCCTCTATTCCCACTGTTTTCCACGAAGTACATTCTTTTGACTTGAGTGTCCTGGTCTCTCCCAAAAGTGCTTTGTCTAATTTTTTTTTACTGAAGAACACCTGTGGGGTGCAATATGCATGCTGAGCAACAATTCACACCTGGTCAGGCTTCTTCATAGCCATCAGGTTTTTAGAAATCTACTAGGAAGAGTGGTGTAAAAATAATTGAGGCAAAAGTTTAACTAGACCAAAGCTGCACATCTCCTAATTTATGGAGATATGAAAAATCAGTGTGGCCACCAGAAGCAGAGCTTTAGACAAATATGAGTATTCATTTTCCCTTCTGAAATGGTGGGATTCAGCTAACTTTCATTAAAAGAATGTAGTCATTAGATTTCTGGCCCTAAAATGAAATTGTTTGCATTATAATTCAATACAGCTATAATTTACCACAGAGACTCAAAATCAGTCCAGAAGCATTTAAAACAGCCATTGTACTTATATCTGAACAAGGGCTTAAAATAATTTGGAGCATTACAACATTGTATTGCAAAAACAAGTCAGTCAGTCTGAGTTTATAGTGAAAGTAATGTACATTGATCTTCCTTGACAGCAATGAAAGCCCAATGACATCCTTCTCTGCCCTGGAGATTGCATGAAATATAACTGCACTTGGCAGAAAAGAACCTGTTTTGCAATTTAACTCTTTTCTGTAGGTTGCTCTTCTGCTGTCAGCTGCATAGTAATGGAAACATCAACTCACCCCCTCTGGAAGAGGTCCACATTATGGAATTTGTGTAGCTCCACAGAAAACTCGACCGTTCCCTGAACCTCAGACATGGTTTTTTCAGGTCATCACCTAAATAACACATATATAAAGACATTGTAAATGTTTGAAGTATTTTACTTAACAAATCCATGAATGGGTGATTTCATTTTAGTCAGCATCTTGGGGTCCGTGCAAAGCTTGAAATCGACTGATATCAGTTGGAATCTTTCCAATGACATCATTTGGCTCCATCTTCAGGAAAACTCACTAAAAGCCATATCAAAGCAGTAATTAAGAGAGGTAAGAAGTCTAATTAAGCCTGAGGACAGAATGATAATATTATGAAAAGTATAAGAAGCAAAAAGTAAATAACATTATGTTCAAGAATCTCAAAGCAAATTTTAATTAACTCTCTTGCTGCTCTTGTATGGGAAATTGATTTTTTTTTCTTCTCATTTCATGAAATGGCAGATTTCCAGGGTCAGCACAGCTCATTTCTGTAAAAGCACAGGCCAAAAAGACAAGAACCCTTAATAGATGAGAGTAGAATTCAGATTTCTCTTTTTTTTGACCCTTCCTATGACTTAAATAAAGTCCCAGAAGGAAAGCTTCTGAGGGAATATGAATAATTTAAATATTAATGAATGGAAGACATTCTTTTAAAGAAAATGCTGACAGTCATGGCACCTAATAGGCCACAACAGTCAGATCAAGACTTTGAAGCATTACAGCCATTTACACAGTACATCTCATGTGCTTATTGAATCACAGAATAATCCAGGTTGGAAGGGACTTCAGGAGGTCATACCTCACTCAAGGTAGTAAGTTTCCAAACCAGCTCTATTTAATACACAAGTGTACATCCATAACATTTCCCTAATTATAGCAGAGGCAATCCAAGGACTTTTACAGCTTTTGGACAGATTTTCAATTATTTTTTGCCCTTCCTTTCTTCCCCCATCTCCTCCTCTGCAAATGTACTTCTGGCAATCTGCCAAGCTGCCTGGAAATTTTCTGTAGGATCAATAAGAGGATAAAGATTAAATTTTTTTCATTAACACATTCAGAAGCAAGATTTTAGTTGTTTGACAGCAGCCAAGTGCAGTCCCTGAGAAAGACCCATGTCAGGGCTCTTAACAATTCCCCTTTCTGAGACATACAGGGCATTAAAGGGATATGTAGCTCAGATGCAAAATGAAACATTTCTCCAGAGGTGCTAATCAATAATTTTCATGGCACTCATAGATTTGACTGTGTCCTTTAATGAAGCAGGAGTGAAGAGGATTTTGATACATGAAGTCCTCATATAAGCATTAGGCTTTAGATTTCTCAAGGCTTGCTCCTGATTAGTAATTTTCCAACTGACTGGCTTATTACACTGATTATTTTAAACTAAGGTTTTTTTCTGGCTATCCTTTCAAGCACTACAGTTTTTCAAAAAGATCTCATTCCAGAGCTAAAAGGTTATTAATTTTTCATTCACCATCCTCAGACTTTGGAATGACAATAATGTGATGTAAAATATATGTAATATATGTCTATAACTGTGAGAAAGAAAAATAAAATTGCTAAGCTACACATCTGATATGCCTCATGTGTCAGGCCATGATTTGGGTGTGCTGAAGGTATATTCAAACTCTAGTACTTGTCAGAGAATTGCAGAATAAACTAGGTTGGAAAAGACCCTTTTCCCAAAGATCACCAAGTCCAACCCATGACCTAGCACCACCTTGTCAACCAGAGCAAGGCCCTGAGTGCCACATCCAGTCTCGCTCAAACACCTCCAGGGACAGTGACTCCATCACCTCCCTGGGCAGACCATTCCAATGCTTAATCACTCCTTCTTCCTAAAATCCAGCCTAAACCTCCCCTGGTGCAGCTTAAGACTGTGTCCCCTTGTCCTGCTGCTGCTGCCTGGGAATAGAGACTGATCCCCACCTGCTGCACCCTCCTGTAGGGATCTGTGGGGTGATGAGATCACCCTGAGCCTCCTTTTCTCCAGGCTAAATGTCAGAACCCAGGACATTCCTCTGGCTGCCCTGGAGGACTCGAGACCCAGGCAGGGGGCTCAGAGACCTTGGCACAGAGTCAAAGACACCTGTGCCTTTGATTTTAATCCATGGAAACAATTACCAACTTTGTGTGATGAGTTACAAGCCACAAGGGTTTGAATAGAATGTTAGTGAATTTATTAACAGGGTGAAAATGTAGAATTTTGGGGTTTTTAGAATGAGGTTTCAAGGGGCAAGAGGGAGGTCCAGTCTGTCTCCTTCTTCTTCTTGTCCTCCATCTTCTGCTGTGATGGTGGCACTTTTGGATTGGTTTAGAGTAGAGACAAACTGTCTAACATAGGTGATAGCTATTGGAAAATTATTGTAAATAAATAAAGTACATGTAGTTTTTAGTATAAAAAGCCAACACCGCCCCAAGGATGGTCAGTGTGCCACAACCTGACCAGCCAGCCAGATCTCAGCAGGTCAGAAAAAGAATGGAATAGATAAAAGAAAATAACCTTGAAAACCAGAGCAGAGGAATCTCGACTTCTTCAGTCTTGAGGCTGGGAAAAAAGATTTTTTAATACCTCGGGAGCCATTTCAGCAACACAAAACCTGAGAAGAGGGGATGGATGAACTCAGGGTGGCCTTGCCCTGGGGTGAAGCAGCTCCCCTGACACCCCTCAGTGCACCCGAGGTCCCAGTGGAGCAGCTCAGCAAGGATTAGATTATTTCAAAGACTTGGCACCTCCACACATAGAAACCAAACAATTTCAACATCTGCTTGGGTTGCTTTCAGTTTTTTGTAGGGTTTTGCTCTGGGGGGTGGAATAAACTCTTTCCTTCTTGCTCGGGAGGAGTTAATGATTTATGGGTCAGCGGGCCAGCTCTGATTTCTGCAGAATTGAAGTTTCTCTCTGTGGGGCCAGATCTGAGCGTGTGGGCACTATAAAACCCCTCCTTTGCCTGGGGAGCTGGAGGAGAGCAGTCCCTGTTCCATCCTGTGAGTGCTGAACACGCCAGGGCTCTCCATCTCCTGCCTCCACTGCCCCAGGTAAGGCAAATCCAAGGGCTGCTCCTGGGAGCCCCTGAGCAGCTCCAGCAGGCACCCAGGCCAGGAAATTAAATCAGATTAAACCAAAGGGTGTGAGAAGGGCTGAAAGAAAAGCAGAGGAGTGAAACAGGTATGGAGGTGTTGGGTTTAAGGCAGGGAGCACCCAGGTCAGGAAATTAAATCAGATTAATGCAGGAGGTGTGATAAGGGCTGAAAGAAAGGCAGAGGGGTGAAGCAGGCATGGGAAGTGTTGGGTTTAAGGCAGGGAACAGTGAGTGGGACCCTCATTCCCAGGAGGGAAGCAGGCACTGGGAAATTCTGGAACTTTGGGAGGGCTCAGGCTCATGAGTGACCCTGGATAACACAGAGAGGGCTCTTCCAGCTCCCGAGGGGTGCCAGGTGAGTGCAAAATTCACTTAAATTCTATTTTGTAAAGCAGTTTGGTTTGATTGACCTGTGACCCTTACAGCATGAAACATTCCCTTTACTCAGGGAATATTTGCACAGACTGATGGAACGTTTTGCTTGGATACTTCTCTCTCTCCCTGAGGGTGATTCATTGTTAGGGAGCTTTTCTGGTGACCCCAGCAGGATTTCTCCTGACTAAGAATTTATCTGCTTCCAAAGAGATTTATTACTACAAATATAAAGTGTTTTACTCCTGAATTTCCAGAAAATAAATTCAGCTCCTGTTCCTTCTGCTCCCCTCCTGTGACTGTAGGAGCTGCTCAGGGGTGCAGAAATCAGACCTGTGCATATAGCTGAGTATAAACACCCCCAAATACCCCTCTGCTCTCTTCACAGGTACTGTCCCAGGAGGGGAATGTGGTGACATCTGTGGGACCTGCAGGCAGGAATAACCATGCCAGCTTTGGAGCTGGGGAGGCAGAGGAGCTGTGCCGCCGTGCTCGGGTCCCTCCTCACTGCTGCTCTCATTGTCACTGTCCACAGTAAGTGAATGAGTCCGCCAGGATGGAATGAGAGCCCTGCAGGAAAACCTTCTCCTGGGCTTTACAAGACTTGAATCCTTCTCTTTTCCTCATTGCCTGTGCATTTCAAGGGCTCTGTAAATCTTTGTGATCAGATCTTCCTTTGCCTTTTTTTCCCCCTTTCTGTGGGAAGCAGGTACAAAACTATTGTAGCTGAAAAAGTGCAATAATTTAAGCTAAGTGGGGAGAAGAAATGCTTCATCTGGGCTTTGTGTCCAGCCTTTGAACCTATTACATTACATGATATTACATGATATATTATATTACACAATATATTATATTACACAATATATTATATTATATTATATTATATTATATTATATTATATTATATTATATTATATTATATTATATTATATTATA
>JAXCLO010000114.1:147337308-147347483 GCA_035583995.1 Arremon aurantiirostris
AGGGAAGCAAGCTGGAAATGCCTTTCCTTGACAGGAAGAGGAAACTGTTCAGCCCAGAAAGTTGGTGTATTTGGTAAATTTGAAAGCCTTTGCTTGCCTCAGTGGTGACAGCAGAGCCACAGAGAGCATTCAGTAAATTACAAAGGAGCTGATTTGGTTAATGAGGGGGGATGGTTTCATCACGTTTTGATAGATTCCAGAGCCATGGATGAGCAAAAAACACTTTTAAGAGTCCCAGCATCACAGCATCTCACACAGACCGCTGGCTTCACACTTCAGCTGGCCTGGGAGCACGGAATTCTGTCCCTCTGAGGCTGCTGGTGCCCCTGAAAAGCCAGGACAGCATCTGCCAGAGATGTTTTGTGGGGCTGCACAGGTGTTGTGGCAGTTCCTGGGCTGGAATCCTCCCCCACAATGCTCTTTACAGCACTGGCCTTTTGGAATGTGGAGCCAGAAGCAAACACTTGGAAACCCTTGCTGACACTTTGCCTCAGGCTCTGAGAAGATATCAAGTACCCAATTGCCATTAATTTCTCAATTGAATATCACTGGAGCACATGTGGGAGCTGTGCAGCCCCTGCACAGGGTATACACCAGTGCTCAGCCTTCCTTAGGAACAAACTCTGAAAAAGGGCAATTTTTAAACAAGATGTAAGAATTTTTTCCATTGTGCAGAATTCAGATAGATCTGAGTGGCAGGTGTAGATGCTAAAAATAGCTTTGTAAAACAGGCAGAAGATTCAGTTATGCAGTGAAACAGGATAAATGTGTCTTAGATGAATATCAGACAGGGCTTTCTCTACAAACAATAATATGTTTAGCCTGTTAGCTTCATGGAGTTGCCTTTCAAATCCTAACTTCAGGCCAACCTGTCTTCAAGGCACTAAAAACTTTTGCAAGCTCTGATGGGCCAAGAATGCTGCTTCTGTATCTTAGGAGCAGTTTGAAAAGAAATGCACAAAGATTGTTTATCGTGTGAGCATGCAGGCACCACTATCATTAAATCCATACTCAGAAAAATAACACTTGATTTGCTCCAGATGCAGGTGAGTTGCTGGATCTGGTACTTTCCAAGATGCTGATCCTGGGAGCTGAGAGTGATTTCAGTGCCTGTTGTCACCAGAGAGCCAGAAGTCTGCAGCATCCACGTGGCTGGGAGTTTAAACCCAAGCCTGCACTTGTGCACAAAAGCTAAAAAAAGATCATAGAGTGCTTTGGGTAAGAAGGGACCTTAAATCTCATTTTGCTCCAGTGCCCAAGATTTCCCATAGGAAATCTTTTCCATAAGGATAACCATGGCTGTGTTTGCTGTGCTAAGAGCACTTTTGGCAGAACCAAACAGCACCAAATACACCAGGGAAGCCTCACAGGGTGTTCAGGGCACATGAACACATCTGGATCTGCAGGACCTCCACTGGTGGGCAGCTCCTACAGCTGGGACCTGTAGGTACAACCCAGCTGCAGCTGGGAGAGGGAATTCCAAAGGCAGCCTCGAGTGTCCCTCCCTCCCTCCTCTTCACAGGCTCTCACAGCAGCAGGTTCTGGGCATTCATCTCCATGACTGGAGCTTTTACAGAATGGAAAAACAAAACTGTCTCCCAGCTCCATGTTTGAAGGAAATCTGAATCCCTACAGAGCAAGAATGTGTGATCCCTTTTCCTCCTCTGTGCTGTCTAGTGTGTGTGCAATCCTGAATCAGCCCTGCTTATCTGCAGGAGCTGATGTTCTGTTGCAGCAAGGGACATGGCAAGGGAGTGATGCTCTGGCTGCTGCTGCTCTCTTCAGTCTCTGCAGGTGGTGGACAGCTGCAGAGAAAATATTCTGTGTTACAGCAATAAGCCAAACAGAAATGGATTAGTGGTCACAAACCAACAGATTGCTCACAAACAAACAAACAAACAAAAAAGAGGTTAAGACAAACAGAACTGACATCTTCTAAAGCAAAAAAAAAAAAAACAAACAAAACCAAAAACAGAAAACCCACCAATAAATCCAAAACCCAACAGCAACAACAAAAAAACTCCAAACAAACAACAACAAAACCCCACAAAACACCAATGAAATAAACAAACAAAAAAAAAAAAAAAAGAGGGAGAAAAAAAGAAAAAGAGAAAAAAGGTAGCAATTAGCCTTATCCCGGTGGCCACTGGAGCAGGGGAGGAGCCCCTTCTTGGGGTCTGTGGGACACAGTAAAAGGAAGAGCAAAGACTGCAAATAGCCCAGGGTTTCTGCCCACCCATCTAATGGGGCTTGTCTTTGAACTGCAAATACAAATACAAGTTGGTTCCCAGCTTTGGGTTTGAACATAAAGGCCCAGAAAAGAAAGGCATTAGGTGGAAAAGGGAAGCAGGCACCCCTTCTGATCTAACAGTAACACCATCATCTCCCCAGTGAGCTGTCTGGAGAACTCTGGACTCCCAAAGAGTAATTTCAGTATAAGTATTTCCCATAATATTAAGCTTTCCCATAAGTATTTCTTTCACGGTAAGAGAGCCAGGACATTCCTAACAAGTAAACATCTGCCTTGGTATTGAATACTTTTGTTTATATTGAGACAAGTGAGAAAGAAAACAAAAGTCAGGAGCCCAAGTTGCAGAAGTGAAAACCATATTTCTTCTCCAGACACCTTGATCTGTAAATCATCTGAAGGCATGGGCAAAGCAGCTGAAATGTGCCTGGAGATTTATGAAGCATTGCCTCATACCCAGCTGCTTTGTTGCCCTCACGCACTACACTCTCATTTGGCTGCATTTTCCACTCCACACAATAGATTTTAATTTTCAGTCGGGTGTTAGCGTCAGAATATGAGTGCCACAAAGATTTATCCATCCCCATGTACATCTTAAAAAGGTTCAAGCTATTCAGTTACTAAAATAATCTCTAAGAGCATATTTTAAGAGCTGAGAGGTTTGCACAGTTTGAAGGCCTCTAGCAGCACCCTTGAGAGCACCCTTCATTTTTGCTGACTTCCTAAATGAGGATGCAACAGTCAAGGCCAAGGCTGGACTCAAGTCCTGCAGGAAGATGATGTTTACTTGAAACATTTAAATGACTTAGCCCAGGAGGCTGGTTTGAATCATGCCCTGGTGAAGGGGCAGATTCTGGCTCAGTGGAGGGAGATTGTTCATTCTGTAATGAAACCCTTTCTGCAGAGAAGCCCCTTTGGAGACAGCCTGACTTTCACGAGTTCCAGCATGACTGTTTTAGCATTTCCTCCCTGGCCTGTGAGCGCCACATCTTTGTAGCAGCACTGGGAGGGAGTAAAATCCCTTTCTGTGACAGTGGTCACAGGGGTTTTCAGGATGAGGGGAGAGATGTAGATCTGACTCCATATTTCAGAAGGCTTGATTTGTTATTTTATGATATATATGATTATATATGATATATATATATTACATTATAACTATACTAAAAAGAAAAGAAGGAAAGGTTTCCTCTCAGAAGGCTAGCTAAGAATAGAATGGAATGAATAACAAAGATCTGTGGCTCGGACAGGGAGCGAGAACCAGCTCTGCCGTGACTGGTCACTAAATCCAAACAACCACATGAGACCAATCATAGATCCACCTGTTGCATTCCACAGAAGCAGACAATCATTGTTTACATTTTGTTTCTGAGGCTTCTCAGCTTCTCAGAAGGGAAAAAAATCCTAAGAAAGGATTTTCACAAAAAGATGTCTACAACACCTTTCTACGTGCCTCTTTCCCCTGAAAAATTTACCCAGAGTTGAGAATCCCGTGCACTAAAGCATTTTGGACCATCTCACTTCAATTCCATTGCCTGTCAGAACAAACCCCAGCTTTGCCATGGCTCACACTGGGTTTGTGCCCATTGTTCTGCTCTGGAATACACATTGCTCCCAAAACATAGGCTGCAGAGCCCAGGGATCCTGATGTTCAGCACTTCCCTGCCATTTGCATCTCCTTCTCTTTGGCACCCCCTGAGTTCACAAGTGATTTTCTGAGCTTGGTGCCACAGTTCACACAGACAGGGCAGGCACAGATTTGTGCTGTAAATCAAGGCACTGGGTGGAAGGTGAGGGACAGCCCAGCCAGAGAGCCATTGGGAAAGAGTTGTCTGAGGGGGACAGCTCCTGCTGTCCATTCTGCACAGGAGGGGCTGGGAATCCTTCATTTGTTGAAAGATTTCTCCAATAAGTGACTCATGTCCCTTGCAGTAAGCAGTCTGCCATCCCAAAGTCACTTCCCTTTGTTGCCAGGAGGGGAGAAAATCCAATTCACTGCCTATTGTTGTCCCTGCCTTTTTCTAGGAGAAACAGACTGTCCTGTGTCTAGACCAAATTTATGACTTTATTATTGCTGCAGCAGTGGCAGAGCCAAACTATGGTAAACAGCAAGGAACAGAAACCCAGGACAGAGATAAATCCAGCCCATAAAGCCATGTTTAGCTCATCCACTCACTGGTGACTTGGAGATTTCTTCTGTGCCTGACTCTTGCCTTTCCTTTCTGTTTTAAGCACAATCTGGAGCTCTCCCCACCTGTTGGGACTCAGAACATTCCTCTGGCTGCCCTGGGTGACTCAAGACCCTGGCAGGGGGCTCAGAGACCTTGGCATGGAGTCAAAACACCCATGCCTTTGATTTTAACCCATGGAAACAATTACCGACTTTGTGTGAGGATTTACAAGCCACAAGAGTTTGAATAGAATGACTGTTAATTTGTCACAGGGTGAAAATGTAGAATTTTGGGGTTTTTAGAATGGGGGTTCAAGAGGCAAGATGGAGGAATATGGATGTGCCTTGTCCTCCTCCTTCTTCTTCTTCTTCTTCTTCTTCTTCTTCTTCTTCTTCTTCTTCTTCTTCTTCTTCTTCTTCTTCGCCTCCATCTTCTGCTGTGATGGTGGTACTTTTGGATTGGTTTAGAGTAGAGACAAACTGTCTAACATAGGTGATAGGTATTGGAAAATTATTGTAAATAAAGTAGATGTAGTTTTTAGTATAAAAAAGATAGCACCACCCTGGGGGTGGCCAGTGTGCCACGAACCGACCTGCCAGACAAGCCTCAGCAGGTCAGAAGGACAATGTATTAGATAAGAAAAAATAAACAACCTTGAAAAGCAGAAGCGACACATCTCGGCTTCTTCTTTGGTCTCAGGGCTGGGAAAAAGAGACTTTGTGACACCTGGGGGTCATCTTGACACCAGAGACCTCAACAGCTAAACACTCCCAGCTCCCTCAGATGCTCCTCATGGCATTTGTGTTCCAGACCCTTCACCAGCTTTGCTGCCCTTCTCTGGACCTGCTCCAGCACCTCAACATCCTTCCTAAACTGAGGGATCAGAACTGGACACAGCACTCCAGCTACAGCTGTGTAACACTACTACAGCACTACTAAGCAGTGCTGAGTATAGGGGAATAAAAGTAATATCTTTTGTTTCCTTTGTCCCCCATTTCAACAGGAATGAAACTCATATTTTGTCCTTTTGCTTTTTGGCACAGATTGAGAAGGTGTACACAGTTTGTAAGTCATGGATATGATATATCCACCAGGTTTTGTGTGAGTGCCTGTGTGTGATAGTCTTGCCCGAGTCAAAGAGCAGACTGTATGGGAAGCTAGCAGGAAACCATGCAAACCACAAAGCAATACTCTGACAAGGTATTTAGTCTTGAGGAGAGCGCTAATTAAAAGAATTGCCTCTGGCAATATATCTGCATGTTGGGCTGAGGCATATTTCCCTAGACCAAAAGCTCAGGATCAAAGGAAACTCCATGCTTTTGAAGACGCCAGTGTAAATAGGAGAGGTGTGAATGGATGGCCAGCCAGTTCAGCCCAGTACCAATATTGTCAAAGACAGAAATGATGAAGTTAAGATTAACTAAGGTATAGGAAAAATCTAATCGATGGAAATATGCACATAGGTGTTCTCTATATTTGCACTGTATTTTTCAAGCTTTAAACCTCTCCAAAACAAATACAGGAGTTATCAACAACAAGTAACCAAAAAAACCTGTTTCTGTAACTTTATTTCCCTCACTGATCACCGGAATTAAAGTGCAAGCACCTGCTACACCAGTTAGAACTTCCACCCACCCCAGCAGCACACCAGAAAATCAGATCCAGACCCAGACCCAGATCTATGCCCCCAGCACTAGAGCCTGGGACTTCAGGGAGCACCTCACAAGTACCAAAAAGGGCCTCTGGTGCTCCTTATTTTCAGGCACTTAGCAAGGTTCAAAGAATCCTGCTAAGACACATGGGTATAATTCTTCAATTCAAGAAGCTAGGAAATCTGACAAAATAGCTGCAGGCATCACTGGATCAAGAAAATATTAAGTAATTAAAATGATGCACTAATTTTTAACTTCTGTACCAGGTGCCTGCTTAAAGGAACCTTATCATAACCTTCCAAAATGCTGGGCTCATGAAGGACCTCTCATCAACCCTTGTGTGGGACAACCTTGGGTTATAAATAGAGCAATAGCTGCTAAAAATAACAATGAAAGTTGCCATGACATCACTATTGTAAAGACAATAGGGAATGCTGCCAGTATTGAAGTATCATCAGTTATCTAATAAGCAGTCTAAAGAAAAATATAGAGGTCATATTTGGGAAGGCTTTAGTATATTTGGATTTCTGAAATGTCTGCTTCTATATCAAGCTCCTTGCATTTTTCAGAAGAGACCTTAGGACAACATTAATAAATATCAATGCAAAGCTAATAAAGTAACATGGGAAGTGTTTTGGCCATCTGCTCCTGTGAAAGCAGTGCCATGGTCACCCTGGTCACCCCAAAGCACTGGATGGCTTCAGATGGCACTGCCACTGTCCCTGGCTGTGCTGTGCTGTCCTACATGCACCATGGCACGAGTCAGGTCACCAGTCTGTTTGTCCTTCCAGCTGGGGTTGGTGTCCTAGCCAGGGACAGGAAATTTCAATTGTCATTTCACTTAGAGAAAGGACACGTCAACTGAAAATCAGAATCCTTTATACAAATAAAGCCTATGAAAATCTATGTGTTTAAAGACTGAAGACTGTCTCACTTATATTTTTAAAGGAAGGCTGGATTTTATTCCCTACATCCCCATTGCTGTCATGGAAATACCTTCTGCACTGGAGACTGTTCAAGAATTGATATTGGCTAGATGCAACCTTTTTAATTTACAGTATTTGTACTTGACGGTATTTTAGGGATCCAGTCACCTCCCCAAGCCTCTGCCAGGAAGAGATTAGTTGATTATGTACCACAGATACCACTGTTGAAGACCTTGGAGATAAAAATGAATCTGACAATTCCCCACTGGAACAGAAATCACTGACAGCCCAAACAAAGGGAGCTAGGCAAGGTGAGATGGGGAAAGAGCACATTGGATAGAGGGACAGGACACTACATAATCTGACATTTTATAGTTTATAGACCTTCTAATAGACCTTCTAGCCTTTGCACAACTACATCCAAGCAAAAAACAAAACATATTTTTAAAACATAAACTACTTTTTGTGTGTGTGTTTTTACCATTTTACCATTCTTAAGTATCTCTATTATAGAATCAGATTTAAAAAAGTTGGGGGGGGGGGGGGGGAGGAAAAATACACCAAGGACAAAAGAATGAAATACTGTGTGACCAAGGGCAATGACTCATGAACTCAGAAACATTCATTTAGGAGAATACAGCTACCTTTCAAGAAACATAGCCCATACTATCTGCAGGATATCACCCCTGTCCTTACTGGTTTGAAAACATATTTTATTTTATTGTGATTTTTTTGCAGAAGCTGGAATTTTTTTCAAGCTAGGAATTTGTATCCCTTTTTTTAAATTTATTAGGAATCCCTTGATTAAGTTAATAAAGTCACAGTGATATAACTTTATTCTCCTCTCCACTAATGTCTTCACCCTCTGTACTTCTAAGAAAAGTAAGAGGAATATAATACAAGGAGGACAGTAAACACACACATGCTCTGAGATGAGAGGATTAGAAGAAGCAAACTCATTAGAACAAATCTCTTTTTCATTGTTATTTTCCTTTTTAATTGCTCACTTTCCTGCAGCTCAACTGGATCCCAGTCCTTAGCACAGTGACTGCATCTCAATAGGCTTGCCTGAGCATACATTAATTTCCTGAGACAAAGCAGTCACAAATGCCAGTAAGTTCTTCCACTACAATGCTGTCATTAGCTGTTCTCCACTTTACAGGACTTGTAAGCTTTTCTTGCCAGCACATCAGCAAAATGAGAGAGGTGAGGTCTTCGCCTTCAAGGTGATGTCAAAAGTTAGCAACTAATTTTGTTAAAATAAATCAAGCCAGTGTTTCTCTTCTGAGATTTTGGGTGGCAATAAGACATTTCCCTTACACTTTAAAAGAAGCCAATCTAAGTATACCACTAAAGATACAAAAAGTGACAAGGCTTGTCAATGCCATCAGTAGCCAAGTCTACCATTTGATCACAAGCCCATTTGTATTTTACCTCTCTTCCTAAATGTCCTGATGCGTCATAGACTCATTGAGCTATAAATAGCTCACCCATATGTTCCAAATCCAGATCCACCAGAGCCATTTCAGTTCTAGCAGCCTGCTCCACCTGCCCATTGTTGTCATGTTCTTCAGTGTCACAAGTGCTAGGTGCATGAGCATGTGCCTCTGGCCAGTCCATGACCATACCCACATTTCCCAGGTACTCAGGATTTCCAGTCTGAGCCCTTTGCTTTATCAGTGAAACCACTTAGTGCATGAAAACATCAGTTTGAATGTCCAGCTGAACCCAGAAAACAGAGATGGAAAAATCACCCGTGCTTCAGCACCAACTACCTCTGAAGAGGTTCAAATTCCTTCATAAGTTGCTAATATTTCTTTCTCAGCTGGAGTGTAACAGGCTTTAGATGCCCCATATTCCCTCTTTCTAGA
The DNA here is from genome assembly GCA_035583995.1 of Arremon aurantiirostris. Lineage (NCBI taxonomy): Eukaryota > Metazoa > Chordata > Aves > Passeriformes > Passerellidae > Arremon > Arremon aurantiirostris. The sequence continues at coordinate 147,346,174 of JAXCLO010000114.1, forward strand.
CCCTAGAGGCCAGCCTAGAGTCTCCTCAGGCTCTTTTGGTCAAATGTTATAGATGGAGCCATCATCCCTGTCTGGGTTATAAAGCACAGTTTTTACACCTTGTCATGTCTGGACTGGCCAAAATTATCTCCTCTTTAGTTTGTTCAAATGTTTGTTGCTGCTCAGCACCCCTTTTAAAGTCTTTCTTCTTAGGAAGAAAAAAGGGAATTGGCACCTCTTTTAAAGTCTTTCTTCTTAGAAAATAGAGAGGGAGACTATAACCAGTGTAGATCAGACTATAACCTGGAGCATTCATTCTCAAAAAATCCATGACACCTAAGACATCTTGTGCCTCTGTTTTGTTAGTTGTTATTTTATTGATCACACTCCTTGAGATATGAAAACATCTACCTTGCTGTTTTAGCCCTAACATTTGAATTTTCATGTGCAGGTCCGTTTACCATACTTTGTTTTATAGCAGAAATAGCTTTCAAAATGATCTGGATTATTCTCTTCTCAAACACTTTATTTTGCTGTGTTGCCCCACAAAATGATGTCACCAATGTACTGCAGGTGTTGGGAACATAAAACCTTGTTCCAGTGCAGTCTGAATCAATCCACAACAAATGGTAGGAGTACGTTTTCACCTTTGGAATAGTAAATTCCAGCTGTACTGGATAGGCCTCCATGTGAAAGCAAACTGTTCCACACCAAGGAGTCTCAACAGTCACATTCTCAGAGTTGTCTGCCCTGTTCACCAACAGCTGGCGCCTCTGTGTCTGTCCAGCTCATTTCATCTGGCTGTTGGGTGTATGATAAATCTAATTTAAAAAATCACTCAGTGCATCTCATGAAAAATTTCACCATGTGGATTGTGTGCACCAGAATTCATGAGTTCATGGCCCTCATCTGAGTTCATGACCCTCATCTCTGGATTCAGGTCACCTCCAACACAGCTGATTTCCTCAAATCCTGGATATCTCCTTCCATGGATATCCATTTCCTTTGAGACTTTGCAGATCTTTCCTTGAGGAAAGCTGGATAAAGACTGTTCCTGCCAAAGAATGAGGCTCCTTGTTAATTTTCTCCACAGGAGGGTACCAGAAGTACAATTATGCCTTCAGGTCAGAGTCCAAATACCAGATTAAACTCAAGATCAGTGTTTTAGTAACCAACCTCCCAGGCAAAACATCACTAATCACTGCAGAGCACAGCAAACTGCAAAGCCAACACCAATCTGCTAAAAAAAAGAAAAAAGAGAAAGAGAAAGAGAAAGAGAAAGAGAAGAGAAGAGAAGAGAAGAGAAGAGAAGAGAAGAGAAGAGAAGAGAA
>JAXCLO010000114.1:147347583-147366660 GCA_035583995.1 Arremon aurantiirostris
GGAGAAAGAGAAGAGAAGAGAAGAGAAGAGAAGAGAAGAGAAGAGAAGAGAAGAGAAGAGAAGAGAAGAGAAGAGAAGTACAGCACAGATCACAGAAACTGATATCATGAACAGATTAATCAATATCGTGATCCACAAATGTAAATATATATATAATTTCTGATATGTTCTTATCAATCTATCATCTCAAGCTCTTAGAGTTCCAAAGAGCTGTGTTCCAAAAAGAAGTGTTGTAATTTAAGCCCAGTTGGCAAATAAGAAACACACAACTCATTCGCTTAACCCCAGCAGGATGTGGGGAAGAGATCTGGAAGGGTAAAACTGAGGAAATTTGTGGGTTGTGACAAGAATGGTTAATTATTCAAATATAATATTAGAAAAAGAAATAGTAATAAGAGTTTTGAAAAACAAAATTAAAAAAAAAAGAGTTAAACAATACCCAAGAAAGAAAAATTATACAAATGAAAACAATTTGTTTGGCCCACCACCAACTGACCAGTGTCCAGCCAGCCCCTGAGCAGCAGCCCCAGAACATCTTTCCCCCTGGTTTGTCTGCTGTGGAGGATTAAATAAAGTCTGGATTCTCCCTCCAGTCAGTTGGGGGCAGCTGTCCTGGCTGTGTCCCCTCCCAACCCCTTGTGCACCCCCAGCCTCCTCACTGGTGGGGTGGTGTAAAAGGCAGAAAAGTCCTTTACTCTGTGCAAGCTCTGCTCAGCAGTGATGCAAACATCCCTGGGTTATCAACACTTTCCAGCAGAAATCCAACACAGCCCCATACCAGCTACCATGAAGAAAATTAACTCTCTCCCAGGTAAAACCAGCACAGGGGACATGGTAGATGCACAGTTAGACTCAATGATCTTCAGTTTTTTCAAACCTAAATGATTCTATGATTTTAACATGTAAAGCTCACCCCTAAGACTTGTTAATCTTATTGGACTTTTGAGTCAGTGCATGTTTGTGATTTTCTGTTTGTTATCATGTGTATTACAATTCAGACTTCAGTCTCAAGTCTTCCCTGGAAATCAAGTTATTTTCCACCATGAGAAACCTTCTAATGCTCTCTTAGTCATGGAAATGTCAGGGATTCCTTTGTAAGGTCTCCAGTCTTTACAACCACCTAACATCACCCAGCATAATTTACAGAATGAGATAGCATCACAGATAATCCCTTGCAGCTCTTTTGATAAGGTTTTTAGGTTTCCAGTCTGCTGTAATCCCTTGCATTTTTTCTCCAGTATTGAAACCAAAGTAAAGATCTGTGATACAGGTACAAGTCACAAAACAAATACAAGGTGTATAATCTTGCTCAGTCCCATCTGTGAAACATGCTTTTTATCCAGTGCATAAACATTTAGTTGGGTTTAAAACTATAAATATGAATTAATTTTTTACACTCCAAAGAGCTAACTCACTTTGGATGCAAGCCCTATATTGGAGAATAATCTTCCAATATCATAAAAAAAGTTTGCTGTTTAATATTGTCAGGAAAATCAATATTCAAAATTTTGTCAGATGCATTAGACATACGTTCACAGAGTGTAACACCATGAGTCACTTTTCCCAAGGTTCATTGATTGCTACCACTGAAATGTAATGAGTTAGAGAAACAAATACTAAAAGATCCTTTAAAAAATTACTCATAGCCCAAAGAGTATTCAGAGTGGATCACATAAGAAAGTAACTGTGTTATTTTATGTGTGTTTTTCTGCATTTACAAACTCCAATGTGATTTCTCTTTCACCATTACAACTGGAATTCACAAAGTACCAGCAGTATAGTTTCACTGGGGGTAGAGGCCCATTCAACCTCCAGCAACAGAATTTGTGTTAAGATTCAAATAACTTGAACCCCACAGCTGAGAACTTTCACTCTAGATCAATAGCTTAAAATTTATGGACCACATGGAGTAAAACAGACATTAACTACAGGATCCAAAGAAAATCACTCAGGAAAACAAGTCAACAACTTACTTCAATTCCTTTCACATTCTGTTTGTGAGGCTAATCTACACTGGAGATTTTGCACAGGTCACCAGGTCCAAGAAGGCTGAGAAGTAAGTCTAGATGATACCCTCAATAAACTGGTAATTTCATGGGTATTTAGAGGAATAAATCTACCAAGAGAAAAACCCAAAACCACCAGGTTGTTCCAGAGGATTTTAGGGCAGAACTGAAGACGGACCGAATAAATGTCAGGTGCCAGTAGGCTGCTCTTGTGAGATATAAAGCCTTTGAGCTATTACACAGGATTAAATGTGAACACAGCTGCGCAAATTTAGGTCAGAGCACTCCCAAAAAAAAAAAAAAAAAAAAAAAAAAAGAATGAAGAGCAGCCTCGATTTGTCCTCTGTTAGCACGTGCCTGTCACGACACCAGTGCTGAGTTCAGCTCAGCAAAAAACACTCTCTGCTTACACCAGTTAATAATAACCTGCTGTTGGTATTGTGCAAAAATGAGCAGCAGGGGAAATTCAGACAGAAGAGGAGGAAGAATACAACAGAAGGAAAAAGGAGATAATACAAACTTTCCCCTGGACTACCTTCCCACTGCTACATAATCCTCCCTCCTTCACACCTTCCCTACCTGTTCATTCTCTGACTTATTTTCCTTCTTTATGGCCTTCAAAAGAAAAAGATATCTTAAAATTTTATGCACAACTGAGAGCTGAAATTCAGACTCCTCAGAACACCATCATCTTCAATCTTCAGCAGTTTCTGTGTCTTATTCCCACTGTTCACCTCAGTCTTTTTTTCTCATCTTCCTGTTGTCAGTCTTAGAAACACAAAATGCATCAAAAGGCAGCGAGTTATTTGAAGCCTATTTAGGACACTCAGACAGAATTATCCATCATTCTCACATTTGACTGAGCTCTTCTTCCCAGTAAAGGGAGATATATTCTTCTCAGTCTGGGCTTTTTTGTTGGATTCATACAAGAAATTAGGACTCTTTAGGGAACTGACCTTATTTTCTTCTCATGTAGTCACAGAAGAGCCCCACAGTTTATTTTTATAATTATTTATTTTAAAGCTCTACTCCAGTTCATACCTGACTTAAGTCAAAACTGCTTGGATATATGTCTATATGAAGTCTTTGGGAGTTTATCAGAATGTTTGGCTACATTCAAAACTTTGGCAACAGCTAAAGGTCACTTCTGTCTGTCTTCTGAATGCTACAACAACTTGACCAAGATCCTCCTTGGAAAAAGTCTTGTATCAGGTTCTGTAGGGCTGAAAAGGAGAGGTAAGAAGAGTGAGATGCGTCTTCTTGCAAGAGATACGGGGCAGCCTGATGCAGGAGTGAAGGAGCTCTCTGCTTTGGAGCACAAACTGTTATGCTAATAGAGACATCACCAAAGAATCCAGGTAAGAAACAGAGGAGCTTGAACATCAGCCTGATGCTACAAACTAGTCACAGCTAATAAACTAGTGACAGCTATGACAGGGAAAGCCTGCTGAGTTATATGTTTTCTTGGCACTGTTTTGACTGCATTTCCATTTCTGGTCATGAAAAATTTTATGGCACTGTCTAACTGTGCTGTAAACTCAACTGTCCTTGTCAGACCTTTAATGCTTATTTTGCATTTTGCATGATCAAATTCACTGCAGACTTTCTTGGACAAGGTATAGTCTCCTTCAGATGTTCTGAGGATGTTTTAAGTGAGAACATACTTCACATTAACTGCATTGATTATCCTCGTTTGTGAAAAAAATTAAAGCACAGACACTTGCCCACAAGATTCATCTCACTAACTATAAATGCTTCATATGTATAAGGTGTTTTTAGCCTCACTGTAGTCATTGGGGATATAGAAAATGCCTTCAACAGGGTTCATGTCACCATTGCTGGCTTCCAACGGAGCTGAAAGCAACTTTCCTAGGTGCAGACATATGAGCCAAGTCCACATCTAGTTAGATGAATGTCAGCCATAGCCAAATTCCACACATAAACAGGATTTTGAATGTGTGTGCAGAATCACTCATGGAAAGGGTGAGAGAGGTAGCATGTGTGTATCTCTATATATACATTTGTACCTTATGTTGGACTTGATGATCTTGGAGGTCTTTTCTAACCTTAATGATTCTACGATTCTTATATGTGCTTAAAAGGAAAAAGGAAAAAAAAAATCAAATCCCCAAAACTTGATAACACAGTGTTTTCCTTTCTTTGCCTGAAAACATTTTGCCTTCTATCATACACGTAGACATCCAGCTGGAATCAACAGTCAGATTATCACTGGATGGAAAGGTGCTCAGCACTCAGGAGATAGGAAATGTCAAAGATAAGGCTGGCCATGGAGTCTCCTTTATCTCTTACTTAATGCACATGGATCAGGTTATGATCAGGCAATGATCAAAACCACTTCTGTCTCTTGCAGTGTTCAGGACATGCAAGGTCTGGGAATTAATCTGGATATTACAGGTGACATTTTTTGGCTTTTCAGACTTCAAAAGACATCTTAGAAGGGAGATAGAATATTGTAAAAAAGAGACGACTCTGCTATCCAAGAAAATCTGTGCATATTTAACAAGTCAGTTTCTCTGTTGTCTTGTTCTCTTGAAACAAGTTTTGAGCAAGTTAAAGGCTCTTAATGCAGCCTGTTATATTCAATAAAATTATCTGAAGTTGCTAGAAATGAAACACTGTCAGCAGATGTTATATTTTATGTGGAGTCAGTGGAGCTATTGATGTTTGTGAGGAGCAATTGAACAGTTTGCAGCGCTGGACCAAAAGAGAACAGCACAACAAGGGGTGTTGTACCCTCACACACGGAACAAGAGCAGGATTCAGAGCTCTGGAAATCTGACAAGCAGTTGTGGTTCAATTACCATCGTCAGAAATGCTCAAAGGCTGGGACAGGGTGGGGAAATGTCCCTGGAACTGTTCAAGGCCAGGCTGGATGGTGCTTGGAGAAACCTGGGATGGGGGAAGGTGTCCCTGCCCATGGCACAGGGATGGGACTAGATCATCTTTAAGGTCCCTTCCAATGCAAGTCATTCTATGATTCTAAAAAGATAAGGATGTTGGTGAGAAAATTTTGACAGAGAGAGGTGATCAGAGCAGCATCCACAGAACCAGGGTCTTGGTATTACTGGAAGAGGGAATATTTGCAATACTGAAATTAATACAATATGGATTTAATTTCAGGCTCACAAAAAAAAAAAAAGTTAAAACCAACTTTTTCATCACTGTCCTCAGTTGTAAAATATTTAATAAATTGCACAAAAACTTTGAGGCAGACATTTATTACAAGGGCCATTGAGTACAATGGTAAGTAAAGAAGCTGCAGACCATTTTCCATCATAACAGCTCTTTGGATAGGCAGTAACTATTGAACTGGGATGCAATTAAGGGAGGAACAGGTGCTGTTTTAGAGCAGTGTGGTTTAAGTACAGGCAATAAAATATGCAGAGCCTTAATCAGAATTTTGACTAGTTTTAAGTGCTTGGGGCCGTGTTGATATAAATAACTGCATCAGGTTCTCCTAAAGAGCAAGAGCTAAATTAAGTGGTTTACAAACAGAAGAAAAGGCTGATTTATTGGTCATGGCACTGCTTGATCTCTGACAAAAATAGAAAGGGCCAACTGTGCCACTGCTAGACATGAAGCCAACACAACAGGGCCTGAGGTACAGCTGCTGAATACAGCAAGGGCAGACGAGTCTATCAAAAGAACAGGAAATAAATTTCTTTCTCAAATTCAGCCCAGCATCTTGGCAAACTCCTCCAGAAGGTTTTGTGCAGCAAGTTTGCCTCACAGAAGGGCTGTATTTTTTTCTGAAGGCCCTGACTCTTATTCCAGCTGCAGAACAGCTGTCCCTCAAGCTGTGCCTGTCATGCTAAAAGGAGCTGCTCACTCATCTCAGGGAGCTGAGGTCCCTTCTCAAATGAGCAAAGCCTGGCAGAAGTCGTGGTGAGTTTTGAGGTGCAGCTGGACATGGAGATGGATTTCCTTTTAGAGCACTGGGGTCACTGGCAACACATTAATTGTTGAAAATTCCTGATTCTCCACAGCACCTAAGTGTCAGCTTTGGTGTTGTCTTTAACACAGGTACTTGAGTTGTAAAACAAACAAGCTTCTGAAGAGGAAAGTGAGATTTTAACAAAACAGAGATATCCAGCTTGGGGCTTTTCCCCTGAAATACTTTTTGTGTGTGCCCAAGAACATCCAGTCAAGTAAACCTGGGCAACACAGACAGGGAATTTTCTAGAAAGGCAGGCACTGAGGCACCAGTACCACCATCCTGCCATGTCACCTCCATGTCCCCTGAAGTTCTGCTTTCCTGGCAGTGGCTGTGACCAGACTGGATGTCCATGGCACACTGCAGGTGCACATGAACCAGCAATGAACCGCAGTTTTCTGATGTAGCTGGTAGAAACAATTTCATCTGAACATTCATACAAGAAACCCCACCAGGCATGGAAATGTGGAGACTTTGTGAGGACCAGGCAGGACTGGTACCACACCTGCAGGACATTAAAGTGAAATTCTTCCTCTTAGATCCACTCCTGCTTCCTTCCTAATTTTGTTGTCAGACTGTTATTCCTGACAAACAAAATAAAGAAGGGCTAACTTTATCACCTGCTGTATTGTTTTTTGGGTTTATTTAACCTCCTAAAGTCAAAGCTTCATGCTCACAGGGACATTCTATGCCTTACTGAAGAAATACTTAGAAAACTTAAGGGACATTAAATTTATATTTTTGGTCACTGTCACATAGCAGTACTGAGCATGGTTTTGGTACAATATAGCAGTGATGATCACTTTTACTAGTTTGTACAGTTTAAAATTAGTGATCTTGGAGTTCCATTTAATTTTAGTTTAGGTAATGCAGACATGCAATTTCAATCAGCAGCCAGAATCAGACTGTGAACACACCAAATACTTCAATTTTGTAAAAATTCCAACACTCCCCATATAAATATTTATACTTAAATAAACATAACATGAGAAAAGAATACAGGAAACCATCCTATAATGGAAACCTTCATTTCCAAAATAAAATATTGCAAATTTGAAAGCTGTGGAGTAATTCTCCCAGTTACTTGCCTTTTCCACACTAAAATCCTGCTTTGTAATTTCAGGAATGAAAAAAGTTTTCAGCACACTTCCTCATGTCTTTAGAACATTAGATAGATTAGATAGATTAGGCATCCAGATATTTTAATAAAGTTTCAGAAAAAATCAGATGGAAAGATGCAATTCTGCCTGGGAAAAATTAAATTAAACTGTTCTCTGCTAGACCTTTCTATATTGTGTGGTATAATCTCAGCAAAATGAAGTAATGAACCCAACACCATGACAAATTTGCAGCCAGCAAAGGTGTAATTTTTTTAATCTTGCTCCTATTTTGCTAATACACTGCACATCCAGGAACAAGAATATCTTGAGGAAAATATGTATCATACCAATATCTCATACAGCACTAATTGCACAATCTCACACCAAGTGCTGAGCTAAAAACCAAACCAAAACAGCTCCTGGTGCTCCTGGCCAGGAATTCTCTAAGAACAAGACACGAGAAACAGAGAGGTTGTCTATGAGCAGAGGAAATTTCATCACTAAAGCTGGATCTGGGACAGCATTTTGGATGGAAGTTATTCATAGAAGGAATCTTATGCAAACAATGCTGAGATGCAGCCCAAATTTTCAGCTTTATGCCAAACGATACTGTTCAGATTTCTGCTGGCACATGGGAATTTACCAGATTATTTGCTGCATTCCAGCTTAAAATAAAATGTAATTTTGAAAATTATTTACAGCATTTCCTAATTAAGTGAATTATCTATAGAGAACTAGCTTCCAAATCCTGGCATTGCTAATTTTTTGAGCTCCTTGTATTTACATATCTCACAGGGAACATCCATGATCTCTTAGGAATGAAGACTCAGCTTGTGAGAGGCACTAATTAACTAACAAATGTCAGGCTCAGATCAATCATCTCTATTAAAACAAGCAGAGGATTTTTCCTCCATCTCCAAACAAGACAGGTGTGAATTTGAAGTCAAGTGAATGTAGTTAACCAGAAAGCTGTAACAAAAATCAGGTACATCAACATCTAAATAAAATTCCCTTACATGTGAATATCCCTGCTCAGAAAATGTTTATTTAGTACAAATAATAGCACAAATCTGCCCTGTTCCTGTGGGATTTTCATAGCCTAGTTCTTGGCAACAGATTAATCATTCCTGGTGTCCCACAATCAAATTCTTAACCCTCATTGGTTTTGGGTTTTGTATTAGAAATACAATAAACACAGAGAACATCAGAGCACTCAGTGCTATGTGCAGCTTCACAAACCTCAGCAAATATCTCAGATTTCCTATGGCCTCATTTTACCTCTGCTGCAGAAGGTCTAGCCAATTTTAAAATTCCATATGACTTTTGTTAAAGGCATAATTTTATTTCCAGAACTCACAGTAGAACTGATGATGGGCCTGCAGAGCTGAAATGAGCTGAAACTTCCTTTATGTGTGTATCTCACTTTGAATTTCAGACACTAGCTTGCTGTGCAAACAAACATTTCAGTTTTGATCTGAAAATCAACAAAACACAAAGAACATAGGGCCTCCAGGGCCTTTTTATTGCCTTTTTTAAAGCAGTGTCATTTTATCTCCCATTTTACCCCCTGAGAATGCTTATATCTATGTAAGATACTTTGGGCAAAGGGTAATTTAGGACACATTGCAGACTCAAAAGCCAGAGTGTCAAAGTATTACTATTTTCACCCATAACACCAGACATGAAATTATTAAAGCTCTATTTTCAACAGCAATTAAACAGCTAGAGAGAAATTCCAAAGCCTAAACATAGATATCTAGTGTCATTTTATACCCCCTAAGATATAAATAAAGGCAATTATTCCCAACTCTCAGTTTACCCACAATGTGGGTGAGTCCTGCTTTCTTTGGAAGCAGCAGCTCAATATCATATGAGGTGTCTTAAAGCTTCTCAAATGACAACACACATTTATGACTAGGAGCTGAGTGGTTTTTTTCTAAATCTGCAAACAAATAGAACCTAGAAAGTGGCTGAACTCAGCCTGAAATAGCCACCCAAGTGAACTAATTCAGCCTCTACTGACTGCATCTCTTTTAGAAGTAATGGAACACTTGGATGAATACACAGAGTGTCTTCACAACAGAATGGAGGTGCCTCAATGTGAGAATTCATCCCATCCTCATAATGAAACTTATCTCACCTATTTTAGGTACCTACACACGGACTACTTGTCCACAAATGGGGAAAAAAAACCCAAAAAAAGTAGTAGATTCCCCTGACCCATTTCTCTCCATCCATCTCACACTGAAATGGGTCACACCACTTGTTTCCACAGATTAGCAGGAGAATCTCAGCGCTTATCCCCGATCCATCTTCTCATGGAGAGAAGAGAATCCCACTTCTGTAAAATGGGTATTGATCAAGGTGTAGGTACCTGCCTCTCAGACATACCACCAGACATCCACACATACCTTCAGGCACTTACTATTCATTTGCAACTCTAAATTTTAAATTCCTAGATTTTACTGCTGTCCAAAACACAACTGAAAGGCAATCCCCTTAAAGGACTCAGAATTTCAAATTATATACTGATCAGGCAAAAGACCATTGCTAGGAATCTGAATGCAACTGTGGCCTGCAGATGTCATATCTCAAACAGAAAAATAAATAATAAGATTTAAAAATTGATCCAAGACTTTAACGTTGGGATGTCATGTATGGACATCACACTAATAACTCTTGGATGATTAAATGAATTTTTTATTGCATTTATATTTTCCTAATTTCTAAGGGCTGAATGGAATAGAAAGGTAAGATTAAATAATATCAGAAAATATCCCAGATGCAACAGGAATTATCCTATTAAACTAACTCCTGTCCATTCACATGTAGAAGTTCCTTTCACCTAAGTCCCAACTGCATTTTTTGCTTATAATTTTCCAATGCCACATAGACTGTTTCAGACCAATTTCCAGTTTTGATGCTATAAAATATCTATTTTCCTGAGCTGATAGAAAGTAATCAGATATATGTATACTGAAGAGCACTTTGGTGCTCCTCTGGGTTTAGAAATGTGAATTATTGTTGGAACAAAGTAGCAAAGCAGCAAGTCACCTCTTCCCCAGGAGTGATGGTCTGTCATCCTGGGCAAGAAAATACAGAGGGTTATTTTCTCCTACTCATGTTATCATCACCAACATCAGTTTATAGTGCCTCACACAAGATTCCTTACTTGTAAAAAAAAAAAAAGAAAATTAAAAATCTGAGAAAAATAGTGTGATATCAAGGGGAAAGCCTCAACACATCTTTGGAGTTTTAATCACAATCGTGAACTTGATGTATTGAAGAAACATTCATCCTGGATTTCTGGTTTCATCTTCCTATTAGCAGCCAGACATCCATGAAATGTAATTCTCACACAGGGCTGAAAATGAGGAAAACAGACTGTACACACAATTGTGGCAGGCACATGATTCCACTGAGCCATAAATAGCAAGCAGTGAAATGTTCTGTTCCCCTGCATTTGAACAAATATCACTGTGAAGCAGATGAAGACAGGAGACCCAAGTATTTACACTTGTGTCATGAGGAAAATGCAGTCCTGTTTCCACCCTGACAGCAGAGACAGATGATGGCAGAGCAACTCCTGAGTGCTTCATGGTTTATAACAGCTGAGCAACACACAGCCTGCTGGGCAAAAAAAAAATAAAATTGGGGCAGGATTCACATTTTACCTGGTCTAGGATCTCACTCTGATCCTGCAAAGGAGGGTCAGCACTGACTGGGGCAGGGTCCTGTTTGCAGGACTCAGCTCCCACGGGATGAAGGCTGCTCCAGCACTCTTTACTTCATATTTATATGCAGAAATGGGCCATCTGTGTGTCTTCTGAGATAAAATTTTGGCAGCAAAGACAACATCACACACTGAGTAATAGCCCAGTGATTCCTGGAATATCCTGACTGCAATAAAAGTAAGGATGTTGGGTAAAATTCTGGGTGTACTGGTGTCAACAGAACAGTTTTGCAAATGTTAAGCAGCTATTTGGGGATATCAGAAAAATGAGAAAATAGAAACCACTGTATCTGTCTTCTTATTCAAGTTGTATCTGAGGTCACTGTTAAGACTTTATCAACAGTGTTAACACTGGAGAGACCAGAATACCATTATTATTTTCATGATCTAGATTATCACAGAAATTTGCTGTTGAACATCCAAAACATCAAGTGATCTTTGATATGATACCTGTGAAATTTAAAAGCAAATTCAGGATAGTAGAAATAAAATCTTTGCAGGAAAACACATTTAACATGGTACACCCTTGGCACAATGAAGCTTTCACATTTACCCTTCTTTCCAGTTGTCTCTCCCTTAGATAGAACTACTATCAATAATTTACATGTTGGTTGCAATTTTTTGTTTGTTTCTTTTTCAGGGTAGAAAGCTTGTTTCCATTTCCATGGTCAAATTAAGGATATACTGAGACACATTATATGATTCTGCTGAAACCTACTCACTGCACATAATCTTATTTCATGCCCATGCTAAGCCAGAAAAAAAAAATATCTGTGTCTGTAAAAGTAAAAAATAACTTCAATTCTGCACTTCACTTATGAAACATTACAAATTTGGCCATCCATAAAACTTTCTTCAGAAAAGGTTTCCCCTCTCATCCAAAGCAGCAAAATGGCTATTTTCAAAGTTTTTTGCATATGACTACATGTCACTATTAAGATCAGGAGATACAAATGACTGAAAAATTACAAAGAGCGTTCTCACGAACCTGTCAAGCTGAATGGGTTTGTGGGCTGATACTGTACAAAGAACATTAATTATCAAACAGCATGGAACCTGAAAAACATGGCATCTGGAATATTTCTCATCAGTCAGGTGTTCAGGCAGTGAATACTGGTGCAGTTTGACTGAGATCAAGGGGGTTTGTACCTCCTTATGCCACTGGAAGATGTTTCCCACTGTATGTTTAAAATATCTTGTCCTTTTCTGTTCTTGCATAATAAGCCATTATTTCTGCAGCCAAGGCTTCTTAAAAACATGATTTCTGTGTCAGAGGGATAAAAATACCCCTGACACATGTAGATTTCATTTAGAAAAGCATCAGAAGATTCACAGTTTGAGCTGGAATTTATTATTGATCCTTTCAGCTCGATGCCAATTTGAAATTGTGCTCTGAAAAAATATATTTTCCTTAGTCAAACACTTACAGCAGTACTAAGAAAAATAGAAACCCACACAATTTTAAAATGAACCACTATTTTTCAAAATATGTTATGGATCCACTATTAGACATATAGATGAAAGAATGGGTAGGAATTTGTTTTGGGTAAGAATATGCAAAACATGCATTTTCTTCTTTTTAGTTTCTATTCGTCTGAAAAAAAATTAATTTCTGTCTTGAGAGCACCACACTGCAGTTGGAGACCAACTGTAATAAGGCCTATAGAGGCAGAGTAACAATTTGTAATTAACCCTTGGAACCTGACAGATTTAACATTTTAAATCTGAAGGAATTTTTTTCTTGTGAAGAAAAATCAGCATAATTCAACTTCTCTTCCATTCAGATTGATATGAAAATTTCTGCACAAAAAATAACTTCATTTTGTTTATGGTTTTATTTTTTTTTAATAACAAAATGCACAGATTTCTCAAACATTTAAAATTCAGCAGCTCAGAACTGCTTGGGTATTTATAGCAGTACTATGCTAAAATTAGGCTTGAAAACGTGTCTACTTGCTTGTTTTCCTCCATTGCATCCAATGCAATGGTGAAACCTGAGGTTTTACCATCAGAGCTCTCTTCATAGTTGCAATTCAGGATGAGGTCTCACTGACATAATTTTGGCTGGGCTGAGCACCCATGCTGCCATTTCTCAGTGGAATGGGCGATGGCAGCTTTAAAACAGGGAACCTTCTGACCACATCCCTTGATTGTCCTAGTCTAGAAAGTATCTTCTGGATGTGCTTAGAGCACATGAAAAATTGCAAACTACACTCCAAATACAACGTCTGGGGGTGATTTCACCCCAAACACAAAATGCTGGTTGCAAAGGCTGGAAAGGGAGAGGGTTTGGGGACTGAAGGAAACATCCTAAGGAGCAATGTGGAGACATTTGTGGCTCAAACAGAGACAACACTCATTTACTACTCTGTGTCCCACCCTGTGCCTTGCCTGGCAGCTCCTAAATGTGAATTCATTCTTTTGTCTCTAACAGTTTAGCAGTCCTTGTCTGTCATTCTCAGCCCTCAAACAGAATTTTTCCTGCTGGAGCACGAGCTGCAGAAGATATGTGTGCTGGGAGTTTCCAATACACTTCTTTAGCAAAAAAAATCACTTTCATCAATATCTTGTCTAATAAACAGAACTCTGAAGTGAACATAGATACCTCCCAGCCTTACTCTCCTTGGCTGGTGGGGAAAATCTTCCCATGGAGAGGCAGAGGAGACATGAGCATGACTGAGTCTTTAGCCCTCAGACATCTCATTAGAGCCATTCATCTGCCAAGGACTGCATCATCTGAAACTCCACCACTTTAGACGCCAACAAAAATTCTTACTCATATCCTTTATCCCTAAACTTTCTAAAATCTGGCTATTTTGAAAGAAAAGCTATAAATGAGGAGAGAGTAGGACTTACTTTCCAGGGGAGTATCATTTTTGGCAGCAGGCACAGTTAGGAAGCTGCAGCTGCAAGTTCCAGCCTTTGTACACCTCATTTACGACACAGCCTTTCTCTGGAATAATCCTTTTAGTGATGTTACAGCTGTTAGGGTTGTAATTCTACAGAACCAGCATATCACAGACTCCCTCTGAAATCACCAGCCATTTCAGAGGTATAAAAGAACACATTGGATTGCAGTGGGAATTCAGTACACTAGAAAGCTTGTGAGGAAGCCTGCTTTTTAACAAGTATGTTTTCAAAGAGTCTGATTTTTACAAGGCTAGTTTGTGAACTGCTGGCTAAGCAGCCAGGTGGTGCAGCTGATTCCAGATATAGCAGGTCTTAAAAATTACAACATCACTGTATAAAAATAAGATGGCAAGAATATAAACTCTGAAGTGGAGAAAAATTAATTTCCATGCTTTAGATAATTTTGGAGGTTGGCTAAAAGGACTCCGGAATCCATCAGTAGTAACTGACCATGTGTGGCTTCTTCTGAGCAAATTTATGAATGTTCATGCATAAAGAGTCTCGTAGAACCACAGAATTCCAGAATATCCTGAGATGGAAGGGACCACAAGGATCATTGTGTCCAACTCTGAGCCTTACAACCTTACATAGGAAAACCTTAAGAATTCCACTGTGTAGTTGAGAGCATTGTCCAAAATCTTCTTGAGCTCTGTCAGGCTGGTGCTGTGACCAGTGCCCTGTGAGAGCCTGTTCCAGTGCTCAACCACCTTCTGGGGATAGAAAATTTTCCTTATACCCAACCTAAACCTTCCCCAACACAATTTTAGGCCATTCCCTCAGGTCCTATCACTGTCACCAGCAAGAAGAGATCAGTGCCTGCTCCTTCTCCTCCCCTCCTGAGGAAGCTGTAGCCTGTGATGTGCTGTTCCCTCAGTCTCCTCTTCTCCAGGCTGAACAAACCAAGAGACCTCAAGCACTTCTCACTTCAGAGAATTAGTTTTTTTAACTGCTAAGCGTTTTGAGGATTCCTTCTCCCTTGAGCATTTTTCCTCATCACCTGACACAGAAATTTCACTTCCACAGAAAAGTTCATCTGAGCTTGACTTGACTTTTACTTAAATCAAGGACAGGTTGAACATTAAACACAGCTTGTGTTTTGACAAAAGAGCATGTCAAACCAGGTGTCAGCAGAAGGGGAAATCCTCTCTTATTCCATAAGGAAGATATGATAGAGAAGCCAGTACACAGCTGGGAAGTACATACCAGGCAGAGGATGACACTACAGAGATAACAACAACAACAACAACAATGTACAATAATCTTTTAGGATCTAAAGGTAAGTACCTTTCAAAGAGCTATTTAGTGGATTATCCTAAAATCCTCACTATCAGCATGTAGGTTAGTTAATCCAGAGTCAGGGAAAGTCTCCAGGCACAAAAAGTACCAAAATAAGGGGAATGAAAAAAAAAAAAAAAATTAGAGTACTAGGAGCTGTAGAGGCACAGTACATAAGCACACACATGGACGTGCATCACCTCTGCTCACAGAGCAAAGCAGCTTCACCTCTGATCTTATTTGAACCACCAGAAGCAAATCTGATCTCAGAAGCATTCTGCAGTAGGAGCATAAAGATGATAATTGAAAGTTTATTACTTAACACTTGGCAAAGCTATTTCCCATGGCAATTTGATAAATACCTTGACTTTTCTGCCCGTCATAACCTCAGACATTTATTGCCTCATTTGCTATAACAAACGTTCAGTTATCTCCCGACTACCCAGCTCACATTTAACAGACCATGCAGAGGGAATGCTGCCACCATAGAAAAAAAGCACAGATGGGACTGGAATTTCATGTGGCAGGAGAGACATCAGCTTTTCAGAGAACTGCAACCCATCTTAAACTAGAAAAGCTGCTGAGTTGAAGCAGAAATCCTGATTAAACAGGCTGGGGGAAGCAGAGGGTCCTTTCTGCTGGTTGAGTCTCTCCTTACTCTTTCCAAGTCATAGGGAGGGCAGAGACCCACACCTGCATGCAAAGCCATAGGGCAGCCAGAAGGAATCATCATGGGTCACCTCACTGGGGCTGTTCACATTAAGTATTTATTGCTTTATTTACTCCAAGCCAGTCCTTGATTAGGCAAAGTCGTCTTAGACAGCAGTGCTTTGCAATAAAAAAATTATTGGGGTAGGGAAATCCAGCCTCAGAGTAGATAATGTGCCTGCAGAGCAGTGGGATTTTTATGGCCGAAAGGATAAACAGAATGTGGGCTGACACTGCCATCAGTCTGAGTTCTCTCTGCTCTGTGATGAATTAATGAATTAATTGCTTGGAGGCACAGGGCACTGGAACAAGACAAGGCTCTCCTCCCCTCTGTGGGGCATCAGGGCCAGCATGTTCCCAGCCAGCAATGGAAAATTTGTATTTTGAAGCTGAGGGCATCTTGGAGAAGAGAGGGAGAAATAACCTGATACTTACTTGGGAATTATGGGGAAAATGTTGCCATTAGCAAAGAGATCCAGCTTCTGTGAGGTTGTGCACCTCACTTATTGCAGTTCACTCCAATCTCCAGGTATTTGGGATCACCAGGTGTATTATTGAGCCACCTGCAAGTCACAACCTGTCCTTCTTACAGTGTCTGCTCATGCAGGTGGTGATTGTGAGGTAAATCTGACCCAAGTCACCTCCCAGTGACAATAGATGGCACCTGTGGCACCAATATGGGTAGCACCCACAACTCTAGCACCCTGCACATCTGGAGAGGTTTTATCTTTTATAAAAGAAAGTGAAATGGAACAAATTCCCAAGTTAAGGAAAAGAGAATTGGAATTTTCCAACAGAAAGCAAATAATACTCATAAAATCATCAGGGTGGAAAAGACCTCCAAGACCATCAAGTCCAGCCTTCAACCAAGTACCATCACACCCACTAAACCATTTTGCAATATGCCAGGTCTACTCATTCTTTGAGCACTTCCCAAGATGGTGACTCCACCACTTTCCTGGGAATCCTGTTCCAATGTTTAATACTGTTTCAGAGAAGTTTTTCCTACTATCCAACCTGAACCTCCCCTGGTGCAATGTGACATCATTTCCCT
Source organism: Arremon aurantiirostris (assembly GCA_035583995.1). Lineage (NCBI taxonomy): Eukaryota > Metazoa > Chordata > Aves > Passeriformes > Passerellidae > Arremon > Arremon aurantiirostris. The sequence goes on from JAXCLO010000114.1 coordinate 147,364,325, forward strand.
TTGTCCTATCACTAGTTGCATGTGAGAAAAGGGAAAACATACATGGGAGATGATTGCAGTGGAAAATTTCAGGCCTGTTGTTTTCAGAGCTCACCTTGGTGCTTGGGTACTTCCAGCACCTGAGGAAGGATCAAAGGACCTCAAAGAAACCAATGGATTATAATTTCCTATGGAGCCAGTATTAGAAGTTTATTCTTTGGCCTGCATTTCTCTGATATTATTCCAATTAGCTGCATTATGACGGGGGTGCCTGGAGGCTCAATTATTTCAGTTCACCAGGGATGCCTGCTGTATTAATTTTTAAACAATACATTTTAAATATTTACTGAAGTTGTTAAGAACCTGCAATAAGATGCCAAACTGTCCTTAACAAGAAGGATTCAATGGTTTTCTAAAAAGTTCTGCTTGTTTTATCATTCAGCCACAGTTCAAAATTTAAGGGGAAATATTAACCTATCTTTGTAACAACTCTCCAACCTGAAAGAATTTGTGATGTGTGTTGTTTTTTTTTTTTTCATTTCTTTTATCTGTACATTTCACCTGGAAACATTTCTGGTGAGAGAATTAATTATTTTAGTGATAAATTCCACACCTTGGATTAAGAGAAAGGAGAGGACAAAGTCAAAGAAAAGGTAAAATGGCAAAAATGAGATTAATTTCCAAATATTTTGCTCCATTTTTGAAATTCCAGGTCTCAGAAGCAATTAGATATAGAAATATTTATGTATTTTTTTATATTATATAATATATCCAATATGTTTCTATATTTGATATAGAAATATATATGTACCTTCTGGTACACAAAGGCAAAACAGGAGAAAAAATAGATTTGTAAGTTTAAAAGGTTATTTGAAACACAACATTATTTAATTCTGAAGTTTAAAGCAAGTAACAGAAGTGTTTATATACTCCTATGTATATATTTTGATCAGAGATTTGAATTGGTGCTCAGAGAGGATGTGGGATCTCCATCCATGCAGTTACTTGAAAATCACCTGGAAATGTCCCTGAGCAATCTAACCTAATTTTGCAGGTGGCTGTTCTCTAAGCAAGATGTTTTGGCTGACTTTTAGAAGTTGTGTTAAATGAGTCTATGATTCTATGTCTATAAATGATAAAACATCTTGAAAGACCTTCAGTGAAATTACAAAGCATGGTGTGCATCTCCAAGAAGGAACCCATTTGGGCAACCCCTCCTGCAGGTCCAAATTTCTCTGTGGATTTAGGGATGCAGAGAGAGAAAGTGACAGGCACAAGGACATGGCTGAAGGGGGACCCTGAGCAGTGCCCCTGACCATGCTCTTCATAGACTAAATCTCACAAAAGCAATATTAACTCATTCATCAGAGAAAAAGGCAAATCAATGAAATGAATGAAATTGAAATCAATGGCAAATCAAAATCAATGGCAAATTTAGGAGTTTACTATAGCAGACTTTCCATGGAACAATCTTAAACAAGGTTTTTCTTGTTCTTTTTTGAGAGGTACAGAGCATTTTTTTCTGTTACTGGTTTTTTAAGAAATTATTTTGCCATTGCTGATGTGTTTCAATAGGTTTCAGTTCTACTGTTTATTTCCCCTTCTCAAAAGTCAATTTCATCACAATCAACACTTACTTGCAACATTGCTACCTTTTGTGATAAAAGCAGCGTTTTTCCAATAGGAAAATATTTCTTGACAATTTTTTCCCTCAGCTTGATCTGAAATATTTATTCACCGCATTTGTGGTGTGTTGACCTTGGCTGGATGCAGGGGCACATCAAAGCCAGACTGTCACTTCCCTCCTCGGCTGGCCAGGGCAGGAAGAAATTAAGATGGAACCTCGTGGGTTGAGATAAGGACAGAGAGAAATCACTCACCAGTGACCATCATGAGCAAAACAGATGTGACTTGGGAAAAAATTAAATTTATTACAAATCAAATCAGAATAAGATAATAAGGAAAAACCTAAATCTTAAAACACCTTCACACCCACCCTTTCTCTCTTCCCAGGTTCTACTTTACTTCCAACTTCTCAGCAGTGCAGGAGGATGGGTGTTGCAGATATCTTTTCATGAAAAATCCTTTCCTTAGGATTTTTCCTCCTGAGAAGCTGAGAGGATTCAAGAACAAATGTAAACAATAATTATCTGCTGCTGTGAAATGCAACAGGTGGATCTGTGATTGGCCCATGTTGGTTGTTTCTAATTAATGGCCAATCACAGTCAGCTGGCTCAGACTGTCTGAGACAGAAGCTTTGTTATCATTCCTTCTGATTCCATTCTTAGCTTAGCTAACCTTCTGATGAAACCTTTTCTTCTATTCTTTTAGTATAGTTTTAATGTAATATATATAAT
>JAXCLO010000114.1:147366760-147429845 GCA_035583995.1 Arremon aurantiirostris
TCTTTTAGTATAGTTTTAATGTAATATATATAATAAAATAATAAATCAAGCCTTCTGAAACATGGGGTCAGATCCTCATCTCTTCCCTCATCCAAGAACCCCTGGGAACACCGTCACAGATGGGGAACGGGGGAATGGGGATTGTGGTCAGCTCCCCACATGTTTTGGCTGCTCCTTCCTCCTCAGCGAGAGGACCCCTCAGACCCGTCCCCTGCTACTTGGGGGCCCTCCCAGGAGAGACATCCTTCATGTCCCCCCAGAGTCCTTTCCACATATTTCATGGACCGCTGCAGCAGGGGTCCCCTGTGGGGTCACAAGTTCTGGTAGCAAACCTGCTCCATCCAGCACAGGCTCTCCACAGGCTCACAGGCTCCTTTGGACACATCCACCAGCTCTGGAGTGGGATCCCCCATGAACTGCAGGTGGATCTCTGCTCTTTCCCCATGGATCCCCCCTTGAGCTGCAGGGGAATCTCTGCTCCAGCACCTGGAGCATCTTTTCCCCTTCCTCTCCCAGCCTTGGTGTTCCCAGAGTTGTTGCTCTCACATATTATCATCACTCCTCTCTGTGGCTGCAGTCAGACAGGATTTTTTCCCCACTTCTTAAATACATTATCCCAGAGGTGCTTCCACCATCACTGATGACCTGATCTTTGGGCAGCTCTGGGTCCATCTCTGTCAGGCAGGGAGGAAGCTTCAGCCCTGCAGCCCCCCTGCAACCAGAACCCTAACACACAAACCCAGTACAGCCTGCTCAGTGACTCTGGCACCATTGCACAATGGGCACTAAATGAAAGTGAAAATAACCTAAGAACAAAATGCTCATCTGGCCTGAAGCAGTGGAGATGAAATCAATAGATCTATGCTCAGTTACATATAAGGGCCAAACCTGTAATGTAAAAGATTTCTAGCAAGCCCTCAAAACCAGACACTTCTTTCTGTTAAAGGAATCACATCTTAGCCATTAATGGGAAAGTCTTCTTATCTTCTAACTCTGCTCTGCAGAGTCGTTTCTCACTTGTTTCCCTGTCTGCTTATCTAAGTATTTCTATTCAAATGCTATTTTGATATCAACATCCCCTAGCTAATTCAGTGGTGTTTCTTGGTTCACAGATAAGGAATTACATGGGTTTGGCAGGACTGAGCAGTTTGAAGTGACTCCTCATGGTGGTCTGTGTTATTTGGATTGATATGGGCAAATCCAATGACCTGCATCTGATGCTGAAAGCAGCCCTGTATTAGGTCCAGCACAGTTTTAGTCTAACTAAGGTGTTGCTCCAAACACTCAGGATTTATACAAAAAGCAGGTTAAATCCTTGAGGTACGAGTTCTGTCACATTTTCTGCAGTAAGAAACTTCCCTACAACAGTTTTCTCTGTCCACTAAGAACTCTGCATAAACAACAGAGAATCACCTTATATTCAAGTAGAAGTTGATAACATCAGCCAAAATATTTAATTTAGGTGACAATAGGCACAAAATGCAGCAAAGTAAATTATGATCATAGGTAAGGGAAATATTTACTCTGGGTAGTTTCACTTTAGTAACTTGCCCAGAGAGCTGACGGCGTCTCAATCCCTAGAGATATTTTAGAATTCTTCAGGACATGGCCCTGTGCAACTGACAATATCTTCAAAGGCCTCCCTGCCTCGGGCATGGGATAGGCCAGTTCTCCAGGGGTGCCTTCCATCTGAAATTAGTAATGATATGACAAAGCTTTGCAGTCCTTTGCAGCCATGACATGCTGACAGACAGCTAAATCTAGTCATGGTGCCTGACTGTAAATCTACAGCATAAAGATGATCCCTCCCAAGAGGCACAGTTAAATCAGGGCATTTAAAACTGCACATCTGTGTTGTTACAACAGGAAGAATAAAAGGGGAAAGGGTATTTGTGCTGTATTTGCTGGCGTACGTAGAGAAATTGCATCAGCTGTAGAGAAACTCACCAACTGTGGAGAAATTCCACAGCAGAGCTACAGTGGCCTTTTCTACAGCAGCAAGAATATTTCAGAGCAGAATTAAATTAATAACTCATCAGTCATAACTGTAAGAAAAAAACCAGCAACTGTTACACAAAGGCTATCAAGTCCACCTCCTCAATGTCCTTTCCTTATACTCCAGGACTCTGCAACATCCCAAATACAACCTGAGAACCATCAGACAAGCAGGATGGGCTGTAAGTGCTGTCTCAAGAGGGGAGTAGGTGGGAGTGCTGCAGCTTCCTGAGCCTTCACAGCAGGGCCCTGGCAAACACCTCCACAGAGCTGCTCCCAGCTGGGAGACTCACAGCTGGCACAGACCCACCTGAATCTCTGTGTGCCCCTCAGCCCTGCGGGCCTGGGCACAGGAGGGGAATGGAGCAGTGCCTGGAGGGCAGCCCAGGATGGAGAGCGGCACTGCAGGCTGCACAGGGGGCTTTGGCCTGGGAGATGCAGGGGTCAGGCTATAAATGTGATGAACTGCAGGATGCACAAGCCAAGGGACACTTCCTGCTCCTTGCCTCATATTGCCCATGTCAGCCAGGCTGTAAAGTTAGGGGTAAGAACAGGAGGGGAAGAAATGAGATTGAAAGTCCTGATGTCATTGGTGCAGGGCTGACTAAAGAAAAGGACTGTTAGGGTTGCAAACTTAAATCCATCCCTATCCTTATACAATGCAGCAATATGGACTAATTAATAGACTGGGTCAGGCCTGAAAAAAATCTCCACAGTATTCTAGCACTTTCTGTATTTACATTTTAAGCCTAATTTTAAAAATATTGAGACATGGTGAAACCTGAAAGTACTGACTAGTACCTTTCATTTTCTTACTTGACAGAGCTTTGTTTTAAACTGTAGGAAAGCATTATCTCTGGAATACAAGATTAAATGTGTTAATTGTAAATGTACTATTTTCTCCACTGATACCATCTATAGGCTGGCCTTTGCAGCAGAAAGATCAAAACCTTTCTCTTGGGCACTCCTCAAAATTTGTGTTGTGAAAGAGAAGAACAAAGAGTCTAAAGAAGGATGAATGAGAAGAGTGGAAAGTGATATAAGTTTCCTGGAACTATAAAAATCAACCTACATGAAAATGTTATTCCTCTTGTCAACCTACCCTTCACCACTCTTAAAGCATATAGGAACAGATATAAAATACATCTGAATGTATTAAAAATAATAGCAGAATTTTTTATGTTCTCCAAGTTTAAATAGAAGAAAGATCTCTATTTAATATAAAATAATAAATTTGGAGGGGTTGCAAGACACATTGCCTCCAACTGCACTGTCAGTAATGTTTAATTTTTTTTTAATAAAAAACAGGACCATTTTAGTAAATCATAAAAAGCCCGTCTAAAACTTGAAGCCCACCACAACCCTGGCACACTTCGGAGAAGGGAGATTAATTTCTGTTCCAAGTAGCCTTTTCTAGCAGTCAAACCCCCTGAACAGAATATTTAAAATTCCCAAAATCTCATGGATGTCACTTGAGCTTTGATGTTACTTAACTCTAAAAGTGAGGGGAGGCGTGGGGGCTGCAGCTGTAAGAGCAGTGCAGGCAGAGCAGAGTTTTCTGTCTCTGCTCACCTCTCCTTTAAAGAGCTTCTGAACACCTGCAGCTCACATCAACTGCAATTTGTGGAAGCCAAACCAGTCTGGAAATCAGCCCCAATGCCCACAAAACAACATTAAAATGAAGCACTCTGGTACTTCAACATCAGCAAGTCAGTAATAATCTAAATAACTAATAATTACTGAAAACCACCAGTATACAGCCCACCTGAAAGGCTTCTATTGCTGAAATACCAAGCAAGCAAATGTCTCACTCTTTCAACATCTAATTTAGCTTAATATGCTATCTGCACATCTGCTTTTTCAAAAAGCTATTAAACAAATTATATTGTAATGCATCTTTTTTTTTTAAACAACCCACCAATTCAGAATTTACTTGCATTCCTCTGTATAATTTTTGTGCCAGGAATCGACTGAAATACTGATAAAGCCCATTTAAGAGCTATTCACTGTTGCTAAGAGGATATCAACACAACTGTTAGCCAGAACCAGTCATGGCAGAGAATAAGAGAATAATGTTCCAGTGGATTTTTTGTCTAGCTTCATAGCCTAAATCAAAGGAACAATAAAAGCTATTTTCCTTTGTTGTTAAAATTTCCCATTAGTAGTTCAATGTCATTTAGTCAGTTGAACTGGAATTTGTTGTAAACAAATCCACCAGTGAGCTGTTTTAGTGCAGTCAATAAATCACCATTAGCCTCATAGAGGAAATAAAATATGATTTTCAAAATGCAGCACGAGCACTGGTGTTCATTACAACGAGCATGTAGTTACCTACATAACAAATGTGGGATCACATCAGCTCTAACACACACAAGATTACTGTGTCTGCAGAAGAGCAGGATGGTGCTTCAATTCCCATTCCACCTTGTGTGTACCTGCACATGGCAAATGTTGGAAATTTCAGAAGGTAATTTACTTGTCACACACCTCTCCAGCTGCCAAGGTCACTTAGCAATGCATTTTGATGCTGCTTTAAGGAGACCTCCAGAATTTTAGATTTGCACAGTAATATTGAAGGGGCTTGAGTCCATTTCTTTAAAATCTTCATTTCTGGTGTGGTGCCTTTATTCTGTGATACGAGTTTGTCAAGGCTGTGTGCGCAGTCTTCCTTCTCTGGTCCTGGACCTCTCCCTGCCCTCTGAAATCATCCTTTTTTTACTATGCTGGTAAGAAAAGTGCACAAGTGCTCTGATTTGAAACTCAAGAAGGGAAGAAAAACCAGCTTCTCAAAACTGGATTCAGTAATGTAATATTTTCACATATATTTTCAAATATTTTTGATTTCTAATTAGGGAAGTCGTTGTTTATTTTAATCTTTCATGCAGGAATAGGAAAGAAAAAAATTAAGACTTAAAATTGGAATGCTTTTATTACAAACTTCCAAAATGAACAATATGTTTTGCCACACATGACGTTGACCATAGAAAATTGCTTTTCTTTCCTTTTTAAAGTTTTCTTGGTTGCTGTTTTTTGGGGGAGTTTTTGGTTTTGTGGTTTTTTTTGGTTTTTGCTTTTTTTTTTTGGTTGTTTGTTTGTTTGTTTTTTCGGCTTTTTTTTTGTTGGTTGTTTTGGTTTTTTTTGGGTTTTGATTTTTTTTCTTTTGTTGTTGTTGTTTTGTTTTGTTCATTTTACCTGAGTTGGAAACTCAGGTAATGGCATTGTCAGGAGACAGAAAGTCCCCCGAGTTTTTAAGAATACTGGCACTTTCCTATCAACACTAACCACTAGACATTAAATTGATGTCATTTAAATACCTCATCATTTTAATGTCCAGTGGTCAGTGTTGATAGGAAAGTGCCAGTATTCTTAAAAATGTAGAATGCAGAGCAAGGTGTTGAACTTGACTTTTCTTGCATAAAGCAAAAATCATGGGGCTCATCTCTTTTAAAATAGTGGTGATCTATGGTATACAAACTTACTTTTTAGTAAATTACTTATCTAGGTGTGCAACATTTATTTAAAAATAGGTAGTAGGTTTTTTATTTCAGAGTGAAGACAAATATATACTTATTTTTTCTGTTAAAAGTGAAAAGTGGAGAAGGCTAAAGGAGAAACTGAAAAGGCACAATGTGTCACCTGACATGTGGATGATTCCCCTGTCTGTGAATTTAGGTACAGATGGCCCAGGGAGGTCTTGGAGTCCCATTCTCTGGAAACATTCCCAACCCACCTGGATGTGTTCCTGTGTCACCTGCTTCAGGTGACCCTGCCTTGGCAGGGCATTGGACTGGAAGATCTCCAGGGGCTCCTTCCAGCCCTAGAAATTCTCTGATTCTGTGATCTATAACCTATATGACCACACACTGCCTGTATGACTACAAACAGGATTATAGAAGCGTCTTTTTGTTTCCTTCTTGTGAGGTGCTGGCTCTGCTGTTGTTTCCTTATTGTTTAGCTGCCATCTGAAGACCTAAAAAAATGGGTTTCATGTGAGACAAAACAAAAAAAACCTTTAAAAAAGAAAGAAAAGCCAATTTTCTATGGTCAACGTTATGTGTGGCAAAAAATATTGTTATTGGAAGTTTGTAATAAAGGCATTCCAATTTTAAATCCTATTTTTTTCTTTCCTATTTCTGCATGAAAGATTAAAACAAACAACCATTTCACTATTTAGAAATTAAAAATATTAAGAAAGATATGTGAATATAATATATTACAGAATCCAATTTTAAGAAGTTGATTTTTCTTCTCTTCTTAAGTTATAGCTCAAAGCACTTTTATACTTTTCTTACCAGCATAGTAGCAATATTCTCAGGAAAAAGGATAATTCAGAGGGCAGGGAGAGTTCCAGGACCAGAGAAAGAAGGCTGCACACACAGCCTTGACAAACTTGTATCACAGAATAAAGGCACCACGCCAAAAATGAAGATTTTAAAGGAATTGACTCAAGTCCCTTCTACCTTTCCCTTACATATGAACACTATATGTTAAATGACAGCAAAATTGCAAGGTCTGTACTTTAAAACCCTCAGACCAACAAGCCACAACAGCAGACAACAGGAAATGTGAATATTGGCCCAGCCTGAGCTGCAGGAGCAAGATCTGAAAGATACCATCCTTCTTTGGCTCTGGTACACATGAAAATTGACCTTAGCAGCTGTGCTTTATTGGCCTGCACACAAATGGCACAACTGGGTGAACAGGACTTTGTACAAGAGGAGAAATGAGTTTTTGCTTCCCCCTTTTTCCATGCTAAAGTTCTCCCTCCACCCTGAGGAAATTCTACCTCTTGTCTTGATAAGTCAGAGAAAAAAAAAAAGGAAGAAAAGAAAAATAAATTCTCCCTTTTCAGTGCATTTGATATGTGAGAAATCAATATTCAGGCATGGACTGCATCTGATCTGCAACCTCAAACCCAATAATCCACTCTTGATGCTTCAACCAGAATTTTAGTAAAGGAAGGCCAAGCTTAGCCCTTGCACCAGATACTGTGTCAGCCTGGAATGCCAATATGGAGATATGAATCCAGGCATCTAACCAACAAAGATGGGAGATGAAACATCATAGAGCTTTTCTTGAATTTGAAGTACCCAATATAAATCTGTTTTAGATAAATCTATAATTAAATTCCTAATATTTCCATACACAGTCAACACCTGAAAGCATCAAAGCAACACCCATCTCCTTCTTCCCAGGAATTTTCACACAAAGTTCTTATATTTTGAAACATATAACGTTCCAGCTGTGTGGAGTGAGTGGATTATTCCACCTTAATGCAGCAAGAAATGCACACAGGAGGGATCTACACACTGTGAAGTCAACATCTTCATTCCACTCTGCCTGCCAGCAGCCCAGAATGTTCTGTCACTACAAAAAGGTGGCTAAATGTTTTAATAGGGAGCAATTTGTACTTCTGCAGTCCTCAGGAGGGAGACAGAATAGCTGGGTATTTAAAATTGCAAGTAAGATGTGAAGATATATTAGAATTTAAAGATTTCCTTAGGGAACTCACCACAGGCATGGGAATACAAATGGCTGAGGATGAGGCTTATTCAAGGCATGTTTGCTACAGACTAAAGGAAGAAAGGTAGAGGCACAGAATGGTTGGAAGGGACCTTCAAGCTCATCTTGTTCCAACTCCCTGCCATGGGCAGGGACACCATTCACCAGACCACATTACTCAAAGCTCCATCCAATCTTGAACATTTCCAGGGATGGGGCAGCCACGACTTCTCAAACCATATTTCTAGCAACACAAGTGCATACAGCCAAAAATACACCTGCACAAAATCATACACACATTTAGATTTATATATTGTGAGTACAGGAGAATTCTTTATGTCATTTCCATGCTTGCTGCTTTTTCAATGACATCTAATGGCAAAATCTAAAAGTTTTGAAGACCATATTCCTGTTGTTTATGAGCATGGCTAGCAATCATCATGTCAGAAGAGGTAATATTAGAGTTTTTTCCACAGCTGAGCCACAGTGTCTGAAAATATCCCAAGTGCTCCCCCAAAGCATAGAGACATGGTGAATGAAGACTTGTATAAACATGACAAATGTATGTCAACACTGAAAAGCAGACCCTGCAGCTTTAAGAATGGGGTTTTTTTTCATTGGTGCTGAAAATATTTTAAACTGCAGCCAGGAAGTTTAGGCTGTGGTTTCACCTCCCACTTCACCAAGCCTTGGTACTTGCCACTGAGGGAGCAGCCCTTTAGAAAGTTGTTCACATCCAACCCCTTAAAGGACACCCTCAAGTTTAATGACCCTGACAAAAATGAACAATCTTGAAACATATTATAGAGGAAAAATCAGTTAGGAATCAAGGTACATCCCTACTAAAGCCTGGGCTCCTTCAGCAAGCCTTGTCAGTACCAGACTCTCCACATTTCTCTATAAGAATTGTTCAAAACCAGCATAAATCTCACATATGTGATTATTGTTACAGAATTACAGAGAATATTTCTTGCTTTGGACTTTATTTTTTTTGATGTTGCATTTAAGTTGCCATTAATAGACATTCATGTCACTATTTGAATTAAAAAGCATTGAAAGCAAGTATTTTTTACAGACAGAATAGTGAGACTTATGTCAACCCTTTGCTGCCTGTAGAAGGTCAATGTGGAATTCCACTGAAAAATTCCTCTCTTGTGCACATAAGAGCTCTTGTTCCATAGAGTTCAAACAGCTGTCCAACAAATTACATTTTTCATCATCATTAGCTGATCTCCAAGGTGTCGTGTGGCTGTCTGATGCTATTGAAGACTAAAGTTTCAGATATTCTTGGACAGAAAATATAGTGTATATACATGGGGTTGGTTGCCAGATGTCTCTGAAGATACATATTTTACTGTTCTGTATAATTTGGAGTTTCTGGGGTTTATATATAGAAATGCCACATTTTCATAATTCATCTGAGAAGAAATTAAATTAATATCTGTTCATTGCCTGTGAGTATAGAGTGGATTTTCATATGGATTGGGGTAGCTGCTCAAAGAATTAAACAGTCACACTTCCAACCAAATGAAACTCCATAAAGGTTTAAATCTCCTATGAATTCTAAAAGAATTTTCCTATTATGAGTTCTGCCTGTTTTTCTCCATCACTTCTGCCAGGGTAATTGGTCAAGAGACAAAGACTCACTAAAAGCATCATTTTTATTCACTAAACAGCAGTGGATTTTCTAGTCACTAAACATTTTGATGAAATGACCTATCTATTCAGCTCTTGGATCTTTCCACTTGATCTTGGCTGCATCTGGAGCAACCATGATTAGCTCTTCCAATCTGTGATTGCAGGGGTCCCTGTATCCTTTCCAAAACTTCATTTCACAGTCTCAGTCCTGCGCAGATGTTTGTTCAACACAAAATAGCCTGGCACCCTGCTCCTGTCTCAAGGTGGAAGAATGATTTCATGTATACTGGGCAACCCTGTGATTTTGTTGTGATCTGCATTTGTTTCTGTGTTGAGACACTTTTTAGTTTCTTTGTGTTTTTACTTTACAGAAAAACAAAACCAAACCCATCCCAAATCCACAGAATCAATATCACCCACTTGACCCAATGGCTACAATTAAAGCTCACATCCCAGCTAATTACTTCACATACTGTTTTTCTCATGGCATTTCAACAATTTCCCTTTTCCTCCAGCACACCAGGCAATCTGTACTTCAGCAGCCTGCAGGTACCGAACTGGTTTCCATAAAGGTTCACCAGCCATTCCTACTTCATGCCACAAGTCTGTTTTAGCTCATATTTAACAAAAGGGCTTTGGAATTGGCAAAGTGGAAACCTGGCTGATGATCTTGGCAAATTACTATAAATCCACACTTATCCTACTGAAATTTTTAGACCTGAAATCTTTCCTTGAATGCTTTTGGAACTTTCTTTGCATAGCACTGATTACAGGTGGAAAAGAGACGACTTTGCAAATCTGTATTGCTTTGATCAAGGATTATCTCTGTTCTAAGCCTTCACAGAATCGCAGAAAGAGAGTTGGAAAGAACCCACAAGGATCTCCAAATCCAACTTTTGGCCTTAAACAAGACAGCCCAACAATCCTATAATGTGCCTGAGAGTGTTGTCCAAATGCTCCCTGAACTCTGTCAGGTTTGGTGCTGTGACCTTCCCTGGGGAGCCTCTTCCAGTGCCCAAACACCCTCTGGGGGAAGAAACTCTTATGAATGTTCAACCTAAACCTGCCCTGACACAGCTCCAGTCATGCTCTCAGGCCCTGTCCCTGTCACCAGGGAGAGGAGATCCGCGCCTGCCCCTCTGCCTTCTCCTGTGAGGAAGCTGAAGAATGACAGAAAGCTGCATTTCTCCTCTGTGAAATACGTAAAAAATATTGCACACAGCATGACTGCTTTGGGAAACAGCTTGGACCTGGTCAGCTTATCACTTTAAAGGCAGATCTATGCTGGGATCTGCATGTTAACTTTTGCTACAATTGTAAGTTTTAAGCAGCTTCTGTCTGACAGCACGGCCAAAGAACAAGGGGTTTAACAAAAACAAACCAAAACCAAACAATTACATTAAAGAATGAAAGACAATTTTAAAGGTTAAATGTGATAAATTTGAATAAAGAATTATCGGCATAGAATGGCTTAATTCTGCTCTGGGTCATATCAATACAATCTGACTACCTCTGGTGGGAAGGGACGAAAAGCAGAACTTTTATTTTTCGAAAATCTGCCAGTGGCTGTTTCTGAGGTTCAGGGAAGAATTAATACTTATTCTCTTCTCATCAGTATTGGCAGTCCCCCTAAATCAGAGTGCCACAGAATACAAAAACACAAAAGCCTGGATCTTTATATTAATATGTGAAAATGCTTTTCTTTTTAAAAAAAAATAATATTATTATTATTATTTACCTTTTCCCAAATGTATTCAAACATCAAATATTAAAAAAAAAAGTTATCAGGTAAAGTGCTTTTCAGGTTACATAAGTCAAAAATCATATTTTTTAACTTAGCTGACCCTAATATGGTAATTAACATAGAATTAATCTCTCTTGAGGAGATAAAAAACATATGAAATCAAGAAAATCTGGAATCCAGCCCAGCAAAAGGGTTATATAAAACGGATGTACTGAACCATTTAGTCAACAACACTGTACTAATCTTCTGAAAGGAGATGCTAAATGCTAAATTTTAAAGTGATAGAATAAATAAAACCTTCAGGACTTTATTCCTAACCCCATGAAGCAGAATATGAATTACATCTTCAGAATGAGATAATATCATGTGCATAAACATGGCTCACAGGTTAACCATCCTTTTTGCTAGAGGGTTTTGTCAGCTGGGAATATTAATAAATTTAAAGAAAAAAAACCCAAAAACTTAAAACAAGATCAAAAAACCCAGACACCTGCTGTCAGTTTTACTGCAATGGCACGAGACAAATCTGGCATGAACATTTAGTGGCCAAATCATTGACTCAGTCTCTCTAGCAAAAAAACCTCCAGATAAAGTCTGGAGAACAGGGACATGCTATTGGATAAAGAGATTCATAACCTGGTTTTACAAATAAAAACAGCACAAATGATCCAAGGCAGTGGAATAAATTCACCAAGAAATGAGAGCAATGAATAAAAGAATGGTTAAGGAATTAAAGTGTTTTCTTCAGGAGGATCCACAGCCTCACACAGAGAACCCACAAACTCAAAAACTAAGGAGGTATTTGCTATTCTCCAACCTCCATAATCTCCAGGAACTTTTCTGTCAGGGAAGATGATCTATCCCTTGTTCCTTTGGAAACTTTAAATCTTCAATTTGTTTGAGGCTCCCAAAGTGTTGAAACATGAGCTTGAGATGAACGTGAATAAACTATGCAAGAAAAACAAAGCTGAAGTCTGAAAGTATCATGATACAGGATTGTACCACCATGAAGAATAAAATTGTGTGAGCAACATCAAATGGAGAAGGCGCCACCCAAATGCACTTGTTAGGAACTTCTGGAACTCAAAGTTGTGGTTTACACAAAAAATTAGAAATAAAAAAAAAAAAATACAAACAAAAACAAAACAAAAAAAACAAACAAAAAAAAAAAAAAAAAAAAAAAGAGAGAGGGCAATTTTGAAAGATGAATATGTCATTTTCTCGTGGTGCTTTGGGGGTCAAACAGGCATAAAAGCAGTATATTTCTTTCCAGTGATGTATGGCTGCATAATTCACAACTGGTGATTTCTAATGCCCTCACTTTATTCAGCCAAATCAGCATGGATCCATTAGACAATAGGAAGCACAGAAAACCCACTGGACAGAGAAGATGACTTTTCATGCCAACAATCTATGTATACTTTCATCATTGCTCACAAAGACAAAACAGATACCTGAATCCCCAAAAACACTAAGCAAAGTTATCAGTAGACCCCCTAAACATACCTAAATATGATAAATACATTTAATGTGTTGTACCTGGATTTTAAAACTGGTAGATTTTGTAAGGAGGATACAAAAACAGAAACTTTATTAGGAACTGAACAATTCCTATGTCATTTTGATCCTTTCTTTGCCCTCAGCAAGCAACTCTTCCCCTTGCCTATTTGTACAGTCTTGGCACTAGGGGTCCATCATTCCCGATGTTTAGCTCTCAAAGCTCAGACATCTGAACATATTTAGTCTTATAAATAGAAAAAACATTTGCGTCAGCCACTACACTTTGTTAATTCCCTAAATTGCCATATTTCCATTACTCGTTATAAAACATCCCCGAACCCCCCTTCTCCCCCCACCCCCATCAGAGAATGATGTCCTGTGGAAAGGAGATAAATGTGGTTAACTGTTTAATTAATCCTCATGTTAGATCATAGCTTCTTTCAGGGAAATACTTAAATTTATAGAAGGTAAAGAAAAATATCTACAAAATGGAAGCTCCCCTTTCTCAGAAACAAATAGTTCAGATCTTCTGTCCAGTTATAGTCCCACTAATTGCAATACTTCAAACATTATTCATTTCATCCTCAGTGGAACAGGTTTCCCAGGGAAATGGATGACCCATCCCTGGAAGTGTCCAAGGCCAGGTTGGACTGGGCTTTGAGTGGCCTGGTTTAGTGGAAGGTGTCCCTGCCCATGGCAGAGGGGCTGGAGATAAATGGTGTTTAAGGTTCATTCCAAACCAAACCATTCTATATCTTTTTTTCCCATTTCTCAGGAGAAGCTTGCAGAAATGATAATCCTCTGCCCATTAAGTCATGCTCCCACCACATTGGATTCCCACATGAACAAAAAGATTCTTTGCTTCCATTACAAGATAAACTTCCCTTTGTTCTTTCTGTTCTCCCCAAATAATCTGCCACAATACAGGAATTTTACTGTAGCACTGAATAACCTTTCCAATAAACAAACTCATAATGGGTGGCTTCAGTGCCCTCACTTAGCAAAACTTTCTTTGAATTCTATATATATAGGCCATATATATTACTGTGTATACAGATATATACAATATGTAGTCTTACAAGCAATATGGTTATTTTCATTTACTGGAGAACCAGATAATCAAATAACTATCATCATATTTCACAGGGCAATGAGGCAGCAATTAATTTGTTAATAATTGTGCAGTGCTTTGAAAAGGTAAAGTACTGGGTACTACAATTAAGAAATTGCTAAATGTTGATAAACTGAAACCAAAATTTCATGTCTGAAATTACTACAGAGCTGTTCACCCTCCATCTGGACACTGTTCTCGCAGCAGCTATTGACTGCACATGGCAGTAAGCTTGAGAAGGCTTCATTCCGAAAAAATAGCAGGTGAAATGCTGATCTTATTCAAGGCAATAAATACATTGCCCTGGCATCAGAGGGTCTCTGTCTTCAGACCATACTTGTTACTCGGAAGAAAGCTACCCTATCCCAGCCAAAACAAGCACAGACTAGCTTTCATGGTGTTTTGGTTTTTGAGTGTTTTTTTTTTAAGTTTAGGCAGCAATAGATGATTTTAAGTAAGCAGTTCATTTTGTTGTTTTTTTTTAAATTACCTCAAGAAGCCACTTTGTCTGCACAAAATGATTGACTGCAATCATTAGCTATTACAGAGAGGCTCAGAGTGGTTTTGTTTGGAATGGACCTTAAAAAACATCCAGTTCTGAATCCCCGGCTATGGGCAGGGACACTTCCACTAGACCAGGTTGCTCAGAGCCTTATCCAGCCTGGCCTCCAGTATTTCCAGGGATAGGCCATCCACAGCTTCTCTGGGCAACCTGTGCCAGGGCCTCACCACCCTCACAGTGAATAATTTTTTCCTAATACTCAATCCAAAGCTCTTCTATTTCAATTTGAAGCCATTGCCCCTTGGCCTATCACTACATGCTCTTGTAAAATGTTCCTCTCCATGGGCTTCAGCAACTTTTTATGGGAAAGGCAAGTATGAAAAAAAGGTTTCTCTGCTTCTGCACTTGGATGTCAGCTTCAATAACTTAAAATACTCAGAACTACTGAAAACTCTTGAACATTTAATGTTCATGGGAGTATACTCATATTTCAAATCAGGATGAATTTTTGTTTCGAAGCAGGTGCTGGATTTTTTCTTTGTCTCATATTCACTAGTATCATTAGAGTCTCTTTGGCAATCAACGTGCCCCAAAGTTCTGTCACCTCATTCCGAATTGATCTACAGAGGACAGGGGCCTGCAGCAAGGAGTGACTTGATAAGGGATCAGCTTGGTTTACCACAGTATTTAACTTTATTTGCATGACCAGCAGAGGAAGAACAGCATTGCTGTAGCTCAGATGCCATAAAAAATAATATGAGGGAATTATTTACTGTTGTCTACTATAAATCATGAAGAATTCAGCCTGTTCTTTACCTTGAACCAGAGAGCTCAAGTGATATGATGTCTCTCTAGAAAAGCATTAAGTAAAAATATCCTTCTACTTATGAAATATACCAAATTAAAGGGAACATGACTTGCCTTCTATGTTCTCTTTCAGTACCACGTGGAAAATCTGGTCTCAGTGGTTGAGTACAAAGTATTTATATAGTGAACTTGTTTGAAACATCTATAAAAACAAAATCTACTTTTTCCAGGCAAAAGTGAGGTCAAGGTAGCTGCACAGCAGCTCAAATCCATTTGCAGTCTAACCTCATTTTGAAGGCAAAACAACCAGGGTAGAGAGAATTACAGGTTAAAAGTGCAAACTCATGCCTAAATCCATACAAACAAAGCTTCAGAGGATTAGACTTTTCTGCCCACATCATCTTCCAAATCACTCTGCTTTGTTTTGTGGTAAGTCTTCATGCTGTCTGTCAAACCTGGAGCTGGCACCACTGGATTGATTGCTCCCAAAACATGTTTCCTCACATTTCTAGCAAAATTAAATAAATTTAAGCAATGGCTCAATTTGCTTTCAAAAATATATACAGATCTACTACTTTATTTGATTTTGTGGTAAAAGTCAAAAGATCTGCAGCCTCTTCCCAATCTCACAAATAAATCATTTGTGCTGAAAACATTTGAAGCATTATAGTTTAACAGTCACTTCTGGTATTACAAGCAAGGTGAACACAGCCACAGAGCCTGGGGATGGAAAGCCAAGACTCTCCAAGGCTCAGTATAACAGTAGGGAGCTTGCTGCATAAAGAAGAAACTTCCAGCTTGCATGCAGTTTAGGTAGGCAAAAAATGGAACTGGTTTGCTTAGCACAAGCCTCTTTTATGTTGGGAGAAAGCCACTAACAGCTAGGAAAATGAAATGAAATTAAATTAATCAATCCTTTGTCCAAAGAGATTTGGCCACATGAGACTGAAGAAATACTATGAAATGAAAAGAAAAAAAAAATTCCTCATTTTTTGGTCAGCTATCAGGATGAAATGGACTACCCTGAGCAGAGCAAGACAAGGTAGTGTCTCAAAATAACATAACATAAAATGGCACCATGGTGCCTTTGGAGATATAGGGTGGAAGACCCAGATTCTGCAGGAAAAGAGCAGCATGCAGAAGTCATTGGCAGTAATGTTGGAAATGTCCACATAAAACAGAAGAAACTGGCTTATGAATGTTCCTCCCACAGCACTATGAAGACATTTGAAGTACAGAAAACAATCAATGGGTTTGGTTTATTTTCACTCAGTCATAATCTACTGTAGGGTATCCTATGTTCCTTTTTCAGATTCACTCTGGAAGTTTCTTGTCTCAGTGCATGACAAAGGCAGGAGAATGTTTTAAAGCTACATATGTTCATGTTCGTGTTATAGTTCCAAGACAGAATTATCATCATCAACTTCACTTGATAAAGGTTGCTATCAGTTCTTAACCAGTCTAATTAAGGCTGCTTTTTCCTGAGTGGAAAGATCACAGTAAAAAAAAATAAACTTCTAGCACCTACGCCTCATCTCTCAATTTTTTGTATAGTTTTGAGAAGCACACAATGCTGTGTAGCACTTCATGTACTTGGAAAACTTGGAGATGTGCAGGAGAAATATTGACTGAAGCACAATAAAAGATGACAAACTATCTACCTGGGTATGGCTATCACCATAAAAAAAAAATAAAATTCATTGTGGGTTTGTGGATTCAAGGTGACACTTTTACAAAATAAAACCATGTGCTGTGCCCATGTCTTTTTCTCTGAAACCCTCACCAGCCCATCTCTAGGCATTCAATGACCTGCAGATGAAAGAATAAACAGATCCAAGACAGTGAATAACTGATCCCTATTCTCCATTTGACACCAGTTTTAGCAATGAGACCTTCCTTGGAAAATAAACAAGCTACATAATTAGTCTGCTATCTGGAGTCTCTTCTATTCCTCATTTCAAGCAACATCAATCACTCGCATCCCACGTTATTTCCACTCAAGCACAGCATCCTTCTTACAGCTATCACAGAGCATTAGTTCTCTGAGAAATGCCAAATCACACAAGCAAAGTGGAACAGAATATTGTTTACAACACTGTATGGAATCCCACAATGTTTTATATTTTCTGCCTAAATTTTATATATATATATATATATATATATATATATATGTACACACACACATTTCCACTCCACATTTGAGCCTTGGCAGGCTCAGAATGATGCTTTACTAGCTCAGTTCACACTCTTACAAAATGTTCATGTAACTCCCCAGTGAACCAGTCAGATGCTAGAAAATATCTTCCAGATAACAACAGTACAAGCCAAGCAACACAGCACCCTTTATAAAAGCTGGCTACTAAAGCATATAAGAGAAGAAATGGAAGAGAAGGGAAGGAAAGGAAAGATGTAATCTGGAACTTTAGGGGACTGCACACCATTTATCTGTCACTGTCTCCTGGCCAGCTTGCTGGCTGATGACAAGAGCTACAGATGGAAAAGGTGGGAGGGAGTTCAATGGAAAGCTGTCCAGCTTTTCAGACTGTCAACAGCTCTTCTCTGTTATTTTTTTTGTGATTTTTTTTTTCAATTCCCCTGGGGAGAATTGTTCATAGCTTTAATTACTCTCAATTACTAAGAAAGAACATTGAAACAGAAAACAGACACAGCAGTTCTTCTCTGCTCCTGAATTTTGTAAGGATTATGTCCCACCTGACTCCCACCAGCTTCACAGGGACCCTCAGAGGGAATTGCAACAGGTCAGCACAATTTAGGAACAGCTCCTTCCAGGGTTTGGCTGTCTGAAGCTCAGTTATGAGCCAGAGGGACTCATCTTTTAACAAGTCTCAAACTGAAGCTTCCAAATCTGTAACACTGAGCTTGACCAGTGATGTTTTGTCTAGTGATCTTTTCTCCCAGGTTGAAACTCAACAATTCCCTCAGAACAGCCCGTACAGCTGAAGAAAACTCAACAGAGCGAGATTTTAAATATGACATTGTTTTTCTTCTTCCCCTAGCCTTTTCCTTCCTATCTTCAAAAGCCATCTCTGTACAAAGTGAACTGAAGAGAGTAATAAGGTTTTACAGAGATCTGAAGCCTAAATAATGTCTCACCAAGGCATAAAGTCTCCTGAGCCTTTTGTGATAAATAAATGGCATACTGTAAAACACAAATGAGCATCACTGTGGCTGTGATTTCATTGTCCCAATGGGGAACCTGGGCCTGGCACAGGGCCAGACATGTAATTCAATACTGAGACAGAGCACACAAATGGACCTCAGAAGGAGGATCAATTTTAATGTAATCCCATCTACTAATCAAAAGAGACTGAAGGATTAACATTCACTAGGAAATGTCTGCTCAAAGTTGTCATAGCTCATTGATAAAACAAAAGATATTAAAAAGATAGCTTTGTTTTAATTAAGATACAAAATGCCAATTCCAGGCCTAATTTTAGCTACAAATAATCAGTTATTGATGATGTGTCTGTCTGAATTGTTTTAGCCTCTCCAGAATATATTTTTAACTAGATCAGTCAGTGTGGATTGTTTTTTCTTACTGCAAGGAGACAACATTCTCATACTGTCTTCATCCTCCTGGCATGAGTTGGCCACAGTTTCCTGTTTCTCCAATACTCATTGTTAGCCCCATGCTAAACCTGACTCAAGATTATCCATCCACACCTGCAAGTCTGTATCCCATTTTTCCAGCCTATGCCATGCTGAAAGCAGCAAGTCGGTCTGCATGCCTCAAAAGGCCAGATGACATCTCAAAAGCTCAAGTAAGATGTGCCAAAAATAGTTATCTCTGTATTATCTCATCAGAGAGAGAAGAAAATACTATGCCTGGTCTAAGATGGGTCAGTTTTCCAAAATAAGCAGCACTGACTTGCTTGTATCAGCAATAACGTGGCCAACAGGACCAGAGCAGTGACTGTCCCCCTGTGTGGGCACTGGTGAGGCCACACCTGGAATCCTGCCTTCAGTGTCACAGCCCTCATGACAAGGACATTGAGGTACTGGAGCATGTGTAGACAAGGGAAGAGAGCTGGGGAAGGGTCTGGAGCACAAATCTGGTGAGGAGCAGCTGAGCAGTGTTAGTCTGGGAAAGGACACAGGTTTTATCAGTCAGGATGTTATCCTCGCTGCAACAAGTCTGCACAGTTCTGCTGCAAATCAGACACAACAAACTCTGGCCTCTGCAAGATCATGGTGGCAAATGAGAAATCCCTGCCATAATTTCACCAAATCTTTGGTATGAACCCAGGTCCAGAATTGAATTTTTCATGTGGAGCCTCTGTATCAGGCCACGGATGCAGACAGTTTTGTAGACTCATTGAAATCACAGATTGGCTGGAGTTGAAAGGAACTGTAAAGACCATCCGGTTTCCACCCTCTGCCATGTGCAGGAACACCTTTCACTGGGCCAGGCTGCTCAGAACCCCATCCAACCTGGCCCTGATGGGGCATCCGCAGATTCTCTGGGAAACCTGTTCCAGTGGCTCACCACCCTCACAGTGAAGAATTTCTTCGTAACATGTAATCTCTCCTAGGTTTAGAACTCTTACTCCTAGTAACAGGCAGTCCTGTCACTATCTACCCATGTTCCATCACATTGATCTTAAACACTGAAGCTTGAATGTGTTTTCTGATTTGACTCAAATCACAGCACATTTTTTTCCTAATGCCCATGCTCAAGGAGCTACATACAGGCAGTCAGACCAAGAAGCTGAGACTAAATCCTACATGGCATCTCACAGCCTGACCAATCCTCTGCTGATCTCCCACTTCCTTCATTCAGACAGAATGGTTTCAAGGCGTGCTTTAACTTAAAAGTTCAGGCTTTACCTCTTTGACAAGCACTCTGTTGCCTCCATCTCACTGCTGCGAGCTGTCATTCCTAACTCACCCCAGATCATATCCCAGGCCTGTGGAGAGCTCTTTGTTCCCACCTTGCCAACAAAGTACAGGGCCTCTTCCCCTCCCACCCACTCATTTGCAGTCAGCTGGTGCAACTGTGACTCATCCCATTCTAGTACAGGCTTCAGAAACCTGTTCAAGGCATTTAATAGCTCATCTCACAGTAGCTGTAGCTTTCATAATTAGTTGTGACCACTTAGAGAGGAAAAATTTTAAATAATGCCATTTTCTCTCTGGTTTAGAAGAGGATGGGGTCTTTCCAGAAGGCAACTGGCAGCAGAGATAAGAACATGTTCCTGCCTGGCAAAATTGGTGCCCACCTCAGTACAGAATCAATCCCAAAATCACAGAATGGGTCAGGTTGGAAGCGAACACAGTGGGTTCATCTGGTAAAACCTCTCTGCTCCAGCAGGGCCATCCCAGAGCACAGGCACAGCATTGTGTCCAGACAGTGCTGGAATATCAACAGTGAGGGACACTCACACCCTCTCTGGGCAATCTGTTCAGTGCTTGGTCACTGCACAGGGAAGAAATTATTCCTGATGTCCAGGTGGAACTTCTTGGGCATCAGTTCCTGCCCGTTCCTCTTGTCCCATTGCTGGGCATACCAAGCAGGGCCTGGTCCCTGCTCTGAGCCCTCCCTGCAGACACTGACAGACAGGGATGGGGTCCCCTCTCAGTCATCTCGAGGCTGAACAGCCCCAGCTCCTTCAGCTTTTCCTAATAAGAGATGCTCCAGTCCCTTCATTATCTCCACTGGACATGCTCCAGGAGCTCCATGTCTCTCTCTTGTCCTGAGGAGCCCAGAACTGGACACAGCACTCCAGATGCCCCTCTCGAGGGCTGAGCAGAGGGACAGGATCATCTCCCTCAATCTGCTGGCAATCAGTGACCCTCCTAATGCACCCCAGGATATCTTGGCCTTCTTGGTCACAAGGGCACCGCTGGCTCCAAGGGGTCTGCATGGTTAGAACTCTACAGGAGAAGAGAAAGGAATGGGAAAAAGCTGACTTTCTAGGGAAAGATTATGAGATTTTTGAGAAACACTGATTGCTTATAGGCTGGAAGGTAGGGAACAAAGGTGTGGAGAGGGAAAGCAGTGAATGAAAAGAAGGACATGGACAATCTAGCTTGTTTTTCCAGAAAATACAACAATCTCAAGCACACCTAAGATGAAGGGGCTGCAGATTTCAGTAAAGATATGATGTTTATTTCTGCAGCACTTCAGACCTGTTCAGCACCCAGAGCTGAATGTGATTACTGAGACAGAGAAATCAATCAACACAGGGAAGGAGCTGAGCCTCTTAGACACAAAAAAACACAAGGATAGACCCAGCTCAAGAACATCCTTCCCAAACTCAATGAAAGGGGAGAAGGAGATTTAATTTTGAAAGGGAAGAGCTATCCTCCAAAACCAGAGAAAAATTATCACAGCTTTTTGTTCTTGTCTAATAGGAAGAAGGGCAAAATAAAAGGCAAATCCCTGGGAGCAGTAGCTGGCAGTCAGCAGGGTGGTTTGCTGGGATTGACTCTGAGCTGTGACAGAAATGTGGCAGCTTCCCATGCAGGGACAGCAAAGACAAGGACAGAGGAGGAGAGTGCAGGACAGCAGGAGGCAATGGTCAGCACCTGTCCATGAAATTGGAGACGGGCAGGACAAACCTGCTGAAGCACCACTGAAGCCAGGACGTGTTCCAGTCAGGAATTATGTCTGAGCACATCAACACAAAGCAGTAATGACACTACACAGTCTCAGAGAAGTGGCTGTGAAACAATTTCCCTGTTTCTGCAGCAATCTGTTTATGGGAACTGGACCAAAGAACAGGCCCAAGCAGTATGAGAAGTCCATTATATTGAGAGGTGTTTACACAACTCTGCCTCCATTTCACATGAGACCTGGAGAGGGCCATGAAAGATGCTGGCAAAGAGGTGAAAGAGGGAGGACAAGAGGTGAAGAGGTGTTTCTAAGTTGAAAGAAAAAAAGAAAGGAAAATGCCCATTGGAACTCTGCTACCTTTAGCCTTCCTGTTCTAAACCTGTCATTGTGAACACTGGGGCATTTAACAATTACCATTTACAATCACAGCTACATGATGATGGAAAATATTAAATCCTATTATGGCACAGTGAGGTTTTTTCTTGAGAGAGACACTGAATGTTTTAACCTACTGTGGCAATGCAGATGGGTCTCCTTTGAGCCTTGTAGAAGAGATTGCTAATAATTGATTTATTATAGGACAATTTTACCATGCAGACGGAAGAGAAAAAAATGTTTCTAGTTTTGTTTTCCATTGTCACAAGTATCTTATTTTTCTGTGCATATGCTGAGCCCTGGCATTCTGCAGTACCTTTGTATTTCTTCCTCTCCATTTTTCACATAGAGTTCAACATTCTTATTTCTTGCACATTGAATAAATTTAAATTTAATATTAACAAAAAAAAAAAAAAAAAAAAAAAAAATAAACCAAAGCCAAAAAAATCCTAAGGAAGTTAATGAACAAGTTGGGTAGAATGTTTCCTTTTTTTTCCCCCCTAATCTTTTTTTTCCTGTTTTTTTTCCTAATGCAGCACCAAACCCAGATTTTCTGAGTGCTTTTTGCAAGGAAGGCACTGTGACATTTAAAAAGCAAATGCAGAATACATGTTCCATGTACTAAAGCCTAATGTTATGTGCACTATGACCTAAGAATTTCAGTACTGATAGAAACAAACATAGAAAAAAATAAAACCCTAGAAACATATCTACATATAGATAGGGGTTTATGACCCAAGAAATAGATGCTGGTGTTCACCTTTTCACTTCAGAATATTGGAGACAAATACCACATTGCAGTACCATGTAGGGGGATAGAATATAAGAAAATAAAGATAGAGTAGAAAGTAATCTCACCCCTAAGGAGTTGCAGCTGGGCCAATTTTCAAAGATTGGGAGCAGGCCTGACATCAACAGGCCACAGCTGTGACGAATGAGAAGAAGAGTGCTATAAAAGAGTGGGTTGGCTGGTTGAGAGGAGAACTGGGGTCAGGTGGTTGCTTTGTGAAGGAGGATGGCTCAGTGCTTTGAGGAGCTGTCCATGAGAAACTCCAAGAAGGTATGAAACTTTTTGTATGAAAGAGACAACAGTACCAATGCTAGAGGCTTCAATGAAAAGCTGAAAATCATCCTGAAATTACAAACTAGATAAACTGCATCTATGGGACAAGCTGGCAGGATACAGACTGGTTGGGTGGCCTGCAAGATGGGCAGGAAATTGGCTAAAAGGCTGCCCTCAGAGAGTGGCGATCAGTGTGTCCAGCTCTGGTCCCCACAGCTCAAGAAAGACACAGAGAAATAGGAGAGGCTCCAAAGGGGTGCCATGACCTGACCTCTGAGCAATGACAGAGGGAAATCACTTCCCTGCAGAGGACAAGCCTCAGGGGGAATCTCATCCCATGTTTCCAGTAACTATTCCTGGGTAGCTACAAAGAGGACAGTGTTTCTACATGAGGAACCACAGGAGAAGGGAAGGGGAAATGGCTAAAATTTACATCAGAAAAGGTCTCATCCCTGTCTAAGAGGAATTTTCACAGTGAGAATAATCATTCCCTGGAATAACCCTGCATGGTCAAGGCAGAGCCTCCATCTCTGGATGTTTTTCAGATGTGACTGGGCAGGTTCCTACATGATCCCCTGTTGGCTGCCCTTCTCACAAAAGGCTGGGCTGAATGAACTTTTGACATCTCTTCCAATCTGGGCTATTCTGTGCAAATGAAAAGTTAAAAAATGTATTTCCCAGCAGGTATGTTTTTTACAATTTCTCTCAGATATTGCATGATACAAAAATGAACCAGGTGGAAATCTTACCATTTTCTCAGTCCCTCTGACCTCAGCCTCTATTTAAAACCTGATTTTAAACTCATCCTCTAACCACAAATGGAGCCCTTTTCCCTTGCTTACCCATTTTCTTTTTTTTTTTTTTAGTTTTCCTTTGATTTTTTCATAGTTTGGGGGGGTTTAATTTGGTTTCATTTGATTTGGTTTAGTTTTTTGTAAACTACATGGTTTAAAAGTGTTTTGGGTTTATTTTTAATCTACATTCAAAACCATGCCTTTGACATTCACAGAATGCTATCTTTCCCCTGTATTTAGGAAAATAAAAGAGACAAAGGTAAATTGTTTCACTTTCTGCTATTCTAGGTACTCAGTAGTTAGTTCTGCAGAGCACAACTGCACCCAGCTTGCCACAAAGACTACCTTGTTGATACCCAAACAAGGAGTGAAAACCTTCCTCATCCAACAAGTTTTTCCATTAACTTCACAGAAACTGAGAACATTATTACCTCACCTTTGGCTAAGCATTTCCCTAATTTTTGGCTGAAATAACATTCATTTTACTCAAATCCAAAGCACAGAAACCAGTGTGAATTCTGGTCACCTCCTTCTGGAGCCTCCAGCCTGTGTGATGTGGACCCTTGGGAGACAGTGACCAAATTAAAATGCAGCTCTTCAGCAGAGGTCACGCTTCTGGTGAGGCATTGCAATGTTGTGGAGAACACACCCATGGGACCTGTAGCAGGAAATCTTCAGGCTGTGAGTGGGTGGGTGTTTGTGTTCAGACTCCAAATGAAAGCCCTCCATTTCCCACAAAACTTTTTGACAGAAATAAAAATATTTTGATGAATCAGAAACATTGTGTCTCAGTGAATCAACATTTTTCATTTAAGATTTTTTAAATGTAAATAGCTTCTTTTTCTAAAACAATTACATGTTGACATTTTTAAAAAGAGTTTTAAAACAAACAAGCCCTGAACTTTCCAACTGGATCCCTTAATTTCCATATTTTGCCCTAAACAAATTCTAGATCAATACTTCCCACAGGTTCATGTTAATTGAAGTTAAAATATTTTTAAATGCCAAATATTTCACTGTAGAGAAAACAAAAAGGCATGATTAATTTTTCTATTCACAAATAATCTTCATCTCAGTTCTTATACACTAAATATTCTACTTATTCTCAAGAGATTTTATTTCCTAAGGTACCCAAACACACAGAAAGGTTTTCTGAAGGCTTTCTTTCCTCTCAAGTAGTCAGAATTTATTTTTAAACCAGCAAGTGCTATGAATCACTTAAGTTAATACTTTCCATTGTACATTACTTTGTATTCATCAACAGAGAATTTCATCTTTTTTCAGGCAGCTTTGTCAAGGTGCCACAAGTCTCACCTAAGCATAATAATTCTGCATTTCCTACCATCTTTATTACTTTGTTGATCATTAAATCAATGATCTGAAAAAAAAGGATGCATTCAACACTGATTTGAGGCTTACAGTAGATGTGCTGAGACTTGACAAATAATCATAAACAAACCAAGATAAATATTGCCCTTAAAATTAAAAAGGAGGAGTTTGTCTTCTACCTCAGCAGTTCCAGTGCTGCAGACTGAAGCAGCAAAATGTTTAAATGACTAGCTCAGGTTCCTGGCGAAAACCCACCCTCCTGACCTGCAGATCCTGAGCAACCTGGTCTAATGGAAGGTGGCAGGGGAGTCAGAATGAGAAGATCTTTGAGGTCCTTTCCAACTCAAACTGTTCTAGAATTATGTGGTTGATCCCAGCCAGAGCAACCACAGAAACCAAGTGAGCAGCAGTCAGCGGGCAGAGCATTGCACAGTGGTGGAGAGAGAAGGGGAAAACCATTTAAGTTGTCTTCTTTACATATTGTCAGCAATGTCTGTGTATCACTTGGTGAGAAATTTAGATTTTTGGGATTTTCAGTATGTTGCGGATAGAAGCAAGACGGAGAGCACAGGGTGTTGCCCTGGGTTTCTTCTTCATACTCCTTCTTTCTTCTTCATGGGTTTGGGTGGCATTTTGTAATTGGGCAGAAATTCCGCATTGCAGCTCTTTGGGATCAGTTATCAGTTAAAAGGGAAAATAATCCAGGTGTCAGTTCTTAATTGGATAGTTTAGTCTTAAAAGACTTTGTAAGAAGAGATTGTTGGGCATTTTGTGCCTTGCTAATGAGAAGCTGCCAAACTCACAGCAGTGAGACTGTTTTACTCATAAGAAATAATAAACATTTGAGTCCAAACATGAAATAACATCTCAAGTGTCTTCAATCCAGACCCAGAGAAACCCACAACTGGAACCCCCACACATCTAAGAGGACACAGGAGTGAAAATTTCTGGAAGTTTCCAGAACATATCATCCACTACAGAGAGGAACAACTGGACGAGCAGGAGCACCAGCAGAGTTGTGCAGCAGGACTGTCCAATCACAGGCTGGAGAAAGGTCACAAATTTCAGCGGTGGCTACAACCACACATGCCAGCATCAGCATCAACAGCATCTCAGCAGCCTCTGCATCACCAACCACAGCTGGTGAGGGCACCCCAGGCTGGGCTGGCACTCACATTCCCAGCTGGAGAGTGGCTGCTGTGAGAGATGCTGCTGTGAGACACTTGGGAGCTGCAGACAGAGGCACAGTGACCTTGTCTCACCAACACCATCCAGGGTGACAGGCCTGTGTGTGGAGTGGGGGAAGGCAGCCATGGGCCAGGGGCTTGGTTTACTCCCTGGATTCTTGATTTTTTTTCTCAATTCTACACACTTCGGGCTTTAGGTATTTACCTGGTATACTGCTGCTCTCCTTGAGTTCAGCAAGAGTCAGGAAGACTTGCAGTGAGTGAGGCAGGATAAATCTGCAACCACACACATGGGAAGTTCAGGCTCTACAGTAACAAAAGGAGAATTCCACGAGAGTTCCCATAGAGACAGTGATAGCTAAACCTCATAGAAGCACAGAATCATAGAATGTCCTGAGTTGAAAGAGACCCACAAGGATAATGGAGTCCCACTCCTGGCCCTGTATAGGACGTCTCAAGAATCCCACCATGTGACTGACAGCATTGTCCAAATATGTTTTGAGCTCTGTCAGGCTTGGTGCTGTGACCACTGTCCTGGGGAGCCTGTTCCAGTGTCCAACCACCCTGTGGGTGAAAAGGGTGAAAACCCTTTTCCTAATATCCAAACTAAACCTCCTCTCACAGCTTCTCTTGAGCCTAATTGCTGGTCACCACAGAGATCAGTTCCTGCCCCTCATCCTCCCTTCATGAGGAAGGTGTGGACTACAATGAGGTCTCTGCCCTCAGCCTCCTCTTCCTCAGCCCGAACAAGCCAAGTGACCTCAGCTATTCCTTGTGTGACTTCCCCTCCAGGCCCTTCACCATCTTCATGACCTTCCTTTGGACAATTTTCAATAGCTCTGTGTCCTTACATCCTCAGCCTCTCTTATTGCCACTCTAACAGCAGTTGTAAGAATTAGACCTTCAGATGCAATTCTTTCCACAAGTTTGTGGATTTACTAAGTACTAGACATACTTCATCCTTTTGGAAAACAACTTTCCACTCCTCTCTCCACACAGAATAAGTTATTAAGGTACAAATAAGAACTGATGGTGAATAATGGAAATTTCCTCCACTAAATGTGTTTTGGTTTAGTTTTTTTTTCTCTTAATGTGAACCATAACCTCTGCAAATAGCAGAAGAGTGCCTATTTCTTTAAGAGGATCTGTATGTTCCCATAAATGCACCCACACAAAGTGCTAAATTACTCTTCCAAACAAAGGGTGCTGCATCTCTGAACCACTACAGAGGTGTGCATGAGCTGTCTCTGAAGCAGCTCTCTCAGGAGCAAGGAACAGAGGCTGCTCTGCTTGGGCTAAAGTCCCCTTCTCCCATCATCTGTGCATCCCAGTGATGTCCTGCTGCAGCTGGGCACCAGACTAAGTTATAGTGCCTCTGTTATCCAAGCTGGCTCATGGATCTTTGCATCTTTCAAATCCAAATGCTGCTTCTGAACAGTCTATATTTTGCCAAATATGCCATTTATTCCCTTAGAACCAAAATCCTTTAGTATGCATAATATGAAGCAATGCTGGGAATGTTTCACCATTTTTCCCCTGTCCTAGTCCAGTAACCTGCCAGGAGTCCAGGCTGGGGCATCACACAGAGGAGGGTGGTGGCAGATCACAGGAAATGTGGTCCTGCCCTGCAAAATGCCAGAACAGACTGGAAACCTGAATGGCAAAGGCAGTAGGAATGTGTATGATTGATTGAAAACAAAAGATCACTTATGCCATAAAGACAAGTGTGAAGGGTCTTTGGAAAAGAGGGATAAGGCTCAGGATGTCTGTCCCCTGTTCCATATTTTGACAATAAATAAGTTTACATTCAATAAAAGGACATACATCTACAGTGTAAATGGTTCTTCCTCAACTATTTGCCCAGGCTCCTGTTCAGACAGTGAAGGCAAAGCTTGAGCATGATTTTTCTGTCCTAAAGCATGCATTTTAAAGGAGTTATCTGGGTAGCACCTTAGAAGTATCTACTTCTCTGCCATGTCCACAAAAAAAAAATGCTGGTGGCTACTTTGAATGAAGCTGATTCTGCTAAAGTAAATCAATTCCACTCATGATCAGGATCTCAGACAAAATGCTCTCCTAGGCCTGAACATTACCATAGAAGAATTATCAATACCATTGCAGCATGGGGATCCTTGTGTAATAATGTGAGGGAGGATGAGCAAATTTCATTGCAGTTCAGAGTACTCCAGGATTATACGAGTGGTCCCCAAAATTAAAGGGGCTGGGGAAGAGCACAGCATTTATCCTCTGATGGTTTGGCTGCACAAACTAAAGTCTCACAGGATGAGTTAGAGCCAATATCCCTCTAATTTTGTACCTGTGCAGCCACCAGAGGAAATATTCTCACCCAATGCAAGCCTGCATTCCACAGTGGGAGCAAACGGAGGGGCATCACCTCCTGACAGTTGAAGTCCAGAGGTGGGACAAAGGCAGAAAAGAGGATTTCTGATGAGAACATTTTCCCCATCACAAATGCACCATGGCTGAATAACCATCTTTGATTATGA
Source organism: Arremon aurantiirostris (assembly GCA_035583995.1). Taxonomy (NCBI): domain Eukaryota; kingdom Metazoa; phylum Chordata; class Aves; order Passeriformes; family Passerellidae; genus Arremon; species Arremon aurantiirostris. Next base: position 147,395,392 of record JAXCLO010000114.1, read on the forward strand.
GATGAACTGGAATGGACAGTGCTTAAACCCAGATACACTTCAGCACTCACATGGTATAGCTGGTAGCACACACAGATTTTTAAATCATGTATCTGTCTTAAGACTAAAAAATACTGTTCTTTCTAGCCAGAATAAGCTACAGGGATTCTGTTGCCAACCATAACATATAAAAGAACCTATAAAATTACAGTCACACACTCAGGCATATGTCTCACATTTAACTTAATGTTTATCTTGTCAGGAAATTCAACTAGACCATGCCAACATTTTGTTTCATTCATGCTGTCTTCAAAATCATCTGTGGTTGAGGGAGGAAAAGGAAGGGGAGAGAAAAGAAAATGCAACAGAATGATCCATATATGTATATATACATATATGTAAAAGAGAAAAAAAATATAATAAAATTAATCTCATAAATAAGACTCAAACCCAAAAGCATCATATAAAAGACTCCATAGTAACAGCATTCACCTTTACTTTACTTCACATAGATTGAAGTTGCCATCTTCAATTTCATCTGTTAAATAAACAATGATTCTGAAATTCTAAGTCACAACACGTGCCCTTCACACATCTACAACATGAAGTGGAGTCCTTGATTTCTGATAAGCCTTATTCTGCTGAAAGGTTTTGTGGGTGTTGGTGCTGAGGAAGTCACCTTCACACACTACAGACCTGGTATCAGCCACTCCTGAAGAACACACTCATCAGAAAAATCAATTGGAACACAAAAAAAGCAAAAGAGTGAAAAGGCAGCTACTTCTTTCAAAATTATCTAAAATATCTTTATTTCACTCATATTAGGAAAAAAATATTTCCTTACTTAAAACACAGCTTACACAAGTAAATAATTCATCATCATGAATTATTTAGAGATATGTGGACTTAATATGTTTACAAGTCCCAAGCTGTTTTACAAAAGAGGAAACATTTATATAATTGGCCCTCAAACTCTTTTTAAAATGCTCCTGTGATGCTGAGGGTTCTGATTATCAGTGGCACTAGTCCTGAAAGAAAAGCTTTTATAAACAGAGTGTTTGGTGGGAAGATGAGAGCAGTGGGAAATGACTAAGTGAGGTGATCTTTTCTTAGTAATTGCTGATTATTGCTGCTGAACAAGATGATTCTTCCAAACACCATCCTGTAAGCCTTGAGTTATCTCAGGTATGGTAAAAGGTCTCCAAACCAGACAGAACAGACAGAATTAAGTCCCTGACCTGAGGCATGATCTCCCAGAACAGGCATTGTCTGGACAGACAGACACAGGGCAAGCCAGACCCACTGCACTGCAAACTGCACCTTTCTGCTGGCAGTGAGTATTCCACAAATCCCCAGAGGAAGCCACTTATGCTGAGGAATAAACCTGCCCTTGACAGCCCAAGAAGGTTTTTGATAACTTCATTTTCACCTCTGTCCTGCTCTGCACACCACCCTCCTCTCAGAGTTGCTGCCAGTTTCCCCTGGATATCTCCATGGTCAGAATTCCTCATGGAAATGCTCTTTGCATGTGCTGCCAGACCTCCTGTCTCACTCTCAAAATTCTCTCTGAAAGCTCCTGATGACCCTGGTCCTTACAACTCAGAAAATTTTAGAAGCCATTCACTTTCTGTAATAAAAGTATAAAAATCTGGACTAGATAAAGCCCTAAGAAGGCTGGTCTGACCCCACAGGTGACCCTGATTTTAGCAGGTGATTGGAATAGATGTTCCTCCCAACCAGAATTGTCCTATGAAACGACCCTGTGAACAAAAATAGCTTTTTGCCATTCGCTTCATCAGAGAGTAAGTACAATGGCAGTCCCAGAAAGAAGCTAAGACTGGCTAAAAAAGACAGGCAAGAAAGATTGTCATTCCTGGTGCTCCCTCTATTGAGGTAACCTCAACTCAGAGAAGTCCACACAAGAAACATCTATTCCAAGAGAAAAAACCTCTGTGCTTTGCCTGTTCTGCCTCCAGCTGAACCCTCAAACTCCAAAGAGTCCCAGAGGAGACACAAAAGAGATTGATGTCCTTGGATCTCCTGGTTGTAATAAAGCAAAAAAAAAAAAAATATTACAAGAAAAGCTCAGGTGCATTGTGGAAAGGGCTTACCTCTGTGTTGAATCTTATAAAACCATTTCTGTTAGCTGACATTTCTTCATGCAATATGCTGACAGGTTCTGCTCTGAGGGAAGCACCTGTGTTTGTACAAACGCCAGGCACCTGGCTTTGGAGGGAAGCAAGGCAGGAGTAATGATGCAGACCCTGTGTTCCTCCTACCTGCAGGTGAGGTGACCAAAGTAGCTCCAGCCATATCCTTGTCCATTCCCATCCCAGCCACAGGTTTCAGTATTCAAACAAGTGAAGGAGCCCCACCACAGCTGGGTTTTATTACATGTAATACAGGAATTTCAAATTAGAGCATTCAGGCCTTGCTTGTTGTCTTCACTGTCTCAGCACTTTGTGTTTGTATCTTTTATTGGGAGACAATGTCTCATCACTTGTGCCCAACACAGTCAATTAACTCCCTCTTTTCAGAGAGCACTTTTCCTCATCCAGGCTGTGCTGGGTTAGAGGTTGGACTTGATGAGCTTTAAGGTCTTTTCCAACTTAAATTGTTCTATGATTCTGTGATTCATCTAGAAGGCGTTCCTCACCTTTGATCTACCATCTGACAATGCAGCAGAGATCCATGTTGCACTGCTGATTCTGGCATTAGATGTGTCCTAATTTCATCTAACTAACCTATTTCAGGGTAGCCTATCCCCACTACATCTCTGCCACTTTTAGCTTATTGTCATGGAGATTTTGAAGCTCAGAGCAGAGAAACGTGTACACGCTAAACTGAATTTCACCCATGCAGAGCCCAAGTGAGAGGCTGGGTAAACCCTGGGAGGTGGCAGGAAAAAAACAGATCAATCCCCTTGACCACATTGTGCTGCAATAACTCCAGGGCTCATAATTCAGCAGCAATCTTGACATCTGCTGTTTGTCCCCAAGCAGGAGCAGGGAGCAATGGAGCAGAGTAGCCATGGTTACATCTCAGCCGCTGCTGCTGGTCACTCCCATGTCGTTGGGTGACTCCATGATCACAAAGTCCCAGCCTGGGACAATCTGGCTTAACAAGTCATCTGATGCAGCCTATTTCACCCTATATAGTCTGATTATGACTCTGGATAATTATTAACTTTCCAAGGATATTAATTAACTTGCTCGTAGGGGCCTTGCACACCTAAGGTAGCGTTAGGCAGTCACACAAATTAATCACTACAGGGCACTGCAGATTCAGCAGCTGCCAAAAACAAAGGGAAGCCATTCCTCCCACTGCCAGAGTCCAAAGTGCCTTCAGCATGTGCTGCTGTAGGCAAGAGGGTTATGCTGGTTTGTATTTTTAGTTCAACTAGCAGAGACTATTTCAGCACTCCGATGTCTGATGCTGAGCTAGCCCACCTTCTGTTTCTCCATCAGGGTATTATTATTAGCTCCACTAAACCAATGAGCTCCTCAGCACAGCAAGTTTGATAAAGCACTAATGTCACCCACTACCAACGCAAGGCACCTAAAGAAAACAAGGCCTAATTTACAATGCTACTAAAAATTAGCAGAAGTCTGATGATCATTCTTCACTAGCTTTTTTCACTGTGGTTTTTTTTTTCCCAACAATCTTTCTTCCCTCTTCAGACAAAAGAATTGATGCAATCCAAAAGAATTGAAGCAGTCCAAATGAATTGATGCAATCCAAAATCTATTCCTCCCTTCCCCACCACAAAAGAAAGAACACATCTAAGGGCTTTTCACGTCACCTTCTGGAATTATTATTCATTCTCCATTTCATCCATTCATCCATATGGACATCTTTCAAAAGAGCAACTTTGCTGAAATAATGCGTATCCTTGTTGAAATAATGTCTATCTGCCTTGTCCCTCCTCTGTCTCACAATGCCCCTGACTTTGCTGCCTGGTTCTCCAAGCAAAGACAAGGAATGTTCAGGTGGTTGTGACATCCCAGGCTAAAACAGAAGCTTGACTTTGATCCATCCATGGCAGCCAACAAAAGCTTTTCGACCCAGAGGGCTCAGGCTTTCTCAAACAACAAGCTCTTCACAGCCTTGTGCATTATCTTTCCTTCTGAAAGGACTTTTGTGCACGGGGATGACTCCTGCTGTTCCTGAGGTCAGTGGCAAACATCCCACAGCCTCCAGTGGTGCAAGGGCTGGGTGGCTGTGGAGCAAAGCACTCTAGAACATCACACAATGAGACTTTATTTCCTCTAACATCTACAGTGGCAAACTGCACCCTCACACAGCTCAGCCTAAGCACAGCTGCAAAGGGAGAGGGAAATGGAGAGGAAACATTGAGGCACAGGCAGAAAAGAGAAGTTTTCAGCTGAGATTTTAAACCAAGACAGGCAGGAAAAGAAAATAAATAGCACTGTGAGACTGCAGGGTGTAGAACAGGTTTATTATGCAGGGCAGTCTACTCTGTAAGAAGAGATACTTGCAGCAGCAGACACTGCTCAGTTCTAATGAAATCCATCTGCCTTGTCCCACAGAGATGCTCATGTCCTGTGACGTGGGATAGTTGGGCCCTAACAGTGCAGGAGAACTGTGCAGATGTGAGCCAGTACCTGCAGCACTCAGGTGCTCAATCACACAGAGGGAGAGAGCTTGCTACAGGTACTGGCAGACTGCCAGCTCAAAACCTGTAGCCCAGAGCTCTCTACAGAAACTGAAGTACCAGTAAGAACCCAAATTCATATTTAGAGCACACAAATCCAGAAAAGTGGCATGTAAAGAGATGTGATCTCCCAAAAGTGGGTGTTGCCCCATTCTGCCCCATCACCTCTGAAACAAATGGGAGACTTTTGTAAGCAAATAAAATCAGTGGTTTCATGCAGGCACCTCAAAGCTGACACTTACAAGCCAAGGGCCTATTTAGCAAGAATATGAGGTTACATCATCTACAGGCATCATCTCCCTGCAATGAGGTCAAGTCAAAGCCACTGAGCAGAGCAAGAGGCTACGAGTGGAAAGGAGGAGATAATTTAACAGAGATGGAAGTTTTCATTCTGAAACTCCTCTCCTGTCCAGGATTCAGTGGATGGAAATTCTGGTCCTTTTGCTGTGTTCTTTAAGAAATCATTTTCACACAACAGGATTGCTTTTCCTACTGCCACAATGGTGTTGGCAGTATGGGTTGACAAATTGACCAAGATACAAGCAACATTTCACTCAAGCCACACCCTCCAAATAATGCTCACATTCTTTAGTGCCATAAACAGGTAATGGGGCTGTGCTTGCCAGTGTCAGAAATAAATGCAATGTTAACGTTGAGAGAAACCAAAATTACACATTAGAAAATGGTGCAGAACCAGATTCCTTTCCAGCTGTGCAGATCCGTATAGCAATACAATAGGGAGGTTTTTTGCCCAACTAGCTGGACCAAAAAAGAGCCTAATCCCCCCCAGGCTGCTAAATGGTGGCATCAGGGTCCTAACAGCACAGGTAGTCCCTACCAAGTCAAGTTACAAAAAGAAAGTCCCAATTGTCATTGTGCTGCATTCTGTGACCCGTCAAAATCCAGTGACCAGAGTCTGAGGTTTACATGCAAAGACAAACATCAATTTACTGTCACAGCACTGCTATGCATTTTCAGTTCAAATCTGTTGTTTAATACCTGCAATTTCACCTCTAAATTCCAATAAGAGTGAACAAGGTCTTAGCTATCCATGACAACATCCCATAACTAATAACAAATAAAACAAATAAAAAGGAATTATGATGACTAAGACTACTAGATACACGTTATATATATATATATATGTACACATACTAGGTATACTACTACAAAATCAAGAATTTGGTGGGTATATGTACCAGCAAAAAGTCAAAGTAATGCTTATGTTGTCTTAGTCCCATGATCCTAAGGATGAGAAAAGACAACAGGTAGGAAGAGCGTACCAGGATATTGCATTTACCTGCAGTGCCTCATGTGCAGTAAGAGAAGTAAATTTTGTGGGTCCCTCTGTGACCACTGAAAATGATCTTAGTACTGAAACATACCTGGGTCAGAGGTGTGGGGGCTACAAAAAGAAAGAATTCACCAAGGAATGTCTGAACCCAAGTGAGAAGAAGAAATGCCATGAGATTTCTAGCAGATTTGTAGGAGGACTAGAAAGAGCTTTTTCCCTCACCCCTCAAAGGTATTCTCTTTCAATATGGGGCAGCACATGGATGTCAGCAGCATCTGAGCGTACAAAATTCAGAAATTCTTCCTTTTACACTTTGTTTGGATGCTCCATCTGTGGCAGTGGAACGGGGAAGAAATAAAACTGCTGAATAACACAGTCCTTAATATTGCAGGCACTAATAATAGGATTAGAGAGAGAATAAAATCATATCCTCTTGGATTTGGAACATTTGGAGGAAGCCAGCTTGTGAGTCACTCTCCCAATAAGTTGAGCTGAGGCGTGTCACGGTGCTGACCTTCTGAAGGAGGATCGGCCCAGCAGCCACAACTGCCCAGGCGGTTTCACTCCCTCCTGGAGCAGAGTTAGCAGAGGTCATGCTGCATCACAGGCCCAGAGGTTCCTGCAGCATGTCAGGCACTACCAGCATGCCAGGGAGGGAGCTGGGTACAGGGGAGGCCAGAAGAAACACGCACAAAGTGAGACATCTGCACTGTTTGTGCTCCTGGACACAATTCTGTCAGAGCTGTGCTGGGGGAAGCACAAACACTCAGATTGTCTCACCAGTGGGGGAAGAAGGTTTCTAACCATGACCAAGGAGAGTGATGGATCCCAGCAAAGAGACCCAAAACTTGCACCACCTGAGCCAGTGGACCAGAAAGGAATTAAAACCTTCCTGAGTGCTGATGGGGTGTTTGCTCAGTGGGCACAAAGATTCCCATTGCATCATCATGGGCATCATTTAGGCTAAGAGAACTTGCCAAGACTAGTGTGACTCTGCAAGAAGATGAAAACTGGCAAAAAAAAAAGGTTTTTTCTGTATCAAGTATGGATTGGGTACATTATTTTAAGGGAATTAAACATACAGAGCAGTGTCCAGGTTCTAATGCAAAGATCCTATTGTTCCCCTCCTCACTGGGAAAACTTTTCCATGGTTAAGTGTCTGTCTCATTAAACAGTGAACCTAGCCAATCACAATAGAGTGTAAAGGAAAAAACCCACAATATTGCAAGACGGAAAATAACAGAGTGTGATTATTGAATAGAATAATAAACAGCAGCATACACATAGGCTCAAAATAAAATTAATAGCATTGTTAAACTAAAGGAAAGATAAAACATTTTTCTTCAAATCATCTTTTGCTTCAGTTTACTACAGGGCAGGATCTGGAAAAAAGTATCTTCCTTATTAAAAAAAACAAAAAAACAAGCTAAGCCAAAAACAAATACAACAAAAAAACAGTATCAACAAAAAATATCCAAACCCTGGCTGCAGCATTTCCAAAATTTCTGCCTCAACCTGTTGGCAAATGCTGACTTTAGAACAATATACTACTATATAAGTCTTGTTTTGTTCTGAGCTCTGAGAGCCACAGTAGGTGACTAATGAAAATGAGCAGGAAGATTTTAAAAGATGCTTAGTTATATCATGAGATACACATTTTTTCCCCTTGGAACAGTGCTAGTGAACAATAAGTGAGCATTGAGGGAGCAGCTCTTAATAGCCGTGCACAAAACAAAAGAAAGATTGTGTTCCTGTCCATTACTAAACTCATAAAATAAAATATAATAGAGAAAAACATAAAGCAAAATGAAAAAAAAAATCTTTCCTAAGCTTTCCAGGTCAAGGAATGGAAAGAGCTGCAGGACTGGGGGACACTGAGAATTAAATACTGGATATCTGAGGTGGGGAACATCCTTGGTGTTTCCACTGATACCAGCCTCAGTGCCCTGACTTTCCATGAGCAGCCCTCCACAGAGGATTTCTATGGCCAAGCAGTGCTCATGAAAACATCAATCCTCCCTGCCTTGCCCAGTGCCATTTCTAACAGAAGTTTTCAGCCCTGTAGCAATCAGAAGTCTATGTATGAACTCTGGCTCATCCATAATCACCTGCCCACCTCCAGCAGCACAGCAGGACTGTGCAGGAATACTTGCAGAGTGTTAATGTGTAATACCCAGAGCCCTCTGACCTTCAATCATCTGCTTGTGCTGATGGGAGGGTCACTGCTCTGTGCCTCACCGAGCTGCCCCTGGATTATGCACTGTACATCTCTGCAACACATGTAAACAGGATTTATTGTGGCTCTGTCACTGGTGTCTGAGTGTCAGACACATGAGCAGGTTTGCACTCTTTTTACATTTTGACAGACACTTTTATTCCCTCTGTGTTACTACAAAGAAGTCTCAAGACCTAAATATTCTCTGAATTTGAAGCAAACAGCAAATCTCATGCAGAAATACACCTTGTAATATGCCCAGACTCTTAAGGACTGCAGCCCTACAGTGCTTTAGTTTAATTAATGTAAGTATCCAAAATCCTCCTCTTCAGTTAAACTTGGTGTCTGTGAGCACTGTCATTACCACAGATCAAAGAGCCCCTTGTAGAGAAGACCTGTTGTGATGAGGTCAAGTTCCTCAAGAAATTATTTTTCAGATTGAAGCACTGATTCCAAATAGCTGCCTATATTTTCTTTTTCTATCCTTTACCTTATCAATTTCTCTTGGGATGGAAAATAATTCCCGGGTAATTTTTACAGCACTTCTGCATAAGAACTGGACATGAGCTCCTGTCCACCGAGATTCCTTGTTCTGTAGCTTGCAGGAGGAGAATGTTTGTAAACATAGAGAAAACTGTGGGTGCAATTCTGCCCTCTGCTCTGTACCTATAAACTTAAATTATATTCCAGCTCCTGCTGGTTTTAGGAGGATCTACAGACATTGCAAAATGCAGGACTGGGACCAAAAACCACTCTGATTTTCAATTCAGGTTGAACATGAGAGACAGGTGTCTCTTAACCTACGTACAAGGATATGCATATATATATATATATATATATATAAATATATATACAAACAAGTATATATATACACGAGTAATTGTGTTGGGTCATACTCAGACCATCCCCATGTTTGAATTATGAAGCATTTCCAGCATTGCACAGACAAAGATGATTTAGGGAGGACAAGGGACACCAGAGAGGAAGAACAGGGTTTTAGAGAAGCAGACAGAGACAGCAGCAGCCTCAGATGTCTTTCTCCTTTACTGCTGACAATAACAAACAAAGAAATAAAAATAGTTCTGTGGAAGTAGAAAGAGCTCTCTGCAGTCATTACACAGCAAACACTCACAGCTTAAACACTTGGCTTAAACTTCTTATTGTCCCTCCCTTCGTGCTCCTCAGACATACGCACTCACCCACATCTATTTGCCTGCACAAGGACACTCCACAGCTTTGTATCTCTTCTGTTTATAAAATGACAAGGACTGTCCTCATGTGCTTTTGGATCAGAACTATTCTTCCTACCTTCTGAAATGTACCCACTACATGCTTTCTCACAATAGATGAAGTGAGCTTCTTTTACAGTGTGGCCATCAGACACACATCTTTAAGATAATTTTATCTTTATTTATTTCTTAGGAGGTTTAAAGGTTTAAGAGCAGTATTTTTGCAATTCTATACATACATATATTCTTAGGTATGACTGCATTGATAATGTAATAATTTAGTCTGGTTTTAAAGCACTTAAGGTGAATCTGACAGTTGTGGACTACAGTGAGGTTTCTAGTCTTGTCTATTCATATACCTCTCTGCTTTACAGTTCTCTGCTGAATATGATGAGAGAGATTTATTTGTAGAGTGGGTAGAGACAGAAATCCGTTGTCGCATAATTTTTTTCCTTTAAGGGTTATTAATTACCACGTCAACCTTTGCTCCGCAGCCGCTGCCCACTTTTATTTTAGAAGCGCAGCCGTTCCCCTCTCTACTCACATTGGGCCCCCCCACTATCCGCTTTTCCAACAACCTTTGAGAACATTATTTATGATTCCTCCTCTGTCTGGGTGGAGGAGAGAGAGAGGGACAGTATGGCAGGGATGGGGAACATGAGCTGGAAAACACGCTTGCCTGGAATTGTCATCACACCGCTGTTGGAAGGAGCGAGCCGGAAAACTCGCAGCCAACACTCACACGCAAACACACGCCAGGCACACAGCACATCGATCCCATCCCGGGGAGTTTGTGAGCCGCCCCAGAGCTCTTACCTGGCTGGTCTGGGATCCCTCTGCAGTGCAGCTCCCTCGGCTCCCTGTGCCCTATTCCCGCCGGGAGCAGCGGGGCCGGGGCTGTGACCGGGTGCCGGTGCGGGAAGGGGTTGGCAGCAGCTGGCTGCAGCCTCGGCTGCCGGGCTCTGGCTCCTGCCAGGGCTGCTGCTGCTGCTGCTGCTGCTCCTGATGATGCCGAGGAGGAGGAGAGCCGAGTGAGGAGGAGGAGGATGCTGGCGGTGATGCTGTTGCCATGGTTACCCAACTCGGCGGCGGCACCGCTCAGAGCAACAGCTGCCCCAGTACCCAGATCTGCTCCAACCCATGGCTGCCAAGCAGCCCTCGGTGTGCAGGCACAGGGACGTCACCCCAGAGCCCCTCTCCATAGGGAGAGAGGCAGCCAGGAGGATGGAGGTCACTCCTTGGCACGGTTTTGGGGCTCTGGGAAAGCAGATGGAGTGATGCATCCAAAATGTTTGCATGCTGCACTTGTCAGCAGAGAGCTCGCTGCCCTGCAAAGGTCAAACACTGGTTTCCAGGAGGGAGAAGTTTCTTTTTTTAGGGGGTTCTTGCATTTTTATAAAGAACTGAATAAAACAGCAAAGCCGGGGAAGGGAATGACTTTCAAAGTTGCTGCTGTGATGCAATTTTAAACTTTTTCTTTTTTAAACTAAAGGCCAACCCTTTTCCTTCAAATTTGGACTTAAAAGTTACTGTCTTATGGTGTAAAGGTTTCTTTAAATAAAGAAATAGCCCTAGAAGTGAGTTCCTTGTGTGAGAAAGAACTGCCTCTAACCACCAAACAGTGAGGAAAAGACCTTCCAGAAAGGAACCCACTTACACAGCACAGGACACTAATTCTTTCATGCATGAAGCAAACAAGCTGAACTTTGCCTTTGTCTAATGATCTGAAAGTAAGGAAGGAAAAGGACCTCAGGCGAATGGACTGCCACATGAGCAAAATACTGGGTATTAACTGAGAGAGACATGTGAAATCAAGGCATTCAGCTGCCATTTATCCATCAAAGAGGCATGTTGTGAGGCTCTCATTTTGCACTGGAACATCACAAGACACAACAAGGTCACAACAATCAAATGTCATTTCCATCCCAAAATGTCAGTGCAAAACTACGTAATGCTCATAAGCCATGACAGCTCTTTCAGGAGCTGGCACGGTTTGCAGGACATTGTGAAACCCTGTCTAGAAAATACTGAAAAAAAAAAAATAAAATCACTGGTGGAAACCTTCTAAAGGGATTTGCTTCCTGCTGCCAGATCTCTGCTTGCAACCTGAATGCTGCAGATGATATCAATCTATGAGTTCGAGGCACAAGAAAATGAACTGGATGGTATTTCCTGTCAAAGTATCAAACCTGGATAAATGGTTATAGAAGATGGGAGCCTTCAAAAAAAGATGGACAGGGTTTTTTTACAAGAGCAGGTAGGGACAGGACAAGGAGGAATGGCTTCAAACTGAAGAGAGTAGGTTTGAGTTAGATATTAGGGGCAAGTGTGAAGGCAGTGAGGCCCTGGAACAGGTTGTCCAGAGAAGCTGTGGATGCTGGGGCCCCAGAAATGTTCAAGGCAAGGCTGAATGGAGCTTGGAGCAACCTGGTTTAGTCGAAGGTGTCCTTAGCAGGGAGGTTGGAATGAAATGTTCTTTAAGGTCCCTTCAAGCTCAAGCAATTCTATGATTCAATGCTGTGCTGTTGGCAGCATTTCTCAAGATATTCTAGAAGACAGTGTCTCCACACTGTGTTCATTTGCAGAGTCATAATCTGGTTCATATAAAATCATCTTCTATATATCTCTCATGACTGTGGCAGAAACTGGAACTACCTGACTGAGGAGGAAAAAGTGCCAGCCAGCCTACACTGTCAGACCTCCTTGGAGTAACTTCTGATTTCACAGCCTCCAAGTATCTTATAAACCATATCCCTGAAGATTTTTTAATTAATCTTCTTTTAGGCAACAGTTTTCATGTCTGCTCAGAGATTATATGGAATAGCTTACTCAAAGGGACTTTCTAGCACTCTAAAAAGAAATAAGAAACATGTTATCTATTTTAATCTTTAAAAATGTTATGCATGTAAAATTAGACAGGACGCTGAAACCCTTCTCAAGAGCTAAAAAATATTTGCTGCCTGTGCGGCCCAGGAGATTCCCTGCTGTAATTTTGAATGCAGGGCAATAAGATCTCATTGCAGTAATGATGGTGAGCATATCTAAATCACCCAGTCCATGATTAACCAGCTGACAGCAAAACCCATGGTTATTCTGAATAGATCACTGAGACCACAGACCACAGATCTTATTTTTGCTAAATCAGGATATGTACTGAAAAATGTGCCTGCTGAGGTGTGTGTAACCAGTTTGCAAGGTTGTATTTTCCAAGTTTGCTTATTGGGGCTTTTTTTTTTTTTTTTGTAAGCTGCATCTCTGATTTCAAGAAGACACGTGAGAATAACAGGAGAGAGTTGTCCTCAGGTTCTTTGGCTCAGTGTGGCTGTGTTATACCACTGAGGAATTGCCCACCTTAATTCTCCTGCTAGGGCTGACCTGCAACACTGAGGAAAAATCCACCTCAAAGAAGACGCAGAGTCCACTAAAACAAATGGCTTTGATACCTTTCTGTCTGTACCCTGCAGAGTGGGCATCTTTACCTGTGCCACATGAGGAAAAAGGTCTAATAAAACACAGGGGAAAAAAATAAAGGGAAAAAAATGTAAAATACTTTCATTTTCCCTCAGTCATGCAAGAAGGTCCTGCATGGTGGGATTGATGACTTGCAGTGTTCACTAGGGAGAAAAGTGGAGTTACAGTATGTAAAACATGCTGATTTCATAAGTAGCTATGATTCAATAAAGAAAGGACACATCACAGATGTATTTGACAGAGTTGAGAGGAAAGGTTGTGTTTTTAAGCACAGCATTAATTTTTAAATATAGAACCTACGTCTTGCAGATCTGCTAAGGAATTACAGATCCCTTTGGGCACCTCAGATAGTACCAGGCACCTATGTTTAGTCATGTCTGTCATTAACTTTTTGCTTTAAATACTAAAAACAGGCAAATCAACTCAGCCTAACACAGATTTCTAAAGCAAATCAGGTAAATTCTCCCTTATGCCTCTTTTTCTCTCCCTGCAGTTAGGAAAACACGAGGTCTCACTTAACTGTATTTATCTACAACATCCTGAGGCAAAGGTAAATCCTATCCCTAACTCAAGAACTATCCCACCAAACCAGCCATCTGAGCCCTGACGCCTGTCAACAAAGTTTTAAATCAAAACATATCTTCTGGAAATATCTCTAAAATGCCATCTCAGCCCCACAGCAGCCTGAGGTTTCAGCAATGAGGATGCCTCAGTGCCCGTTTAGCTGCTGAATGTCCCCAGACTGGCTACAATCCCTATGGCACAGACACCCTTGGACATGCTTAGTGTCCTATATCCATCACAGGCAGAAAAATTTATATTCTGGATTCTTTGTGTGGAGCCTTTGGGTTATTTAATAATAACCAGAAACAGATATTCCCATTAGGTAGCAGGATAACTAATAGATGTTCACTGGAGCATCCAGTCCATGCTGCAGGGCACACAGTTGGGCTGGTAAACATTTCTACAGGTTGTAGATTCCACTTCAGTCTGTTACTCTACACTACCAGCGCTGGAGGGTAATAGCAACTGTATAAATTCTAAGAGCAAGGTTAAATAAAAAAACTCTTGAAATAACTGAAATGAACCTAGAACTACAAACTTCTTACTGCCTATTCATGCCAGACCAATTTGGTGACCTTCTATGACAGGGCTGCAGTGTTGATGGATGGGCCAGAGTGACTGACATCATCCAGCAGGACTTCTGCAGATATTTGACACTGTCCCACACAGCACTCTTGTCTCCACATTGCAAAGGCATGGATTTGATGGATGGAGCACTTGGTAGATAAAGAACTGTCTGGATGATGCACACAAAGAGCTGTGGCCAACTGCAAATTTTCCACACGGAAACCAAGGATGGGTGGAGCCCCTCAGGGGTCACCGCTGGGGCTGATGCTGTTCAACAGCTTTATCAGAGACATGGATGGTGGGATGGAGGCACCCTCAGCCAATTCACCCACCACACCAAGCTCTGGGGTGCAGCCACAGCCTGGAGGGAAGGGAAGGATCCAGAGGGACCTGGACAGCCTGGAGAGGTAGGGCTGTGCAAACCTCATGAGGTTCAACAAAGCAAAATACGAGGTCCTGCACCTGGGTCATGGCAATCCCAGACACATCCACAGGTTGGGTGGAGAAGTGATTCTGAGCAGCTCTGAGGAGGAGAACTTAAGGGTGATGGCTGATGAAAAACCAACAGAATCCTGAGCAGTATCCAAATGACTGTGGCCATCAGGGCAAAGGAGGAGATTCTGCCCCTCTGCTCTGCTCCTGTGAGATCCCGCCTGCAGTGCTGAGCACAGTTCTTGTGCTCCCAACATAAGAAGGACATGGAACAGTTGGAGCAAGTCCAGAGGAGGCCACAAAGTTGTCAAGAGGACTAGAGCACCTCTCCCATGAAGACAGGTTACGAAAGTTGGGGTTGTTCTGCCTGAAGAAGAGAAGTTTGTGTGGAGAATCCAAACCAATCTTCCACTACATGAAGAGGGCCTACAAGGAGAGGAACTCTTTGTCAGGAGCTGTAGTGGCAGGACAATGAGTAATGGGTATAAAGACAGAAAATCTAGGTTAGAAGTTAGGAAGAAATTCTTTGCTGTGAGGGTGGTGAGACCCTGGACCAGGCTGCTCAGGGAGGTTGTGGATGCCACAACCCTGGCAGTGTTCAAAGCCAGGTTGGAAAAGGCCTTGAGCAACCTGGCCTAGTGGGAGGTGTCCCTGGCATGGTAGGGGTGCTGGGACCAGATGATCTTTAGGAACTTTTTCAACTTGTTAACACTCTGTGATTCTGTGACTCCTCTGACACATGAAACCTCACATGATGAGGCACAAGCTTGTGATTTAAACACACACACTGAGCAAGGGAGTGAGTGTGTCTCGTGTCAAGGAAAGATCACAACCCTCAGCTTCCACCTGGAGCACGCAGGTGGCTGTGATCTCATCCTGGCTGTGACAGCCTTCCTGGAGCTCTGGGACACAGCTTGTGCAGGAAACCTCTGTGGAAGCTCCTGGTGGGTGTGTAACAGGTCACACCACGGCTGGGGAGGAGATGGAAGGGCTAAATGTGTGCTCCAGACAGGAAACACAGCATCTTGGTAGGGGATGGACAGAGAAAGTTTAACTTTTCTTTTAGTGAACTGAGAAGCTGAATATACCTTTTGATTACAACACCATTTCCAGAGGCTATTTCTCTCTACTTTTTAATTTCAGGAAAGGCTAAGATCCAAAGGGAAATCTGACACAGAAAAGCAAACAGAACTCTCAGTCTTGAGGATTTTGATTACTTCTGGATCCTCTGTGTGCTCTAGGAGCATTCAGATGGCAAGACTCAGGAAGCAAATGCACCATATTGTTATAGCAGGATTGGAAATGCTCTAATGTTAATTACACAGTCTCACACAATCCAGTTTCATGCTATGCAACAGAGAAGCAGTTAAGCAAAGGAAGGAGAAAAACAGGAGAAGGGATCAAAAGATGCCTTTCACACAGCTATTTGAGAAAAATATAACTACAAGTTTCAACTAAAATATATCAATATTTATTTTGATGCAGTTGGTGACAGTCACATCTCCATCACCCATGCCCCATCATTGGAAGCATTCAAAGGCAGATTGAAGGGGCTTTGGGCAACTTGATCCAGTGAAATTAGATGCTTTCCATGGCAAGAAGTTTGGAACTACATGATCTCCAAACCATTTTATGATTCTAATAAATATAGCAGATTCTTTGTATAAAGGTGTTTTTAAAATCATGTAGGGTTGTTTTTTTTAAACCATGCACCATTTAAAATCATGTGGGATTTTCACATATCATACTGAAGAATTAAAGGTAAAGTCTACAGTACTAGAAAAAGTATAGTTTATCATTTTAATTAGTATTTATTTCAAACAAAACCCACACAATATAGTATGAAAATGATCATAAAGACTTGGCTTGTTTCAATAGTTGCATCCAAGAAGAGTTTATACCTCTCCTTGCAACTCTTTGTACTTATCCTGTTCTCAAGCCACAGAGTCCTCATTCAGCTGCCAACCATTCCATATTTTGTTCATTCTACCGCTCGGTTTTAGTCCAGCATCTTGTTACAGACAGCCTGCCAGGTAAACAGCCTTGCTTTAAGTATCAAAAACCTACTTTTACCACCAGTGCTTCCCTTTACTGGAAGGCAGTGGGAAACCCCAGGTTACAGTCCTCTCATTCAGGGCTCTGGAAGAGCATACCGGATGGAAAACAGAAAGTAAATAAGCAAAATTCAAATGTTTAACATGATGCAAACATTTGATAAGACTTGAAGGAACTACTGCAGTATCAGAAGTTCCAAACAACAACAACAAAAACAAAACACAAAAAACACAACTAAAAGAAGAATTTTGTGAATAACACAGCCCAGGCCCAAAACATCATTTTGCAGGCAGCCTTAGGAGATGCAGAGCCCTGCTCACTACTGCAGTACCTCACAGAACCACAATCAATATTTTTCTAAATGCTTCTATTGAAAAAGGGAGCACTGCCATCTATTTTGGGCATGGAAAACAAGTCCTGGACTTTTTCAGAGGCACACACACAAGCAGCTGAGAGTTTCTGGTGGTCAGTGCTGAACTCCCTGAACATTGGAACAGGATGGCCAGAGTGTTGTGGAGTCTCCATCATTGGAAATATTCAAAACTTGATTGAATATTTTTCCTCTGATTCCTGCTCTAGCTGATCCTGCTTTGGGCAGGGCCAGGAATGATGTAACCTCAAGAAGTGATTTCTGACATCAACCATTGTATGAAATCATGAACAAGTCCCATTCCCCACTGTCCCAGCATGAATTCCAGAGATTCCTGATCTCTGCCCCCTTGTTCTACAACTCCTAACCTCTTCCTTGGTTTTATACATAACCTCCTTTTTCTTCCACACACAAACATATTGCCATAAACCTATAGTCACACCTTAGACTCCTCCATCCAAGTCAACCTACAGTATCCTAAGCCTAAATCACTTGGTCCCTTCTTAGGCCTCTTGTCACCTCCTAAACTTCCCTCTGCCAATTTTGTGCATCATAACTTCCTCCCCTATTTAGTCTGGGCACTGTGCAAGCTTTCCTCTCACCTTGAGTGGTGCTCTCCCACCTTGTGTCCCACCTGGCCTTACCTACATCATCACAGAAAAGGAAGGAAACTTGCAGAGAATTGTTTTGACACAAACTTGAAAACATCCAGTACATTCAACATGTCAGAGTAACTTAGCTGTTTATGTCTAGCTGCTGCAGAGCACCCAAAAATTGTGTTTATTCAAAGGTTTATGGGCTGTCTAATTATAGAAGTTCTGAGAGATGGATACAACAGAAAGACAATTTCTTTTCTCTTTGGAGTATCTGCTCCTAAGCACATAAATACAGTCTTCCAAAGAAGAGGATATGACCCATTTCTAATGCAGGCAAAACTGATTATTTCTCCTAGATTCCTCTATGGAAATATCTAAACTATTTTGGCTGCAATTTTCACAAATTAATTCAGTCCAAGGAAGATGTCCCTGCATAAAATGTTTCAGCCCAAGCAATTAAGATACAGCAAAATGATAAGCAATAAAAGCTAGAGTGTTACTATAAGAAATGCTGGACAACCTTAACAACACTCACTGGTATCACTCCCACCTAAAATACATATTAATTCACTAAACAGCCAGATGGGCTTGTTTGTTTAAGACTCTTCCCTAGAGCTTTTCAGATTTTTTTTTTATATATATGTCTTTTATAATGCAAAATACCAGCTGGCAGGCAGTACTAGTAGTACCTAACTGGAGTTTGCATATAAAGATTATTTTAAAATATCTGAACCAAAGATTATTTTAAAATATCTGAACCAAACACTCGTCTAGCACTGCTTACAATAAGCACAATGTTTCAGCCTTGCAGGGAGAGGAGAAACATCCATCCTCATTTGTGTCTAGGTAAACTATGGTGCAGAAAAGCTAAATATGCTTGAGGAAGGGTATATTTTAGGTGGGAAAAGGACAGGGGAGCAGGTTTCTGACTCCAAAATATTCTTGAATGCTACAAATTATTCAGCCACGTGATGGCAATTTGTTGGCAAATCCCGAGTGGCAAACCAGAACTTTGAGCAGTGAGGGAGGTTTCATGGTCGAGATTTGAACACCTACTTAAAGCTGTTCTAAGTGCTTTAACTTAGAACTTCCAACCATTATTTTTCCTTCTAGGTCAACAACACCCCAAAACCCATTTAAATGGGAAAGCAGAAACTCCTAGAGACATTTTGTCTTCCCTGGCTCAAGGTTGAAGTGCAATGGCATGAAGGAATAAGGTAAGGGAAAAGTCAGGTTCTTAACAATATTTTAAAGTCTGGGAAAAGCAAATTAATAATTAATTACCTAGATTAATGAGTCCCACCTTTTACCGCAGCTCTATAGGCTTCATTACAACAAAACCAGAAGAGGATATTTTTCAGCATTCCCACCACCCTAGGAAATGATAGTGGTTGCTAGTGGACACTTCTTTACCTCATATTCATATTTGCTTTTAGCAAATAGGTCATTTGTGAGAAGGAAGGAGCTTAGTAAAGAAACTTTTGAGACATGTCTACATTGCTTTGGAAAGCACTTCAGTCTTACTGACCTCTGAAATCCCACAGATTGTGGCTACCTGGAACCAGTTCTCACCTGTCTTCTGGGTGGCTAGAAAAGTTAATCAGAAGAAATTAACCAACCTGCTTTGTAGAGTTTATGCCAAAAACTCTTCTCTCTTTGAATGAAAGGCAAGCAATGTTATGAAATACATGTTGTAACTTTAAAAGCAACTGAACATTAAGGATTTTCATAAAGGGGACTATGCCAGTTATATGATGCTCTTGGGTCTGTGGTAGCTCAAAGAAAGGTGAAAGATATTACACTGGGTAAAAAATCAAGGAACTCTGTCTTAGCACCTATGTAGACATCTGCTGTTCTTCTTAAAGTATATTATTTATTGAAGAGGCAGTGAGAACTACCACACATATAAAGAGGTGAACCACAGGTGCACAGAGCAACTGCACAACTCCAGAGGTTTGCCATAGAATAAGATTTATCTCAAAGTTCACAGGTAAATAATTCAAAACCATTTCCTCCTCTTAATGCCTCAATTGAGCATATGACAACTGAAGTCAGTGACAACACAAGCTACCAAATGGTTTCTATCAATGGGGAGGACAGAGACTGAGCAGATGTGGAGTTGGGACTGGTCTGGGAGGATGACAATGGACCCACTGCATGACCCAGCTATGTAGGCATGTCTGTAACACTGATATTGACAGATATTAATGAAAGATAGAAGGATTTGGGTGTTTGTGTTCAGTAGCTTCTCAGCTGGAGGCTTGACAGGAACAGAGAGGGGTTTGATTTCCCAGTGAGCTGAACCCCACCAGCAAAACTCACATTCAGTGCTCAGTCAAGGCAGAATATCCTCCTACATACTATTACCAAAAATGTTAAGAAAATATGTTATCCATCTCCAAAGTGGATAAAAAGAAAACATTTTGTTGAGGATTTTGCCTGTAGGTTGGCCCTGTTTTTCTTGAGGAACAGCTGTAGAGCACCTTATATAATTTAGCATGGTCAGAATCCAGGGAGTGACTGCAAAGGCTGGATGTACATGTGACAGAAAGAAGGACACTTTCCTTTTCCTTCTCAGCTTTCTAGATCTGGGGGAAGGGAGGGGAAACCTCTTTTTGTTTCCCCTCTCGCTTTCCACCCTAGCAGAAAAAATTCCCACACACACAGGCGGCAACCAAGCCTTGAACAGAGCCCAAACCCTGGGCACAGCTCCACCACCAGAGTGTGGTTCATGGTCTTCCCTGCTACCAAAGTGCTAAAAGAAAACTCCACGTGCACACTCCACAGCCCATACAGACTGTGAAGATGGGAGCATGAGGCACTACCCACAGCAACATCATCTCAAAACATCCATAATATTGTTATTTATAGATCCAGCAACCAGTGAGAACTGCAAAACATGGCTCTTACAAACACTGCTGTGCCCTTAGAATCCCTGATTCAGTGCAGGGGATTGGGAAGGAAGAAGCACTGGGGCTGATGGACTGCAGAAAAGGCTCAGGGGTTCTTGCTGGACAGTGAGAGGGATGTGAGACTGGGCAGCAAACACAATGGGCCTCCAGGAGTGTTCCAACAGGACTACAGCCTGTAGATAAAGGGGAGAGATTATCCCTCCCTGCCTCAGTGCTCTTCAGAGCACAGCTAAATACTGAACCCAGCTTTGGTCCCGCCAGTACAAGGAGAATCTAGATAAAGGAGAGCATAGAGGACCACTGAGAAGAAGGGATCTGAAGAATATTCCAAGTAAGGAGAGCGTGGAGGAGCAGTTTCTTCAGCCTGGGTAAGGCACTGCTTTGGATGGACTTTTACAAATCATCCAGAAGCTGGAAAAAGGTTCTTTATGGTGGTGCATGGCAGAAACAGGCACAAAATTAAATGAGAGACATTCATTCAAACCATTTTCCCCTGAGGACAGTCAAGCAGTGTAGGGATTGTGTGGCATCCTTGGAAATTTTCAAGACTGGACTGGATAAAGCTCTGAGCAATCATAGCTGGCCCCACAGCTGACTCTGCTTGGAGCAGGGAGCTGAGCTAAAGACCCTCTGGATTTTTCTGTGATACCTGTGACTTGTCTCACTACAGAAGTCACTTTCCCAGGTTTCCAAACCTTCCCTTAGCAGCCTGCCTTGCACTCAGTCTGTGAAATGAAAAGCAGAGATTGTATGTTTGTGTACTCCTCAGTGACGACACCCTGGCTAACAGATTGGCACAGCAGGAACATGTCAGGCCAATAAAAGGGAAAAGGAAAGGAGGCTGAAGATAATAATGGAATTTATCAGAGCATTACATCACATTCTTTTTATTATCTTTTCTTCTCCAGTCACAAACACAGCAATAGCACTGACTTCATTACCCAGCTCTGAAATTAAATGGGGCAAGAGAGAGGCTAAATCTCTTCAACACAAGGGGAAAAGTAAACATTTCCCTCTGCTTTGAAAGCCTGCATGACCCAGTTCCCTGCCAACACCCAGATATGAGAGATATGAAAGAGAAAGGAGGGATAGATTGAAGTGAAAGCAGCAGAAGTTCTTCTCACAGCCTGTCTGTTGAGAAGAGATGAACTCTTATCTGCTGTTTTGTCCAGTTCCCACCTCAGAGCACAGCCTTGTTTGCCTGTCTTGCATGGGCAAGGGATGGTAACAGCCCCTCTGTGTTAAGTAGGTTTTAGCATCATCCTCTGCAATCTACAGAAACAACCCAAACCAGCACACGGTGTTTGGATTTTAGCAGGATCCTCAAGTTGGAGTGGCCACAGCAAAGACCCACAGCAAGCACTGCCTGCTAGCAGAAATCAGAACCACCTGCTGGTCACTGGACACGTGGTAGGGAAACCCTTGAGAGATCATTCCAACCCTGCCTCTCTTGTTAGGAACAACAGGGGCTCCTCCAGGATCCCAGTCCTTCCGATTCCCCAGGATCTTGCTGTACCTTTCCCTTCCAAGCAAAAGCACATTTATTCATAATGGGGCCATGTATCACCACCTGTTCACACCTATATTTTTGTTTGAAATGGAGGAAAAAGCAAACCCATTTTGTTTAGCTCTGTTCTGTCACCAAGCACCATCATTACCCATTTCAGGGTGAACTTTAGTAAATCCTCTGCTGAGCTGTGGCTGTGACACAAGGAACAAACAGAGTCATGATGGGTGCAGGACAATGATGTGTCACCCACAAGAAGCTGGAAGTGACTCTGCTCAGGCAGGGATTGAAAGGGAAGCTTTGTCAATACTGGCCCTGAACAGCAGGACTGTGTGATGTGGTCAGCCCTGCTGCAGGATCTCCACTGCAGCTCTGGGGAAAACAAAACCTGGCAGGGAATTCAGGCTTAGAAGAGCTTTCTCTTTTTCCTGCAGACACCTGGAGGTCTCCAAAACGCCACTCCAAGGACACCCATGTGAGTTCATCTCCAGCCTACCTTCTGCAGTAGCTATGAAAAACACCAGAACTGAGCTAAGAATCATTTTGAGCTACTTCATCATAGGGAAAACTGAATTCTGCTCTGGAGGCCTCCCAGCTTCCAGGGGATTTTCCTGGAGACCAAAACCAGTGTTCAGTGACTCTGGCTGGGCAGGCTCTAAAGGGTCTCCCCTGGGACAGAGGGAGCAGCACTGCACATCCCAGCTTCCAGGAGGTGCTGAGAGTCAACTAAATATTATTATTATTTAAGTGCCAGAGTGGGAGACTCAGCTGAACACCTTTCCCCAAAACCAATACAGAAGTCCAGGTTTCCTCAATCCATATGTTTTAATGACCTGGAATTGCTCATTATTTTATATATATATATATATATATATATATAATTTGTGGACATATATGTGAATACATATATGTATTCACATATACATCCACAAATACATTTTTTCTTTAAATATACTGATTTTATACAAATGCACACAGACATTAAATATTTGAGTATACTTCCACACATTATGAATTAGTCCATAATCACATATTGACAAGATATTTATGTGTGTGTGTGCTTTTGCAAGTATAACTGTAGGTATTACAGAACTAATCCAGTTACACACAGGTTTAATACACATTTAGCATAAATAATGTTCAATGTAGGTTCCTATAATAAGTTAATAATTTTTTATGCAAAACCTCTTTTTCTCCTGAATTTGAAACTTAAAAAATATTTTGAGAAGATAACTAATACAATGCTGGGGCTAAGGATTAAGCTGAGTTAAAAAAATAATAACTGTTTTCTAAAATATTTTTGTATTTGTGTTTTTCAAGCTCTAAATTACCATAAATTAACATTTTCAACTACCTCAGAACATTCCAATGAAGGTTCAACAAATCTGTTTCAATCACAAGGATAATGATCTCTGATTATATCAATCTTTCCAGTTTCACAGACTTGCACAGACTTTGTCAGCTTCTAAAAACAACTAAGAAATTTGAGATGAGATTGGAGATGAGATTGATTACTGATTTCTCCTCCTGTTTATCTATATGACAAATCAATTAAACAAACTGAATCCTTTGAACTCATATGGTGAAGGACAACAGAAAGCTTTTCTCCAAACTCAACCACATTGCCTTTTTTTTTTAATTCACTTCTCATGCTCAAAAAACTCCTTGGATGTGAGCACACACGAGAGGAAAAGGAGTCCTGAACACTAGAGGGCACATAAGAAACAAACCATCAAGTTTATCCCTCATCATTCAGTCCCTGAAATAAAAATTTTCTTCTAGTAATTTTTACCCTTTCTCTTTTTCATTCCACATGCAACTGGTGATTATTTTCACTTTAAATATCTGTGCCAATGTTCAAAATTGTACAGCACTTTATTTTCTCCTTACTATTTCTTGAGAAGCAAAAAGGAAACTTCACGAAAAGAAAAATGACATTGAGACCTCAAGATTAAAGAGCTGTTACTGCAAGTAGTGGGAAATAACCCATGGCAGTAATAAATTTACTATATAGAGAGTGATTTCTAGAGCAAACCAAACTGGTACATCCTCAGGTGGCACAAGCATATCTGAGTTACAATGATCAGCATCCAGGGCTGCATCTTTGCACATTCAAAATGAGATTCTCATTAAAATGAGATTCACTTGCTTGGCTCTCATTTCTTTGCACTTTTCCTCACTGCAGTCTTGTCCTTGGTTTCTTCCACTCCTGTAAACACTCTGTGCAATTACAAGCCCCTCTCCCATAACCCCACACACTGAATTTCCTGCATTCAGGTGAAAAATATGAGACTTCTGTCACTTCCAGCCATTGGTAGGCTCTGGTGGAGAGGCAGAGCTCACACCACAGCAGAAGTGACACATTTACAAATGTAAGAGGGGTTATCACAGAATCATAAAAGAATAGAAGGGCTTGGATTGGAAGGAACTTTAAAGCCCATCTAGCTTCAAACCCCTGCCATGGGCAGGGACACCTGCCACTATCCCAGCTTGCTCAAAGTTCCACCAAGCCTTACCTTGAACACTTCCAGGGATGGAACATCCACAGCTTCTCCAGGTAACCTGTGCCAGAGCCTCAATGTCCTCACAGAAAAGAATTTCTTCCTAATGGCTAATCTAAATCTCTCTCCTTTTAGTATAAAAGCATTCCTTCTTGTCCTATCACTATCTGCTCATGAAAAAAATCTTTATTTATTTTATAAGCCCCCATCCCGCTGATCCTCACCCCTCATGCTCCAGGAACAGCCAGTCTCTAAACATTTGAGACAATTCACCTCCCATCTCAGGACAGCTTGAGGGAAAGCTTTTTTAAAAAGTCAGTCATGGCCTTACATAAACCTCTGAATCACACCTGGGATGAAGCAATCCTGCTCAACTCCTTTGCACATCCTTAGCATGTCTCTTCTCACCACCAGGAGCCTGGCAGACTGCTGTAATTCAGAGGGATGCTTCAGAACTATTTACAAACACACCTCCTTGTGCAGCTCTGCTCTTTCAGCATAAATGCAAATACAGCCTCTGCAGTACCTCACACACACAACATTTACTGCTATGCAGATCATGCCCAGATGTCTTGGGAAGCTGCCTTCTCCTAAATGCTGAAACAAAAACCAAATCTGCTATTCCTCAAGACAATTTTTTCCTGACAAGCCTCAGTCCAGGGTCACCCAGAATGTATCTTGCAGACTTTTGTTTCCCCCTTGGCCGGGCAAACAAAAATAGCCAGGCTCTGTTGCCTAAGAATATAGACAGAGATATGCACTGCATTAGTGGGGTAAATCCTGAACTGATACACATCAGGGGCTCTCAGGATTTACTAATTTGGGGTGCAGACACATGTTATACAGCCTCTGGCTCAGAGTGGGCTCCCCCAGCCATGCAGGAATGCACACCACAACCTTGGAGAGTCAAGACACTTCTCTCAACCATACAAAATGGACCTTGAGATCCTGAAAAAAAAAATCCATTTGAGAAGCCTCGAAAGAACCAGATAATACAGTTATTCCTGCTAAAGGGCCAAACACCCACCCAGCTGCATAATCACTCCTCCTCCCCAGAGGTACAAGGAGAGAAAGTGTGATGGGAGAGCTCAGGGACTGAGGTTAAGACAGGGAGACCATTTACCAGTTCTGTCATGGGCTAAACAGGATTATATAGAGAAAATTAATTTCATTTATTCACAATTAAAATATATTGTGGTATTGAGAAAGAAAGACAAGAAGCACAAAAAACCTTTCACTCAGCTTTTCTCCAGACCCCCCTTCCCCACTTCACTCCTGACTTCCCTGACACCTCGATGGGGATGGGGCAGTGGTTGGTCCCTCCCAGCCTCTCTGGGCTGCTCCTCCCTCCTCTCCTGTCCCTCTGCTCCAGGTCAGGCCTTTCCCCAGGCTGCAGCAGGACTGATGCTCCTGTTGGGGCTCTCCAAGGCTGTGAATCTGCTGTGAATTCAGCAAATTATTGTTACATGTCTGTGACATGTGACATCATTGTGACATGGCTGTGTGCAAAACAAGAACTCCATCCCATGACCTGAATGCAAAGGATGCTAAATCATGTACTGATAAGGACAAAACTGCATTCCCAGAGATGAGATAAACAACAATTTGTGTCTTCAAAGTTAACTTATCTCCTTAGTGGTCTCCCTTGTTACCACATTCCAATGGGCTGTGCCTCACCTTTGGTCATCCCTAAGGAGCTCCATTTCTGTTCTTGTGAGAGCTCAGCCCATAAGTGAGTTCCCCATAGCACAATCTAAGATATAAAGCCATTAGAGAGTGTCTAAAGGAGGGCTTTGTTGGTGAAGGATCTGGAGGGGAAATTGTATGAAATGTGGCTGAGGTCACTTGGCTTGGTCAGCCTGGAGGAGACTGAGGGGAGACCTCAGTGCACCCTAAAAGTTCCTCACAAAGAGAAGCAGAGGGACAGACACTGATCTCTCCTCCCTGGTGAGGAGGGACAGGACCTGAGGGGTTGGCAGTGAAGCTTGGCCAGGTTTAGGCTGGACATTTCTTAAAGTTCTTCACCCAGAGGGTGGCTGGGCACTGAAAGCTCCCCAGGAAAGTGGTCACAGCCCCAAGCCTGACAGAGCTCAGGTACTTGTTCAACACATTCAGACACTTGGGGTGATTTCTGAAGCTGCCCTGCACAGGGCCATGATTTGGACTCAATGATCCTTGTGGGTCCCTTTGAACTCAAGAAATTCTCTGAATTTATGGACACAGTACAGGTACAAATAGCTAAGCATTTTGAATTTGGTCAGCACAAGTAAGGAATTACCCATCCAGCTGTAAAAATGCCTGGTAGTAGCATCAGATGGGATTGTGCTTAGCATTTCTAATCACCTGTTTTCAAGTGAAAAGTAGGGAAATGGAAGGAGGAACTGAAAAGGTGACTGTGATCATTGTGGACAAGGATGCACAAAAAGCTCAGTTTGGCATGGGAATGTAAAGGTTGTGGGAGGATGTGGTGACTCATACTTGTAAAGGCTGAATGTCAAGATAGGGGAAGAGTTAGCTAACTCTAAGTGTGATACTGGCACAAGATCAGTGGGATATATAACGTTCAGAAATAGGCTGGAAAATTACAAGATGATTTCCAGCAATCCAGGAATGGTGATTTTGCCCAGGCAAGATTGATAAGGTTTGTCATGGACTGAAGAAAGCAAAAAATTGCTTCTCTTTATGCAACTTGACTTGGTCTCCTTCCTCAGACCCCAGAGGGGATTTGTTAGATTGAATTTCTACCCCTGCAGGAGGGTAGGATAAGTGCTCACAGCCATGTCTCCTCCTTCCTGAGGAATTGTATAACAGCAGCTCTAGGTGTCACACTGGGAGTAGGAAGGTTGGTATTTTTCAGGCATCAAATTATCCCAGTGATTGTGCTAAAAAATGGGTTTGTTTTGGAATGGGTGTCAGCAAACTTAAGGGTATTTTATGCCTCTAGCCAAGAGCTGGTATAATTTGTTTTTTAGATATCACTCTCAGCCAGTCTTTTAAGCAGCAATTTGGCACTTAATTCCCATTTATTTAAATGGAACTGAGGCAACCAAACACCTCGGTAAAACTGGCCTCAATTTTTTTTTTTTCATATTTAAATCGCTGGTCAACAAATATAACACAGGAAATCTGTGCTGCTGCTCTTTGGCCTTTCTCTAGACTCAGTTTTGAGCTCTGTGGTTCACTGAAGACACCTCAGTCAAAGTATGTGCTTGCACTTTATTGTGAGTAAATAACAACAGGAGCTGGGAATGCATAAGTAATTCACAAGTGTCAGCAGGTGTGAATCCTCCACCCTATTTAGTAAAAGAAAATTCTGCAAAAGTAACCCTGGAACTCTGCAAGAAACTATATGGAGGGGAGAAGATAAATCCCAGCACATTCATTTGTCCTGGTTTTTTAACACTCAAGCAAATCTTGCCCATCTATTAATTTTGCATGCATTATGCACTTGGGCTAAGAACTAACTGCACATTTGTACTTACCTAGAAGAAAAGAGGTCAATGCTGGAAGTGTCCTGGATGGCAAACTGCTTTGCATTAAACTTAATCAAATAGTGAAAGAATTAAAAGTGATAATGAACCTACAATAAAGCAAGGAAATGTTATGTAACCAGGCCCACTTGTATAAATGGGTCTGAAATTCCTGCTTCTTTCACATTTCAGGTTTCATCTGTTGAATAATACATTGTCTATTGGACAATTTAAGTTAGAACATGGAGCTGAATGTTCCATATTAAATATTAAGTGTAAAGCAAGGAAAACAGTTGAGTTCCTTGTGGGCATCCAACTCTGGGCTCAGAGGTTCAGAGGAAAGGAAGAGGGCAGAATCCCCATGTTGGGAATCCTGGTGGAAAATAAGGATGGAAGGAAGCAAAGGGAAGATTTCTGTGACTGGCAGGCTTTTTCCTGCAATTTTAATGAATCTATATTGATGTGTGTCATAAAAATATGATGTAACTAAATCTCCTCACATCTCTCCAGTCTACAGAATATTTTTCATGGAACAGTTCCTTTAGCAGCAAAAGGAGTTGTAAGAGACTGATAAATCACATCAGTCATGCTGGTTGCATAATGTTGGAGTGTAGTGCAGTATTTTTCATTCTTGTCATTATTTATTTAATGTCTTCAATGGGAAAAAAAGGGTCTTTTTATGCTCTATTATCCATTGAAATGCAGACCTTCACAAAATTGAAAGGATTTTGACACGACAAACTAAATAGAATTGATGCAATTATTTTGATACAAAAATTTATTTGACTACATTACCCTCCCCTGACCCCCTAAAGGAGCCACAGCAGTAGAAGATGTTCAAGAACACAGTGAACTTTGAAAATTTGTGAACTACTCAAAACAGTCAAAGAAACTGGACAGCATATGATGTACTACAAAGCAGGGACATCTTATTTAACTGAATGGCTAAAAAAAGGAGATGGTTGAATGACAAACCCACATCATGACTATAAATGAGAATTTTGGGAACTTCTTGTAAAGTTTGGGCCTTTAAATACTTTTGACCAGTGTTTAATTGCTTAACAGTGCACCTGGTGTTGCCTAGTTTGACAAATTCAAGTAGTTATTCGGGGCATTTTGGTGACCTAAGCTAGAAAAAGTTGGCTAATACCTGGAGACAGGTCAGAGATTCATTTTTCTGAGAGTAGTTGTGCATGGTAAATCTCATGTTCTTGTGTAATTGCAGGTGAAATTTCAGCTGGCTTTAGAACCAAGCACAGGCTGTGTGACACTCAGCAGTTGTGCTAAAAAGTACAAGGATAAATTTCAACCTTCATTTTCTCAAGTGGAAACTTCCCTGCTTGCTTTGTATGAAATGTGTGACCTGCTGTCACACTGAGAGGGAGCAGTGATGGATGTTTGTCTGGGCAGTGTGAGAAATAGGGCCCTCATTCTTTTATTTGAAGCAACTGTTCTTTCTTTTATAAACCTAATTACCATTCACTGTGGTGATGACTTTTATTGAATTATTTATCAAGATTTAGATGCTGGGAAAAGCTGAAACAACACTGCTACCATCCATTTATGAATCCATTAAAAAGGGAGCATACACCTTGCTCTTCAGCAAAAACCACACCAAGGATTGTTTTGTGTCCACAAGTTGAAATTAAACAATAGAATATCAGAGAAATTAATTGTGCATCCAGAAATATACTTACAACACACAGCATCTCTTACATATTGTGTACTTTTATACTTTTCTAGAAAAGGGATATAGGTGCACTTGTACATTCTCCAGCCTGTAGCTGTGCTGTTTAAATGCTGTATGAACAGGAAAATAAATCCCCCCCAAAAAAGAGCCATCTCTCAAAAGCCATCTAGAGCAGTTTACACACTTTTTTTCTGCCCCACAGAATCCACACAGTACCAAACTCCAGGTGCCAGCTAACTGAACACCTGAGCTTTCTCATTGTTCATTGGTATTTTTATAAGGGTAACCCATATAGAAATAGAGATGGACCTAAAAAGGGTAGGACTAAATGCAGCTAATTAGGGGGAAAAAAAGCAAAAAACCCCAAACCAACCAACCAACCAACCAACCAACCAACAACTTAGATAACTGTGCCAGGTTTAATTCCCACCAAACTAGCAAGAGATATTCACAAGTTACTTGAAGATTTTGTTTTGATACAGACATGGGCAGATCTATTTAGAATGTAGCTCCTGAATGTGAGAATGACTGTGATAAAAAAGAATTGAGCATACAACCAGCCAGTTGTGATGGAGAGGCCATTGCAGCAGTGAAAACATTTTCTTAAGTGTCAGAAACCTGAGGTGTGCCTGAAATATTCTCTAAAAGCATTAGAGCTGAATGTGCAGTTGAACATTCAGTGGAAAACTTCAATTTCATGCTGACTTCTTTCATTTTTTTAACAGCTTCCTCCTATAGCATTGTATGAAGAGGAAGATTTTCTAGGCAGTAAACAACACATTTGGATAAGGGTTTAATTTCAAGTATATTCTTATTTCCTGTGCTTTGCTGAATCATGTGCAAACTCAGCTGGAAGCCTCAGGTTCTGCCCTGAGCTTCTGTGGGCAGGGGGGCTCTGGGGGCAGCTGCTGAGAAGCTGTCAGAAGTTCCCCCTGTGTCCTACAGAGCCAAAGCTATCCAGGACCAAGGGATGACACACCTAAAACCCACAAGGGGGAAATCTGATCCATCCCACCTGATCTTTATCAGCCTTCTGTATGCCAAAGCATGAGATTTAGGATCCACTTCAAAAACTTACCAGCAACAATACTAAGCCTCTTGTTACTGAATTACTGAGCCTCTTGCTATCCATGCACAAACATTTCATCCCTTTCTAATTTCCTTTTGCTGCTGTTCTCAGGATTTTGCACATCCTAATCACAAATTTTGGGGGGAAAAGCCCCACATTTTTGTTGGCTGAATTTCAGCTCCTTACAGTTTAGTTTCAGTGACTGTGCTTAGTCCCAAATGTTCAGATACATGGAAAACACAGAAGCTCTTGATCTACTTCCTAAAAAGTACTGGTTTTGTGTTTTTTGGGTTTTTTTTAATAGTGTTAAAATTCATTCTTTTTCTTCAAAGAAGACCTCTCATGGTACCTTATATTAGAGTCATCACCCTTCTTTGCACTCATCTGAGATCTAAAATATCCTTTTTGAGATAAGACATCAGTTCTACATATAGTATCTCAAATAAAATGCACTTTTTTCTTAGAAGTCTCTAGCACACTCCATTTATATCACAAGGTATTTTTCTGCTTTGCTGTTTAACTCTGCAGATGGCCAAACCAAAACTAATTGGGGCTTTTAGCTCAATGAAACTTATTCTGTAGCAATTAAAACTGTAAATGTAGTCTCATTTTTCTCTGCAAATAATGATAGCCATCCCACTCTGGACCAAGTGATTCTTTGAGATGCTTTTTAAGAAACTAAAGATATATTTCATGCATTTATATACATATAAAAGCTGATTTCCAATGTACCCAACACCAACTGTGATTCCAGCTACAGTGGACATAAAAGGACATTTTAAAATTCAGCCTCCTTGAAAAAAAGGCTACCACTCTGAGTTCTACTTGTGTCTGCACATTTTCTCTGATACTCTTTATGTTCCCATGATCACATTATCTGGCTTTTGAAATACCTTCCCCCTGAAACCCTAGGCTGTTGCAAAAGAAACCATGAGTCTGCCACTCACCAGTGGTGAATGTGAATAATGGAAGCCAAGGGAAGAAAAGAAGTGGGTTTTTCCCCACATCTTGTCTTTTCTGATCTCTTCCTTTCAGGTTTTGTATTTTGGACAGTGCCCTTAGACAGCACTGAGAGAAAGGTGGGAATGAAAAGCCAACAGGCAGGACACAAAATTTGTCTTGATTTCTGTTTTTATTTCCTCTCTGCATAGTTCTAAATTTGATTTTTTAAAATTTCTTTTCAAGTATAAAATAACAATAGTGTAGATGCAACCGAGATCCTCTTAGAGATGACAGATATTTCATTTGTGGAAGTGAAAAGAAACAGTGAGGAATTACTCAAAGTTTAAAATCGAAATCAACACAGACATGATCTTCTCCAGAGTAAAGCAAAATATCCCCATCAACAACAAAATAATCACAATATTTTTTTGTTAATTACTTTTTATATTTCAATGGCAAACTGATGGAAGATTCCCAGATGAACTGTACTTTTGGGATGTGCCAAAGATCTCTGCAGCAGGGTACCAGCAATGAGTCTTATCCCATGCTCAGCAGAATTTATCTGTGTGGGAAAAGACAAACCCTCCAACATGGTTGTAAGCCCATGAGAAGCAAAGTCAAGAGCCTTGGGAGGGATGGATAGTTTTTGATGTAAGCCAGAAGAGCTAAACTGTAATTATGGAAGTCCTGCTACATAATTAGATAGAAACATGCCCTTCTCATCACCAAAAAGTACCAAGAGGAATTAATTTTCATATGAAAGAAAATGAAAATTTAATCTCTTCTGACTATTTTTTTTTCTTTTTTTATCCTCAGTCCAATTAAATGGCAAATACATCCCTATTACAAGTATGGCCTGCAAGCCAGTCTGGAGGACACACGGTACCACAGTTGTCCTAAGCCTTCAGGCACTGCAGAAAAACAAAACTGGTCAGCAGAATGATCTTGCTAAAATGTAAAAGTTTTTCTTACCCACTTGTTAGATAACCTGGTTAAACACTCATGCAGATTCTCAGAACTCAAGTTTAAGGCCCCTGTTGTTGAAAGCTGCTAATGTAGTCTGTGGTGGTGGTGGGATATTCAGGGCTGAGAGTCAATAAATTAACACAGACAACTGGGTGTCCTTGGGTATCAAATTTATGGGCAGAGAAAGCAACAATAAAATGTGATATGAGGAGGAGGGAATGGAAAACTCCCTAATGAACATTCCACACAACACATTTCATCAGCAGATGTGAAAATAAAGATGCCACACTTGAACACAAGGAGGTATCCCAAGTGCAAGCTCACAAAAGCCGCAGGGTATTGTCTGAAACAAACCTGGGGAATCACACACCCAGAAATTAAACCAAACATCTTCCATGTCCTGTGGACAGGTATGAGCAAAGGATTTAGGAGACAATGGAAAAGGGGAACCAGGATATTCCAAGGTAGGCAAGGAGAGAGCCACCTTCCAGCCTTGGGATGATAAACAGGAGAAAAGTCTGACTCTCTTTTCACCAACATCTCCAGTGTTTGCTTCTCTGCTTTTATCACACCAGAGCCTGGAGTGGCAAGCATCATTCTTCATGTCTGCAGTTCCACTATCAGTAAAGATCAGAATCCCATTTCCTAAAGTTGCCATGAGAAGTTGTGGATGCCCCATCCCTGGAGATGCTCCAGGCCAGGTTGGAAAAGGCTCTGAGCAGCCTGTCCTGTGGAAGGTTCCCTGTCCATTGCAGGGGAGTTGGGACAAGTTGAACTTAAAGAGCTCTTCCAGTGCAGGTCTTTCTATGATTTTAATGTTTTTAACTTCTCAGGTTCTCTGGGTTATTCATTTGCACCTCTACTGCAGTAAGTATATCCAATTCCTATATATATTTTACTATTATTTTCTGGAGACAAAATCCACACAAGTACAAACATATTATTCAATACAAACCTATATGTGTTTGAGTTT
Organism: Arremon aurantiirostris; assembly: GCA_035583995.1. Taxonomy (NCBI): domain Eukaryota; kingdom Metazoa; phylum Chordata; class Aves; order Passeriformes; family Passerellidae; genus Arremon; species Arremon aurantiirostris. Next base: position 147,428,869 of record JAXCLO010000114.1, read on the forward strand.
CAGAGTTGTGTGGCAGAGAGGCAGATCAGGGAAATATCAAAGACAAAAAAATTAAGATATTTTTTAATTAGAAGCTTCAAAAGTTCCAAATAAAACTGGTAGAGGGTATCATCTTAATTTTAAAATTCCCATTTAAAAATTCTATTTCACAGTAACAGAATGCAAACACTGCCACAATATTTTCCACATACTTTTTTCCCCCATTCTGTCTTCAAAAATATTTATCACTAATTGTGCTTCACAAAGTCTCCTCATAAAGATTCTGAAATCATATTAAGAGTGAAGACTTGCAAGGATTTCGATTTTTCTCACAGAACTTGCAATTTCTGGAGCCGTGCTGTGAGAGCACAGAACCAAACTTATCAAAAGGTCAGTGAGAGCTGGGTAAGCAAAGACCATCTGCAGCAGGGTCCTTGGTGCAGTCTCCCAAACACACCAGTATTGATACATCTGCAATTCCATAAGGAGGAGACTGGCCAGTCTTCCCAGAGCAAATCTTCATGGAATAGCAAAGGAAAAGGAGGTAGGGAAAGGAGAAACTGCTGAAATTCACCTGTTATCAAAAGCTCTCCAGCAGCTGACTCTAAACTTATGGAGTTGTGAGAAACAACTGCTCCCTTTGAAAATGTAAAAAGGTTTATTAAACCTTAACAAAAATACAACAAAGGACTACATAAGGAAAAATTTACAGTGCTGGGAACTGCCTTTGTTCAGTGGCAGTTCATGCATCCACATGGCCAGTTCATCTTCAAGATGGATGCTCAATCTTTTATACCCCTGGGGATCGCATCAGCCAGCCCTGGCCCTTCCCAAAGTCTGCCAGTCAGCTCTTCTTTGCCATTTATCAGTGGAAACTGCTTTCTTGTAACTTGATTGGAGGTCAGGTGTTGCCATGCCAGGCCCCCTAAGCACCAAGTTTTCCATTCCCATCTGCCCCATGCAAGGGACACCTGTGCAGCTTCTTTGTACCTGTCCTA
>JAXCLO010000114.1:147429945-147455000 GCA_035583995.1 Arremon aurantiirostris
CTTTGTACCTGTCCTAGACAACCCCAGCTGTCTGATGGTCACAATACAGGGTGGAAAAGGGAATTATGGGGAGAACATAGGACATCTAAACTACAATAACACAACTATACATCATTAAACCTTTTATTAATATTCATACAATAGTCATCCCTTAATTGTGAGAGCCAATCATCTCATTATCCATCTGTAACAGAGTTCATCCTGTAAATGCTTTCCTGAAAAGGTTTGCAACCCAGAGGACTGATTTTCAAATATCAGGCATAATCAGTTCTTCCAGCAGAGCCAGGATCTTTGCCTGGGCTTATCTTTCCTGAGCTAACTCACTCTGCCCAGAGAGCTGACTGCCTTTGTCCCGGATCCTTCTGCATTCTCCCCAAGTCAGTGCTAACACCACTATTAGTTCAACACAACAGCAGCCAGAGATAAGGCAAACAAAGTGATTGTAAACATATTCCCGTTACAAAAACGCGATTGTCCTGATCATCTCAGAGACAAAAGCTCCTTTTTTCAGAGTAATGGCAAAGCATTTAACACTGCCAACTGCAGAGGAAACTGTTCAGTACAGCTCAGGCCACTGCTAAATTGCAAAACGCGCCTGTGGCAACTTTGAACACAATCCATCTGGGAGAGCTCTGCCAGCCAATGCACATGGGGTATAATAAAAAAGCTATTAAACACTTTTTGAGTTGCATCCTCAACCCTGAGTTCCTTTTTAAGGGACTTAATGCCGCAACAGTGTCTTGCTTGAAAATACATTCAAAGAACCATGATGGATCTTTCACATAGGTATTTCAGCTGTCAGAGTGATGTTATTTGGGAAGGTCATCTTGGCTTTCTGTCTCCAAATGAGATCTTTACAAGGAATTCTTTGCAATCCCACCACCATCACTTTTAGTTATTTCTTCTGTAACATGTCTTGTTACAGTCTGGTTCCAATTGCTTTGAAAGAAATAGAAGTATCAAGGTATTTTTATTTTCCTGACATATAGAGCACTTCTATTGACTGATTAAAAGATCCTTGCCCTGAACCTAGTGCCCTGAACTCCATGACTTCTACACAATGTTTTGTGGAGGCCAACATTTTTCTCTTCCTTTTGCATGCTCTCCCCAAATCTAATTACTGTTGATTTAAACTAGTAGGAAAGAACAGTTATTGTAAAAGGCTGTGTTTGATTATATTGGGATTAGGGGGTTGTTTGGTTTTTCCTGTTTTTAATTACAAGTCTTATGTTTGAAAACATTTAATGATTTTTTTTGTTTGTTTCCAGAATCGCTTCCAAAAACATTTTTGTAAAAACTGAAAATCATAAAATACGTTTAGAAACAGTTTTTCTATATGTACTGCTTTATATTAAATTAGGAGTGTGACAATACATGTCAACAGCCCTAAAGCTTCTGCTGAATTATGGGCAAACTCCCCCTAAAAGTCTGACCTCCTTTGCTTTCTTCATCACCATGGATTTAATAATTTCTCTGCCTGTGACACAAGGTCTTAAAATCAAACGCAAATATTTGGGTCTACATGTAGTCTGTATGTTGGCAGGTTAATTGAACAGGAATTTTGTCGTGTCTGCACACACCTAAAGCTCATCCCTGTCTCCCCTTATCAATCTCTGACTAGGAGCAGCCTTTTCCCTGGTATTGTGAGTGCAGTCCTGTCAGGTTCATTGCCTGCCTGGAAAGAGATTTCAAAGGCCATTTTCCTGGCCTGCCATGGGCTTATTTTGTGTCTCAGTAACCCCTGACCTGTCTTCCTTTGCCAAAAACAGTTTGAACACTAACCTTTCTCCTCACTTTGTGCTGTTCCCCCCTCATTCAGAGCAAGTGAGAATTACTAAACTTTTCAAATGTTGTTTTCTTATCTTGCCATTGAGTTCCTACCTTCAGGGAAACTTCCAGAAACATGCAGTGGGCTACCTTACTATTTTCCTTCAAACACCTCCTTTTCCATCAAGCACTTCACAAACATTGAATGGTTGAGAAGAAGAGGAATAGGATTTAACAACACCTGAATCCTGAAAGTAAGACTTGGAGAATTGCAGGAAAACGGACTCTAAAACAAATATGGTGTAAAAATCTGCCATCTGCCCTTTGGAAGGGGTTGGGTTAAATATGTTGTGAACCTTTACAGCCCCATTGTTCATGGATCAGAGGCTTTGCATCTTCCCAACTTTTTTACTTCCTAAGCAACAAAAACACAGGGGTAATCCACTTTGCCATGAGAGTCTTTACTCAACAAGTCATGTCACATGGACTATTGTCACACTTTATGCTTTTCCAATTAACCTTGAAGTCTTTCCCTCCAAGCAAAATTTCTATTTCCAGGACATAGAAAAACACCTGAATTTCTTGATAAATAGGAGTCATGAAGAGTAAGTGAGGCTGGCTCTCTAGAGAATTCCCTTTTAGTAATTTGAAAAACAAAAGAGGGAAAGGAAAGAGAAAGATTTAAACCAAAAATTTCCAGAATGATGTTAAAATCAAAGAAATGTGTAGTAGTATAACACACTATCTTATTTTAGTGCCAAGTATGTCCAAACTCTGCCATTTTCAGGCACACTGAAAGTTCAGTCTAAACTTTGGTAGGCATTCAACAGGAGATCAGGTTTCCATCACATTGGGAAAAGCTGACAAGGTCTGTTGTTTCTGGTTAGGCAATAAGCCCTGGATGCAGAATCCCAATCCCACACTTTCTCCTCCAAAATAATTTTGAGCATTGATTGCTAGAGAAGGAAAATAAGCTGTAGGAGGTTTTTAACATAAAAGCACAGTTACTGTTGTAATAAAGTCTTTCTATGTCCAATGGAGCAGAGTAGGACAAACAAATGGATGCTCTCCCCATGGAATTTTCCAGGATTGCAAAGCTCATGTTGATCTGCAGTCAACACTTCCTACCATTTTACTCAAACATTGAATCAAAATGGAATGAAATCATGCATTTTCACTTCATCATCCACTGAATATACTTTCACATGCAGAATCCTTCCAAGTATATCACCGAGAGCCAGACACCATCTACCCCACACTGAGGCTATGCAATCAAGTCTCCATTGAAAACACAAATACAGAGCTGGCTGAGTGACTGATAGGCAAATTAGTTCCTGCATGATGGGCTTAGGAAACTGAGAGAGTATTTGATATCTTCTAGAAAACCAAGGAAAATAAAAATACAGAAAAAGAAAAATACATATAGCTCTCATTCAAGAACTACAGCTTCATACTACTCTTCAGTAAATACAGATGTCAGAAATAGAAGGTTGCCTTGATGTCTTTGCCAGAAAAGGCAAGAAGCCATATTCATTTTTTTTCAAAGACAAAGACTACAGTTTGTTTTGGGGTTTTTTTTGCACAGACTCTTCACTGCTTTTTCACAGAGTTAAAGAAGCACATTCCAAATTCTTTGGCTTACTGAAGGTATAGTGCTCTTAAAAATGATCAAGAAACAGATCTCCAAGAAACCCAGCCCCACAGCTGTAACCCAACCTTTAAATATGTGCTGGTCTCATCACTTCTCATTGAATTCACCCTCAATAACTCTGACTTATGTAAAGGCTGACAAAATCCTCGAGCCTGTTCCTGAGAGTGTAGTGAAATACAGAGCTATAGTTCATACATCACTAGTTTGAAATCTATCTATATCAAGCAACACCTCCACCAGATACTTTTTACAAACAGTTGTGTCATCGTTAGCAATTCAATTAAGCAAAGCAGATAGGAAATAGCGTAATTCAAGTTCAAATTTCCTGTGTGATTGGAGAATCAGGTCTTGGAACAGTTGAAGCATTGGTTTATTGAATATAGTAAAGACCTCTGAAGTCAGAAGAGAGCAACCTATGATTCATCAGCTTCCTGTAGATTTGAAGTATCACCAACCTTAGGTACTTAACTATCCTGTACTTCCTTTATATGTAGCTGGGGAGAGAAGACAAACTTGCTAATGGCACATCCAACTCCTGCATCTGGATCATTGGCAGATATATTGAGCATGACTGGACCTAGGCTTGACCTCAGAGAAGCACCTCTGGTGTCCAGTCACCAGCCAGACATGGCCACATTCACTGCAGCCCTCTGAGCTCTGCCCTTCAGCCAATTCTTCATGAACCCCTCATCCCACAGCTGGACAGCTCATCCTCAAGGATGCTGTGTGCCACAGTATCGAAAATTTCACCAAAACCCAAAAACACCACCTTCCCTTCAACTACTTGGAAGGTGATTCTATCATAGAAATACATCAAATTAATTCAAAAGAAGTTTCCTTTTATGAACTCATGTTGACTGTGCCTGATTACTCTATTATTCTTTAAATGCCTTTCAGCTGTACTCGGTATTATCTTCTCCATAATTTTTTACAGGAACTGAGGTTAGAAAAGCCCATCTGTAGTTCCCTGGGTCTTTCCTCATGCCTTTTTTTAGATTGGAATAGTACTGGCAAGTGTCCAGTCAACAGGGACTCTCCAAACTCCCAAGATCTCCTGTAGATGAAAGAGATGGCTCCTGCCAGAACATTTCCTAGCTCTCTCAAAACTCTGGGTTGAATCCCATCAGGCTCCAAGGACTTGTGAACATTTATCTAATACAGTTGGTCTCTTACAATTTCAGAGTCCACAAAGGAACAGTCACTGGTCCATATTGGTGGTACTTCAACCTGGGGGACCAGGCAGCTCAGTAAGGAACAGTGACCAAATGGGATGTGAAGGTTCCATTCTGCCTTTGCTAGTCTCTTAGGCATTTCATGTCATCCTGTGATGTGACAACAAACACTCAGGAGGTTTGATCAATTTCAAATGTACAAAAAACAACCCCAGAGACACACATGCTAACAACACGGTATGGAAGAGAAGGTAAGGCTGGAAAAGATTCAAAGCAGGTGGAAGACATCTCCATGCTAATGGAGTGAAACCACCTTGTTGATGCTTCTGTTTTGAAATATTACCACAGGATCCCAAATTCCAGAGGCTTGAGTTTAGAAAGATGGTGAGAAGGAACAGAAGAGCTCTCAAGAGAATAAAAGTTAAGAAACTATTTAAAAATTCTCAAGAATGCTATAATAATTAAAAATCTTTGAAATAAAATGGCAAAGGATTTGGGAGATGCTGATTTTGGTTCAGCCCATTTGATTACTTGACATTTTCTTGAGGACTCACCAAGATAAAAATCTCTTCCACTGGAATCAAGTTCTTCAGTCAAAAAAGCCATGGAGTCAATGAGATGTTACCACTACCTCCTTCTCACTCATAATATTTGTTGGGATTTTTTCTAATGCTTTACATGTGTCAGAAAAATTAGAACATTACCAGTTAAATATCAGTGGGAAATTAGCACAGACCTACCTATAATTTTGCTAAGGAACTGTCAAATTGGTAAAACTTGACAGAAAACTATAATTCCACCTGATCCCACAAAAAGTAATTTGCTACTGCCACAGTTCCTTATCAATGAAGAAATTTTATCCCATCTTCCTCAGCATCTCTGGTCATGTACGACACTAAATGAGAATGGAAAAGACAAAGTTTCACCAACCCTTGCTTTCTTGTCTGGCAGCTGAGAGGTGCTGGAGCCTCTTCCAGACTCTCCTTGTGATGGAAAATATTTGTTTCTTCTTAGTCTTTACTATTTTCTAAAACAACCTAATGGGGAGAGCTAAGGGAACATGCCTCTCTTTTCTCACCACCATTTGCCCTCCATTTCCAAGAAACGAAGAGTGGTGTGGGGGGAACAGTATCAATAGATATTTTGTAATATATCACTTCCTGCCCCTTAGGTAGACAACTCCTGGAAGTTGCCAGAGTGTTGACTTAAAACACCTACAGCTCTAAAGATTTATTTTTCCATGAAAATCCCTCCTGGGTTGGAACAATCCAGGCTTTTATAGATTTCAGTTAGGAAATGTGTTGTTTTACTTTGTGCAAAGAATTGTGGGTTTGGGGTTTGAGGTTTTGGTTTGCAGCTTTCTGGGAGGAGTTTGTTCGAGGGCTTGGTTTGGTTTTTGCTTTTTTTTGGTTTTTTTGTGGGATAGTGTTGAATTAGGACTGAATGGGGGTATTGGGCACTGCAGAGGAAGAATGAACAATTTTGAGTGCATGAATCTGCATGGTGTCAAAGTGAGATAAGTCCATTGATGTGTAATGCACTGAGGACAGCAACAAATTGTGACTCAGGAAGTCTCTGAAGGGGAAAGTGGCAGAATAGAGGGAGAGAAACCCTTGGGAAGAACTTCATGAGGACACTCATCCCTTTTTATTCTCCCTTGGACATCCAGTTCAAACCCAGGGCCAGAACATTTGGTCTTGCACAATTTGACAATGAGGGTCTGGTGGATGCTTGATACTTCAACACGAGGAGGGAAAAACAGGGCTGATGCACCTGCTGAAAAACACTAGCTCTGAATGAACCATTCACAAAAGAGGATGGAACACTGAAGGTGCACTTGAACTTTCTCTTAAGCCAACTGGTTGTGTAAAAAGGCCTTTTGGAATAAAGGGACATGGCCCTTTCTGCTCTGTGACATCTTCCCTGATCTGATCCTCCAGGACTTACAGCAGTTTTGCCAGTGAGGAGGTAAAGCACCCTTGCATTGCCAAACACAAGCAGGTTGTACAGTGCATTGTGGGGCCACTTGAGTGTTATTACAACTGATAGAAAGGCGTGGACCCCCTTCCCAGGGTGTGGGTGATGCCCTGAAGATATCCCTAAGGGTTCTTGCTGAGCCATAAACAAGCCCCATCTTTTTGCTGAGCCCAGTGTCCCATTCCAATCCATCTACCCATTCGTATCCTCACAGCTCAGCAGGAAACTCTTTGCCACAAATTTATGTTTTGTCACTTTTTTAAAAGGAATTCTGTGCCTGAAGGGCTGTCTATCTTGGTAAGTAATACTAATTAATCTCTCTCTCTTTATATAAATTATTTTCCAACTTTAGAGAGGAGTTTCCATAGCAGAACCATAATATAAATGGAAAGACCTCATTATGAAGATTACTTTTTGAATCCTATAATCATTTAGGTTGGAAAAGATCTATAAGGTCATTGAGTCCAACTGTTGACCCAGAATTGCCAAGACCAGCATTAAACCATGTCCCCAAAGGCTTTACAAATGAAGACAGTTCATTTCTAGCTATGAAGCAGAACAGATTTTCTCTGTTCTGACACTAGACATTTTTGGGTTTCATAAATGTTGCTTCATGTTTGATTTCTGAATGGGGGACAACCCATCCTCCATGAGAAATCAACATCCTAAAGTTGAGTTTGAACAAGCCCTTGGCAGTGCTTTTAGCTCTGAGTACTTTATTTTAATATGACCACTTCAATATAATCTCTCTATTGCTACCTGGCTGAGCTTCAAGAGTGGGGCAGCCACTTAACAAATGAGATATTTCTAAAGAGAAGGAAAGAGAGAGCAAGAAATCAGTTATCAGAGACAGCTCTGCATTGCCTTGGGAATTAAAAAAACTAATGACCCCATAGCTGGAGCCAAAATACTTTATTGTCTCCTCCTATTATAAATCAGCCAAGCCAAATTCAGTCCAGCTAATTACTACACCAAGCACCTACAGCAGAATGTGCCTCATGAAGTTACTGGCAATGGAAGGTAATCAGCCACTCTGGAGCCTCACATGGGAGCTTGGGAATGGACATTGCAAAGCTTCCCTTCTACCACATCAGATTATGAACCCACAGATGTGGGCTAGCAGGCACATCCATAGGTCCTGGCCAAAGTCTGGTGTCATCATGGAAGGTTTTGAAGCAGACGTGGGGTCAGCAGGGAATATGAGCTGCAAAATGATGCCAAGAGTGCAGGCAGTAACAAGCAGAGGAATCAGAGGAATCTTCACTGGTATTGCTCCTACAGACTCACTTAAGCCTTCATCCTGAATTGTCCCCTCTTTACCAACATTTCCAACTATTGATATTGCTTGACCAGTTTGTTCTCAACCTGTTAACTGTTTAGTAATTCTGCAGTGCTGCTGTCATTTTCCATTCTGTGACACATGAACTGACCACACTCCATCAATCTTGCATCAGCCAAAAACAAGTTTGAAAGGTTCACCCCCTTTTGAGAAAGCCCAGCCACCTCTGCTTCAGCCTTTCTGAAATGGAATTGCCCCCAGAGTTTCTTTGCAATGGAGATCAGACACTGACTCTGCAGGAATGGCATTCAAATAGAAATGCTTTTTCCAACCTCCCTGTGCACTCCAACCTTTCCTACAGAGTCAATTTTTCCATTAAAATTGTTGCAATCCCCATTCAACAGACATAGATCTATCTATCAAAATAAGAATTTTCATATCATTCTAAAAATTTACCTTTTACTCCCATAAAATTTGACAAATTTTAGTATTTTCCCCCAGGGTCTTAACTTTTCAGTACTTTTTAAAATCATATTTTTAGGTGCTAATTGTGGCAGTTTTGTCAAAATGTCTGCAAGAGGTAAGGGGGAAGATGTGCAGAAAAATAAAGCAGACCTTCCAGCTGACACCATCCCTTCAATCCATTTCTGTGAGATCTCTTTGCTATCACAGAGCACTCTCTAGGGAAACTCCTCCTGAGGAAGTGGACTTCTGTGGGTTCAGGAAAATTGAGCGGAAAATAAATTTCTGTAGTGACCTACACAGCCATGCAAACATGACAGTCTGGAGGTTAATGAGCTGCTAGAAGAGTCCCTCAAGACTGTGCTGGACACGGTGTCCAGAGCTCCAATTTCAGAAATAAACAACCATGTCTCACTCCTACTCTTGACCTCAGCAGAAAGATGAGGGTGAGAGGCACCAATTGCTGCTTCCTTCACCCCAGGACTTCCAGGACTGACCCCACAGTTTTCCCTTACCCCACCTGAATTTGCAAGCAGTTCCCCATCCACACCCTTGCCCTCCATTTGAGGTTTCATAGTGACCCAGAGACAGAAATAAGCTGCACACTAATTAAACCCACATCTGCTACAGCAAATATTGCTGCTGCTAGCACTGCAGAGAAATCACATAAATGGACCCCAGGCCATAAGAGAGAAATTCACTTGATTTTCTTCCAGTGTTGCTGACTCAGAGCTGTCTCCCCTGCCCTTGATCTCTGTCTCTTTGCCTTGCCCTCTTGACCTCATCACTCCAGGGTTTCTAACTTGCTCAATTTCAGCCTAATTCTCTTCTGCTTATTCAATGCCTTTGGTATTCATGCCTGTCTCCCAGGTACAGCAGGAACATGCTCTTCAACCCCCATTTTGAATATATGAGCCCTTCTTCCCACATTCAAACTTTGATGGCACGGCCTGTTTCGCATTTTTAATGTCCTCCATGTCCGGTGTCATTGGATGAGATGTGTTAGTACATAAAAATGGGGACTTAACTGTTAATTGTAATTCTTGGTTTTTAATTGTTAGCACAAGCTTGCTGTGGTGTATTTAGAATGCCAATTAGCAGCTTTTCAGGCAGGTTTGGGACAAGCCCTGTCCAGGGACCATTCCCTGAAGGCAGTGTGGGCTGAGGGGAGGAGAGGAGGAGCAGCCCCTTGGCATTTGACCTCTGGGCTGGAGATCGATGCCTAAACTGTTTCATTTAGCAAAGCAGCAGTGCCCTTGCAGTCTGGGTTCTTCTGCTGCCATTGACAATCATCTTGATGGGTCCATTTGCTGGTGAATGGGTCTCATTTGCCCAGTTGTGACAATTCCTTCAGCTACTGCACTGGGCCATCATTCAGTTGGTTTGTATTGTAACTCCAGTGTCTTCTTGTAGACATCACCACTGGTCATGTTCCTCCAGGATCCGCCCTCCTTTCACCCCTTTAACATGTTTGGGCTGTCCTTTGATGACAAGCAATCACTCAGCATTTGTTTCTGCCTCCCAAACCTGCCAGTTCCCAAAAACTGAACTGGTCTTTCCCCAGTTTTGCTGTCACATCTCCATAGGACTATCCAGCAGCCAAATCTAACAAGAGGTGCATTTTTCATTCATGTCTGGCAGATTAATTTACAGCCTTGTGTGGCAAGACCAGGGAAATCAATTAAAATTTTCAGTAGAAATTCCCAACAAGATTGCATAAAAAAACCTTAAAATGTGCCTTCTAACTATTTTTCCAACCTTCTTTCATCATCACTTCACATCTCCACCTAAGATGTGTGCTGCAGCTCAGACAGGAACTGGGTAAAATAGTTATTGATTAGGATCAAAGGCATTGCTGTGCATGAAAATCACATTCATACATTAATGGCCTTTTCTTCCCTAATAATGTTTGTTAGTTATCCTTTTTCTTCCACAACCATGGTGGAATATCCTCTACGTTGCTTTCCAAGTGTCTGAGACATATGATTGTCTGAGGCAATCAGAAATTCTCTGATTATTTTGCACTATCTGGCAACATGGACTTTCCACCTTAAGCATTTATCCAGGTGTTCTCCATCACTGCAGTGACTGCAGGCTTTGCTTCTTTCTGGGGTTTTAAATCTCAACTGATTAGTTTTGGAATAATCATTTAGGTAAGAATCATCTCTCCTGCCCAAAGCTTCATATTTGTCATCCAAACTCTTTACTGACTTCTATGGTCTTCCTTATGCCTACATGACCTCTTTATCTTCTTCCCCAAAATTTTGCTCCCATAGATCTGAGCCTGCCTTTCCTTCTTTTCTGTTCCATCCTGAATCATTCCCATGACATCCCATTCTGTTTCACCACAGGGAGCTTTCTGGAAGTGTATACCTATCTATCTTCTTCATTAAAAACACAAGACATTTTATGGAAACACACACTTTGATAAACATTGTTATCTTGTAAACTGAACCTGATTCAATTGAAAATCAAATCCAAACACACAGCACGCTTGACAACTTTGTGTCAAAGAAGATTCATGTTTTATTTAAAAATAAATATATGTTTATGTTTCTAAATAGACATCCTGCAACTCACAGTATTTTGACCTTCAGAGAAAGGTCTCCTCTGCATTAGCAATAAACTCACAAAAAGGAATTTGCTAGGCTCTTTTAAAATTGAAAACACAGGTTTTTATTTCTCCTATACTACTACTTCTATCAGAAGCTGAATGACCTAACTTTTCGTGTTTTGTGGCTATTAGTTTTCATTCTATATTGTACTGGCAATTCAAATTATGCTGCAAGGATTTTTTGTGAAGATGAAGATTTTTTTGGTGAAGAATGATTAAGATAAAGCTACCTTCTTAATTTGAACTGTTGAACTGTTTAATGATGCTCACTGTGTTTAGGGACAGAAATGAAAACAGCCTTCTGGTGCTGTTTTTTCAGAAAAGAAGGTATGGTAGGTAATATACAGATTAATACACTCACATAATCTCAGAGGACTTAAATATTTTTTATTCTTCCTATCTCTGCTCTTGTCCTTCAAGGAAATGAGATTTTCTTCAATGATAAATTCACCATTAGGTTTACACTGTGCTGTTGTTTAATTATATTCAAACATTAATTAAAGAAGAGGTTAGTTATATTGGCACTAGTAACTGCTGAAGATATGTTAGCCTTAGTATTGCAGTCATTTCAGTTTCCTGATTATACTTCCAACAAATGGATTCTTCAATCCTAATACATATGTATAAGTCTCATTTTTAGAAAAGGTAAGCAATTATTCTATCAAAATTCAACTGCTCAATCTTTGCAAAACTTCTGCTCTTGTGCCCACATTTACTTCACCCTAGACATCCTACCTTGGAAGCAATATCCACAATAATAGCAACAAAACATGCTTTCTTTACCTGTGTGAGCAGCAGCCAGCATCATTATTACAATCATTCTTGGTAAAAAATGCTGTGGTGCCATGTAGCAATGCTGCTTGAGAGCTCAGATAAAATGAGCATGGATTTATGCACCAAGGTTAGACCCACTCTTGGGAACAGAGGGGACTGTTCACACCAACACTAAATGCTGAAATTCCTTGTAGAACTCTGCAGGATAGAACATGGATTAGGGCTCACAATGGACTTCAACTGGAGACAGGTCTACATGGACTTGTGTAGAATTTCAACAGAGGAGTCACCCTTTGGAAGTGCCAGGAAATTTGGATGCCTGCAGCACACAGCACCACCTGACCTGAGTGGTCTTCTCCTAGGTTTTAAGCCATTCCAGCCATCTCTTAAAAATACAATTATCCTCCAGGTTTTCTACCTATTTTCAATCTCTGTGGATGACAGTGGTACAGTAACATCTTCAGCAGGGACAACCTGTCAGGCACACACCCACCACCATTCTAATTTGGGTGTCATGAAGAGCTGCATCAAATGCTGTGCCTATTTTAGGGATGTACACTTCCCTCCACCCCTCCAAGATGCATCCATTCACCATGCCGAAGTTCCTGCTGTGATCCAGGCTTCTAATAGCCATACAAGTGAAGTCTGTCTAACACGGTGCTGCTTCTCTATTCCAAATCACTGCTGCTCACAAAGTACAACTTCTCATTCACAAGTTGCTTAAAACTTAGAAAAATAAGATAAATAAATAGGAATCATCAGGTTTCCTTGCTTCCCTGTGAGCCAGCCTTCACCTCAGACAAGGAGTGACCCAGGGACAGGCACAGCCAGCCTGCAATGCTGCAAAGGGCTGACACTGATGCAGTTGGATGTTCCCTTTGAACAAAACTTGGCTGCTGGCTGCATTCTGCTTTGAGACAGCACCAAGATGACAGCTCTGACAAATGCCTTGAAATTCAGTGCCCGTGGCCCTGCCCTTGCTGGGCTGCAGCCTATAGCAAGGAATGGTGACAGCTCAAATGGCTAGCTGGCAGATACATTCACAATACATTAACATTTTGTTAGAATCCTGCCAAGTGTGTCTCTGGTCTCAGTGGGAACTAACCAACTGCTTCAGCTACATTTGGACAGGACAGCTGCTTCATCAAAATATCCCATCTGTGAATGCTTTTGCAGGGTGCACCACATAGCAATAGCCTTTTTCACCCCTTTCAGAATGTATCTCTCCTGTTAGAAAAGTCTGCTTTAATCTACATTTGTCCAAGATAGTTTTTGACCATCTTGTGTCCTGTTCTCAACAAACAAAATATCTCAGTTTCACAAAGCCTAACACAGAGATCATAAACTCTGTTCAACAGCCTCAGGGCAGCTCCACCAAGCCCTGGCTCATGTCTGCATTCTGCCTCCAGGAGTGTGTAGAGATTTCATTAATGGAAGGTCAAATTTCCTTGACACATCTGAAGTCCAGCTGCCTCTTTGCACTTGAGCAGAACCTGTGAGACAGTCCCTGAATTAGCCAAAAGGTGAATTTCCTCACCTTGATTAGTTCCACAGAAGGTCTCTGTCTGCAGAGAGGCTCCTGCTTTCCTGCAGGGAGCTCCTGACACAGCCTCAGATGTGGGTGGTGTCAGACCAGGGCATAAACAAGAAAATCAGCAAGAATTTCAATGTTGAAGTGCATCCTCCTCACTCCTTTGGAAAAACAGCGCAGTCTCAGTGTATTTTAAATCATCACATCTCTAGTCTGTTAAGAATAAATTCCCCTTCCCATTTTACAGCTCTGGGTCCTCCACCCCTGTTAAGACTTGTTGACTTAGGGCAGCAACGAAAAAGTTTGAATTTTTAGCTCAGGATGGTAGTTCTAAAGCTTTTGCCAACTCACCAGACTCGTTTAAAGGCACAAAATTTGGCATCCAATTCTGACATGCAGAAATAGGATTACAGGTATCGAAACATCTGTTTCCCACTGTGAAAATGGTGTTCCTTGGCATTGGAGTTCCTGCTTTGGAGCTGATACAGGCTGCTCTCTGCAAGCCAAGAGTTCCACTCTGAGAGCACTGTAGCAACCCTAATTCCAATCTCCATACCATGGGTATGGAAATTGTCTCTGCCCATGGCAGGGGGTTGGAATTACACAATTTTTGAAGTCCCTTCCAATCCAAACCAGTTTATGATAGTGTGGACCCTGTTCCTCTTTAATTAATGGTAGACTGGGTGTAGCTTTCTAGAATAAAATAGCCATAGGAACAGCCAAGAATCAGGCTCTAAGTAGCTGTTCACATCAAGGTCCAGGGATCAGAATGAAGGTAAATAAAAAAAAAAAGAAAAATAAGATAAGGGTGCAATTGGACCTGCTGTTTTGCCAGGCATCATATCTGCAAGATTGCTTAACACATTACAGTGTGAGCCCATTCTCACCTAATGCATGCTGAACCAAAAACACAGAGGAAGAGGAGGGAGGCACAGAATTCAGAGATCACCCTTCAGCTGGAGACAAGTTCTGTTTGTTTTTTACAGTATAATCTCAAAGAACAAATCAGATGTCATCTTAGGCAATCAATAAATCAATACAATAAATCCAAGTCAGCAAAGCAGCAGGGATTTATGCACACAGCTATCAGATCCATAGTATTTACTCCACGTGTAAAAAGCATTTTAGATTGTTGTCAAGAAGACAGATGGTACAGGAGAAAGGAGCAAGTTGAACATTACCTTTTCAACTGGAAATCAGTCCTCAAGTCTGTAAGATCCAATTTCAAAGTGTTCTGAGTGAACAGAAACAGCTCAAATGGATAACAGGGTATACAGAAAACAGTCTATTAGCAAATCAGCAAATTGATCGTGGCAAGAATGGGCCATAAAGAGTGTACACACACAAAAGGTTAAAATAAATAACAGTTCACTGACCAGATATTGTCTTCTCCACCTCCAACAGTAGCAGGTTATAAATCTGTCCATAACCTATTCTTAAAAACTGTAATATAAAGAATTATAGAATTATAGAATCATTGAATCTTAGTATGGCTTGGGTTAAAAGGAACTTTAAAGAGCATCCAGTTCCAAACTCTGCCACGGGTAGGGACACTTTCCACTAGGCCAGGTTGCTCAGAGCTCCATCCCCCCTGGCTTTGAACACTTCCAGGGACTGGGAATCTGCAGTTTTTCTGAGCAACCTGCTTGAGTGCCTCTCCACTCAGAGTTTTATCTACTCTAAACCTACTCTCTTTCAGTTATCCAAAATCTGCTGCAGCCTGGAGGGCTAGTAGAAGATTTTTTAGA
This sequence comes from Arremon aurantiirostris, assembly GCA_035583995.1. NCBI lineage: Eukaryota > Metazoa > Chordata > Aves > Passeriformes > Passerellidae > Arremon > Arremon aurantiirostris. The sequence continues at coordinate 147,444,921 of JAXCLO010000114.1, forward strand.
AACTTACCCATTTTAATTTATAAGTGTCTGTAGCCATTATATTTTCTGAAAAATCCTTTTGCTAGGATTTTTTCTCCTGAGAAGCTAAAAAGCCTCAGAGGAAAAGAAAAACAATAATTATCTGCTGCTATGGAATGCAACAGGTGCATCTTTGATTGGTCCGTGTTTGTTGTTTTTAATTAATGGCCAATCACAGTCCAGCTGTCTCAGACTCTCAGTCAGTCACAAGATTTTATTATCATTACTTTTCTAGTCCTTGCTAGCCATCTGATGAAATCCTTTCTTCTATTTAGCAGAGTTTTAATATAATATATATATCATAAAATAATAAATCTGCCTTCTGAAACATGGAGTCCGATTCTCGTCTCTTCCCACGTTGGGACTGTCTGTGTCCAATTTTCCTTTTTTTCCTGATGGCTCTGATTGCCCTTGGCTGAAGGACTCACCTATTTGTGAACCAAGACCTAGCTTGGTGGAGAACAGCTGTATAACCCTGGTTCTGTGCTCCTAACAAAAGTTTTGGGAGGCGGTAGTGAGTACGACCACCCAAGAATTAAAACTATGAACAACCAGAAAGGTGAAAACAAAGGCAGAAAAGTAGCAGCTAATTAGCAAGCAGTGCTAGCATTCAAGAGGGAAGAAGTATTGACACCAAAAAGGTGTGAGACCCTAATTAAAAAATCAGGCAATCAGAGGATGGCAGCAGCAGGGGCCAGGCTGTTCCAGGAGCAGAGCTGAGTGCTCCCCGCCTGATTGATGAGTGCCTGGCCAACAGGAGCACTGTGGTGAGCTTATTAATAATTCTCAGCCTGCCAGCTCCTCAAACAGGTGTCTGCTGGGTACATGAGCCAGCAAAGAATTGCTGTGCACTCCCTCAGTGCCCACTGAACTTGTCAGAGTCAAACATGCCACAGTCCACCAAGAAAATCATCCACACAACCAAGTTTTCACAGCAGGTCAAGAATCCTTCTTTCTGTGCCTTCTCCCACCTGCAATCACCCTTTTCTGTGCTCTGACCAAGAGGTCAGCTAATTCTGGCTCTGAGGCAAACCAAAGGGAGGAATGAGTCAGGGCAGCAATGATTTCTGGATCACTGCTGCTCTATTTCCTCCTCCCATCACAGCTCCCATGCTCAGGTATAGCTTTAAAGGCACAGATCTTCCCTTGGCCTGAAGCATCACTGAGCAGTAAATAACATTCCTCGGTTCTGACACAGTTACACACCCTCAAGCACCTTGCAGAAGAATTTAATGTTTTCTACTGGAGCCAAATCAAATTATTTGTTGCTGCACCGCTCAAAAACCTGAGGATAAAAGGGGGAAAAAATCAGGCAGCTTTAGAAAAATAATCACTGTGATGAAAACTGAAAGAAAGTAAAGCAACATGCAGAAATCTCTTAAGTCAGAAAAAGAATCTAAAAAATAACATGACCAAGAGGCATTGAGAGGTCAAATGGTTTAAACACTACTGTAATATTAGCAGTATTTAAACCAGGCTATCAAAATTATAAAAAACACACTTCTTTTTATTTTTGTACTGAAATAAAAGTGCTTAAGCCTGAAACAAAGAAAATAATCTTTTGAAATCAAGATCTATTGATTTCCACCTGGCTCTGGATTTATCTCCTTTCTCTAATTAACAGGCTGTGTCACTGGAAGAGAAGAACATTAATGGCACAAGACAACACTGTCACCTCCTACTACAGAGTAAATCTTGAAGGAAAAAATCAAAGCACTTGTTTAAAATAAATCAGCAGCCATGGCTGAGTTGGCTGTCTGCATGGCAGATATTTATTGCTTTTCACAATCCTTATAGAGGGATAACAAATGGCACCAACTGGTTAAAATAAAGAAAGGTGCTTCCAGTGAAAGAAACAAATAATACCATTCAGGTTTGGTTTTTTGTCTGTTTCTTTGTTTTTTTTTTTTTCTTTTTTGGTTAAAGTAGAAACACTCTCTTGAGCAGAGAGAGCAGAGTAAGAAGATGTTTAAATCACAGCCCTCAGCTGTGAATTCTACCGAGGCAACTCCAGTGTCAATTTTACAATATGTACTGCTATTTCATTTTTATTTCATTTAATGTTTCCTGTTATCCAGGAACTCCACTATATAATTTAAAAGGGCCAGTCATATGGAATCTCCTTTTCCAGGCGCAGAGTGCCCAGCTGTGCCTGAGCTCCAGTTAGAGACACTTCAGGCTTTATCCCACAGTCACTATGACCGCTGGAAACCACAAGGCACTGAAGGTTTTCTGCCATGAGGCTCAAATCCATGAGGACAAGCAGCACTTTGGGATACCTCCCAGTTCCCTCTCTTCCCAGAGGAGGCTCAGCATTCCCAAAAAGCTCAGATTTTTTCCAGTTTAGGCAAAAGTACCTCCTGCTGCAGGTATCATCTCCCAGCATAGATTTGTTGGCAAGCACGTCTGCAGTGCTGGGCACACAAACCTGGCAGACAGTTCGAATCAACACTCATCCAAACATTCACATTTACTTTTAAAGTTTAGGGTCCTTGGATTATCAAAGACTGCATTCTTAACCTTTACAAGAGTTAACACAAGGATGCTGTCATCTGTTAAAAATATATTTTTCATTGACACAGACTTAGTTTTTTGATGGAATTGAGCGCAATATTAACAAATATGACAGAGTAGTAGCTAGTCTCAGGCTACATTTAAGAGGGAATTACAAAGTTTAGCAAAGGTCACAGATCTCCCACTGCAGGCATATGTGGTTTCCAAGATAAGACCAGCAGGAACAATGCAATCATCTATTCTTAGCTACTCCATGACGTTAGACCCTTTCTCTCAGTGCAGCAGGGAAAACCCTTTTTCTTTAATGTGTTCCTACCTCTGAATTCTTTAAACTGTCATTGAACTAGGTCAAATATTTTCTAAGAGATATGGTACTGACCCTGTTTAAGATTGCATCTGGGCCAGCCAAGTCTGGCATTTCATACAAAGAGCTTTCTGAAAGAAATGTTCGTGATCTTTTCTTCTCAGCTTGTGTGGCAGTTTTCAGGAAAACTAAAGATCAGCACCTTCAAGTAATGGCATAAAAGTTCAGCTTTATTGTCACAAGATCTTGCCCTGTCTTTGACCAAAATGCCATCTGCTTTCCTTGAGAAGAATGAAGCTTCTGACTTTTCAAATCCCAGTGCCAAGCATCTCTCACAACAGTCAGAACAAAGGATTACAGTCTCAGAAATCAGATTTCATGGAAGAAGAAAATACACTTTTTAATGGGCATATAAATGTGTGTGTGTGAGAGAGAGAGATCCAGATATATAATGTACAGAGATGTGTTTCAGTGGACATAACAGGACCTTGAGCTGTATCTCTCCCCTGGCAGCAGCTGGGCAGTTGCATCTCATGGCATCCTGGTTAAACATGGATATACAGGATTGTTATTTGCTGGATAAAGAAGCCTGTGACACAAACCTGCTGTTGAAATCTCATTCTGGTTAAAGGTAATTAACCATTTTCCTCAGCAAGAGGGTCTGAGTGACAAGCCAGGGGTCAGGACAGAAGCCCATGACACAGAAATGAGGCAAATTCCCATTTTTCCACACAGTTCTGGACTGTTTCCTATGAAAGTCTCAAAAAGGTAGAAAGTCAGCAGTGGGCATGAGAACAGAGAAGGTTTAATTTTCTCATGAACCGGACATGCAATATTACAACTGAAATTTCTGCATTTCCATTTTCCTTCCAGCTTTGTGTTTCTTTTGTTCACCTGCTTTTCAATGTGCATTATTGCAGAGGAACTGCTGGCAATCACTACTTCAGATGTGGGACTTTATCACAGCAGGATTAACTAAACCACAAAGGCAGAGGCAATACAGCACCAACCCCCTTCCTCTTCACATCCCAGAAGCAGATGGCAATACAAAATGAATTTTTCTCATATTGTTAAAGCTTATGCTTTCTCACTTGTGAGAAGGATTTTAGCTTTGGTTCAAGGGAAGAGGTGATTTTACAAGCACAATATAAAAGATTAGTAGGCTCTACATCAAGGTGACTAATATATTCTGTAAGTTTGTGAAAAGAGGGGATTTTTTTCTTTTTTTCTTTAATAAAGTTTCAAGAACTGTTTTTGCTTTTCACACAGCCTTGTGCTAAGATACCTGTAGATTATTAGTGTGAGTTCTTGCAACATAAATGTATAATGACAAAATCTCATGCCAGATCTGCTCTTTATCCCACACACAGACTCAGAACTCCCATGATACTTGGAGGATGTGTTAGGCTGGCACTGACAGATTTATGAATTTCAGGCTATCACAGGATTATTGCCTGTGGCAAGGCACTGAGCATGATACAGCCAGAACCAACTTTCTCATGATCTTTGAGATACAGTAGTAAAAGAACTCCTGCTAGAATAACACAATGAAAAAATTGTGCAAGAAATGTGAGTTCTTTCAAAATATTTCCCGCTGCAAAGATGCTTCTTCAGAGTGAAGGAGTATATCACATGTAAGCTATTAGTCTGAGGGTGAGGTTAAACCCACTGTTATTTTACTAAGGATACACCTAGAGCTGAATGACTTCAAATAGGCCCCAAAAAGGCAGAAAACCCATTTTTAGCTTTGATAAATACAGAAACTAATTGGGTCTTATACCTTTAGTGCATAATGCAATGAATCAGATTGCAGGTTATTGTCCAGAGAAGTGGTGAACACCCCCTGGAAGTGTTCAAGGCCAAGCTGGACAGGGCTTTAAGCAGCCTGGTCTGGTGGAAGGTGCCCCTGTCCATGGCAGGGGATCTTTGAGGTCCCTTCCAACCCAAACCATTATATAATTCTGTGAAAATACATGGAAAACTGCATCCTCCTCCTGCCTGCAATGGTAAAAGCAAATTTCTCCCAGACAACCTAATTTTGGCCATGGTCAGATCTTGGGCTGTACAGGAAAGTTGTTTCAAGGTGAAAGCCAGCATGGACAGCCAGCACATCTCTCCCAACCTCCTCCACTGATGCTCTTCCTGCCCCAAGCGACCTTTTGATGCTTCTCCAAGTTCAATCCCGAGCAGACATATGTTAACTAACACAAAAAAAAAAAAAAAAAACAAAAAAAACAAACTGTTCTGAAGAAACTCCATGGGGAAAAAACATTCCAGACAACTTCCTGAGACAGATTAGCTCTGAAAAACTTTTAAGTCAGCATTTTCCTTAGTCTTTGAGCTTTGCAAAATAATATTGTTTAGGGGAATGCTGTGCTTCTAATAATGACTTCTTCCCAATAAAACATTTTAACAAAAACAAGCTTACCAAATTTTTGGGTTTCTTTCTGATATGTCCACACTCTTCTTCCTCACAGATATAAGACAACAAAACCTCTTCCTCACTCAAGAAATGAAACTGGGTTTGAGTTAAGAATGACTGAGCATAAATCTCCCAAGTCATATTCAAATTTTTCAAGAATTTTTTTCCTATTCTTTTTTTTCTAGAGGACTCTGAAGGATGCTCCACATGGTACATTGGAATTTAAATACACAAAATAAATGGAAAAATGCAATCTCTATCTTTCTAGCTATTTTTTTCATTAACATGGTCATTAATAATTGGTTTGCTTTTACTTCAGATTGATTGTGTACTAGATCTTCATAGCAGTAATGGAAATGTGGAAATGACCTTCCATTACTAAGACATTTAATATAAAAGGATGTCTGGAACAGATTGGACAGCCATATCAAACTCACATGAAGGTGTAGCTATCAAAAAAGCACTGCTGTTTACATGTTTTTTTTTTTAATTTTAATTTTTACTACATTCTGAACTGGTGCCTTTATCACAATGACAACCTTTGTGTAGAAGACTGTCTTCCTCATTCACATACTTGTTCACATAGTCACACTTTCAACCAAGCTTTCAGCTTTTGACTTGCTTTTCTGCCATGATAAATCTGCAGCAATTATTGCAATTTAAATGCAGGTTGAGTTCACCAGAGGCACAGCACGTGTGTTGGTCATTACTGTGACACAGCTGCTCTCCAGGGCACGTGGCTGCACATCCATACACTCTATTCCTCTGCATCATTAACAGCTGGCATTGATGAAACATAATAGTTTAGCTTTAGTTGGCAATTATTTTCTTGAAATTCAAACAAACTGCAGTACTACTGTCACACATTAGCTATATTCTTTTAGAATCTGACTGTATTTGCCATTTTTCCTAAAATATCCCACTGTAGAAACAGAGCTCTGAAGTAAAAATTCTGTTCACATATAGCATGTTTAATACTTACTATTAGAGAAAAATCTTTCAAATGTAATCCCTAAAAGAATAGATAGTAAAAGAACCCAGGATAATTTGTCTCTGATAATTTTTAACACTTTAGATTGACAACTCTGAAATTACAGTACTTGATTACAGCTTCTTCGAAAAGAAATCCCCCCAAACACAGGTATCTCTGCATTCATTGATTTCTGTCCCTTTTCAATGTGTCTACCTTCATCTCTGCTAGATGATCTTTGTTACTTATTGAACTCAGGAACAACTCTCACGTTTTTCTTGAAATGGTTTAAGTCTCAGTTCAGTTCCAAATTCAGGATGCACAACACACCGTGGAATGCAGTTTTATAAGATCCATCACTTTACAAAATACACTTCAGTTAGTGTGTGAACAGACTGAATTGAACACAAAGATAAAGAGGAAAGAGGTTTAGAAATAAATGTTTGAAGTGAAGGACTCAAAGGGCTTAAAAATTTGGCTTATTACATCTGTCAAAAAAAGATTGCTTTCTAAAAACACTCAGATCAGAAGAAAAATAAGTCTATTTAAGCATTTCTCACAAAAAGATGCATCTGTGCTTGGTAAAAACTCATGGTGCACACCACTGGAATATTTCTACATCTCAGGTGAGAAAAAGAAACTCTTAGTCAAGTGATTCCCAGTTTTTTTAGAGCAAATCTCCCTGACAGTCCATTATCCCCATCACTTTGAGGTCCACCCATTCCAGTTCCTCCCACCATCTCTGTCTGAGCAGGTTCATCTCCTGATCCACATCCTCTCCCCAGAGCACCAACTCTCTCCATGCTTTGTTTTCTTCTCACCTCCAAAAGGAGCAGGTGACCCTGGCAGTCAGTGGAGAAGGGGGCAGAGGAACAGCAAGCACAGAACTCAGGTACCTGCAGCTCACCTGGCTTGGGCTGGGTGTTTGAGGTGGGGCTCAGTGAGGACATGGCACAGCTCCCACAGCACATCACTCCCAGCCCCAGCCCCTCTCCTCCCTGGAGAAATGGAGACATGAGAAGCAGCAGGAAGGAGGGAGCTGAGCTATCAAGCCACCCCAGCCCCTGTCTCCTGTAATATCTCTCATTTTATTGGTTGGGTACTCTGGATTAAACTGCACATATAGTGAAAAAAGCAAAAAATTAAGGCCAAGGTAGAAGAACATAATTCCAAATGCTTCCAGAAGCATGGATGCTTTTAACTTCTATTCACATGAGTTATGATTGTCTTCTTGGAGTAAGACCAAGAGCAACGCTGTAAGTGCTATTTAAGATACTTTGACTGGACTGAAAATATTTACAGCTTCTGCATTAGTGCATATATTAATTGCTTTTGTAGCTTTATTGTCCTATAAAACTCTTCAGTACTGGTAGAGCCAACAGTGGCAGATGTTTTGCTTTGAAGTTCTAATAAAATCCAATCAGAAGTTAATTTAATAAGCTCAGTTTTCAGTAAACATCAGGAAGCTTCCCCATTAAAATCAAGTCTCCTTCAGGAAGGTTGTGCTGGACAAACAGGAGCTCAACATCACTGATCACAATCAGATCTTGATGTTTTTGACTCTACCAACTAGTCCAAGTCTATTTCCCCCTAACTGACCCCACCATTTCAGCCATTATCTCTTCGCACTGCTACTTGTAACAACTTCACTCTTTCAGCACCATATTCTCCTTCTCCACTGCCATCTGCTAGCTCCACAGTAACTTTCAAAAAATATTACATTACACAGCTCTCCCTTGGACAAGAAAAAGTTTCATTTAATGCCTTCTGAGCAACATGAACCTGTTGGCTTCTGAAACGGAGAGATATTAAAGATCAAAACAAGCTTTCCTGTCCCAGCAAGAGAACATGAGATATGCCTCAAATGATCCTCACTTTATCTGTCCCAGTGTCCCATCATGATGTCTGTAATCTGTTCTCAGATAGCACTGTGACAGACAACACTACCTACAGCTCTAATTCCAGATTGTTGCTAATAAAAACAAGAGTGGTAATAATATCTAGAGTTTTCCCACCGGCTGTGATTGTGCTGGAGTACAAATGATGCCTGGAGACTGTGCAGAAGGAGATAGGAATTTTATTTTCCTCTCATGATTCACACTATCTTCTCTTGCCTTCAGGATTGCTCCCCTCTGGTGACAGCAGAGACAATCACAGCTGATTTTCTTTATGGCCACCACTTAGTGACACATAAGTGCCAGTTGCTTTACCCAGAGAAGGATATCAAATGCAAAACAAGTCACAGCATGGAGAGTGAATGAACAAGCAGAATCCATGGGTCTCATCCTTAGTAAGCTGGGCATTTTGCTGATATGATGTACAACAACTGAAGATATCCATCCATAGGGAAAAAACCCAGCACTATCTGAGCAGCACACTGATGTCCAGCTCATGTCCTGGGTGACAAGTTCTATGCAAGCCATTTTCAGACTCAGTGGCTGAGATAAGGATAAATTCAGGGTCTCAGCATGAGTCAGATTTCACCTATTTTGAAGATATTTTGACATACTGGGGCACTTCAGATACGTTATACAAAATCCTTCTACAGCATGTTGGCTGACTGAATCCATGTTTCCAGACACAGACTGTAAATAGATATGTACAGCATAGATACACAAATACAACTGAAAACCTAAACTTTTCTAGTTGCAACTATGTGACAACTCATATTGCTCTAAAAAAAAAACCCCAAACCAGCCAGGCGTATTGTGGCAAAAGAACTCATTTATCTGCCCTGGCTATAGAGACAGGTTAAGCGGATCACTCAGATCTTCAGGATGGCAAGGTATGCATTTGAAACAAAAAAAAAAAAAAAAAAAAAAAAAAAAAAAAAAAAAAAAAAAAAAAAAAAAAAAAGAAGGTAAAAAGCATAATTATTGCAAATTTCTGGCTCTGTATGTGCCTAACATTCACAACTTACTTGCTTTGTGTGAGAGCTTCTTGAGTCAATGAAGGACCTGCCTTTGGGGAGAATCTCTTTCAGTTCATGCTTGCAGAGTGCAACAGAAAGTGATTATACTAGACTCTGTTTTATTTCTTTTTTACCCATTTTCCAGATTGTGATAGACTTTTTTAATTGTAATAATATTTTGCCTTCTGCAGCTCCTTGCTTCTCAGCATGGCAGAATACACTGCAAGCATTTAATTAATCCTTATGATGTCCCATTGAGGCTGGTAGGTAGGTGTTTCATAATAGCATCAGGTATTTAAAATGACTTACACAGACACATAAAAACCTGATCATTAGGTTAGGGGCATCAGTGGGACCACAGAAATGTCATTGCCACTTCTCCAGTGACTGCCTGAGAGCTGTGTGACTTTGAAGTGTCTTGTGTGCTATGTCAGGCAGCAGCAAAGCTGACTGCTAGGAAGGAAGATGAAACAGAGTGTGTTATGGCAATCTTCCCAGGATTTCAGGTGACAGAAGCCAGAGTGTCTGGCCTTTGGTTTCATTCACTGAAGGACAGAAGGGTATAAGATTATTCTCCATCTCAGAAGAAGCTGTGGATGATCACAGTGCCCAAGTGTTCTGTTCTGGTATCCAGAATGGCAGCTCAAAACAGAAGGTCAAACCCTCGCCCACACGAGCTGGCAGAGCTGGCTGTGGAGCTGGAAGCTGGTGTTTCACATGCAATTCTAAGAGTTTCCTTGGGCTGCCACAATCTATGGCAGCACAGCATCTGTCACAGTAAATTACAGATATATCTGTGACGGTGTTCACAGGGGTTTTTGGATGAGGGAAGAGATGAGGATCTGACTCCATGTTTCAGAAGGTTTGATTTATTATTTTATCATATATATTACATTAAAACTATACTAAAAGAATAGAAGAAAAGGTTTCATCAGAAGGCT